>JAWWEO010000009.1:24068257-24153753 GCA_035582975.1 Ormyrus labotus | reverse complement strand
GATAGATTCTATCTAGCGGATCTATCTGGAATCTAGAATTCTGGCTAGAATTTATCGGAAACTTGCTACCAGGGAATCGATGAAAAGTATTTCATCTCCTATAGTAATTACATTAAAAAGTTGCATTAAAAATATATAAATAAAAATGTACGCGTAAATCATAAAAGTATTACATACTATTTTTTCTAATTTATTTATTTATTTTTTTTTTTTCAAAAAATATTTATAATAATAAAATAAATTGAATCGAGCGAGGTTAAAATTTCTAGTTGAGTATTAAAAATTTTACAGAATTTGACGCAGTGCCATTCATGAAATGGTGTCAAGAGGTGCACAAAGTAATGGCAATACCAGGGGCCAGATTTTCGAATCACGGCAAATCGAAAAACTACATTAGAGTCAGTATTGCTTTTCACGGGGCTGATACTATAAGGTCAGCGGCTACGACTCTGTGCAATGCCATTGCGGAGTACACAAAGGAGAAACTACGAATGCAAGCCTGAAGCTACCGATTAGAAAAGAGTATTATGTAAATATACGTTAAGTGTTATCGTAAGCTGTCAAAGTTTATATTTCTTATCAGTTTTGTATTTAAGAAATTGTGTAATTAAGAATTTTATACAAGTATTGTCGACAATAAAGAAATATTCAGAAGCACTTTATGATGATACTTTATTCCCTGCCGACGCCTCCTATGCATAATGTTCCATCTCAATCGGCGACTTACCGCTTTATTGCATTGGCGCTTGAGATGGAAACTTATGCATAGGAGGCGTCGATATTACCTTACATTACATTATTTGGCCTTCCCTTTTGAAATTCACTTTTACGGCTTGCTTTCCAATAAAGTATATTTTCAAAGCCAAAATTTAATCAAGAACAGACTCGGCGAAGGCAGCGACAAGCCTAACGCGTATAAATGAAAATGTGCTATTGTGCTTGTAAATATGAGTGTTATCAGTATTGTGTCCTAAGTTAAGATGTATAGATGTATATATATCGTTACAGAACAGTATTTATTCTTTGAGAAAACGAATTGTCAAAACTGCATTACATATTTTGTAAATAAAAAAAAAATAATAATAATCAGTTTTAAGTCAGAAATAATATTTGTATTAAACAAGATTGTTTCTTATTTTTTGGATACGCCACGCAAATATTTATCCTTTAATTCCTATCTTAATCCTGTGTCCTCTTATTTCTCTGACCGTGACAATTTTCTTATTCTAATTTTTATCATAGTAACTTTTCCATTGACTTTTCTCGTGTGTATATATATGTAATCGATTGAGAAAAAATAAGAAAATTTAGAGCTACTATTATAAAAAATAACTATATAATACTTATTATATAATTTTTTAAGTAATTACTGAAATTGGAATTTTGAATTAAATTTCAAAACAACAATTAAAATGGAAATATGAATTTGATCCAATTATTGTTTACCATTTGAAAAATCAACTTAAAATATATCTTTGTAATAGTAATTCAATTTTCAATTACAAGTATTTTTTCTTTAGATTAAAATTTTACCAGACTTCCACTTAATTAAAAAAAATATTTTAATTGGCTGCAGCACGCGCATGCCTCTTTATCAAACGTGATGTCTGCACTCATAACCTCAAAATTGGTTTCCAATGTTTACATCTTGTTTGAATAATGAATAAATAAATGTCACTGTAATGTTTTGATTTAAGCAAGAGAGTTTTTAAATTATACAAGAGGCACAATATCGTTAAAGAACAGTTGATAAAATGTGAATTTTATAGTAAAGCATAACAGTAAATGCTTTAAAACTATATTATTGTTTTTATTTCGATTTTAGAACATTATTAGGTATGTCTAAACGAAAAACAAAATTCAGCTCAGAAATGGAGTATATTACAAGAGAAAGTACGAAAACTATACACGATTTAGGAACTGGAAATTTGGAGTATATTTTTGGAATGCTTTCACTATTTGACAGATTAACTGTAGAAAGAGGTACAAAAAACTGTTTACTATTAATACAATTTATTTTATTACAATTACAATTTATTTATTAATACTATTAATAAATACTATTTACTATTAATACAAATGAGGATCAGTGACCTTAATTTAAATATTTCTTGCAGTTTGTATTCATTGGAAACACATTAGTAGAAAGTCTTGGCAAAGGTCAGCAAGTAGAAAATTGGAGCTGCCTAATCCAGGAATAAATATTTCTGATCTTGCACTTATATTGAAAATTAGTGGTCCCCGTTTGACTCACATTGACTTTTCACAATATGCTGGCAATCTAAATGAAACAATTTTATATGACATCACACGTTATTGTACAAATGTCGAATTTATGGATCTCTCTTCAATGAAATTATCTCCAGTAGCAATCAAATATTTGGAACCGAATTTTAAAAATATAACTGAGCTTAGATTTGGATCCTGCATACAAAACTACAATGAAAGTTTATCACATTTATTTCTCAGAAATGATAAAATGAAATCACTCAAAATAGAATCAATATCAACTAATTTCGAATTTTTGACTGAATCACCAATTGGTGACACTTTAGAAAAACTTATTTTGGAAGACATTGATTCAGATTTTAGTTCCTTATGCCACGTAAGCAATTGATTTATTTATTTAACTTATTTTTAGATTCATTGTATAAATCTATTTTTTGAACATTAACAGGCTGCTGATAAATATAAAAACCTTAACACATTATTCATTAAAGATTGTGATAATATAGCAGAAGAAATATTAGTAATGACTATTACCAAATGGAAAAATATAAGACACTTGCAGTTTTCCGGAAACTTTAACAAGATTAAGTCTTTAAACAATATTTCCTTTTTACCGTATTTGCAATCTTTAGATGTCTCTTTTAATCAATTAGTAGATGATGCTTTTTTAAAATGTATCATTAAAGGGTGCCCATGTTTGTATGAAGTAAACATAAGCTGCAAGTTGCATTTTAATTTTTGCATCTTAATATATCATATTTTTGTTGAATTCTTTTACAATGAATTTAAAAAAATATATTTACAGGCTGTGATTCAATTACAAAAGATGGTTTAAAAGCTATATCCACTTTACCAAAACTTAAATACTTGAATATAAGTTATTTGAGCAAAATAGAAGAATTTCATTTCATGAAAATGCAAGATTTAGAAATTTTAAGATGTTGTGGATGTGCTAACTTAAGAACTGAAGATATTGCGACTCCATTACTTGGATCATTAAAAATAAAAATACTTGATATTTCTTACTGTAAGCAAATTACAAATAATGTACTTGAAATTGTTGAACTGCTTACTGAAATTAGAACAAGTAAAATGCTAGAAATAAATGTGTATGGTACAAGTATAATAATTAACAAATACAAAAGAATACCAGGTGTTAAGATAATTAATCATGAGGAAACTAAAGGCGAAATCTCAATCGATAAATTAAATGACGATTGTCTAAGACAAATTTTTGTACACTTACCTTTAAAGGACAGATTAACAGTGGGTTCAGGTAAATTTTATAGTGTTTTTAAATTATAAAGTGTTACAATAAAAAATTATATTTTCTGTTTAAAATTGAATAATAATATTTTTAAATGCACTCAAATTATTTTTTGAACGCTATTCTTAAATGGAAAATACTGAGAATGTAGCTTAAAACATGTCACATTTGAGTAAAATTTCTGGCAAGTAGAGAAGCTTAATATTTGGGCATCAAGAGAAAAAAATAGCCAATTTCTTTTTTATAAATGGATTCAATTTTCACCAAAGTTGTGTATCTTATTTAATATTCTGATTTAGTTTGCAGGAAATGGAATCGAATTAATGAAAAATTGTGGAATAATATGACAGCATTGAGCCCAGTTACAGTGAAACAAACAAACGTAACTTATAAAATTCTAAATGAAGTACTCAATCGTTGTAGTGAACAGGTACTTCATGTTGATTTTTCCATATTTGGAACAAATATTTCAAATAATATTGTTAAAAACGTTGGATTGGCATGTAACAACCTTCAGTCTATTATAATTACAGACAAACTTCATTTATTAGATATTGGAATATTTAATCTATTTAAAAACATTGAAAGTATCACAGTTGGTTCAAACCAGAAAATGAAGCTAGAAATTTTGTTTGTATTCTTACAAAAGTTAAAACATCTTAAAATTGTAAATTCATTATTGTATGGTAGAAGTTTAAAAAAACTTTCATATAACAATCTTGAATCTCTTATTATTAAAGGATGTATTGAGATGGATAGAGGAGAATTAGTCTCGGTAAGTAAAAAGGATCTATCCAAAATCTCCTAAGGCTGAAAAAGAAAGATAATTTTTTAGTTAATTTATTTTATGCTTTTATTTTCAGGCTATTCCTAAATTTACTAATTTGACTCTTTTATCCATAACAAATTTTGATAATTCATTAAGCCCTTCTCAGAAGTTAAAATCATCGACTATAACTAATTTACAATTATGTGATAACCTACCAGACATTATAATTGAAAAAATGCCTAATCTTCATTCATTGAATGTGTCAAACAGTAGCATTTTTAATGACGTTTCACTTGAAGAAATTTGTAGACATTGTAAAAATTTAAAAAAATTAGACATCAGCAGTAAAGCCATATTTTATATAAACGAAAAATTTATTACTCTATTTCTTTTTTAAAAACTAAATTTTGCTTATTTATATTTCAGATTGTCCAAAAATATCAAATTGTGGTTTAACAAAGTTAAGTTATCTGAAAAATTTAGAACACTTATCAATGAACAATTTAAGAAGTATTACTGATCAGAAAGCTAAAAAACTGTGCAATTTGAAAATATTGGAATGTCGGAATTGTATAAATTTGTACAATGCTGGACTTTTTGACCTTCTAGATACATCCCCATTACTTGAGACACTTGATTTAACTAATTGCAGGTGTATCACCCATCACATAATTAATCATGCATTATATGCAGTCAAGCAAGCAAACACTTTTAGAGTTTTAAAAATATACCTAGGCGGTACCAATGTAGATAAAAATGAAATAGTGGATTATGGGCCATATTTAAAATTATATAATTTGCCATATATTATGAAACATGATCTAAATAATTCTTTCATTCTTTCATCAGAGGAATTATTTGAAGATCATTGAAGAACTTTTAAAGTTTAGTTAAAAATATTACTATTTAATTTATAGCAAGAAGCTATTAAATCAATAGCAAGAAGAGCAATAGAGTCTAAACAGATAACATTGAACGTGACTGACCTTGTATATTACAGATGATGGCAGATTAATTTTTGTACATTTTATGTAAATAAAAGTATTTTATATAGATTTATATAAAAATAATATATAAAATAATGTAATATGTTTGAAAATAGTGATTATTTATTTATTTGTAAGATAATAAATTAAAGCTTATTTTGTAAGATAAATTTGTAAGATAAATTATGTTTTGTATTTTGTAAGTAGATAGACTATTATCCATTTTTATAAAGACAGAAATAAAATTTTTATTAAAAAAAAAGTTACGTTTTTATAAACAACCTAACTATTTTTAAAATAGCTGCTCTTTTTATTGTAATTATATAATAATAAGTATATGAATAATAAGTATATAATATGTATATAATAATAAGAAATATTACTTTTATTCAAAATATTGTTAAAATATAAAATAAAAATTTTAACTGGTGTTGATTGACTCGTCGACTTATTAATTTATTAGGTTTTTAAAAAGCTTGAAGAGGGCGTTAAAATAAAAACAGTAAAAACGTCGAATCGCGCTCAAAGAACTTTAATTATTTAAAATAAAGATAAGAAGTTATTAATACTTCTCTTATTTACAGTGAAAGTATTCATATCTTCATATTAATGAATCACACGTTACTCACACAATCCTTTAAAAAATATAATACAAATGATTGCTTATTAATTTTTTGACGAGTTACAGAGAAAAATTCTGTTTTCAAAAGTATCAAAACCACGTGATACCTGAAAGTGTTTAGTGCTGCCGCCTTCAGCGCCGAGGAAGTTTGCCGTGCGCGCTCGCTTCCGTCCTAGCCTTTTTCTTTTCGATCTCGGCTTTCCGAAGAGGTATGGTATAACCCCGTTAGGACAACTCGCGAATCCGTGGACATCGGTCCGAAAAGACCTCAAAATCAAAAAATCATGACCTCCTCGATGATTCCTGAATCCAGTTTACCCGTCCACCAGAGAATTAACCTTCCCCGCAGAACTTTTCCTCGCGAAAACCGACCGCCAAACCGTTGACTCCCCCGTGCGCTCAAGGTGCCACGGGCCCACGGCTCGCGTTTAGTGCATATTGTGAAGTAGTTTTGTTTAAATAATTTGTGTTATTTCACAGGACAACATGGGCCGATACTCGCATGAGGCTTCGAATCCTGGCAAGTCGTGCAAGGCGCGCGGCTCCAACCTCCGTGTGCACTTCAAGGTGAGCATTGTTGTTTTCTAGGTTATAAACAATGTATTAGCTGTAATTTATTGCTCTGACGAGTTGGTTCCTTATTGCGAAGTATTCAAAAAAGTGAAAGTTTCCGTGTCAAGTGATTTTTTTGTGGTACTACGTTTGATGCAATTTTTGCTCGTAAACAATGCAAGTTTAGTTTCTAACCTAATGAACTTGTACACGAGCACATTTGTAGTTGTACGATTTTAATATTTTACCTGTTGATGTTAATCTTGTGGAAAATTTAACAATATTGTAATCCCTAATAAAGTACTAGTTACCAGACCTTGCAATTTGTAAGAATAACTAAACTGTAACTGTCAGTAGCATGTGTATGCCACTGTTTATTAATTTCACTTTTAAATAGATAGAATATTCGATAAAATACTAACATCGAAAGAAGATTAAATTTCATTACCATTAATTATGTATTATGTTTGTAAATTTGTAAATATTTATTTATTAATGAATTCATTAGCAATTAAAATGATCATAAACATTAAATTTGTTATTAGTTGTATATCATGTATCATGTAAAATTATTAAAGTTAGAATTCTAATTTCTGCTCAATTTAATATTGGTTCCAGTCTATTTAAGTATCTGTTTTCTTTTTCAGAACACTCATGAAACTGCACGCGCTATCAAAAACATGACCCTCAGGAGGGCACAAAAATATTTGAAGAACGTTGTTGAATTCAAAGAATGTGTTCCCTTCAGAAGGTTTAATGGTGGTGTTGGCAGGTGTGCTCAGGCCAAACAGTTTGGCACTACCCAGGGTAAGATTGATTTATTTAATAAAAAAATTTAACTTGTCGCTTTTGCATAAAATTACATATTTAAATCTATACGTGGAATCATCATTTGTCAAATGTTTATTATATTTATTGGTATTAAATAAACTTTATCAGAAATGACAATGTTAACAATTGTAACTACTTCTTCTGTTAATATTTTAGATCTTGAAAACAATGTAAATCTTGTCAATTGCATTTATATTTGAAAATCCATAAATAATTAGCTATATTCACTTTCAGGCCGATGGCCCAAAAAGTCTGCAGAGTTTCTGCTTCAGCTTTTGAAGAATGCTGAAAGTAATGCTGATCTCCGAGGACTTGAAGTAGATAGGCTTGTCATTGAACACATTCAAGTAAATCAAGCACCGTGTCTGCGCAGGAGAACATACAGAGCCCATGGTCGCATCAACCGTAAGTATTGTTACATTCTTTTTATTAAATGATAGCATAAAAAAAAAGACGCTTAGCAAATTAAAATTATTTCTTTAACAAGGTTACTCTCATAAAGATCTGTTTTGAATAATAAGTAACTTTTTAGCCAAAAAATTTAAAACTTTTAAATAAATTGCATTGCAAGTAAACTTTCATCTTATTTTCATAACCATAACTTTAAAAATAAGAAGAATATTAAAATAAAAAAAGTAGTAATGTTTCATAATTACCTAGTATTGTATTGTACTGTATTGAGCTACTTGAATGTTTAAATTTATTTCTTTATTATTAGCAAAATCTATTATAAGTTTTTAAAATTCGCTAATATAGTCACATTCTGTGTGTTTTAACGTAAATAAATATTAATATTTACTATACTTATATATTTACAAATGAATTAAAAAATTATTTTCTTATTCTAGCGTACATGAGCTCCCCGTGTCACATTGAAGTCATATTGACTGAGAAAGAAGACGTTGTCGCCAAAGCGACGGAAGAAGAACCTTCCAAAAAGAAACTGAGCAAAAAGAAGCTTGCTCGTCAAAAGGAGAAGTTGATGAGGGAATAATTTTCTGGTTATAAAAGTGAGACCTAATGTATGGCGAAAAAAAATAAATTTACATTGTTCTCTAAACTTGTTTTATTACTTATTTATTTATGGTAAATCCATTAATTTAACATCTTTTAACAATTCTTATATAATAGCATAAAATATAATTTGAAAAAAGAACTTTCACTCAAAATAATAGTATTTTTAATTGGATAACTTTAAATTAATTAATCAAATTACATTTATTTTAAGACGAGCGTGATTTATCTTGGAAAATTTTATTTACAATTGTTAGTTCTTTGGTGTGATAAATTAAGGCAGTTCAACTGTGCGTTTTCGACTATAAAAGCCTTCATTGTTTTATTTTCAATTGAGTATTCTAAAAATGAGTACAAATTAGTGAAATTATACATGTGACTATTTTAAGTGGGCAAGTTCACCCTAATTACAATCATTTTTTTTTCCATTTGTTTAACTCAAAAAAAAAATTAAAAAAAAAACAGTAACATCTTACAAAGTAACTACAAATTTTCAACGATAACAATTATTTTACATTCTAGCAAATAGTTTCAACGAGCCGCGAGAGTCGCGGCTGCAATTAAAGTTTCTACGCGAGACTCGAATGTAACGTAATACTTCGTTTCACTGCTTTAACATTAATGATCCCATATACACTGATGCATATGTCCGCTTCTCATATATCTTAAAAATTCTTTCGTTCTTCTCTTTGTACGTAAACGGAAATACACTGAATTAAAAAAAAAATCCATAATTATGTAAAGACGGTAAGAATGAAAACAACCTGTTGAACTACAATATGTATGCAATGAAAATTCATTTTTGTTTGCAATCTATGTCGGGTACTGCGTTCTGTGTGCATTTTATATGATATGTATATTCATCCCACAGCTTTGTGAATTAGTAGTATAAAGAATTAACAGTAAAGTAGAGAATATATTAGATATAAATTACATTGTCAGTAGGTGTAGTATCACTGAGACGGTTGAGCGGCTTTATGCAATATTCGTACTTTATGTCCAAACGATAATCAATTATCCTAACGGAATTTCTTTCTTCGATCGATGTACTTTCCTATTTAACGAAGAGGACGGTTTATCTCGTCTGCATAGAAACGCGCACAATGCTATTTTTCGGTTTACAATTTAATGATAAAAAATATTGGACGTCGAATCAAAAGTATGTAATAAAAATTTCTCAGTTCGTATAATCTCTTTTATAAAATTGTACAAAAAAAAAATTGTAAAGTTTCCGCTTTAAATTAGCCTTAATTGATCAATTTTTAATTGCACACTCGATAATTCGTTAAAAGACTTTTTTGCAGTTTTGGAATAAAGGTTTTTCGTCGAAGCAGGAAAACTAGCCGAACGTACCGATTGAAGATCTTGAAGGGAGACGGGGTATAATTCAAAGGGAGAGGTAAAAAGCTGCGCGGATGACGGAGGGGGGGGGAGAGAATAAATCGCTGCGCGCGTTCGTGTATTTGTTTCTAAACCTATTAAAAAACAGAGGCGTCCACTCGTTCCCCATCGCGCTTCAGCGAGCTCAGCAGAAGCTTGCCGAGCCGCATCGGAAATGAGGCTGGACGCGGGACTCGTTCGACGGCATCCTGTTCCTTCTTCTTCTTCTTCTTCGGCTCCCCTCGGCGCTGTCAAGAAAGCGGCTCGCGGGTCGTATTCGGTAAGAATAAGCAGAGCAAGCCACCACCTGGAAGGAACGATCGTCGTTTTTTTTAAAACGTTAAAAATACGCAAAAGAGGAGAGAAGGCGAATATTATGGACTGACCGATGAGGAGCGCGGCGACGATGAAAGTGGGCGCGGGACAGTACATGTCCAGCAGCTGGGCAATGACGATGTTGCCGATGATGCCGCCGAGTCGCGCGGCTACCATCGAGATGGCGATGCCGGTGGCTCTCAGATTCGTGGGGAAGACTTCGGTGATGAGGCAGTCGAGGGCCGCGTTGCCGCAGCTGATGACGCCGCTGAAGAACGCCGAGACTATCACATTTTGGTACTTGTTGTAGACGAAGTAGAGGCCGATCGAGCAGGCGCCCGACGACAGGGTACTGAATACCAGGAAGAACTTCCGGCCGAGACGGTCCATGCCGAGGACGGCGACGATGTTGGCCGGTATGGCGGAGGCGACGGTGATGAGCGACTCCATGAAGACGGAGGCGCCGATCTTGTCCGAGCAGAAGTTCTTGTCGCTGTGCGAGCCCTTCTTGACGACGTACTCGGTCACCTGGCAGACGGTGGCCGCCTGGCCGGGATGCTCGCGGTGAAACTCGTCGAAGCGGTTGAACAGCTCCGGGAACCACATCATCAGGCCGTAGTAGCCGATGTGGAAGGTGAAGTTTATGATGATGGAGATGACGGTGAAGCGGAGGATCGGCGAGACGAACAGCTGACGGCTGTTCTCCATGATGTCGCCGAGCATCACCTTGTACTTGCTCTTCTCCGGGGCGCCGGCCTTCGCCAGGCCCTGCATTTGCAAGTCGTCGAGTATCAGTTCCTTTACCTGCGAATAATTCAGCCGTGAACTTGCTTGTACGATCGTCGTCGATAGAAGCGTTATTGCATAACGGATAGGACGGGGAACGCGCCGAGCGCGAGGATGAGTGGATTAATGGCCTGGAAATTGGCAGTGATTGAAGAGGGCACTCACCGTGTAGGTATCGCGTGGTTTGCCAGTGTTACTGGCGTAAATGCCGCGGAAGATGTCGAGGGCCTCCTCGTATCTTCCGCGGGAGAGTAGGTACTTGGGGGATTCGGGGAGCAGCAGTAACAGCCCCGCCACGATGAAGGAGGGAACAGCGCAGATCAGCAGGAAGATTCGCCAGGAGTTGTACGTGAACGACGGGCTCTTGACGCCGATATCCGTGGGGATGATCAGCCAAGCGAGCCCGGCCACGAAGAGGTTGCCGAGGGTCCAGAACGCCGCCATGAACGACAGCATCGAGCCTCGCTTCGACTTCGGCTGGAACTCAGCGAAGTAAGACCAGATCACCGGTCCGCTGCCGCCGAGGCTGCAAAAAGAACGAGTCGTTTGTTTAAGAGAGCTGCATGAAAATATAATAATGAAAATATAATAATGACTCACGCGGCGCCGTTGAGAAAACGGAAGAACATGAATAGTTCGTAGGACTGGCTGAAGCTGGAGGCGACGATGCAGAGGGCGTTCATGAAGGAGATGGCGATGAGGACCTTGCGGCGGCCGAGGGCGTCGGCGACCGAGCCCCAGGCGTAGGCGCCTGCCATCATCCCGATGAAGATGATGGAGTTCAGCCATCCTTTCGCCTGGGTGTCGAGCTTAAGGTCACATTGTGCGCTCGGCAGGATGAACGACATCGAGATTACGTCCATCTCCTCGCTCGTGCTGACGAAGCCGCATACCGCCAGCAGGAAGTAGTGAAACTTGCCATAGTCTGGAAAGTCGGTTTGATTTAAATGCTTTGTCTTTTCTCGCTAAAGTATGTTTGAGGAATGGATGGAAAACAGTTGCAAAGAGCCGCGAGGATAGAGGCTGGAAATAACCGGCGGTAAACCGAAAAATAACGGGCTGTTCGAACATTGAAATCTGCGCTCCGCCGCGACCGATTAGATGGGAAGTCAATGCCAGCCGAGAGCGGGCTGATTCACCGCCACTGTTTTCCTCGCGGAAAGTCCTCCCTTACACTCGCTGCTCTTTGCTATTTTGTTTTGCGCTTTTTCAAAGGTAAAAAAGATGTACTCACCGGCTAGTTCGATTGCCTGCTCAAAGTCAGCTTTAATGTATGGTTTCGTGCAGTCTGGTGATTTTTCTGGGTCTAGGGTTTTGCCCTTTGACCCGATGCCTGTGTACCGAGAAATCGATTTATTAAAAATTCCTTCTTATATTATATGCAATTGAAAATATTTTCGACGACTTACGTGCAAGCTCAAGGTCCTTTGAACCGCAGCCGTTTAGGCGATCGTCTTTTACATCACCCTCTGAAAATAAGAAAAAGCAAAAATTACTCTCGACTCCCCTCGATCTTATTCACTCGGAAAATCCGAAAATTTTCCAAGCCGCTTCTCCCCGCGCTCGACTTTTCTCCGCGCGACGAAAACGATCGCAGCTCGCTTTCATGCAGCGCAGCATCCTCTCCTCTCGGGCTCTTTTATAATTAACGCGCGACCCAGTTATAAGAAAGTGTAAGAGCGATTAGTAAGAGAGAACGAACTAGGTCTTGGTTCTCGAATCACGTGCCGAGAGCGTCATGCCCCCCTCGAGAAAATGTCCTTTCCGACTCGAATCATTTGACATTGTACTCGCGGGAACGTGCGAAACTTACTCCACTTACGGATGCGGCTGTACGTGTATCTCTTCTGGTCGATTAAGCCATTTTTAGAACTGATTTACTTTTAATGTTAAGTTTTATTTGTTTACGCATAATTGTTCGGTCGAAGTGAGACTGTAAAAACGAGTTTAAATTGATGTTAAAAAAAAAAAAAAAACAATAAATCGAAGTAAAAAAATCGTAAAGTTTTTTTGAGCGTAAATGTTTATACACCTCTCGTTTCCAAAAATAACGAAAGTATAAACAGATAGTTTGTCGCGACGGATTTCGTATAAAATTTTTGATTCGGATAATTGTTTTTTCTTCCACGGAAAAATTAAGATACCAGTAAAAATTTACCCAAAAACTCAAAGTGTAAAGTTACTGTTTCAACGTCTGACATGTCTTGCCGAGACTAAAATTAAGGACCGTCTCGCCCACCGGAGCAGTGAAAACTGCTCGAATGTGAAAACAGCTTTTCACAGATAATGCTAGAAAGATAATGTTCAGCAAATCAGGAGCCCTTTTGAGGCAAATCTATTGGATAAATCTCTGGAATCTTATCTGGAATTCGAGATAAAGATTCGTGAAACAATTACCAAACGATTTAACGGTACAAGCCTTATCAGAACCAGTAGCTCTCTATCGCAATGCATCTACCGTTTACAACTTTCACCGGAAAATTTAAAAAAAAATCCTCGCGATTCATTTGAACGAGTAAAATATTCTGTAATGCTGATTTCAAACGAAACTGTTTCGCAGCCACGTTTCCAATTGAAGTAACCTCGCTCGAATAGACGCATTATTTAACGCGAACGCGCAGCTTTTCTGATTCACAGCCAGGACGCACGTTTACACGAAAATCATTTGACAAAGCGCTTCGGGACCGGAATTCGCGAATTTGAAAAAATCAAAGAAGAGAGAGACTCACTATGATTTTGCTTTGAGTCGGGTTCACCTTCTACCATCCTACGATAATGGCGCGGTTGGATAAATCTGTCTTGGTAAGAAGGGGGGCTGCTGGGGTTTTGTGATCTAGTTGAGGTCCTGTCTCGATCGGCTGCACTGCACGACGAGGGTACTCTGGGCGGCGGCGGCGATGTGGCTTCGGCGAAAACTTCCTGCTGATTCTGCGCTGCTCTCCTCCTGCTGCTGCTGCTCGACGGCGGGGCTAGGCTTTGCGCTCACTCGAAAGCTGCAACGTACAAGTCGAGATCGAGGCTGTTAATTTATATTGAGATTTGCAGGATTTGACGGATAGTTTTGTTAAGATTTAGATTAGGAAATGCCAATTTTAAAGGGTAATAAAATTCCAGTAAATTCGACAGGCGATTTTGCCACCTCAAAAAGGGTAGAAAACTCAAAGGCGAAGCGAGGCATCTCGCGTTATTGGCGCGGCTCCGTCTCTGTCAGGGTTTCCTCGGGCGGCTTGAGTTGCGCTCGCACGAGAGATACGAGATCTTCAAGGCTCGCTGGCCGCGTCGTAATGCGAGCTCGAGCCTCGAGATTTGATGGATAATTGGTTACGCGTAACGCGCGGATTTCGCGCACACCGCTTCGATTTTTCCCGCCGAGATCATCGTTTTTGGGCTCGCCTGCGCTCGACGAAGTTTATTGGCTGACGATCGGGCAGATCGTTGAGGTTTTGAATTGTTCGTCGGGATGGGGGTATTTTTATGGTGTCGAAAAGTGGGTGTGATGTTAGATAAACTATATGCGTGAATATTCTATAAAGTCATTTTACTTTACTCTTATGGTATGAGTCGTTAGTATTCGCTTTATTGCATCTTTTATAGTCAGTTCAGAATTGATAATTACTATCAAGATCAGCAAATGATCGTATTACGTTATTAAACTAATTAATCTATGAAACAATTTACATGATGGCAGCCGTATTAACATTCAGATTTTATTATACCACTTTTTTTGCTTTTTATTATAATTTTTAACTTTATAAAAACTATTTAATGCTATATAATTAAACAATTTACACTCCAAAGGCAAAATAAATAGTGCTTGATTCTTAATACGTATTTAGAAACATTGAAAATTCGAGAATATCAACACGGAAGCGAATGACGAATCAATAATAGATCCTTAATTAAATAGGGTCAATTTGCAATGAGTCTCGCGACAACTTAAGGAGCAGCGATCACGAGATCCATCTGTATTCTGAGAATACGTTTTGATTGTTCGGCAATCGTTTCTCGCACTTTCTTTAAGCGAATCTTTTCAGAGTGAGCAGAATTCGAAGTATCTTTTAATATCACTTAAGTAATTAAGTGTTACGTAAGTATTAAACTTTATAATAACTGATATACAATTTGATAGTAAAAGCAAAATTATGACCGCGTCATAAAATTTATAATTAATTGTCAGAAGAATTTTCTGCGAATAATCGTGAAAATTATCTTTGCTTAAAAACTTATAGTATCAGTAGTTTGATATTACAAAAAGGTAAAATATTTTTAGCACCAAAACTTGAATCAAACTGAGATGAAATAAATACTGGTGGTTTCTTCTGTCACAATAATTTGGCTTTTATTTATTTCTTGAATTGAAGACCTTTTCAATTTATTAAAACTTCAATTAAAAAAACAACCAAACAAAATCAACATTGTAACTACCAAGCGACCGATCAAACGCATTCTCTTAAGAGAATACTTAATACAGAGGCATCGAGGAACGTAATGAAGTTAATTTTCGTGGGTCGATTGCACAACCGAGTTTTTAACTCGGCGAGACTCGCTCCTTTTTTTATTTCCACCGACCCATAATAGAGCGCAAAAGAGGCGGGGAAAAAGCCTCCGGGAGCAAAAAAATGAAGCGACGAAGAACATCCAATTACGGAGGATAACATTCTTCCTATTGTTTCGGATTCTCACAATTCCAAGTTTACGTGCGCCAGCGCAGATGCGCGCGTAACTATCAAACGAGTCGTTCTTGAGTTCGCGAAGGTAAACGCGAGTAGAAAAAAAGATCAAATCAATTCGTTAACATCTTGTTTTTCTCGAAGTGCCCGAAATTGGGCGATGTAAAACAATATTAGCGCCTTTTTTTTTGTACAGTAATTCTTACGTTTATTGTACCGATATTTGGATTTTCTGAGGTACTCGACGTTGAAATAATTTTATAGAAATAATCATAAGAGCAAATCATCTAGCCTTTAAAAATATATACAACAGCAAATTAAGTCGTTTAAATAATTGAATGCTATTCTATTTACTTTTATTTTCATACGCACCGAGAAAAACTCGTCAAACTTGGCGTTTTACTGCATTTAAAACAATTCGACCGAACGCACGAACGTTTATCTCAATAAAAAAGCATCTAGAACTGGAACACTCATTAGCTTTAAAGATGTTGCCTTTATTGCAGTGTCGAGTTCGTTCGTAATCACTGTCTATCGGACTTGCAGCGATTTTCAAACGACTCTCCTAGAAAAAAAAAACCAGGCTCCGAAGCGGCTCAGCCGAATAAACCGAGAGGGCAGTTATATCCTCTGCAATGGACTGCAAGACAACCTTCGGGCAAGTTTTTATAGAAATCTTTTCTTTCTAAATAAACTGAGGATAATTGCAGATGCCGTCGTTAAACTTTTCGATGGCTTCTTTTTCATCGGGATCGTAAACGCGAAGAACGGACTGTAACGATTTCCTGTTTTTTCTGCTCCGCGCGGCAGAGCGAATGACGCTATTTAAAATTTGGTAATGAGAATGACAAACATTATAAGGAATAACAAGGGAATTTAATTTAATTGGCCCGTTATAGGGTAAAGAATTTTGAAAGAATTTTGGAGTACGTCTGACTTAATGATTTATTTACACTGACAAATTAATAAATGATAGTTTAATATATTCCTTTAAAAGTGTAATAAAAACTTCATTAATTGTTTATAAAGGTATATCTTTATTACGTAAAGTATTTATTATTAATAATTTTTGAAAAAATAGTAATGTAACATAATTGAAAGCTTTTATTTAGAGATAATTATTAATTTTACGAATGTCACATATTTATGTACATAAAGTTAACAATTTATAATTTTAATGTAAAGAAAAAAAGTTTATACTTTAAATAAAAATGGTAAAATATTTGCAAAGTAACAATAATTATAAAAGATGTACAAGAAAAGTTTATTCATCCATTATCTCAAACTCCGTCACAACTTCCTCCTCTACCATACATACCATCATACACACATATCGAGCCAAGTTCTACCTCAAAAAAAACCTGCCTTTTCCCTTGGAGGGCCCAAAAAAATCATATCCATACAAAAGCACTTGAAAAACTCGAGCGGCGCCCCGTTCCGAAAGAAAAAGAAAAAAAAATTGCTCGACCGTGACAGGACTCGAACCTGCAATCTTCGGATCCGAAGTCCGACGCCTTATCCGTTAGGCCACACGGTCACCGTGAGGGTAGTTTCCCCACGGCGGCTCTTGACGCCGAAGCAGAGCCACCCTTATATCAATCGGCGGCCGCCCGCTGGCCTAGATTCATGCGACGCGCGCCGCCGCGCCGGAGAGCTGCGCGCGGGCCGCTGCGCCGAGCGATTGCCGCCGCGAGGCGTGCACTTTCGAAAGTGCATTGTTTTTTCCTCTTTTTTTTCTCGCAGTTTTCGTTGTTGGAAAGTTTTTTTTTTTGGGAAGTTGGGTAGGTCATCGTGCTGGTTGTATCAAAATTTGTTACGGTTTATTTAATAAAATTTGATAAAACGAAATTTTTAATGAATTAAATCGTTTTATAATGTTTTTATTGCCTGCTAGCTGAGAAAATTTGTAATTGATAATTAGAATAAAGATTCAATAACGGTCCGACCTTGATTTGAAATTTTCTTTATCAGTTCTCGCGATCTACATAAATTAAAAATAATAAATAAATTACAAATTTCAACGAACAATAGCTGTAATAATTAATAAAATACACAACCCAATAAAAAAACTTAGTTAAAAATTTAGCGCGCCGTAGCAAATCAATAAAAAAAAAAAATAATTCTCCCGCTTTTAATTCCGCTCGCGCGAGAGATTCACACTCTCGTGCGGGGCACAGGCGTGACGCATCCGAATTATCTGCCTTACGTAACGGAAATTCGTCAAACGTCGCACTTAGAACCTAACACCGCTTCTCTCGAGTGTCTTATCTCCATTACGCGAGTTTACGATACTCGGGCCCGTCGATCCTCTTTTTGAATTTCGCTAATTGCGCCGAGGATCTTTCTGTCGATTTGCTCGTCGGAGGTCCGTTAAATTTAAAGTGACAAGTAAACGACACTCATGATTTGTTGCCGAAGTGGGTAATAATAATACTTCTTTTTTCTTTTTTTCGAGCGCTCGGCGAGAGATTTATGCAGACAAAAAAGCTCGTAAAGCTGGGAAATAGGTCGAAGCTGGCATTAAAAAGCGTAAATAAATTTGTATCTTGTTGTTTAACTGGAGAGCGCTAAGAAAAAAAAAAGAGTTAAACAAAACGAAAAACAACAATGCGCGTAATGGGCATTGTAATTTATATAGATTCACCGTCCGTATAACGAAAATAGGTTAATAATCGGCCATTAATTGGCAAGAGAAACTTTTCATTTGATTTAGCAGCGGTATATATCGTATAATTATAAGTAATTGAAATGTTCGCGTTAAAACTTATGTAACTTATCGAGGACTCTTTTACTGCCGCGCGACGCTTTCTATGAAACTTTATCGACTTTTATTACTCGCTGATTATTTTATTAGTTTCATTGTTTCCGTGCCATTTGACGATTTCTAGAGTAATAAAAACATTCGTAAGAATTTTTAAAAATCAAAAGCCTACAAAGTCCGTCCGGTAAAATCCCGAAACACCGACGGTCACAAAACCAGGCCCTCGGATTGAATTATTAGCATTCGACCACGGCGACTCGGGCCCTGAAAGCTCAACGACATAATGGCCCCCGGGTGGGCGTGTCGAGCAGTTTTCAGAAAACGACTGACACGCGGCCTCCGACGAGCATCCTGTGACTAAATGCCCTCGTTCGGTCAAAGTTAGCTGCCCACAGCTTTATTCGATAACTACCTGAGTTTTCAGAGAACGAGCCATTTATGTAAGGCCCGATTGATTTCGCTCGCGGGCAGATCTCCGCGCGCGCGGTGCAGAATTTCGCGCTGATTGATTTACAACGCGGAAAATTGCCCCGCAAATTCAGCCCCGCGCGCACAATTAAAGCAGGCGAGAGCGAAGTTTTCTTCGTGATTTACAATCGTATAACTGGAAAATAACAGGTTGCCGATTGCAAATAAACAACGCTCGACAAAAGTATATAACCGACTAACGAGGCGTTTCAGCGCGGATTTTCCATCCGTGAGGCAGGACACTTTGATTTTCTCAACGAGCCCGAATCGAGTTCGTTCCACTTTGGCTTGGTGCAACGTCCAGAGGAGCGTCGAGCGGCAAACTCGGCGCGCAATTATCTCGACTTAGAGCGATGTTTAGATCGGCGACCGGCAGCCCCGGCGCTTAATTAAAGTCTAAAAGTTCTGTTGACAATAGGCCGATCCGCGATGAATTCGAGTTCAACGATCCGCATAGAGGCGAGTTCAATGAATGCGCGCGCCGGCGTGCCTATATACATTCGGCCGAGGCGATATCCGCACGAGTGAAAAAAAAGAAACGGGGCTCGTCGCCTGTCGATTCGTCGATGATTCTCTTTGAGCTGTCGGTTTGCTTTTGGTTTGGAAGCCGGTGGGAAAGAAGATTTGAGCGAAGGCTTCTTTTGAGGAAAATGAGAATTATTAAACAATGAGCGTTATTACAGATTTCGTTAGAGATTGGGCGTCTCGTTGTGCAGGAAGCGTGAAAATTTTGTTATATCTATTAAAATGTCGGCAAAGATTGAGTAACGAACGCATTTTAATTTAAAAGGAAACCTCAAATTTATTACTACGATGATTAATCCCCTTTTTTGTTAACGCAGAAGTAAATCCAACGAACAAATTATAGCGGTAAACGATCTATATGAGGCGCAAAATCGAAAATGTTTATTCATTGATGATTTTCCAGGGAGATAAAGCCCAAAATTTCCATATAATCGACTCGGCGAATCAACGCGTTTTTTTTCGATAACGCTCGCAGAGCCAAAGGATTCTCCCACGGAGCCGCGGCTAAATTCGCAAACGAGATGTATCGATCGCGGCGGGCGCGATAAGCGAGCTGCAAAATTCATGAGCCCAATGAGGAGCCGCGCTGAAAGCCGGCACGTGCCGAGAGCCATCCAATGTGTACCGATCGAGAAATTCCTCGGCGCGTTGCGTCAACCGATATTCCGCGGCGATTCTATATAATTTCTGTTTTTCTCGTCGACGCGGGGCGTTTTTTTCGCGGCAATATTGTCATAGGCAGGTGCGTGTGATCGACGTACGCGAAGGATTATCGCTCGGTTTACGGTCGGCGTTCGCATTCATTTATGGACGACGGCCGATTGACGCGATTGGAATGTCTCTTTATCTTTGAATTTTTATTGGTTGTTAGGCAACGGGTTTGCATTGTCGTTGGCTGCAAATTATTGTGATGTAAAGCGTGCCGGTTAGCTTAATGAAATGAAAATCATGCAGGAAGTTCGAGGTGTCTTATTTACTCTGTTGATTTCTTGCAGGATAACTAATAAGAACAGCGACATAAAAAGTTAAGAATAGTGGAACGTAAATTGTACAGTCGGAAAAGGTTTATGGCTAAATGGTCGAAGCCAGTGACTCAGTATTATATAAATTGATCAATTCTAAAATTGTACCGTTATCGAGTTGTATTTGCATTCAATGCATCTTTCTCGTCACTGATAAAATAGTAGAGACTTTAAAATGAGACGTATATCGGCTTGATAAGATACTACGTGAATATACGAAAATGGCGCCTAGAAAACGTTCACATTCTCGAGTGTATACTGCAGATTTATATTTAACAGCTCTCCCCAAAGTAACTTTTTAGGCCAAATTTATAAAGAATTTCATTTTTAAGCAAACGAAACAACAAAGACACTTAAACATTCTCGATCCGCGTCGAACTCTTCCGCGTTTTAAGCGAACGAAGCAGAAAACAATTGTCAAAGCATACCGGCAACTTTGTAGAAAAGCAGCTGCACACAACCGGCCACCCTCAACGAGAAACCGATCGAAAACGAAAATAATTCAGTCCGTTATCAGAGGTACTCTTGCGCCCGACGCGACGTGGAAGCGCTCCGCGAGCTCGCCAGCGGAGGCATTGAAATCACCGCTAATTCAATCGTTTAACGTGATCCGCAATCAGCGAGCGGACTTATCTGCATGCATTAGCCCGGATTAAGACACAAGCCAGCGGCAGCCTCTCGCGACCCTTTCCGACCAGCTGAACGCTGCCTTTCGGCCCAATTTCGACCAATCAGGAACCGCACAATGCGCGGCGGCGAGCGTGGAAGTCATAAAAGTTAAAAATATATGGCTCTATCTGGTTTACGAGATGGGTTATGTGCTTGTTTTTCAACTGGAAATTAGGGGGAGTGCGTATAAGAACTGTATTAGTTTCGTCAAAATCTTTTACGGCGCGTTGTAGACACTTGAGACGTGGCATTACTTGATTTGAATTTCAGTGCGGCTGTAATAATTCGTATAATCATTATTTAACGCAAGGTCGATCCTTGTTGCTTAATATTTAATAATTCATGAGAAATTTCGTTTGCGTTATCTTCTTCCATCGAAAACATAAAAAATGCACTTCTATAATTCATTGCTCTTCTTGGAAATTTTCAACACACGAATTTTTCTTTTTTTTTTTTATATAAGCATATTTTTACAAGACCGAGATAGAAACTTCTGTGAAATAAGCAGCCAATACTTTCGTTGACCAGCGTATTTTGTTTCCCGGCTGCCATCAGCGATAAGGCAATTACTGTCTCATTGTTTCGAATAACTTTAAAGCAGTCGTTCTTAATTACGACGTGGAATTCAGAGAAGCAAAAAAAAAAAAAAAAAACTAAAAATAAAGCGCAGAATCGAATCGAAGTGCACGAAAGATGGGAACGGAAACAGAAAGGTCATGTACAGTGTAACGCCGGAAAAGAGGAATACAGATGCATCCTTCCGACTATTGCCGTGTAATACATTGTATTTGAATTATCGAATTAAAGGCAACACTTAAGGTAATGCATTCATTGCAAGATTTTGTGATTCTTAGAACTCGAAAGAAACCAAGTATCATTATGGAAATTCAATATTTTGTTTATTTTTTATTCACCTTATAGTAGACATTTTGATTTTTTTAGTTTCATAAATTCTAATTCAAAATGAAACTAATTAATTTCAATTTATAATTCATAAATTTTCAGTTGAAATAAAGAGTAAGAAATTCGAAAGCGCCTCTTAAATAATACCAGATTACAATACTCGGAATAACGTTTTAAAAGCAAAATCAAAGGACAAAACGAAGGCTTCAGCAAGAAGACTCGGAGATAAAACCCAGCATGTCTACAAGATCGTAGAAATGCGTACACGCGGAGCGGCTCGTGGTCAATTTCCCAAGGCCGAAGCAATTAGGCGCGATGCTAACAAACTGAGACCGCGCAGATAACGGAAACGAGACGAGGATTCGAGAGAGACCAAACAGACACAAGACAACACCAAACTTCTTTTTTTTTATCTCCGGCGCGCCTCGAAGGCTCGTCTTTACGCGCATTATCGCGGCTTGTTGAATTGTTTTCGTCCGGCGTTGTACACGGGAGTCGAGAGATTTCTTTCCGAGCGCTCGCTAATTAATTAACGTCGACCGGCGCGCTTTTTTTTTCGATTGATAAGGCTGTGATTTATGCTCGCCGCGGGTTCGATCGAGGGCCGAGAGGAGACATTTTGATGTGTATAATATACAGCGGAGATCGGGGGGAATCGTTCGTTTCGAGGAGACAAAAGACGGATTGGAAATAGCGCTGGAAAAATATGTCGCGTCGAACGGAATGTAATTTTAATGGAATGTTTGGGTAGTAAACCACATCCGAGACAACGTAATGCCAGTAATAACGTTTGTTGTGTGTTGCGCCGAGTAATAAAAAGAAGAAAAAAAAGAAACGATTTCGGAATAGACAAATCAGCGTCGAGTGGCAGCAGATAACAAAGCACGCGGGAGTCGTCAATGTTTTTCGGTTTACGCCAAATTAAAGCCAAGTCTGGTATTACATACAAACTGCTACAAAACGTAACCGGTCCAATTATAACCTTTGATTATTTAACCCGTCTCAAAATTAAAAATAAAAACCGTTTGTCCCTTCGCCAAAGGTGCAAATTACTTACGGAAAGTCAGATGTTCTCCTGAAACGCAGGTGGCAAGCAGCGCGGGCACTCGGTGTATCCGTGCGCGCAGCGATTCTTTGTCAGACAACAGACGTCTCGGCTGACTTTTCGACGCGGAACCGCAGAGACATGGAATCGGCACGAACCCTCTCGTGCCTAGTCCGTACAACGACTTTAAAATGCATGCAGCTGGCACAGTGTAGCCCCGTCGATCGACCGATCACAGAGAGAGCCTCCGACGCGGGACTCGGAAAAGCGCGCGATCGAAATCTCTGTCACTTGGCTTTGCCGAGAAACACACTCCGGGTGGCCGGGCGAGTTAAAGCTTCACTTCACAGCTTCCGACACGTGCACCGTTCACTTGCGAGGAGGACGAGGAGGAGGAGTGCTGCTGGTTGCTTGACCCGCGAGAGCCGGCGCTCGGAGATGAAGTGAGTGGGTCGGCGAGCCGAGCGCCCGGCTAAAAACCACCTGCCGACTCCTCCCCCACTCGGCCGCCGTCGAGCTGCGGCGGCTCTTTCGCGAAATCGGGAACGAGCTTTGTTTCTGTTTTTTTTTTTTTTTCGTAACGGCCGAGAGAGAGAGAGAGAGAGAGAGAGAAGGATGCGAGCTGGTACTATTGGGCACCACGAGGTTTCAAGTCAACGGGGAGGAAATTGTCGAGGGGATGGAGCTTTTATTTTTTTGGAAACTGCTGCGGCTGAAGGTAAAGAAGTGAGATGACCGATTTTGAGGGTTGGCAAACGCTGATGATTTACAAATGTTGTTATTAAATTCTTTTTCAGAGTCGTCGCTCTGATGACTAAATTGACTTAACGAGTGTTAGAAACAAGCCAGGAGAAAAGATAAACGAATCTAATCTTTTAGCGAGAAATAACAGTCTTACTAATAGCAGTAGTTGTTGGCATTTCGTACTTATCAGAAGTGAAAAAATGCTGCTAGATGTGATACATTGAACGATGCTGGATGTAACACAATGGCTGAATTTACTAAACACCGACCAAATTAATCAAATAAATTGCAGCACTAAACGAAAACTAATTTTTTAGCGTAACTTTATTTTATTCAATGTTTTAAATAATTATTAATATTCATAGCATCGCTGAATGCGTAAATGAATATACATAAAGCTAATTTCAACACTTTCATATTTACATGTTTTTTTGCACGAATTAAAACTGTTAAATATTATGTACAAGATTTTTTAAAATTCAGTCACGCCGTCGATCTACTTTCAGACGCTAGACTTTTTTTGATTTTCTTTAATAAGAAGCAATCACTCATTTTCATTATCTCCATTTGATTCGACCTTTAATTTATGTAAGTATTGCAACGTTTTTCACGAAGAGTAAAAAATAGGAATAATACGTTTCATTATTTTACTGTTAATCTTCGTGAATGCATTAATAAAAAAAAGGAGGAATCAAATGCTAATCGAACCGATGTCTTAGAGCAGTTATTCTTATTATGTGCATAATCATTTTTTGAGTAAAACCGGAAAAATTTTTTAGGCCAGAGTAGGGGCGGTTAATATAGGCAGATCGCGATTAATCGGATATTAATACAAAACAGGCGTTTAATGGAAGTCGAACGTGACGGCGAAAAAAATACCTTTCGTCATTGCGATGAATGTCACGAGTCTACTCTTTATTATCCCCCCAAGTTACTTATCGTTTAACAATATTTATCGACTTTTAAATCTTCGCTCAACCTCTAACCAGACTTTTTATGAATTCGAGGAAAATATTAGAGGAGCGTATAAAACGAGTTAATTTAAAGAGATGCATCTTTTACGTGGTAGTTTTAAGTGCGAATCTCCCAGGTGGTTGTAATTATTATAAATTTGCCAGCAGCAGGTATTGATTATACTTTTAAATACAGTTCATTCACAATGCCTTTGGAAAGACATGTTTATTGAATGTTAGGCGTAAGTGGTGATTACTGTACTGTTGGTATTTTCTGATCGATCATCTCTTATACTTGTTTGGTTTTAAAACATCTTCCATAAGTATTGATTAAATCAAAGAATATTCATAATTAATTTAAAGTACAAAATCTACTTATCTCGCATCTGACGTCGAGGCGCGCGATAAAAATTAAATTAACGAATCGGCTCGAAATTAAAATCGAGTTTCTTTAATCCATACCGATTTCATATATAGTTAAAGAAAAAAAAATTTCTGCTCTGCACCTTTTTTCCCCATTTCTTTCGAGTTTCATTAAAACTCTATTTAATACTCGTGCACATTTGTAATTCAACGAGTCCCAGATAAGATATTCAAGCGTTTCATCGCACAGAATCCTGATGCCGAACCTCGTCGGCAAAAAGATTAATAAAGTCACTTCGATCCTAGTAAACACCCGGTGCGTGTCGTGCACCGCGGCGCGATGAAAAAAAAAATAGTTAACGTTGCCGGGAGTCACGTGTTCGCCGGAGTCTCGGAGAGGAAGCGCCGGACTCGAGCCTCGAAAATCTCGAGACTACCGGCTTCTATTTCGGGATTGTTTGCCGCTCCTGCTTTTTTGCGCGCCTCGATTTTTTTATTTTCCCCCCGTCGAACTTTTCGCTCTTGATTTTGATTTTCGCGGAGCAGGTTTACCGCGTGGTTCGTTAACGCCTTTGGCGCACGTGCTTTTAAACAGACGGGTGACGTCAAACGGTACTTTCTCCGATTTAGAACGGGATCTGTTAATTTTGACGGTGGACGATTTTTTTTATCTTTTATATGCCAAGTAGCGATAAAGGAACTTTTTGATTGAAATTTTGATTTACTACGATAAATAATTATTTCCATTATTTTCTTGATGTGTAAATTAAATATAAATTTTCGTAAAACTTGCAATTTAAAGGATCGAAATATGAAAAGGAAAGTTTTATCAAGGTATTTCATAAAAAATCCATTTGTCTCAAGGCAACTGAAAAAGATTCAGTTTATAAAAAAAAAAAAGTGGGCTGTTATTTTTGAAATTGCCCGGCACCTTATTGTTAGAATTATGACTAATACTTTTTTCTTGCAGCTAACCAGGCTCGCGATTCATGGAAAAGCGATATTTTTCTGCGAGGTTTATATCTTTTCGCGGTTAATGTAATTCTAGCGTCTCTTTTGCACCGAGTCGAAAAAAACTTGAACAACCAAGCCGAAGATGACTGGCGTCAACACATGAATTGGAAGGCCAAATAACAGAAGATTTTTCTCTGGCTTCTGCTCTCGGAAGTACGAACTTCCACGTACAGATGCGCGTAATAAACAATCCTCTCAATCGCAGGATTGATCTCGATTTTTATGACTCGGTTTTAACTGCTTTTTTAAAGCGGAAATTTTTTTAGTTTATGTCAATATTAAGTATTGAACTTGCAGTGAACCACGTATATTAATAAAAGTGAAGCAAAGCATCTTTACAAATTCGATACGAAGCACCTTTATTTTTTATTGACATTTTCAAGACACCGTCCAATAATTAATCTTAAACTGCAGGGTCAACAAAAGACTAAAACCGGAGAATCCTTCGAATCCGATTTTCCGGCAACTTTCATTAACGCCACGCTCCGCCGCTCAAATCTCCCGGCAAAAATAGCCACCTCCGAAAGAAAAAAAAAAAAACTACTGCAAGACCACTCATCGTCGACGGACGCTCACTCGCCTTTCCTGCAAACACCGGCACTCGAAAATCCAGCCGAAGGCCGCGCGGCTCTCTCGGATCTATCGGCGCTAATTTTCGCGCGCTCGAAAATCGCGCGTTGCGCAAGGCGCCGCTCGGCTCGCGTCTCGAAAACAAACGCGTGCACGATAGCACACGTGCTCTGCCAGCCGTCGTCGAAAGCCTCGATCGATCGAGGCAATTGTTCGAGCTCGTTCAACCCCGTGACGTATAGAGAGATGCGTTCGTTTTATATACACGCCCGCGGCTGGATCGAACCGGTTTTCGCTGGATGTGTCGCAGCTTTTTTTAAAAGCCGAAGAAGAGCTTTTTCCGAGTGAGAGAGAGAGGCGCTGGAAATTTTGGCGAGCGTATTAATAGACGGCGAGGCTCCGCGGAGTCTTTCGGCGGGCGCCGATCTCGTTGACAAATGAGAAAACACAAATGACCTTCAGCCTCGTCGCGGCGCGGTCCTTTTTAGCCCGAAGTAGTTAAAAAGTATAAAGCCTCTAAATTGGAAGCGTTCCGCGCCAATTTAAACTGTTTAAAGGCAGACGAGAAAGTTGCGGCGCTTTTTAGAAAGTTATTTTCGACCAATTCTGCATTTAGGAGCTAAAGTGTTTTCGTCGCGCGAGAAAGATAACCCGTTAAATCATTTCTTTGCGTAGTTTCCCAAATGTTCAATTCAAATTTACATTATTAGATAATGCCGTCTGACGAAATCAGTCAAGATATCAGCCGTACCAGCGTAAACACAACCTGAAATCCGCGCAGTACACTGTAAAAAAACTACGCAACTACGCCGCCAAGTGAGCAAAAAAAAAAAAAAAAGAAAAAACTAGATCCGTACCGCAACTATCGGTTAATCCAATGCCGAAGTGGGATCGTCAGGAGGGAATAATCGACGAGCCACCTTTCCGCACCAATTACCGCCGCTCGGTAAATTATTTATCAATGGAATTCCTGGTCTTTAACCGAGACCCGGCCGTTGAAAATCGCTGATTTACAATTAGCTGGCATTTTTCTCCTCCGCTCCGATAAATTAATACGTCTCTCTCTCGGTATATACGAACGATTACGGAGCCACTCTTCTCCGTTCCGAGAGCGCTTTCGAACGCGAACGAGACGAAAGCGACGAGCGCGGTCATGACGCATCGCGATTGAGAATATCGGCGTGACGTCGGCCGGTCTTCATTGGCGCTGATTAGCTTTTACTTTATAAAAAGGAGGCGGCTACGAAAATAAAGGCGAATGCACGCGCCAGCTGTTTGCCGCGCGCGTCGCGTCCGTTTTTATTGCGAAACCCGTCGGGAATATTCTTTTTTTAAACGAGCTTTCGATCGGGCGGCGTGTACCTTTTTCTGTTTTTTTTTTTTAAACGCGCGTTTCGACCGAAAGTGTATATTAGCAACAGGTGAGCGCGATGGAAAGAGTTCGCGGTGTGGGCACTCGGAAGGCGATCGGAAAAAGGAGCGCGCGAGAACAATGGAATTCGATGTTTTCCGCGAGAGAATAAATTCTGATCGAGGCGAAAATTTTCAACCGCAATTATATCGCCGCACAGCGCCAAAGAACGAAGGATGAATTCCACTTATTTGCGTCGAACGATAAACTACTACTGCCTCCGCGGCGAAAAACAATATCGCCGAGCGATACTCCACATTCTCCCGGAGTCTTCGAAGTGCATTTTCACTCGGCGTCGAAAATCTTGAGCGAAGCCTTGGGGGCACTTGATCGGAGCACAGAATGTATATATCCTCACTCGCGCACTCGAGAGCACTTGCAGCTCGAAGAGAGAACAAAGAAGAGAGAGAGAGAAGAGAGAAGAAGAAAAAGCGTGGAAAAACTTACGGAGTGCGGTGTGCCAAGTCTCGGAGAGTTGCCCGGGTCGGGAACAACCTAGAGCGAGATAAACCAAGGCGGAAAGCTTATATACGGGACGGCGCGGCTGCGGGGTAAACTCTCAGCCCCCCCTCCACGTGTGCCGGGCTCCGCGTATGAGAAGCGCCAAGCCGACGATACGCGCGGCACGCGGGAGGCGAGGGCGTCGTAAATCTTTGTTCCGAGATCGGGGGATATTGACACGCGACGACGACGACGTCTCGTTTCGCCGGATTAATTTGCCCGCCCGGCGATACTCTCCGGGCTTGACCGAGGAGGATGCTCTCGTTGTTGATTCGCAGGAGCTGCTTATAGACAAAGAGAGCCTCGAGTGATTCAGAGCCGCGAGGAGCCTCCTGCTGAGTAATGGGAAATCCATTGCTGGATCCAGTTTCTTTTTTTTTTTTGCAGATAGGAGCGACCGATTCGAGCGGTGAGGACGTGTTTTTTAGCGATTCAGGTGCTGCTGCTGCTACCGCTGCTCCTCACGTGCTTTATCAGGAGAGCAAAGAGACAGAAGCCGTTAATTGCGCAATAATGCGTCACTTTTGCACCGCCCGAAGAGCGAAGTGCCGGATCGATGATGGGAGTCGGGTTTTGGGGAGGCTGCCGGGCAGGTTTTCAGAGTATTGCGCCGCGTGATGCAAGGTGCACTTTTATGGGCGGAAGATTTTCGAAAAAGTTTTGATGACTCCGCGATATTTTACGATTTCCTCGAATTTATTAGTTCGGTACATAAAAGTTCTCTTAATCTGCGAGACCTTCGACTCGGAAACGGACATTTTCTCAAAACAAAAAAAAAAGTTATGTATGCTACATAATTTTTTAGACGCAGTGTAACTCTCGCTGCAGCTTTTAAATATTGGAGATCGGGTTGCCTGTGTTTTGGTTTACCTATTCTGTAACTAATAGCGATTGCGCAACTTTTTGAATAAGATACATTACACGTTATAGCCATAATTTGACTTTTGAGAAAAGTGTGAAACCGCAAAGTCGTAAAAGCGTTGTTTGAAATTGAATCGCGTGAGGTAATTGTTCTCGCAAATATTTATTCATTACAGTTTGTAGAATTCAACAAATTTTATTGTTGTCCGTATTTTTTATCAATATCCGAGAGTGGTTCTTTGTATTTCATAAAAGTACGTGATACTTTCAGTTTCAGTTGTGGGTTATAATTTCGATTGTAATTTAAGCCTACAATGAGTAAAATAAAATAATCTACCTTTTACAAGAACTCAAACGGAGTCCCGTATTATTGATACAGTCGTAAAAAAAAAAAAGTAAACCTTCAAAATTCCAACCGATTATTGCGCGGAATCTCGTTACATCAAGCACTGAATACTAAAAAAATTATTTTCAATCTAAAATTGCATCTCTCATCTCTTTTTAACTTTTCATCGACAAACTTAAAACCCGCTTCTGTAAAAACCCAAAAAAACTCTAGATAACCGACGCGTCGAACCAATTCCGCAAGCGCGCCTCCGGCGCGAATTAAAACAATTGCGCAATCGCGTCCACAAGATTAAAAAAAGCATCGAATCCCCAAAAATACCGCCAGTGGACGCACCTCCCGATGAGTCAAAAAGAAAAAAATCACCAGTGTTATTATCACGTGCCGACTTCCGAAACTCCCGAGCAGCGCCGCTAATCATACGCGCGGCCGAAGCCGCGCACGTGATCCCATCGCACGATATCTCGGTTAATTAAGCGGCCGATAAGGAAACTATTTTCAATAATACACTCGGCGACGTGTCGGTTTATGACGAAGAAACCGCGCGCTCGGTGTCTGATTTCGATATTATGCGATACGAGAGAGAGAGAGAGGTGCGAAGGGTGTCGAGAAACGCGCGATTCCAACTTATTACCTATCTGCAAAGCGGAAGATTCCATGTCTCTCCGAGTCGAGTTGTTTCGAGTGATTTAATCGCCGTTTTGTTTGTTTATCAATCGGGCGACGCGCTCGTTGTTTGAGAGCGCAATCGGCGCTGACATAATGAGAGAACGTGGGAGAGGACGAGTTGCCCGAGGATTTTCTCCTTCAGCTGCCCCGGAGTGTTTTTAAGAAATATACACTCGAGAATCGAAAATTCAAAATCGTCCTACAGCAATTCGTTAACCAATTAAATTACAATTACCGAAGAGGAGGTCGTTAAACGTCCTCGAAGTAGTTCATTCACTACACTTCGTCTATTTCTATCCCGTCGATACACACGCGGTTCGCAATTAGCTCTTTAAAGATCCCCCGAAAAACGGAAATTTACACACCGTCTCCCTCCTTAGCTGCCGCCTCCTAATTTTATTAACACTTGAAAAAACAGTAATTTGTCTTAGCCGAGCATATATGTACACACTGGAGGCATCGTATTTTTTTATTGTCTCTAATAATTATTCGCGCCTTTTGCAGCGCCGAAAAGAGCACACATTGCGTCTGTTTACTCGGGGAGATACCGTCGCGAGAGCTCGTCGTTTTCTCGAAATCAATTCGCGCGCGGATAAAGTCGGAGAGCAGGCCTGTATGTGTCTTTTGCGTCTCATTTCGCCGAGAAATTGACGCTCATTAAAATTTCATTTCCCCTAATATACCGGGCTCAATTGGTGGCTCTTCTTCTTCTTCTTCTTTTTTTTTTGCCTTTTTAGCTCTCGATTGACTCCGATTGACTCTTGACCGAGGCGATCGTTGTTTTTAAAAAAGTTTTCCACTCGGCTGGGGTAAGTTGTGGTTTTTAGTCGGCCGATATTGAAGTTTGATCAATGTGTCAGCTCCGTACATTGATTATGCAACGCGACAGATCGAAATCAGGCGTTACGTCTATTTGAGACGTTTAGGAGCGAGCGAACGACTGGATTTGACGTTGAAAAACAGATGTTTATTACGTACGCTTCGCGAGGTAATGGTAATTCGTTGATTGAAATATAAAAATGATAAAATTTGAATACCGAGCGCGAAAAACATTCCGCGCTCGCGCCGAGACAAGTGCAAAATCACTTTGAAACCTTTCTTCGCTGAAAAATTTACGACGTCAAGGTGAGGTTTAAAATTAGCGTGACTCAAACCTATTCTGATAAGGAGCAGCCTTTTTTGTTTGATCGAGCGCGCTGGGAATTTTAAAAATAATCTTTCGCCAAAAGCACAAACGGAATTCGCCTCCTTTCAAAAGCCGAGGAGTAGAAAAACAAACATCCTCCTTTGCGCGTTCATCGTAGAAAGTATATCGTCAGGTGACTACGAACGATCGGCAAACTTTCAAAATCAGGCGCCACTGCGCGACGCTCGCGCCAATAAGGGGAACGACTTTTTTTCAGGTGAGAAAACCGTAAGGCGTAAAACCCGCTGTTTATTATCCTTTGCGCGAGTCTGCGAAGAAAAAAAAAAATACGGACCGCCGCGCCGAGCATTTACATTTCAATGTATACCGGCTTGTACGGCGACAAAGTTGCGATGAAATTATCATGTTTGATATACGATTGCGCGCAGCTTTTTTCTTTTTTTTTTCTTGCAACGGCCGACGTGAAAAATAGGATCGAGCTTATATAGATTATATAAACGCGTCGCGTATCAATTTTATTATGCGGCCTTTTTTGCGAACAAGGGAATTCGAAATCAGGAGGTTGATGCAATACACAAAAAAGTTCGTACGAACTGTGTTCGATAATTGAGTCGTTAGCGAAACTGTTGGAGGAAAATAAGTTTAATGGGCCGGTTCGATTTGCAATTCTCCCGCGATAATTTCCTTACAAGATCACTGTTTGTACTTCTCGATATGTACGAGAGCCCCGCTCGATGCTTTGAAATTCAAATATCGCTGCAACTGCGCATTTGAACGTCGCGCGAAACGAAGTGCTTCAACCTTTACGTATACGAATAACGGCACCGAGCTGAAAATCTCGCGTGCAGGAACGATTTTAGCAATCAAAGCCAGAAATTAAATAGACCCCTCTCGAAGAGGCTTCTTTCTCGGAACGGCAATGAAAAAGCGCTTTATCATAACTCGGACTCAATTCAAAGTGCATTCGAAAAGAGAAGCAGTAAAAAAAAAAAGACGAAAAGCAAAAACCTCACCGATCGTTTCGTCGTCCTTCCCCTCCGCCTTCTAATCCGCTCGCTTCGATCGGCGTCTTCTCGTCTTCCGTCGCGGAGCTCTCCGGTGCCCTCAATTTTTTCCCCGCAAACGCGATTCGGCCTAAATTAATTGATAAGCGTGTCTTATTGTATAATTGCCGCGCGGTTTTTACGCGCATATCGCACTCGAAGCGACTCGGCCGTTTCGAGGGCTCGTTAAGACTCCGAATGAAATTTGTTATTGGTATATACGGCGAGCGACTCGCCGTAATCGAGGGCTATAAATACATCGTTAATATTAATCGACAACTAAAACGGAGCGTGAAGATTCTCGTTTTCGGAGCCTCGGCGTGCTCGGTTTCGAGCGCGGTCTTTGGGTTTCGATTAAAGCCGGTATTCGATTTTTTTTTTCTTTTTATTGGGGGGATATTTGGATAAGATGCTTCCGGCGAATCGAGAGGCCGGATGCGCTCCCGCAAAACAAAAAATTTTTACGCGCAGGAAGTCCGAGATAAGGAGGAGAGCGCGCGAAACTTAATGCCGAAAGATACCGGACTCTGTAAGGAGCTAATGTAACAGTTGCAGAAAGTTAATGTCGTTGTTTTCAAAACAGAATCAACTCTCGTAACGCAAACCTCCGCATCTCGTCGGTGCGGTTTCGACGAGCGGCTCTAAATTCAACATATCGTTCGTGTACCAATTAACCGTCGCGGTTATCAGGAGAAAGAGGAAGCTCCGCGTTAAACGAAAAGGAGAAGCTTAAAAAGCTTATACACAAGTGAAAAAAAAAGTCCGCGCGTCGGAATGATTTACGAACGGATCGCGTTGGAGGCGCAATTGAGCATGATTTGTCGTAATTTATAAACCTTACGAAAGAATCCCCGCTGAAACGTTAAATTAACGGCGATGATTAGCCTGCCGCGCGACTGCCTTTCCATTTTGTTTTCCATTAGTGCGTGCGCGTCTGCGTGCCGCTTGCTTTCGAGTCCGATGTCGAAGTGCGTGTCGTGAACAAAAAAACAATCGTATTAGTTCAATTTCAGCTGGATGCGACTGCTTCGTTTGGCTCTCGGACGGCGGCCGCGCGAGGAGGAAAGCGATTCGACGAATTTTAGAATTGCATTTGGAAAAAAAATGATACGGTTAGTTTTTAGACTTTATTGGAGAGCCGCGCGGAGGTCTAGTTTTTTTTTTTGAATGGCAAATATTGAGAGCTTTAGTTCCTGTTATTTTTAATCTCCATTGTTTCTTGATTTATGTTGGGTAATGAAAACTCAAATTTACTTTTGCATTTGGCAGTACATTTTCCGTATTTGTGGACGGCCGTAAAGAAGCTAAATCCGACTAATTAGAAATGACATAGAACCGAAATAGAACAAGGAAAAATAACAGTTCGAAAAGCCTATTCTATAAATGCCGATACCGGACATAATTTTTCTTAAAACAGTTCCAGATAATATAATTTCCTATACATAATTTTTCTTGTAAATTAATAACCGAATACAATTTTAAAAACTAACAAGCTGAAATTCAAAGTTTCTCCCCTATAAAAACTCTTAAAATTGATACAACATACAATACACCTCTCCGCAGTGCAGATCGCGCAAGCGAGGCAGAAAAACAGATCTCCCCTGAAAAACCCAGCAGCCGTGTCTCGAAAAACAAGCTCCCCCCGACAAACAGCTCTCCCTCGAAATTTTTAAGCGCTACGCTGCACGGCGATTCATAAATTACGCATCAAGAGCAAACGTTGAACTCGGCCGCTCCGACAAAACAAGACGCGCCATCGCGACGGGGGCCTTTATCGGATACCCGCCATCTTTGCGAGAGTCGAGCGTGCGCGACGACGCAGATTTACAAGTCGAGCGTGCGCGACGACGCAGATTTACAAGTCGCGCGCGGAATTAAAAAATTACGCAGCCGCGGGAAAAGGAGACGCGCGCGCGCGCGCGAGTTACGCGGCGCCTGCCGTAAATCTCGGCGGATCCTCGCGGCTTCTCGTGCAACGCGGCGCGCGATTGCAGTTTCTCGGAAGGGAACTTGTCGAGCACCGCGGTTCGGCGTAATCGGGAGGAGGATCGAGCATTTTTTTTTTGTTCAGCTGCGAATTATTGCACTTGAGGTGTTATCAGCAGGTTGAGGATTGAGAGGCTAATTTTCATGCTGATTAAATGATAATGGTAAATTATTAAGTAATGAGTTTAAGGATTATTTAATGAATCTAATATAAGATAATTTTGCTATCAGTTATTCAACAATGCCTTTTGGTATTCATTTAAAACAACGTTTGTTGAACACCAGGATCAGTTTGTGTAAACAGATCCAATGATTTACGAGACAAGAAAGTCCGCAATAAACTTCGATCTAAATTCTTTCGAAAATATTTGTATATAAATAAAACGCGCGAAACGTGCACGAGGCGCGCTTTAAATTCCGCAGCCTTCGCTTCTGCGCGCAATTTGAATAATACGCGCCGAAGGATTCTTTCAAAGTCATAGAATAGCCCAATTGATTGCCGCGGGCGAAAACCAGTTCTTGCACCAACACCACAAGTACCGACGCAACTAAACGTGACTTGGGCTTTTTCGAGCAAAGGTATACGCAAATTCCAATTGACATAACAGTGTGCAAAGCAATTAATAAAAATAATATTATCGGCAATTGTCAGTCGCTTTGATGCATGGAAATCAGCCTTCTGAAAAAACATTTGGATTGTCGAGAATCACGTGCTGCCGCTACTTGCAATTATTTGCAGAGCGTGGCGGCCTCTTTTATAGAACAGCGCACCCTTCGTAAGCGAAGTAAGCTTGCCGATACGGATTCACGTGGACGTCACTAAAATCGAAAATCCCTGCGGTGAAAAAAAGCCCAACGTCGCGGAATAAATTCCGCAACCACCTTCTGAACAGCAGGCCCAGCCTTGCACCCGCCGGCGGCTGCGCGCTAAAAGGTTCGCGTGCGCGAAAAAATGTTTTGCACCGCCGGGAGAAAGAGGGAGAGCCGACGTCACGAGAGGGGCCAATCAACCACTTGCCGATCGCGCGGTGCAGGCTGCGCACTAGCCGATTTCCGTGGACTGTTTCTACGTGCCGGCTTTGAGTGAGCGGTGTTGTACTTGAGTTTCCGAGGGCGGTTATATAGCGACGGAGTGGAGGATTTCGACTGTTGGACGTATTTTAGGAGCCAAGTCGTTTAGATGAATTTTTAGGCTGCTGAATCTGAACTAAATCTTCGAATCAAAACTGAAACTTCATTAAAAATGTTTGTTTTTTCGTTAAAAATTTTATTTGCTATTATGTTTATTTAATTGCACTGTATTATTAGTCGAAATAAGTTTGCAAGGGAAACCTGAAATGGCCAAGAAATTTATTGTCGACTCCACGATTAATTTTCAATTTCTGAAATAAGTTTTTTATTCGCGTTGTTAATAGCCGCTAATAAAGTAGTTAGAAGAAAGACAAGTTATTGATTAGCGTTTTCTAATTTTTTTACGAAAATTTTTTTACCGACATCGTACTACGATATTTCGTTCCCATTAAACTTGGCAAATATTGTTGACAAATTTTTTTTTTTTATCGCGTAATACGCTTTTTTAATGCGAGCTTATTCAGACTAATATTTCTACAAACAACAATAACGACTCAATTACACTTTTATTACTTTAATTTACAAGCGTATTTTCTCAACTACATTGCCAGAAAAACTACATCGTTTCGTCTTTCGAAACGCGAAAACAAAACAGCGAAGGGGATGGCCTCTGCCCCTCTCGGCACTGCAAGTACAAAAATGCGTTCATCCTTTTTACGCTCATTGAAGTACGCTGCAATCAATTTTTATGTCCTTCTCCAATAAGACACTTTTTTTTCAACGGAGCGGATGGTTTCAAAACGAGTAACTAAAGCGAGAGCATCATTAAAACCGGATCATTCTCGTTATGCTTAAAGTACGTCATACAAATTGCTTTCGGTATTACGGAACCGAATGCTTAAATTTTCATAGGAGCCTTCGTTTATTAGTCCGGATTAGAATTTTCGAGCAAATATAATACGCACTGCAATATAAGCACTCGCCTTAAATGGGAGACGAGTTTATTTGTAAGAATTCGAGGCGAGATTATCCTGGCTTTCAGTAAAAATCTGCGGAGTCTCAAATTACTCCACGTGATGCGCGAATTACGTTTGATGGTTTTCTTTCGATTGCTTGCTTAACGTGGAATAATGACAGCGGTGTGACAATAACGTCTACTTTGATGAACAACTCGGGTTACTTAATGGACCCGTAAGCCTACTTTTTTGCTGAACAATGTGCCTTCCACTTGATTGATTATTTTCTCATATTTACGCTTCAAATGTTTCAATTTTTCGCGATGATTTATTCGAGAGGTAACTCCAATTTTTTAGTAAGCAAGTCAAATGGAAAAATTGCCTTACTCTTCCATCGTGAACGGAATTTAATTGGCAGAGTTTATCCTGCTTTTTATCTGCGATCATAACACTTTCGTACGAAATTCGGAGAAAATTACACCCGGTTCCAAACGTTACTGTTTATGCTATAAAACATTGATATCACAAGGAAGCGCAGAACTTGCTGACGGAAAAAACTGAAAAATTCATCAGTCAAAAGGTAGATCTACTTCATTCGCAACACTTCACGCTTCGATATTTCATAAACAAGACTATAATTTCCTCCAATGTTTTTCATCGATGATTAATAGATTACGACGGTCTCAATTAAGCCCGCGGTGTGCACGCGGCGTGCATTTTAAAGAGACGAGGAAACGCGCAAGCGACCGCAGACCAAATTGTAAATCAGTGCAGGCTGGATAACATATACGCGCGTTATCGCGACGGCGTATATACGTTCCTTCCGCAAACATGTCAAGCTCGGCGCGGAGCGCCGCTTTTTCAGAGATTCGGAAAACCGGCGGCGATGCACGTGGCTCACCTTGGTTTACCCAAAACTGGATTAGGATCTCAATAAAAAGCCGATTTGAAGATCAATATTTAAAATGTAATTAATCGATGTCTTTGTAAAGGTTTGGGCGGTTAAAGGTTATATATTGTTTAGGATTAAAATTTTTATCTAATCAGAATGAAAATAACGCGGCTGTAAAGCAATCGTATATAATTCAGGAAAGTAAATGTGAAATTTGTCTTAAATGGCGCCACGGGGGATCACAACAATTAAAATTAAGCGACTTCTGGTACGAAATATGACGTTGCGCTTTCAACCTCCTCCGATCTGGTTCGCGTTATTACGCCAAGTGTGATATAATTGCGCATAGATTCTGATATTTGTTATGTTTTTTCGGTGACGTATTTTATCTAATCAGTACATCGCGAGAAAAAATTTGTATTTTCAGTTTTCACGGCAGAAGGAAAACGTCGACGAGAAATTAAAACATTTAAATACATGCCATTTATCATCTTCCGATTCAATTTTTTTATATGATTTGAATCTAATAAGTATAAAGAGTTAAATTATAAAAGATACTGTACGAAGTTAACGTAATACATCTTAAGAGAGTTGCAGCGTCCACCGAAATATCATTCAAAGAAATTGACGACTAACAACATTAGATATAAAATTGCAATGAGTGAAAAATAAATCTGTTTCCCGAAAAATTTTAACAATTATTCTCATTCCTTTTTTCTTCTGCATAATTATTGTAATATTTGAATTCAAGTAATACTAATTTGTACACATTCTGGGCTCCTTTGATCAACGTAGTAAAATTAACATAAGAGTAAATAAAATGAGCAAAAAAAGAAGCCATCAAGGCTAAATGAAAAAGAGAAAGTTATACGCTACTCACACCTGTTGAATCAAAGAGTCACATGTTTGATCGCACAACGTGTGTAAATAATATAGATTTTAAAATAGAACCTTTTAAACGCATCGGTAAATTACTTCCAATCTTGGCTTTTTAGCAACTACACGTATGATTTTGCTTTTGAATTTTCGGAGCTTCTCAGATTAAAATGTCTGCTAAGAAAAAATTCTGTCATTCTAATATCTATCTGGTAATTAAAACGTCTACCTTATCTCTTCGTGATAGCTTCAAACTGTGCGCGTTCGATATTCTGTCGAAACGTTTAGAATTTCCTTTAAATTAAGTATTCTAATGTGTCATACAACGTACATCCTACTATAATTTTTCATAAATTTTTACTCCGACCATTTTTTCGTTCAACCCGATTTACATAGACCCGTACAAATAAGAATTCGAAATTAAATTGCACGATAAAGCAGCAATGAAATGTCAATTTCAACGATTAAATAAACATTACAAGCGGAAAAAGTTCCAGAAGAACAGTCGTAAAAAAGCTAATACACGCACACGTCTCGGATAAACGACACGACGTTCGAACAAAGCTCTCCGGAGAGAGGGACCGAGGAAATGAGAATGGGACATACAAAGCTAAGTGGAGCTTTTGAGACGTCGACGATCGCCGATTATAAATCTCGACTGCTCCCCAAAGGACCAATCGAGCGCCTTGGAGCAATCCAGCCTTGACCTCTCCCGCTCGACGATAAATACTCGCGCGCGTTATTATCGCGAAAAAAAAACGACATCCTGCCTCCTTAGGATTTTTGTCATGCAAATGACCCCCTCCGTCCAGCAATTGAACAATATTCGGCCATTGTCGCAGGCGAGCTTTTTGCTTTGTTCCGCGCGCGGCCAGTTTTGAATACGGCGACGTGAGCTTCGGCCTCTTTAATAATTCCCGAGCCGTCGTTTTGTCGCAATTTTCATCGGGTTCCAGGGGCCGTAAATTAATAAACGCGGGCGGTGTTCCTTCGCCGCGGAAATCGCCCTTGAAGCGGATGATAAGAAAAGGTACTCCGGCGCGGCGGATGTTTGTTGCCAAGTGCAGGTAATTTAATGGCTACCTGTTTTACCGGTAGTTTATGTTTTTGTTGTCTCGTTGAGCAACAATTACTTTATTGCACATTAAATTTAATAAGAATTATGCAGTAAGGCGAGTGGTGCCTTATTATCAGAGTTCCTTTTGCCGTTTTATTTTCTTCAATTTCATAATAGGTATAAAAAGATAAGAGCTGTAAAAAGTATCGCAGTTACGTGTATAGGTTCGCTGCCGAGCGCGTAGATGAAGACATGATTTATGAGTAAATATTAAATTGTTGTTTGTAAATCAATAAATCTGATTTTATGTGCTTTTTTTTAAACTGTACTTTTCTGATAGAGTCGTAAAGGCAGATTTATTTAAAATCTATTTTACCATATAATTGATAAAAAAATAATTCAGAAAGAAAGGAAAATTTATTAGAATTTGTGTATTTTTATTTTAAATAAATATTTAAATTATTTCTTAGAATTAGTCGACGGGTGGATTTTTTATTATGCAATTTTGAAAAACATGAAGATGGACCTTACCAATTTAATGTTGACTAAAAACACACTAAATGAAACAGAAAAAATCTGTATTTAAAGATAAATACATTTTCTTCTTCATTATTGCAACACCTGCTTTTACATTATATATTTACAACACCGTTAGCAATGCAAATTTTGCAATTGGTTTTCCAAGAAACATTTGTATTATAAATTGTACGTTAACCTTCGATGATCGCTTAACTGCATGTATGTGGTTTTCTTCTTTTTCTGTTTTTTTTTTATTTGTTATTTATATGAGGGATACTGATAGTTTGTGATTTTACAAGCTTATTTTAAAAATATTGATAATATTTTTCGCGAAAGCTGTTATATAGTAGCTTCTAAAGTGCCAATTAACTCTATTTTTTAAACAATGAACATGTTGATTTGTAATTGAGGAAGTCACCTGCAGAGAAGGTTACCTTCCGGTAGTAAGAGATTATTATTTTTGCATTATCCGCTTTTAATGCAATAGTAAATTCACAAAATTAAGAGCAAGAATGATTTATAAGAAATTTGTTTTGAACTTGGGAAATTGTATTAAATCGTATTTTACATTGAAACAATTGGATACGTTATAATTATTTCGTTTGTAATTACATGAAAACCGCGAATTTTTTACTGTTCAGATTCAACAATACTTTGAAAAAAAAACAGGTCTTTAAAAAATTGCCACTTACGTTTAAAAAAAGCTTGTGTAATTATTAAGATGATTAATATCTCCATAACAAACAATTAATTTTCCTAGAATGGTCAATAAAACTTGTTTTGATTAAATTTGAAATATACACTTTGTACCTTAGTTCTTTTATAAAATTAATAATTTTTTTACGTAACCATAGAGCCTCAAAGCTAAAAAGATTTATGTAATTTCAAGCGATTTCAAAGATTTTATGACTCTGCTTATTTTAATTTTACAGGAAATAATTATTGTTTTCAATGTTTCATTCAAAATTAACACGTGTTTAAAAATAATTATCTATTTCAAACATATTCATTAGTCAGTTTTTACAAAATCTATTTTTAACATTTTTAAGTAAATCAATGTCATTTTACTTTCTCCGGAGAAATAATTCAATCAAAACCCTCTTACTCTCTTAATACTCAAGCGTTTCTCAATAATCCATAAAAAAAAATTGTGAAACAATCAAACGAATCGGTAAAAGTCATAAATTAAATCGCACAATTACCGCTTCTACCGTCGATTTTCCATAGTCGAACGCACTTCAGAACCAGCGCTCGATTACCATTTTATCTTCGCGATCGACTCGCGGCAAACTCATTTCGCGTGAACGCAATTTTTTCGAACGGCGAGACACCTTGAGAAGGTCGTTGGAAACGTGAGCGCACGCGATTTTAATACATCGACGCACTTTTCATTTTCTCTCTCTCTTGCCGATCGCCCGTCTATAATTCTCCGATTATCTCCCCGGTTTTGCATCATCGAGAATTGGCGACACGTGAGAGAGAAAATCCTACGAGGAATCGGTTCGTTCGCGGGGTTCGCGATCGTGCATTGATCCGCACGCAACGCGACTGGTTCACTTGAAAGCTGGAACGCGGTCTTTCGCGGCGTTGAAAGGTGCTGCCTTTTTTTTTTTGTTGTGCCCTCGAGAGCGCGTGGCTGAGTTTCGCAATGCAATTATTATTTTTCCGATCGATCGAGAAATTTGAAAGGGTTGTGGACGTCGACGAGGAAGTTGTGGTTCTTACAGTATTCTGTAGGTTAAAGGATGAACCTGGTGGTTGATCGTGGTGTAGGTTCCTGGTAGGTCTCTTGATGTTATTCAGGATAAGGTTGATTTTTGCTACTATTGATCATAAGGAGAAAAGGTACAGGTCTGAGAAGCATTGCGACATAATAAGTAAATAAATGGCTTGGATTTTAATTTTCCTAAATTGCAGTCAATCGCGTGTAATAAAGTGGATATAAGAATTACAAAATTCTCCTAGAATTATTTATTTTGCTAAAAGACAATATTAAAAACTTAAAAAGTAATTTTGAAACCGATTATATTAAATTACTCGAATACGTTTTCGTTTAAATTAATAAATGTTTAAAAAGCTCTTGCATTTGTTAGATTGGATAATGGTCTATTCAATTGAAAACATTCAAATGAAATTACTCAATTTGTTTTAAATTTTAACTTGCCTCGCTTTATTATAATATTAATTATATGCTCTAATTATGTTATGCAATATTAATATCGTGAGCGAAACTTCACGCGTCAGCGTTTTTTTTAAGAAAAAAAAACTGCACTGCGCTTCTGCAAGCTGCTCTTAAAGAAAAAGCATCAAATTAAATTTTAAGGTGTCAATTTCGTGCAATTGTTACTATAATGATTGAAAATTGTACATTTCAACGTTCATCTGCTTTACGACAAATTAGTTGCTTCTTGGATTCCTGTACTTTTTCAATTGCTACAAACAAGTACAAATCACCTATTTCCGCTTCTCACTTTCGAGTCTTCCGACTGACTTGTCGTCGCTCGAATTATTATTTCAATTTAATCATTGGCACTCACGTCACACTGTTATTCGTCACGGTAAAAAGTCATCAATTTACCAGTGAAAATTGGAAATTTTACATTTTTTATATATGCCCATTACCTTTCCTCGCGCCGATTTTGCAGAACTGTTAATCACAATGAGAAACAATCAAAGTATGGTGTTTTTTTTTACACTAATCAAGCATAATTTTGAATATTTGAGTAATTAGGTAAAGGTCGCGGCAGATTATGATAAATGAAACTGTATCAAACAAATAGAAACCAAGAGTTTCAATCGAGATGCAGCAAACTGATTTTGACCATAAACGCGATGAGCTTAAATTTTCTGAACTCGTTCTTCCGATCACTTTCAATAAATAGTACACCGAAGCATTCGGCAAATAATATAAGCTCACCGAAAGAGTTGAAACCGAACGCGGAAGTGTAGAAAAACTCATTCATCCTTTTAGACACACTCAAATTACGCAATTGTTATTTTTCGGTTCGTGAACGTTTCGAAAATAAATGAACGAGGCAGCTTCCTCTCGAAAACTTTGAGTTTCCCGCAGGCGAAAATCGATACTTACCTAATCATAATATCACAGCTGGCTCGGTATAGGCACGTTTAGCAAAAGCTCACTCCTTTGCAAAAGGTCCGGGCACTTCCTGCTTCCTCGGATCACTTTGTCAACCAAGTCGAGTCGCAGCCCAAAAGGGTGAAGACCGTTTCGCGGCGAAGGGCGGAGGGAGGCAGCGGAGGACTTCGTCGGAGGGAGGTAGAAAGTGTGTGTGAGAGAGAGAGAGAGGGAGAGAGAGAGAGAAAAGGCTTCCGGCAGGTGTCGGAGAGAGAGGAGAGCGCGAGGAGACCTGGCCAGATCGTGGCTGCGGCGATAACTAAATAAAAGCACGGTCGTCGCGAGAGGGGTCAACACTGCCGCTGACTGCCGCGATGTGCCAGCAGCTTTAAGCGCGCGGCTCAGCTAGGGAGGCGGTAGTTGTTCCGCCGAGAGGCGCTATATATCGTCGACGTAGCGGCCTGGTCCAGGGACGTCACGCGTGGGCCCGTCTTCGCTCAGGTGGAGAGGATCGCGCGGTCCTCTCTTCGGCCGGAAAATTGTAAGGGCCGCGACGCGAGGTCCGCGAGCTTGCGGCTCTTTTAATTTTCTTGTCGAACTCGTTGAGCTTTTGTGCTTTATGCGGTACTGGAGTGGCTTTAAATGCTGAGTTACTTGGACGTAAATTATAATTTATGACACTTCGGTTCTTAGGTTGAAAAGTTTACGTCGATGAAGCTTTGCGAAAATGTAGATAAGAGATATTGAGGAAAAAAATGAATATTGCTAGCAATGATTTTAAAATTATTATTTTGCGTTTGAACATTTGTTATTTTTCAGAAATTAGAACCAGTAAAAATAAATCTCTATTACAAAACATTCTCAAAAACAGAACTTGATTCTTCAAACTAAGCAGCATTGCTTTTCAATCGCGGCTATACATTGAATACAAATCACCTCACAACTCTCGCAAACAAATTCTTGACTTCGATACTTGAACTTCGACTAACTGATACATCTCTATCGGAAAAGCTCGCGGAAATGAGCGAAGGTAATCCAATCCGCAAAACAGGAAGAGATAACAGCGTATCGTAATCGCGGCGGCGAAAGATCGCTTAGAGTTTCAAAAAGCGACGAGAAGAATCTTTGGGTTTCACGGCTAACCGGATCCAGCCGGTCCTTGCTGTATATAAGCCACAAAGCACTCCAGGATACGTCGACGGAAAAAACGGGAGATGGAAACGGAGAGGAGAGGATTGGATATGGAGAGGGGGGGAGAAAGAGAGAGAGGATTGCGAAGATAAATCAAGTGCGATTTGCATAACAGAGACAATGACACTTCTCTCTTTCTCGCCCCGCGCGCTCGCGCAAATTGGATAATGCTGCGACAGTTGGAAAGGACTCGAGATCCGCGTAACGCCGCGTTCGGCTCCGAGGGCTTGTATTATTCCGCTTTTGTCGTAAAATCTGTTAATTGGCTAAGACATCAATAATGAGTGATTTACTTGATTTTATGGTAGGAAATTAGTTTTCAAATTACGAAATTTTGGAAAATGTCGACAGAGTTCAATGTCGATTAGTTTAAATTATCTGGAGAATGGAAGTTAACTTGCAAAAATAGAGTATACGTATAGTATATATATATATAAAGAAAAAGTGTGAATTGGATGATTGGAATGTTCTCACAAGCATAATTTGCTAAAACATTAGCTCAATCACTTTGTGTTTCTAAAGACCTTCAAATTGAATTTAATTCAATCTTCCGCCAGAATTTCAAGGAAAAATTGAGAAAACGATCATTAAGCTTTCACACTAGACCAGTAAAAGACAGATTTAATCAGCTTTGCGACACTCATGTTCAGTAAAAATCTTCGAACCGAGTGCCAGCTACTTCAGTGTCAAATGTTTCATGTCTTACCAATTCCTGACATGATCTACTTCATTTATTTTTTTTAACTTTAGTGCTGCTATTCACGCCGCAAGTTTTCACAATTCGGTACGATAATTCTTTTGAATTATAAAATATCGACTGAAAGCGTACATTACATTTGCATTATTATAAATTAACATATGTACAATACTGCAAATCATGACATTTGTCGCACTGAAAAATTCGCGCCATTGATAAAGAAGGTATACTACGCGCCGAAAATGTTGCAAAACCGAGCAACGAAAGAAAGCTCAACCGGCCGAGCCGAGCAGCAACGCAAAGACCAAGCAGCAAGCTAATCGTATGCGCCGAAGCATCAGCAGCAGCAGCAGCCCTGATCTCTCTCTCTCTCTCTCTCTCTCTCTCCCACACGCAGTCGGCAGCACTCGGAGTCCGAAGTGCGCGTCTCTCCGAAGCATCGCAGCAGCGGCCCGAGTTAAATTACTATAAAAGACTTTATCCACTTTAGTCACTGCGGCCGTCGGGGGCAATCATCCTATTGACGTGCCATAGTATCGTCGAGCTTGAATGGCCGCAGCGCGGCGGCAAGAAAAGCACACACCGGAGGCCCTCCGGTTATCGGCCACGATTTCTGCCCGAGGATTCCCACGGCACCCCTACGTGACCGCCTCTCTGTCTCTCTCGCTCTCACTCCCGCCACAACCCCCTCCCGGAGCTGCTGCGTGCAGCGGAGGCAAAAGGTACGCCTCGGACTTGGCTGCCCCGGTCGCTCTGGCGCAGAGTTGAATGAACTACATTTTCACCCGCTGGCGTGCACTTGGCGCGGCATCGCTGTCGCTTGCACCGTTGACTTTCGGGAGGTGGTTGAGTTCGTTTTGGCTGCTTCGACGGTGGGGGAGAGGGCGATTTCGTTGTCGAAGTCTCTGCCTTTGGTAAATGATTTTTTAAAGCTGCACTTGGTTTTATTCTTATTAATGGGTTTACGAAATGTTCGACGAGCAATTGTTTTTATATAGAAACTTGATTTCCTAAATGAAAGTGAAACTTTAAGCGCATACGCGTCACTTTAAATTATTGGCTATACCCAAAAGTGTTTCTAATAGTCACCGCAACCTTTCCCTACACGACATTCAGTCCCCAAATTGTTGACCCACAATCACGGCATAAAAAATCAGCGCTCAATAAACCCTTTGACCAACAGCAACAATAAGCCCCGTCTCCCATTGTGCTCGTGATTTTAATACGCGCACTTACACCGTAATTCATTAAATATTCCACCTATACGCCTGATTAACAAAGACATTCGTTTCAATTGGCCGAAAGAGCCCGGCGAGGCAATCAGCTCGCCAGCTTACCTAATTGAATTTACCAGGAGCCGCGGCGGCAAGACTCGGGTGGCTCTCTGTATCCCGGGCAAAACGGTAATCGTATTTGCTCTATCCACAATTTAGCTTGGCAAGCAGGATGTATTACATAATTGCCCCAAAAATTGAACAAAAAACGTCTGTGATGGCAGAAAATGACATGGAATTACGGCTCTCCCGGGGGCCCTTCCTACAATGGTAAGCGGCGCGCGTTCAATTGCCTTACTCATCGTCGCTTCGCTCCGCTCTCCGGCGGCTCTCTCGGATAAATAAGCCACGACAGGAAAGGATCCTTGAGTCGCGCGCGTTAGTTTCATCGAAAATGCGTCGTCCCGAGCCGTGGCAGTCGGGGCAGCACCCGGCGAAAATAATGGCCCACTTAGCTAATGCCTCTCCTCGGTGTGTGCCCACCACTGACTCAGCGCGAGGCGACAATTTCCTATATGTGTATATCTGTCTTCCCCGGCGACATCTCGCGAGACAGGCGCCTAAGAGCTCCTGGTGGCTTTCGTTTTCTCGTACGGGGGGAGGTGTGCGAAGGAAGGGATTAATTGACTTTGGAAATTGAAGGTGTATGACTTTGATGGCTTTTAAATTATAGAACAGGGACGCAGTCGCAATCTTAAAACGCAGACAGTGATATGACGTTAACGAAGTTGCAAAGGACGATCGTTCGCTCGTGTGCAGTCCGCTGCTGTGTATAGGAGACAAAAATATGTAAATACCTTACGTAATAAAATTTACAGCGCTCTTAAAACAGCGAGTTCGTATTAATGCACTGTTTCGCTTTCGTTTCCTATCCACTTGCCCGTAAAATACACGATACGTTTAACGTCGTACTTTGGAGAATAGTACTTTTCTGCATAAAATTGCGGCTAAATTTAGAATTTTCAGCTTTATTGGAAATGATCTATTTATTGTTTGCACCAACGCGTAATAAAGATTAATTTTCAAGGAGTGTTTGAAACTGCAATTTACCGATGTAGCTCGACTGGTGCCGCCATCTCTTGAGATCTGCAGGTCTTAAAAGCACCACTTTATCCTCTTCTACATCCACACTAAAAATGAAAACAGGACATCTCATTAGGAAAAAATAATATTCTCGAAAAGGAACAGGTTCGAGTTCTTCGTTTTAAAAACTCGACAATTTTTGTTAAATGGCTTAAAAGACCCTTTTAGCGTTGAATAAATTTATGAAATAATTATTTTTGACTGCGACGAATTGAAAAATAAATTGCTTACTTACTGCTTACTGAATTATTATTATTTTGTCAGGTACTGTACAATAAAAATCAATTCTAATTAGATTTTTCACTCGTTAGAACAGAAGTAAAAAACTTAACAAGCTGATTGAATTTTTCTAGTAATTACAATCATCTTCCTAAAAGTCAGGATTATTTCATAAGGATTATTACCGAACAATAGAGAATAATTTATTCCTCGCAGCTCCGCGTAAAACATTTTCAAACAGTAAATAAGCCGCAATTCATCTTCACCGTCAACTGCCAGAAATTTCCGCGGAGCATCCGAATAAACAATTTGCAATTACATTCCGCGAACAAACATTTCTCTGACTCAGCTAGATTCTTCAGCGCAAATAAATGATCCATAAACCACATGCCATTACGCGATCGTTGACAGTCTAATATCCCCAGTTCCTCTTTACACCCACTTATTAATAAAAAAAAAAAAAAAGAAGTTATCCATCCGCCGCACCTCGGCTCAAATCCACTCTGTAGCTTCATCTCCCCAAGACTCCTTTCCCGTGCTCTGAAAAAAAAAAAAAAAAAAACTGTCCCTTGGCGTCTGTTGCGCTCGTGTGTGCTTGTATATATATATACGTGTGCCTCGAGCGCGCTTATGAATGAGCGGCGCGTAATCGTGACGGCGAGGAATTTTATACACGTCAGCCGACTGCGGGAGAGCAGACGCGAGTGGAGAAACTCCCGGGGAATGCGAATTTTTCGCGCCGCCCCGTTCATTCATAAAGCGGCCCTCGCCTCTCCACCTTTCTCTTTCCTTTCCTCTCTCTCTCGCTCGCTCGGCCGCCGCCGCCGTCGCTGCACTGCAGCCTGTGCCTGCGTGCGCTCTTTTTAGTCCCTCCGCCTCGTTTCGTTTCGCCGCGCGGGCTTTTTTTTGCCTTTCTTGCCCCGTTCTTAAGCCGAGTTATGCGATTGCCAATGACGGCATTCTTCGGCCGCGGGAAATTCCTCGCTCGCGCGCGCTCTTTGATTAAGTTCGGGCTTTTGAAATTTTCACGTGGAGGCATTGCGAATTTTCGTCTTTCGAGTAGTGCACGCTGGGAAATTCGGAAAATCTTCGAGAACGGGTTTCCATCGTTAATTTGATTTTCTTGGCAGAAGAATTACTTTAATTGCTCTTGTTTAACGATATTTCCTTCAGCCATACATTATTTCTCTAAGTAATAGAAAATTTTTACGACGAAAATGAAATTAGCGTCTAAATTAAAAGCGCGTAACGATTATAATCAGATTTTATTTTCTTTTTTCTTCGAACGCCCACGTGCATTCTCGTAATTATGTAACTCTACAGCGGCATTATTATAACGATCGTAAGAGCGCAAAAAAACCATTACATAATTTCGCATGAATGAATTACTCTCCGCAGGAAGCTTTTTGCCTCTCGTTCTCAACCTCCGCGTCCGCGTAAAAACCAAAAACTGGATCGTTAACACCTTGGCATAATCCAACGATCAACGAGCGACTGATCCTCCTCCCCCCGAAAGCAACCCCGCCAGAGAAAAGCCTCCTTACTCCTCGTCGGCCGGCGCTTTTCACCCCGCGACGCCGAACCCCCGACTCGGAAAAGGCAGAGCCTCGGAACTGGTTCAGTAGACGCCGCTCTCGGCTCCGCATACCTCGGCGCTCGCTCGCTCGCCTCGCACGCACGCTTGCTTACGTGCCCGCGCGCGTCGCACATCCGGTCAGGACTCTCCCCGGCTCCTTCATTCATCGGCGCGCATTCAGCGGCCTTTGAAGGTTGTAGCGAGAAATCGCCGCGGCGCGAGGGAGGGAGGGAGGGAGGGATGGGCAAAAAGGCTAAGAGAGAGAGAGAGAGAGAGAGAGATGCAGATAACGAAGGAGGGAGAGGAGTGGGAGGAGGCCGGAGGATGAAAGAGAGTGCCGCCGCCGAGGGGGGGCACACAGTCCGGGAGAACGGAGAGAAAGAGAGATAATGCCGTGTTGATAAATGCCGAGGTTCCTTCGAGATATGCACAATGAGGAGATTTTTTCCGCCGAGGATTCGCAGGGCTTTTGCTTTCTTCGGGTTTAATTGGGTTATCGCGGCTCTTTTCAAGGTTGAGAGTGGACGCTGGTTTTCTTGAATATGGACTTTATGTTTGTCAACGATGAGGAGTGAACAATCTACAAAAAAAGATTGTTAAGCATTATTTATTACATTAAAGGTCGGTCGGTTTAAAAAAAAAATTGGCGTAAAAAACGAAACCTGCATTGTATCCTGAAAAAGGGGGCAAAAACCGCAGATTAAAATTTAAAAAATTCAAAGGAACTGTCGATGCCAGGCATTTAAATTCAAATGAAGCGAACCAATACGTTAAACGCGCTTGACTCACCGCCTTTTGAAGTAATATAAAAAAACGGCGTCGCATAACAGTTTTCTCGGTATGCGCGACAAATCAGGATTCGCAGATCTTCGGCGGGCAGGAATGTATGAAAAAAAGAGCAGCCGCGCGCGGCGGCGACTCCTGCATAATTTATGCTCCCATTGCAGCGAGGCAACAACGAGAGAGCCGAGAGATTATCGGCGCGCGCAGCGCTTCGTGCCTTTTAGCCGGGAGAAGCCAATCTGATTTGTAGCTTCGATTATTGTAAATGACTTTTTCCTCTCGCGGCTTCTCTCTCCGGGGATTGCATAAAATGCAGATTACGTATTCGAGCCGCTGATTTCTGCGGGCGCCGCTTTCTGCTTTTATTCCCGCGCGTTTCGCCTCGCGATTCGCTCGCTTCTATATATAAAATATCCAAGTTTAGAAAGTACGAATTAAGTTTATTTTAAAGTGCCGTAAAAAACTGTACCCGATAAGCGATAACAGAATTGTAAGCACCGTCGTAATAAACGATGGGGATTTAAGATCGTGATTCTATTTAATTAGTTTTATAAAGCTGCAAATTGCGCAATGAGAAAGAATTATCATATTAAATCGAGTTAAAAGCGGTCGTGAAATCGTCGTAAATTAAAAAAGAAGTATTTACGCATCAAAGTAGATAGTAACCAGATCCGGTCAGACGGAGATTACGTTTACTTTCAGAAGTGTTAAATTGATAAACAGGTGCTTGCTTTATCTTTAATTATTAACAATATTTTAAAACTGTTTGTAAATAACGTAGAGCCTCTTCGGGCTTATTAAACCTTATCAAAACGCTACCCACTTTTCGCGCTCATAACTTAATCTTAATGGTAACTCGTCCGTTCAGTTTCCCATAAACTACCAACCTATACATAAATTGTGCCCTTCTTTCTAAATAGTTCTCGGAATTCTAGTTTCTTAAGCCGGAAGTTCGCGATTTCCTTCCACAAAATTGCAGCGTCAAGAACTACCATAGCATATATTGATTAGCCAAAGATTTAAAAGCTTTTTCATACAAAATTTGCTGTTTCCTTTTAAGATGTACAGTAACCAAATTTCGGCTGCAATCATTTCCGCGAAATTCCAGCTTCCACAAAGCCTTTCTCATTTACCTTCGTCGGAACGCGAAACAATTTCGTCCGAGCAGCGTCATTGAATAACCATGAGCCGCTGATCGACTCGCGAAGAACTCGTCGCTCGAAGAAAAGCGCGTAATGAGTCGCTGTCGCGGCTGCAAGAAAAATCCCCAGCGGAGGGCTCGGAGAGGCTCTCTCTCTCTGCAGCTCTCCGCGAGTAATACACTGGATTGGCGCGCGCGCGGTGCGCCGAGAGATGTCAGTGACCCAGAACTTCTTGCCGCTTGGGAACCAGCGACTCTGACTTTCACTGCGCGCGGCGGCGACTCTCGACTTCGCCGCCGGTTCGTACCAGCCTGTTGCTGGGCCTTTTAAATCGCCGACCTCTCCTCCGAGCGGGCCGAGAGCGACGCCTCGCGCGAGGCTCTTTCGCCGTTTTTTTTTTTCAATTTTAAATTGACGTCCCTTTGTATGCGTATGTGTCGTGGATTTTCAATGCGTTAACGCGGCGATAAGGGGTAAGGCGGAATTCGATTGCAGATCGTTTCGTGTTTTTTTTTTTTTTTTTTTTTTTAAAGTTGTTTACTTTTGATTGTAATGAATGTAATGTAATTAGAGCAAAGAAAAATATTAATTTATACCTTGAAGATTTAAGGTTTTTGCCTGCAGAAAATAAGTCTTAAGCAATACTCATTGGCAATGATTGATTGTAATTAAAATATTATTTTTTCCTAATTTTTATGACTTTGTTTAAAAGGCCGATGAAAATAATAAAGTTTTAAAAATATTTTGAAAAACAATATTGTAACCTTCAATTAAACTTTTAACAATCGTGTTTTATAACTCGAAGCTTAAAAAGCATTATTACCACTAGTTTTGTTCATTTTGGACTAATTTCATACCGGATTTCTACTTACTTGCAAAAGCAAGCGCGTTCTAGAAAATAATATTAGAAAGTATATTTATCTTTTATTAACAGTTTAACAAATCGTACAACAAAATATTTATTATATTCATTACATACTAAAAAATAAGTATGTGGATAATTTAGAGTCCTTCGCGTCGCTCTCGTGATTGAAAAGTGGAGCAAAAAATTGAAAAAAAGAGTCAACCTAGAGATGCACTCTTCGATTTGCTCCTTTTTTCTCATTTCTCTAGCATTTTTTTTCCTTGAAACGTACAGGTCTTTTTTTTGTAGCAGCGCTCCACTTCTGCAAGGCCGCCACAGATAACGAGTATACAAACTGTATAATAATTCAATCGTTACCGGTTGAAAATTTTGTCCTCTTACTCCGCTGAAATTTTCTACTTCCATTGTACGACTTATCCCACTTACAAAGCAAACTCTAATTCTCGTTTAAAACTCCGTCCCGGTACTCCTGCCAGATTTAAATGTCCCGAAAGGCGCCTAATACCCAACCATTTTCAGGCAAACCAACGAGAACGAGCCGACAGCGGCCTTTACGTAAGCCAACCAAGAGTCGACATTTTAAAAGCTTTCGCCAATTATTTCTCCCATCTACGCCGATTTTCCCGTAGCGAATTCCGCGCGCGCGCGCGCGGTTTCCTCTCGCGAGGTTCCCCGTTTGCCATCTTCGGCGCTCCCGCAATTACGGCGAGGCGAACCGAGTCAGTCGGTCGGCCGCGCGGCGCGGCGCGCGAGAAAGGAAAAAGATAGAAAAAAAAAGGGAAGCCGCGACATTCCGCGGCCGCAGACGGTGGGAAAAAAATGCAGGAACGAAAAAGGCTCGGGACAGAGGAGCAGGAGAGCGCAGAAGGTTTCTTTTCGCGGATTAGCCGCGCGGCCGCAGCTGCGCATTAAACCGTGTGTGCACGTTTTTTTCTTTTTTTATCGCGCCGATTTTCTGACTATTTTTAGAAATATATATACTTTCCAGGCGCGAGATATTTCTTCTCTTTTTTCCGAAGGTTTTTTTTTTTGCATTTTGATTTTCTTTCGGTTATATTGGGCGAACCGGTTTTAACGATTGCTAAAAAATCGGCTGGGTTTTTGTTATTACAGCGGCAGGGGCGTGCATTAATTTTCAAAGAAAATCTCTGCAACGATATGCAGACATTTAGACTGCGGCTGCTGTGGCGTTCTTTACAGCTTTTAATTTTGCGTGAGTCATAAGTTGAATGCTAATTTTGTAATAAGAGAAAGACGTGGAACTAGTCCGCTGGTATCAATGAAATACTTTCCGCTTCGCGCTGCTCCGTATCGCTTAATGCGATGTACTGATATTTTAGTTAATTGCGAAATCTAACCAGTAATTTGTTTAATGCACAAAAAGGTTAATAATTATAATAACCGCGCGCGAACGCGTTCGTTATTGGCGCAAAAATATTTTTGGCGTAAAAAAGTTGTATTTTTAATTCCAGCATCAACTTTTCAAATTGCATTTTTTTAACACTTTAACTACCGCAACTTTACGATTCCTTTTCAATATATAATAATAAATTTATCTCTCATATCGTTTTATCCTCTTGCAAAACCGCACGGCCGCGCCGCGTATATAATATATCTCCGCGCCTGCTTGGCATTCTGTTCTTATTCTAAAACTTCACAATGCGGCTCGTAAAAAACATCAAAACCGGCCGCTTCGCGAAAAGCAGCCCGTACGCGGCAGCCCGGCAGCCGCGGACTCGTTACCCCTTTGAAAAATCGGGCTTTTACGAGCGTCTTGAACGACACTGTTTTCCAACGAGCCTTGCCCGCGGAGAGTCCCGCCTGAAACCTGACGGCGCGGTAACCTTAAACCTCCAGCCGGTCGAAACTTATTACAAAGAGGAGAGAGAGAGAGAGAGAGAGCCTCTCGGGCTCATACGCGCGTAAAGAGTTTTACGAGCCCAAACGAGCCACCCCATTACCGCTCTCCCACGTTCCTGTGCATGCGCGAGCGGCTGCGGTGTGCAATCATCAGCGGCGGCGGCGCTGTGTAATATCGCGCGTAATCGCGCGGCCATCTTTGCGCCCGGAGAGTTTCCGTCTTGATGCCTCCTCGCGTATTACCTCACACGGGAGATGCCGCGGAGATGCAGCCCCCCCCCCTCCCCCGGGGGTGGAGGGGAGAAGTGCATCCCACGGCCGGCTTTTGTGCGAGACGCGAGAGAGGGAGGATGAAGCTGATCGACATTGTTTATTCTTTGTTTGGGGCTTTTGCTGGGAGCTGCACAAGGAATGCCGGGTAATTTGGCGAGGGAAAGCTTGTGGTTTGTTAAACGCGGGCAAATTAATATGAAATTTTGAAATAAAGTCTGGCTATTGTTGTTGGTTTAGCTGTATTTTGCTGTAAAATATATGAAAGGCTTTTTATAATGTAATGATACGACGTGTATTATATATTATTACAGCAATGTAATGAAAATAATTGAAGTATTGCAAAATAGCGAGTTACTATTCTTAAGTATAATAACCTCTGCCTCATCTCGGCGAGCGAAATCACGCATGAAAAGCACGAGGTAGCACAAGTAAATCCTTATAACGTGGAAAGGCAATCCTGGGAGGAAGGCCTATTATGACTTTAATGAGCCACGATGAGAACAGTTACTCTACCTATTCTAGTAAAATCCTAAGTATAATGCAACTTTGAAACAATCGGATTTTCTCATATAAATTTTCAATTCATTTTTCATTTTCTTAAAGAAACTACTTTAACCCAGGAATGTAGCTCAATTCATTTAAACAAGCGCTGTACTACTTATAAACGAATATCAAGTACCTGCATGTAGTACTGCTTCAAATATCGTCATTAATCCACGAAGATTAGGACGCCAAGAATCAGCCCCCCGCCGAAACTCTCCTGCAACGCCTCCGCGCGGCAAAGTCATCCCAGCGCCCCGAGGAACAGGCCCTGGTGCAAATAAGAAGAAAAAAAAGAACCTGATCGTCTTAGGAATTTTCATTCAGACCGGAGAGCGGGTTCGCTCCCTTCGGCCGCCTCTCACCGCAGGCTCGACGAGAGAGAGAGAGGCTAAAGTGCGCGGCGCGGAGGGAAAGGGGAGAAGCCGGAGTCGCGATCTATCTGCACGCGAGAGAGCGGAGCGCGCGGACCGTGAGAAAGAAAAGCCGAGAGGTTCTATTTCTGGCCTTTCCGCCGCGCGCGAGAGAGAGAGCAGCGCCGCGGTTCATCGGCTCGCGCTCAATGGACTGCACCGAGAGAGAGAGAGAGAGAGAGAGAGAGAGAGAGGCCTCCTCCCCCTCTCGCCTACTAGCTGATCGGCTCTCAAGAAGCTTCCGAGGAGAGGTTGAATGAAACCTCGTTCTGCGCCGCTTTTTATTTAACCGCTGACTGGACTGCCGGTGAGTCACTCTGTTTTGAGGATTTCGATTGTTTGCGTTTGCGATTATTTTCTTTTTTTTTTCGATTTCGCGAATCGGCCGGGATTTCGAAATGACGAAATGCTTTTTTGGGTACCGGATTTGAATAACGTTCGAACGTTCCGATTGTTCGAATGTTAGGCCCATTGTTTGTCCGCCAAAAAAAGAAGAACTTTATTTGAATGATGAACGATTTCAGCATTTTCCGCAAAACTCCCTTCCAAGCGTACTTGGCCACCAAAAAGTCTGCTACCTGCAACACGCGCCGAAGCGCCGAGCCCTCCGCACATCCACCGTCAAACGCGGGCCCCGAAACTCAAGCGTCTCATTACTCGGTAGGTTCGCGAAAAAAGCGGGCGCCGCGAGCGCCGAAAAAGAAGCGCTCTCGGGGGGCCCTCCTCTCTCTGCCGGCGGCGGAGGCACGAGGAATTCGCGACTGCACGCGCGCGGCCTCGCGAATGTGTGAGTGCACGTGCCCGCATGCATGCATGCGCGCGCGGCCTTTCCACTCTCTCGCGAGGATGCTGTGTGTTTCTTTCTCTTTCGCTTTGCTCGCTCGCTCGTTTGACCGCGCGCACGAGAGCTCGCGGCATGGTGTATATACATGCTTGCACGCCCGGGAGAGAAAAAGCACGCTTAATCGGAATAAAGCCCTCCCCCCCCCCCCCGCCCTTGATTTATCGGAATCTCTTTTATGTTCGGTATTGATGTTTGCGGGCTGTTCGTTTAATTTTGAGTTGAAGTAGCTTGCTTTGGGCTTTTTTCGGCTGATGGCTGCGAGGCTTTCTTATATGGTTCAGATTGGTTTTCGTTGTAATTAAAGTTTTGTTGTAACGAAGTGGAATTTATTTATTATACTAAATTTACTTTAATAGAATCGCATGCTTATTTCGTTGTGAATTCCGAAAACATTCCTGGCAAATATCTGTTAAAGAAAGAAAACAAGTAAAATAATGTACGTATAAAATAACTGAGCTTTTCGAGCGTGTAGCGATAAATGGTGTTTTTCCGCAACAAGTTTGCAGCCAGTCAGTTTCCACGGTATCAAATAGCGCGGTTAGCCATAACCATAAGAGACTGGCCAACGCAGTGCCCAACGGTGAATTCCGCTTCCAGCCAGCGAAACTCCGCGTCTAAACCCGCAAAAAGAAAAAAAAACAACTTCCCTCTCACCTTGCCGCGTCTCGGGAGCATAAGAAAAATCAATAATCAGCTGTAGTTTTCGCAAAAAACGAAGCAGAAATCGCGCTCCCGGGATTCATGGGAAAATCGAGCTGGCGCGCCGCGCGCGCACGCGAAGAAAGGAGCGCGCGAAAAAAAGGATAAAGAGAGAGAAAAACGCGCGCGGTGGCGGCGCGGCGGCTCTCGCGCGACTTGGTGGGGCGCAAACGTGAATGATCCATGCGGAGAGAAAGAGAGAGGAGGTTCCGTGTGCTGCCGGCGTGTGTGGGATAAAAGGAGAATCCACTCGCGCTCTCGCTCTCTCTCCCTTAGCGAAACGACAAACGACCGAGGAAGGGAGAGAGAGAAAGAGAGAGAGAGAGAGAGCAGCCGCCGCCGCCGCTTCGGAAATGGCCGCGGGAAAGTAGAGTGTTGCTGTGCGCCGCCGCGATCAGTCCTCTTGACTCCGCGAATCCTGCGGGAGTCCTGTATCCAAGTGTCCTGCAAAAGCTTCGATCCAGAGATAATCTGTGGTACGTTGGCTTTTTGCCTCCCGATCGAGGGTGATGCTTGTTTGAGCCAGGGCTATTTATATGGTGGGAAATTGCTGATCAGCTGAGGCGAGCCGGGGTCGTGAGTGTTGCCTTAACGGTAGTTGCGAGTCCTTTTGTGTGGTTTATTTAATGAATGCCGTTCAAAAAGAAATTTTCCACGAACATTCATTGCATTGAAGTATAATTAAAATGCGGATTTTAGTGCGTGCTGTTTGTTTGCAATCATGGTCGTAAAGTGTCGATTAGTTCTAAGTTTGTCAAAATTAAATTTTGACATTGCTAAACTTATTTCCTTTAATTAGGGTTTTAGTACCGTACTGTTCATTAATAAACTGAAGTAATTTATGTAGGTGAACGAGTTTCTTAAATTATTGTCGCAGAGAGCGAGCTTAACGGTTTACTGGTAACCAACTGTAAAATCATGTTCATTAACAATCAAGTTTTTCAATAACAAAATACCAACCACTCGCATTCCCAAAGATTTCTAAAACTAAAAAAATCTCGCTGTTTTTTTTTCTAGGTTAGCTCTAACGCAAGCCCGAAAAAGGACATTCACAAACCTCCCCTAATATAAGCCGAAAAGCGAAGCAGTATAAGCGAGCGAACGAGCGGTCAAAAGGGAAGTGAGAGAGAGAGCAGACGGCAAGTATGGACGAAGGCGCCAGCGAAGTCTCGCAGACCTAAAAAGACGAGCGCGCCCCCGGAGAAGACGCACTAGGTCGCGCGGTTCCCACACGCGCCACACAAGTCGCACGAAAAGAGAGCAAAGCGAGAGAGTGCAGCGCCGAAGAGGAGGGAGAGAGAGAAGAGGAGGAGGATGGCCGGTGACCGAGCGGCGAACAATGAGGGCCGAGGCGCGCGGCTGGAGGGGGCCGCCGTCGCGCGGGGGGAACCACATTCCAGAGTGGGCGGCATTCTGGAATGCGATCCGGCCCCCGGTAACAACAAGAATTTGCAACAGAACGGCCTCGACGAGCAGCAGCAACAGCAGCAACGCGGCGATCTCTGCCGCTATGCCGCCGCCGCAACCGACAGCGCCGGTATGTCGTTCGTCGAGGTCTGCCAGGTACGGCTCTTTTCAACTTTAAAACTGTCGCACTTTCAATGTAAAAAGACCACGTCATTACGCCGATGCACCACAGCTGTTCATTGTCATAGACTAGAATCTAAAAAGTCTTGTTTTGTTTCCTTCAAATATTGGGGCAACAACTAAGTAGTAAAACTAAGTTAATTGCATATAAATGTAAATGAAAACATCATGATATAATTTAGAGTAAAATTCATAAGAATATTTTCAGTGATAGAACAGAATGAATTAATGTTTATATTTACATTGGTTCTTATTCTTCAGCTGCTTGACATGCCATTTATGTATACAAGAAAGAATTTTCATTAGATAATACAGTTGGGAAGAATTGATATTTCCTTTGTAACATTTTATACGAAAAAAATTAACTTTGTACCAGTAAAAAAATAGTTAATCCTTTAAAAGTTAAGCTAGTCTATACAGCAGAAGCATACAATTGCTATAATTAAACCACAGTTATTGATTTTATAGTATAATGCTTTTCTTTACAGTCTTAAAGATTATTACTTTTTCGTTTGCACTCTCTTTTATATTGTTACACTTCATAAATTATATACTAAGTTTTTTTTAAATTCATCTGATTAATATTAATCACTATTTAATAACTGTGCAATGCAAAATTCATTAGGTAAACAGACAAATTTTAATCTAATTAAGTATTGATTCTGGGATTTATTTCAACATTCTTTTTACAAGTTTTAATAATTTATAATCTTAATTTTTTTTTATTATTTTAGATTCGACTACAGCAATTGTTTCCACAATTATTACCACCTCAAAGAGAAAATATTTGTGAAGATTCCATAGAACAGACAGCAGAATGTCTAGCTAATGATGTGATTCGATATCTTTTAAAAGAAGACATTTACCTCATATCGAGAGATCCAATTTCTCGCAGTATGAGACACAATGTCTACCAGATGCTCAACAAACACAGTATATTATTCACAAGCATGGTAAATCGACTAAATGTTGTCCCAGATACAGCGTATGAAGCTTTCATGGGAGTTGCAGATGAATTGTTTCATCAAGGTATCACATGGGCTAGGATAGTCTGTCTATATGCATTTATGGGGAGGTTAGCTCTATGGGCAAGAGATAGACGAATGCACCATCTCAAGCAAAAACTACCTATGTACGTGTCTAGATATATCAGTGAAGAAATTGCACAGTTTATTAAAGTCTGCGGTGGATGGGTATGTAACATAAAAATTGTTTTTCAAAAAATCTGTTTTGAGAATCTTTAAATTTATGTTTATTAATACTTTTATTTGTTTTTAAATATTCTTTCTTTCATTTTTGCTTTTATTTATCACAATATTTTTGTATCAAACGTATTTCTTTCTAAATATATTCATGAAACATTTGATTTTAGGAACAGCTCTGTATAGAGTACCCAGTAGCAGAAGAAGTTAGTGGTGCAGTATGGAGAAGTTTACTAATGACTGGAGCAACACTAGGACTAGTCGCTACAATATTGTCAGTAACCTCTTGATTCATCACTTTCTTCAACTCTTACAAAAACGCGTCCGAGTGAAGCTTTCGTTGCGTACTTAGATCCTGTGATTTTGCGATAAAAGATGCGTGCATCCTTCTTAGCACGGAGAGACGTTTCAGTATTTTTAAGACTCGTACTCACCCGAACTAGTACTGAAAACTGTATAAATGTTTGTTGTAAACAATAATCTTTATCCAATATTTTATCCTTTTCTCTGCAATTCGCAAAAAATCACTTGAGCAATTCATGTGTAAGGAGAAAAGAAAAATCGAAACAATGCAAGTTCCCTAATAATATAATGTTTTATACCATTGTATAATCGTCTAGTGGAATTCCTAAGATGTTTTATTTAAACTATGTATTCAAAGACGTTTCAAGCGAATTCAGAAAGTAAATGCGAAAATAAATGTTTAGACGTCTGTACTCCAAAAATGTTTAAACTACTATGAATTTAGGTAGACTATTTTATATTTATTTATAATTTATTCTAGGTAGAAAATAAATAATAAATTAAATTCCCGATAGTAGCAGTTGCAAAAGCGATTCATTTTTAAATTCTAAAACTATTATAGAACACCTTATCAAAGTTTCTATTGTCACACAAAGTTACTTACAACGACATTCACTGTCACGTATGAATTTCAATTTGGTATATCTTTTTAGCACTTTTATAAATAAAAATTTTGTACGAATTTTTGGTGATAATAAATAATATAATACCGTACTATTATTCTTAACCCATCATTCCTGCTAAGGTACCCAATTTTTTTCCATTAAAAAAACAAAGTTTCTATTAAATATTTATTTTTTATATAATCATCCAATGTGTCTATTAAAACTAAGGATTTTTAATACACTAAAGCATAGGAATCGTTTAGATATAGAAAGTTCTATTAACAATTTTGAATTTTTGACGCACGATGGTACAGCAAGTACAGAATATCGATGTACACAGTTTTGATATTACATAAATGTCGTTAGTTTCAAGGAGATATGAAACACAAGCAGAATGTTTTCTTACTAGCCTTATATTTCTCATAAAAAAATATATATCACAAAATGAAAAAACTGACCCTTCGCGATTATACTTTATATAAGAAGTATTTTAAAAGCTTTCTAAAAACAAGCTTCTGAACTTAAAAATTTATGAAAATACATGGCCAATAAAATAAGATTCGAATTTACGTTTCATATAGCCTAAAACTACAATTTGCAATTTATATATTATTTTACAGAATTGAAAGCTATTTTACAAAATGCTTTTTACGTGACCGAAACTCTTCACTTTTTTAATTTTTTTAATTTTGATAATGGACATCTATTTCTATTGTTTCTTAAAAGTAAAATATAAAACTTATCGAGTGAAGCAGTTTCAAAGTGTAAGGGTTGATTAGTATCATAATAACTACAATGAAGACAACTTAGAGAAAAAATGAATCGTGATTATTTTTAACTACTAAACAAAAAAGTGAATGGAAAAAACTATTTACAATGTTTCTATCATTTTGATAGAATGCAATTATGATATTGAATCTAAGGATTTAATCACGTAGAATTTTTTCTCCAAGGAATCCAAAGGCATACATACGGTTAACAAAATTCAACTTTTTGCAAGGAAGATACATACCAAAGTAAAACATACAATAAAAATACATTCCACTTATGAAATAGATTTTTCACTGTTCAAATTTCTCAAAATGGTCCACATTATAATCAATGGCTAGTTTTCTCTTTTTTTTCTGATCAATTTTACTCCTTCACAAATTTTTATCGTACACTTTGAACGCTTTTACGGTGATTTTATTCAATTCTTGAAAAATATACGTGGGATATTACATTCTTTTTTATTTTTATTATTTTCTGTTTTAAGTAAAACGTTTCTTTAATTACAATTATTCTTAAATATGTAGCATATATGTTCATTGGACGTATTGCGTTGATAAAATTACAACACTTTTAGAACTTGTTTTATTACCGACCAATGAGAAAAATATAATCATATTTTACTTAATTTGATGATTTATGCATTATTATTATTATTATTATATAGAGAAGAAAAATGAAGAGGTAAATTTTTTACAAAGAGAAAATTTAGTTAAATTCTTTAAAATTTTATATCATCAATATAATATTATGAGATTCACGGTCGTTGCAGGCTTCGCCTGAATCACTGAAACTTCGAGGAATGACCGCGTACCTTGATGACGTGGAAATAACTTTTTTATGTTAAGGGAGTATGTTCCAATTCGTGTCTTGAATTTTCTGAATGTTCATATATTCAGAAAATTGAAGATGGCGGGAATTTGAATATTTTCCCCTGCTTTTTAAACGCTAGAAAATATTAAAAATATTAAGTTCGTTTACATTTTATAGATACACTGCAATCGCGAGTACAAGTATAAAATTTGTTCTACTACTTGTCAAAATTTCCTCGTGTTCGCGAAAAAAATTTAATTTAATTCAAAATGAAAAATTATTAGATGTTTTATACATTTCTTTTTCATTTCTAATCAAACCCTTAAACTGTACAAAAAACTATCGAAATATATTAATATGTTCATTTCGAAAGTTTAATTTTTCTAATAATCACATAATAATAAGAATCAACAATATTTTTTGTAATCCAATTACATCTTACAGATTGCTCTAATTTTATTTCATTTATCTTCTTTTTTAATGTACTGACATATTTTTATAATATAATGCTCATACGGATGTATAAGTCGTAAATACATATCTATATTTTTACTGTACAGGAGAACTTTAACAAAGTTCTTTTTAACTTACATCGACTTAAATTGAGTCAATTCATTGCAAAGACTTTGATGCTATCAATTTTAATTTTTATGCCTTCATTTGCTAGCGTTTCAAATAAATTGTCAACATTAAGCACTTAAAATTTTCTTTAGATATTAAGTGATTACGATGGTATTGAATTGATTAGAAAGAATATTCGCAAACCTCCATAGGCGCTTCGTGAAAACGGAAAATAAAACCTTTTATCTTCATGTCATTTGTGAGGTACATTTACAAATATTTTCAAAATATACAAACTTCAAAAACTGATTTCTAGCGCTTACTATATAGTTTTTCTAAAATGTTAGTTTACTAAATGAATATTTTTATATTTTATTTACAATTTATCGCACAAAATCCTTAAATTAAATGTTACATATATAATGATTTTGGAATACAATATTTTTATGAAATTAATAACGGTACTTTTTATGTACTAAAATAAAATCATTAATTATGATATTTTGCAATTTTCTTTTTAAAACTAATAATTTTTTATCTATTTTTATTTGATTTTCTAAAAATAGGTTTATTAAAAAAATTTGTTAAAACATTTGTCAAACTATCATTGCTAATTTATAAGAACGGTTAAAAAAGTACATTATTCCTATTGCACATTGATAAAAAAAGTAATCACGCAAAGGAATATAAAAATCATCTTAAAGTAAATGTGCAGCAAAATCTAAATAGATGAAGAGAGTTAAACAAACAAATATTAAAAATGAAACTTTGACAATGTATGACAAGGATTTTAAAGGCATAATGCTGACCATTTATAAACGATTTCTGCGTGTTTTCAGTTTGAAGTTTGGCAGTTAAAGCCTGGACATTCAGTAGTCCAACACCTACAGTACAGATCTTGTTCATTGTTCATTAAGTTACTCAGCCACTCTGTGTTATTTTTTGTTATTCAGAGTTTTCAAGTTAGTTCTTTGTTTAATTACTACAGAAATTGTAAACTAAACAAAGCTATTATTATACATTCAATCATCATGATAAAAAGAAAGAAAAACATTTTAAAATAGAAAAATTTAAATTAAAGATGCAAAGAATTTTACATCTCTGTCGACCACTTAATTACATAGAGTTAAAGCACCTGAACGATTTTTTGCAATTTGTAAACGTCAATTAATAAAATTGCTCGTGGCAAAAGATCTGAGTAGGTCAGGCTAATATCGATGAGATTTATAATACGTGTTTATTATTTACGTCAAATAAATGATGTTAAGGGGATGTCGAAGCTGTAAATATATTACTAATGAAAATTTAAAAAAAAAACCATAAAGTTTCTAATGTCTGATTTTACAGTTTTTATAAGATTTTTCAAAAGGGATGATCATTTTATTTTATTTCTGTAATTATATAGGGTAACGATGACTTTGATAAATATTTATAGTAATAAACATTAGTAATTGCTTTTGGAACTGTTTCTTAACAGAAATAGAATTCTAAAAATTTTCACAAAGTTTTGTTTTTCACTTTTTCCTTATTAACAATTTTCCTTATTGAAAATTGATAAAAATAAATTAATTTTTTTTATTGGGGTTCAAATCTAACGCTTCAAAAATAAGATTATTTTATTACACCAACCACCGAGCATCCTGTACGTTTATTGGCATCGCTATATCAGAGCGTAAATTGAGCAACGTTAAATAAAATTTAAAAAATCACTACTGAATTAATAATTAATTGTATTTGGAATTATTTCTACATTTATGTATACATTTGCCTTCAATATAAACGTCATGCGTTTATATCGAAGGCTCATATCTCAATGAACGTCATAGCTCAAGTCTTAAAGTACACATTGCACGTTTAGAATTTATTAATCTTTCTTAATAAAGTGAATTATTATTGTATTAATTCTACTTGGAAAGTCACAACATTGTATCATACATTTTTGCTTATTTCATAAATTAAAATATGTGAATTCTTACTTTCATTATATAAATATATTTAGATACTTCTTTACACCAAATAGACTTTTTTTTGTTACTATTTATAGAGAATTATAATTCACTTTATTTACGAAGATTAAAGCGGGCAAAGATTTATTTACAAATTACAGATAGTTCCGACTTCCCCTTAAGTCACTCAGTGCTGGGAAGATAGTATATTTGAAAAAATAGATCAGATTTCAATTGCGCATGTAATTATTAAGACGAGCATCTAGATAATTTTAAAAATCAATCTTATTTCTGAAAAAACTTTAAATATTTGCAAAATTTTTAAAATATATTTACTTTAAAAGTATCTAGATACATATCAAGTTTTTACATACTATTACCCAACATTGAAGTCAATAAATATAGAATTTAATTATGATTAAATTTTAATGAAAAGCAGTAATAAAAATGAAAATCTAAAAATCCATTGTACAAGTAAAATCATTTTCTATCTATAGCCTGTTGAATATTATTTAAGAAGGTAAACGGTTGTACCCTGGTAGAAATTTTAAAAAGTTTTTAACTAGTTTTTAATTTCGCGAATAAAAGTATTCTTATTTTTTTTTCGCTATCACATGCAAAATTTATGCAAAATTTATTTATATTCATACATTTAACTTTAATTCATGTTTCAACTAATATTGATAGTCTTAAATTTTATTAACATTATTTTATTAACGTTTATCAACTCGCAAACGAGTTACGCTCTTTTTTCTACCAGGGTAGCCACGTTTTATTTAACATAGATGTTATGTTAGAATGTATATAATATCTTTATTCAGTTTGATGAATCCGTGATTTTTCAATATCTCTTCTCAGCTTTTATGATTTATCACAGCTGGATTAAAGTTTGGAAGTTTTCTTCTCGGGTCGAACGATCAATTGCATGGAATTAACTTCCAACTACTTAGTCCATGTAGTCCCACCATTCTTTTTCGTAGCCCTCATGTACGTGTTCTAAGAGCACTTTCCTTCGACTATCGCAGTATCTGTGGGCGTAGAAAAAAATAAACAAAATAAAGTTTCTGTTACTTAATCGAAATCAATGTAAATAAAAAACTATTGTTTTTTAAAACGTGTACATGCAGTTTACTGATTCAGAAAAAAATAATGTGGAAATCAAATTACCTGTACTTATCTTGAACTTTTTGTTTAATATCTGCCAAATTTTCGCTAGTGATATCCCTTTCAAGATATTCTGAAAGACACTCTGTTGCACTTTCTAAATCCTTTTGATTATCTTGAAAGATCACAGACTGATTATTTTTCCGAAGATAATAAGCAAACACATAGGTATACATTAAAGTTTGTCTGCAGGAGCATAAAATATCTACAGCTTTTTTGAGAAACTGAACCTGTATAAGATTGATGACATTTTAGAATATTAATAAAATAACATTATTTAAGAACAAGCTAAAAACAAACCTCGATCCAAGACATGTTGTGCTGTTGCATTTCCTCCATCTTTTCTTTTACGCTCGCATACAATTTGTTCTCAAATTTGAGAGACTGCATATGATTCATGTATCTATTGCAATAGAATAGATATCTCTGGAGAGCAGACCTCGACTTCTCTTGAGCATCCCGTGCCTCCTTCGCTTCCTCTTCGTCATACCGATTGCAATTGTACCAGCTTTGGCCGTGCGGTCCCCAAGAACCCAGACACACCCAACAAAACTCTGTTTTACAATTTTGATTTTTACAAATCATATGATTGCATCCGCCATCCTTTTCGATGGTCACGTTACACTTCGGACATTCTTTTGTATTAGCCGCGATCCAATTGGATGTTTCAGAGTCATCGTCGCACTTCTTGATCCACTTGCGTAACAAGTGACATTTCACTGGATCATGCCAATTCTCGCCGCAGGCAAAACAAAACGTATGATTGCACTTACATGTCACGGGTTTGGCCTCTACATATTGGACCTTAATTGCATTGTTGCAATCGGGAGATGGACACCACCTCAGTAGCCTATTGCACTAAAAAAATTTAATTTATAGATGTCAAGTTTATTGTATATATAAAAACTTTTTGAATTTTAAGAAAGGAAAAAATTACTTACTTCTACAAAACTGTTTGTGATGAGGTGCTGATATTTTAATTTGACTTTTGAATCTTTCACAAGATGCATCACGGTAGCATCATCTACCAGAATGTCACAAGCATGAGCAGCACAAGCTATCGTTTGACCTACTCCTTCCTCCATAATTTTAGTTGTAAGATATTCACCCCAGCAATTAGTACAAAACCGATGGCCGCATTCTAAACCAGTCATCATCTAAAAAAAGTTCAATGGTAAATTTTAATACAACCTAAAAGGAATAATTTACATATTTACAATATTAAAATAGTACATACTGATGCTGGCAGAGTCATAAAGCAAACTCCACATTCTTCTGTTGCATTTGAAGAATTGTGCCTTGACTGTAAATCATAAATTTTATAATTTATATTAGTCACAAATTTTGAAATATTAATGTTTTTTGAAAATTTAATTTTTTAAGAACAGAACAGCGTAAGTCACGCGAGAATTTTGTAAAAAACTATTTTAACCTTTTGATGAATTTTCCTGAGATTAAATGTAACAAATGTAATAATTTTTCTTACTTTGTTTATTTAAAATACTTCTTAGAAATCGTAAAAAAAGAAAAACCCCGCTTTAAATGTTTAAAGTAGCATAGAATCGATGAAAATGTAAAAAAAAATGATCACCGAAAAAGTCGACGGGTTTGCGCGAGTAAATTCCGTATTCACACTGTCTAATTTGCCGTACTTAATTAATCGACACTAAGGCAAAAAAATCTGTCTTTGAGAGGTTCAAAATTTTAAAAAATTATTATTACCGCTAAATTTTGTGAAGAACGATTTCTATTGATAACTGAACCTTTCTTGAATGGATTAATTACGTGAGCTTCTGCAAATAGTTTTTCCTGATCGCCGTCATAAAATCTTTCCATTAACTTCTCTTTGTCCCATTTGAAGTGGTTTAATAAGATTCTTGTGGTTGTTGCTGGAATCTGTAATATTTATGAGAATAGAATTTTGGCTTTATCATGATATAATAACAGATATTTTTAAAACTTCAATCTAATCTATGTAAAATAATCTAAATTTCTTTGCTAACAAGCATGCCACTTTTTAAAGATCAAAGAATGGGACTTATAAGAAAAATGAAAAGAAAAATAGAAATGCTTATAAAATCATTGTTAATGTACAATTGAAATGATTTTTTAAATATATAAAAAAACTTACTTCCACTACTGTATTAACTTCTTTTATGGAATCAACCATATGTTGTACAATTTCTTCTGTGGATAAAACTTCAAAAGGATATTCTTCAACTTCACTGGCTCTCTCCCGGGGATTACCTGCCTCAATTTCCATTGCAAAGTCAACATCATCGCCACTTGATTCATTGCCAGAATCAACATCATCATAAAGGGTTTCTTCTTCAGAATCCATTGCTTTGTTTAACGGACTTGTTTCTGCCTCTAAAAATAATAAAAATATAGATAAAATTAATACATAATTGGATAATGCATCATAAAACTTTTAAAAATCCTAACATTTTCAATAAAAAGTTTTTATATGCATACAAATTAAATTTATTTAAGTCCCCAATTGGAGGTTTATACAGCTAAAATATTTAAATGCAATGATTACAATTTTTTAAATAACAATTCAAATTTTTCATAAATTTTTTTATCAAAAAACAAGTAGTTTCTTATTATTAATATAATAGGTATTACTTTAATTTCTATTTGATGCAAATGTGAATATGTTTATGCTATCTTTTCTATAGAAAGTATAAATGCAATTTTAATTCATATGTACTATCTTAAGTGTAATTAATAACTTTAAAATTATATAAATTTTTGTATCCTTCAGGTTTATCACAAAATACATTTGATAAAATAAAGTTTCAAAATTTAGTACTTGTGTGATAAAAAATTCAATAATATAGAAGTAATTGACTAAGTTAGAATCTATGACAAACAATCACTGTTACTGAAAGTTAAAAACACATTTCACAGCTCTCCAGTAAAAGACAGATAAAAAGTAGGTAAAACGTCAACAAAATCCCAAACAAAGGCAATTCCTATCAAAAACAAGAAGTATAGCAAGAGGAGAAGGGGAATCAGTGAGAGCAACGGATTATTATATGGACAAGTCCGAGTGAAAGCGAGTTTTTCTTCTTGCTCGTCCCACTGTCCTAAAAAAGTAGCGACGCATACACACAGTTCCACACCCACGTACTTGCACTCTTTCCCTGCGCCAGACACAAACGATATTCCGAAACTCACGAAACTCGTCGAAGCCTATACAAATCGACGTTAGTCACTGGGGAAGCACTTGGCAGCGTCTTTTTGATTCACTAGTCAGTGAAAATGCCTGCCCCACAGGATTGGAGCTCCGCTTCCATGGATATCTCAGTTCTCGAGCTTCTTGTTTTGGAGAAAGCGACTTTTTTCACGAGAAAAAGACGACTACTGCTCTTCTCTATCGCTGACTGCGAGTGTATGTACACACGACTGCGCGCGCACTCGTACACTAGGCTCTCTTTTCCACCATTTGCTTTTTCTCTGTCTCACTTGCTCGCACCTTCGGAGTTGGTGGGCTTTCCAATTCTGTTGCCGGAGCCCTGCTGCGGGTGGCTGATACGACCTCGAACCCAAGGTGAAAAGGCCTTTCTGAGTTGAAGTTCTAGGAAAAAAATTTGGACAAACATTCACCAATATCTGAGGGGGGTGTCAGATACGGAAAAAGGGATAATAAGGGGCTAAACCAAGAAGGCAAAGCCAATTATGAAATTTAGTTTTTCTGGAGGCACTCTGTGAAACACTAATCCACGAATGAATTTTATTTTTCGAATATTGCTTTTCTAAAGATGAGTTTTGTTGTCCTTGAAAAAACTTTTTAAAATTTTTTCTATTTTTGATCTCTATCTATACCTAAGAATTTTTTTATTCTGAAATCAAGTCTTTGGTTACTATTTTCAGGAAAACCTAGCCTTTTGTACATTTACAACAAATAAGAAAAACCACCAGAGGGTAGTGTTTACGTTGAGTATAATTGAGTGTCTGCAAAACAAGACGATAACGATTGGCTGTAAATCATGTGCGATGAATCCGTGCATTTATAAAACTCTATGCAACAATTAATACCAGCAATGAACATCGACTTTTCGGACTAATGATTGGAAGAATTTGTTAATGCGAAACATTTCGTTCATTTCAATCTGTTAATGAATTATAAAAAATGAAAGAAAATTGAAACTACAAAAATTTAGAGCGCGTAATCTACACGCGGTATATAGAGATTTAACACTTGAATAGATGCTCGAGAACCGACATCGGCATACTTAAACGTTTTAAAATCAGTACAAATAATAGTATTTACAAATTTAGTCTATTGCAGCGCGTCAAAAAAATTCATTTTGCTCATAAACTCGAAAAATGTAATATGGTAAAGTAGGAAACTGCAATTAACGTCTCCGAGAAATACTGAATATCTTTACAATCTTATACAATCCTTACACGTTACTGCATTCTTAACTCTATCAACAATTTTTTAAAATAATAAATTCAAAATATTAATTTACAAACAAGTTTGGCTTCTATTAAATTCTTTTTATGATAGTGAATCTAATTGTATTTTGAATTTAAAACCGTTAATAATCATAATCACGTTAAAAAATGCCTACTTATTATAAATAAATTAAGAATATGTGTTTTAAATAATGCTGCACCTTCAAAATTAGAGCTTCATTGATTCTTTTGTAGATGTCAGCACCCGTATTAATATTTTCGGAACTTTTGTTAAGCCAATAAAATTCGTTTAAATCTAATCGGAAGTTTTGTTGAGTGAAATTTGAAAAATGATATAAATGTTGTCTGTACCCTATTATATCTTTTTTTTCTATGCAAGATTAATATTATTCAAAGGGTAGCTAAATTTATAGATTTTAATCTAAATATTACATTCTGCAAATCTTGATGTATAAGAAACATGTAAACATGTTAAAAATAGTTATAAGTTTGCATTTCACACTGTAGTTATTAAGTTCCCACCAAATATTTTAGAGCATTGTAACTAAAAATTGAATTAATACCCTAATACAAAAGCAGTATACTATATTAAAGAGTTTCATCGTACACTAACGAATTATAACCTCGTTTGTGCAACAAAGCGGAAAATGCAGAGGCCTACTTTTGCAAGGATCTCTTATCTGAGAAATTTTTTTTTTTCATCAGATTTTTGAATTTTGAATAAGCACAAAGAGGTCATTGGCAACCAAATCACTTTTTAACCCAAACAAAATAAAAGATATATTTATAGAAGGCATTTTCTTAACCTTGAAAGACCGAGAAAAAAAAGTTCCGCTTTCAAGCTGATTTTTTTTCTCGACTAAGCCTTGACCGCATTCAGGGTCTGAAAAGGTATGGCCTTTCGGAGACACGTTTGCACTAAAGGAACAATGAACGAACACACCAAACAGCGCCGAGAGCATATTTTTAATGCTAAAAAAATAAACGCAAGGGACTTTTTTCTCGTTTTACACGTAACACTGTATAAGGCGAAAATGTTAATTCCGAAGCGATGCTTGGCTGGTTTACGTAACCAAAAAGCGAGATTTCCCTATGAAAAATGGGAGGCGCGTTCCGAAGCACAACGCACCAAAGAAACACACAGTTGATGTACACAAAACTTGAGGTTATAGAAGAACGACGAGCGTCGCGAATCTCACCTTGAAAAACCCGTGTGCAAACCCACGCGATGGACAAAAACACTCCTTTTTTTTTAGAAGACTGTTCCTTCGGCGGTCCTTGTTCTTCGCTGGCTTCCAAGCCTTGTCAGGCTCCTACTCTGTGTTTCTGTTTTCCCTTTAAGCCAGCGAAGAGCAATGGCTGAGTCAACGGTAACGTAAAAAGTCCATGGCTTTATCTCTCTCCGTTGAACACGCGCTGTCTTTCTCCCTCGCGCCTGCTTTATCGACTCCCTTCAGACCGTTAACTGTCAATGTAGCTGATTTTCGCTTGTGTTTACGTCGTGCGACGGAGACGGAGCAAGAGTGACTGCTGACTGCTGAGCGTTACTCGTTAGGCGATTCTGAATTTACTCTTTTTTAGCTGATTTTTCACTTTTTGGTGAGGTAGAAATATTTAGTAGTTCCTAATTGTTCGATTGGTCAGCCTAGAAAGAGAATTGAAAAATGTTGAGTAATCTGATACTATATGCTGCATTTTATTTAAAGTTATTATATTCTTGATACTTCGGTGTCAGCTTCAATTAGCAAATATGTCAAGGTTTATATAAATCAGTTTTCATACTATTTGTGGTTAACTCATTATATGAACAACGCTAAATACCTTGAACAAAAAAAAAAAAATTAAAAAAAAATAATAAAATCAAACTACGTTTGATTGTAAGAAAAACTTGTTTATTTCTGTACAATAACCCATTGAACTCAATCGTTGATTATTGACAAATAATGGCGTTAACCTCAAAGAGTCAAAACTACTCACCTCCAGGCTGAAAATCATCTGCGAGAATACAAAGATTCTTTGGTGAGCATCTCGACGTCTCGAATCAAAGCACAAAGGAAGACTACGACGACGACACCTCTCGCGATCATTAAAATAAAAAGGGAAAACAAAGAGGCTCGCTCGCGAGACAAAGGGGGGGACAAATACGTAGGTTGCTCTTCTTCCCTTGCACTGCTCAAGAAGAGGTTAACGCGACCGAGAATCGAAACTTCTGCTTTAGTGTCGAAGGAATCACTAAGAATTTGGCGAGCCACGGTACGCAGACAGCAGCAACTCTTGCTCGCCGCTGCTACGAGACTGAGAGCATCTGACAGATCTGACTTTGGATTTCGTTCAGGTAGTCTCTCTGTCCTTCTCTTTGTCTTTGATCGTGCTTGCCTGTGTGTGCGTGTACATCAAGAGTTCCCGGAAAGGTGGGGGAGATTCGTGATTTCTCGAAGACGAACGCAGCACGCTCGGCGCACCGTCCTTCTCCTTTCGCTGAAAATTGCACAGCTGCAGTTATATTAGGTCGATCGTCGTGCATTGGTTTTAGCTGGGCGTTCAAACTTTAGAGAACTTTGCCGCTTGTTTCTACGTTTACCGACGGGATCCGTACCTTTTGTAAATTCGCGCTCTCTTTATTTGAGAGAATATGATAATTGGGTTTGCAAGCTGTTATATATAGAACAAATATGAAGTAAGAAGCGAATGAGTTTTTCATAACATTATAATATGAGTTTTTCCATTAATAGAAAGTTTATAGGCGCACGTGTACGGATGAAAATCTTTAAAATCAAGGACTTTTAGCGCTCTTGTAAATTTCTTGTTATAATTGGCTGTTTTGAAATTGATGATATTGGTAATTACAAGCCCAATTTTTATGGAAGAATTTGTATTTTTTTATTTAATTACAATATTTTTTACTTAAAAAAAAAAATCGACAAAACGTCCTTTTGATCAAAAAGTTTTCGACCAAACGTTCGTCGACCAAAATTCCTTCAAAAGGTTTCGACAAAAAGTCTTAGAACCATCATTAAATAGTAATTAAAGTTCATTTCATATTCATAAATGCATAGCTTTCATTAAATATACTTTTTGTTCGTCTGCTTCTATTATAACTGACTTAAACAGTTGTAAAATTTTAATAAAGCAACTTTTATATTAATAAATAATTCTCCAATTTTCGTATCATTCTTTTATTTTATCCCTTTTCTTCCAACATTTTTTAATTCTATTCAATTTATAAAATTTTAGTTTTTTTTTAACAGTTTTTAAATAGGACGCTCTACCATATGCAGCTGTTAGGCGGCGTATCAGCTGCTCAGCAGGTACGTCTCTCGCAGTGAAACCCCACGCTTTAAAAATTCCGAAAAAAGAAAGAGAAGCAGAGCATGCAGGAATGAATCCAAGAAGCATTGGACGCTTCTTAGGGACGCCGCGCGCACATCGTCTGCGCCTGTCAAGCGAGCATTCCTCGCGCGCAGTCACTTTCGAGTATTTATCATATACACAATACTCACGCATACGGCTTTTGGCACTTTAATTGAGTGCCGAAGTAAAATGCTTGAAAACTCGGGTTAAACAGTGTGAAAAGGGCGCAATGAGTCTGCCCAGTGTGAAGGACTACAACATACTCGAGAGAATCGGAGCTGGCAGCTATTCCACTGTGTTCAAAGCCTTTAAAAGGGTGAGTTGGGAATCTGTGATTTCCTCTTTGTTTATACCGTGAATGCAACGAAGCTTGAATGCGATGTGCGCTGCTTTTCGTCGCGACTTAACTTTTATCTGCTTGTTGACAGCTGCAGACGATAATAAGATCGTTGTAGGCTTCATGAGCTGAGCGTGCGTGAGAGTGAGGTTAGGAATTATTCGTAATCGTAATATATTTATATCAACAGCCGGAACCGAGAGTGTACATAAACTACAGTATTGATTTCAAAAGAGTAAATTGTAAAGCCTGCTTAATATTATAAAATTAATGTTTTAAATAATTGAATATGTTTAAAAGAAAGATTTAAATAAATTATCGTACAAAAGTGAATAAGAATAAAATTTTTATTTTATTTTAATCTAAAAACTTAGTGAGAAAGTTTAATAAATAACGTAACAAGAGACCACTATTTAAGCATAAAAAGTAGAAAATGAATTTAAAGCAATAGAGAGCATTTGAACCAATTTTATCAATTAATATGAATAAATACCATTCCATTTATTCACAGGTGGTTATTTTATCATCAGTAGAAGAAGCGCAATTTTTGTTTGTAGTCTTTCATGCTTTTCGAATTTCATGCACTAAAAATTTTCCTAAACATCTATGATTGAATTGAATGTTCTTTCAAACTGACATTGTCAACGTTTCGGGCATTCTATTGATTACTTAATTGTAATTAAAAAACTAATCATGAAAAGGATTTCAAATGACCACCAGCTAAACAATGACAGCAACGCCATTGGATTCAATTTACAAAGCTTAAAATAACACAACTTGTCACTGGGCTCAAACGTATTTTTTTTCGGAGTACCTTTATAATCTTTTATTACTCGGGCATTTAAGTGATATTAATCCTTCGATTTTTATTTAACTTTAGCGAATAATTTAGAGATAAAATTATAATAGCAGCAATCACATAAGACTTATTTGCGCTGTTTTCGATTGTCTAAAGGATGGCTCGCGTGAGGTCGTGGCGATTAAATGCGTCGACAAATCTACCCTTTCCAAATCCGCCGTCGACAATCTCATTACGGAAATTAATTTACTCAAGATACTCAAACATGAACATATTGTTGACATGCGGGACTTCTTTTGGGACGAAGGGTAAGTACCTTAAGACTTCTTTGGATATTATACATACAATAATATCGTTAGATAATCATTGTAAAAAATTCAGCAAGCAATTTGTGGTAATTTTCTTTTTGTATTATCTTTTCTCTTTAGGCATATATATATCGTGATGGAGTATTGCGATGGTGGGGATTTATCGAACTTTATTAAACGAAAGAACAAGCTGCCCGAACATGTTTGTCGAAAGTTTTTGCAGCAATTAGCTCTCGCGCTGAGATACCTGCGAAACCACAATGTCTGTCACATGGATCTAAAGCCGCAGAACCTTTTGCTCATTAAACGGCCTGCTTTAACTCTCAAAGTAGCAGGTACATTTTTCTGACACTATATTTATTTTTATGGGTAGTAGATATTGGCGCGTAAACAAAGAGCATATAAAAAAAATTGGAAGTTAGGATTTTTTTTTTAACATTTATACTCGCACTTGTACAGAGTAAAGTTAAATTTATATAATTTACTAATATAAGTTGAACCGTATTTTACAATTTATATTATATAACTTTCTTAGATGATTCAGATTTCTCCTTGGCCTCATTCAATATAAATATTTAATCTATTATTTAGAAAATTAATTAATCTACTTTTAAAAGTACAAAAAAATTTACGAAATTCTTCGACTTGAGATCGATAACCGTTTAAGTAACAAAATAAAATAAACGTAGAAAACTCCAGAATTCTAAATAAGTTTCTCCAAAGAAAATGAATTCCAAACACTCGAACACTGCTCTCCCCCTATTTTTGCACATTACACCCATAATGCATTTCCCTAAGTGCACAGCGATCGAGGATAAACAAAAGGGAAACAACCCCCGAACACGCTTTTCAGATTTCGGCTTCGCGCAGTACCTCAGCACGTCGGAGACGAAATTTTCCATTCGCGGCTCGCCCCTGTACATGGCACCGGAAATCTTGTTGCGGCACAAGTACGACGCGAGGGTGGACTTGTGGAGCGTCGGCGTCATTATGTACGAGTGCCTGTTCGGCAAGGCGCCCTACTCCAGCAGTAGCTTTTCCGAGCTCGCCGAGAAGATCAAAGACATGAGGCCGATCGAGGTGATTATGATTGTTATTCTCCTTTTCCGCTTTCCCCTCTTTTTCGCCGCTGCTGCGCCGCTTTTTTTTGTGTCTGTGCAGTTTCGTCGGGTTTAAGGGGTTTTAGGGAGAATTGCGATGCACTTGACCAGTTTAATTTCGCATTTGCATTCGATAGAAGCGAATTTTCGCGGGCTTAGGTTTAGGAGAAGAGACGCGTTGAACAATTCGAAATAAAAATTCAGTACTAAATCTGTCTGATTTTAAGCAACATTCTTCTTCACATTGAAATTTTTCAGTTAAAATTCTGTTGCTTAAAGTGCCAAATGAGGTTTTGTACTTCAAGATTTATTATTGGCTGAAGCAGGCACTATGAACTCCAGTTCTGGATTATATTAGTTCTGTAGGTTATGACAATCATTAAATTACCGTTTTACTAGCATGAAAATTGTGTCATAAAGATTCTACTCTCCTTTTTTTGTAACTTTTATTATCCCAGTTTAGATTTATTGTACCAATCTGTACTCGATTTATCTGCTTTTAATACCAGAAAATTCTTAACTTCAGTTAGCTTATCTCCATTAAACTAATCTATAATGTCTGATGTTAGTCGATTATCTAACTTATCTTTGCTTCGTTACAAGTTTAATACAAACTATCTGTTGTAATAATAATAACATTTATGATGATTATCGATTGATCTGATTCTAAATTTTTTAATAAGTGGCGTTTCTATCGCAAAATGTTCTGAATCGAAGTATATTTATCTTCAAGAGAAACTGTGTAACGCCAATTGTTCTTTCAAAATGTAAAAACAATAATTGTAAAATGAATACCAATTTAATTTTCTAATTTCTAAATAGTGTAAACTGAAAATTTTATCGACATTTTATCGACAGCTGAATCAAGAAAATTACGCGGTATTATTTTACACTGGCCAATTTTTAATAACGAAATCAGGTGCCTGGAAAAATTCTAAATACGCGAACACTAACTTATTCAAAGTCCTTTTTCAAATTAATATTTTAATAGTCTGTTCCATGCATATTTTACCGAGCGGCGTTTTAAAGTTTTAAATTTTTGTCTAATACTAACAAAAATAAACCTGCAGCAACTCGCAGGAAAAGCAAATTTAATCATTCATACCGTCAGTAAACATTCGCGAGTCAGTCCGTAAACAGATTCGACTGCGGATTGTACAGAGAAAGAAGAGATTTTAACGAGAGTAGGTATCATATTTGCGCGTGCTTGCGTCCCAGTGTAGCTGCCCAAGGGTTCTCACATCTCGGGCGAATGCAGAGACCTGCTCATGAGGCTGCTGAAGCACAATCCCAACGAGAGGCTGACCTACGACGAATTCTTCGCGCACGACTTCCTCGACCTGGAGCACGCGCCCACCAAGGAGAACTTCGACAAGGCCGTCGCTCTCGTCCACAAGGCTGTGAAGACCGACGAGGAGAACTGCCGCAGGGAGGCCTACCACCTCTACTGCGAGTCTCTGCGATACTTTATTCCTATTCTTACGAGTAAGTCGCTGCGCTACTCTTTGGCGTCGCTGTATTTGGTCGTGGAGGGGAAAGGTTTCGGAGATTTTTTTAGAGGTTTTAAGTTATTTTGGAAGTTCTTAGCGTTTTTTGATGCACTGTCTTGACGGCTTGCTAACTGACGAGATCTGCAATAAGTTTCATCCTTTTTACTAAACATTTTTTAAGCTCCTGGTTAAAAGTGTAACACTCCAATGACATTCTATAAATTAATTGCATGTGTGTATGTTTTATTACTTTTAAATATAATTGTGATAATTTCAAACGAAGTAGACAGAAAATTTGCAATTATTAAGGTTTTTGTAAATGTAAAAGACATTTTAGATTATCAATTATTAAAATATTTAATTAATACTCCGATTGAATTATTTGGAAGTTATTAAAAGAATTTTGAATTAATTAATTTTTAGTAATTAAATTGAAAATAAATATTTATTATTATCTTGCATATTCACAACTTGATTTAATCAATTCTATAATATTAATAAATTTCGTATTCGCTTTAATTTAAATATAAAGTGAAATTTATTTTGTTTAATTTAGCTTTATTAAATTAAATCTAATGAAAAATAATATGAAAAATTATATTCTTAATCACATTAAAACAGATTCGGAGAATATTCTTATCATTGGACATTTTATAATTTATCATCAAAATATATTTGCCTATCATTTTATTTATTGATTTTCAACTTTATATGATGGAAAGCAATTATCGCAAATGTTCCTTCGTTAGACGAGGCTGATTTACAGAAAAAAGAGGCATTAAGGCTGAGGGTGAACGAGTACATCAGGCGGGCTGAGCAGCTGAAGGACATGGGATTAGAGTCTGACGTACAGAAAGATTCGTCTTCGAGCGTTGATTCACTCAATTCTCAACCCCCGTCAAATTGTAACTCTCTGGAAAGAAATGCCGCCATCAATTTTCTGGAATTACGTTAGTACATTCGAGATTATTTTTTTTTTTTTTAATGTTGCAATGCTGCTGATCCATAATGTAATTTTGCTTTAGTCGCAAATTTTGTGTTTTATAAGCAAATTTTTCAATTTAATGTTTTATTATTTATGTCGTTTTATTTTTTAAAACAAACTGTCAAAATATATCATTCAATTAAAATAAGTGTTTTTTGAACTTTTTAAATTTAAAAAGTTTATTATAAGTAGCGATAAATTTTGTAACGGGATAAAAAATGAGTAAGAAATTATAAAAACACAATCTCATTTAAAATTCACTTTGAAAATTAGTTTTTAGAAAGCTAGTTGATTAAAAACGTTCAAATAAATAATTTAAACAATATACTTTTTAAATTAATGCAATGCAACAAATTGAGTGAAAAATCAATAGCATAGATTCCCTCTTACTATCAGGAGCAAAACTGTTTGCTTCGAAATCCGACTTCTAAATCGGCTTCCTTACCACGATGAAATTAAGAGAAATGCACCGTTTGTCTCGGTCCACAGGTGGTCTGAGCAGAAGTACAACAGGCATGTCTTCGGCGCTTGAAATAGGCGAAGCCGCCGAGCAATACCTAGCCGAAGGTAATTACGAGCTAGCCCTTGAAAAGTTCCAATCCTGCCTGAAAATATTGGTGCCGTTACTGGGCAAGGAACCATCAGGTCGAAGAAGGGATTTACTCTCGAAACAGGTCATTTTCATTGTTAATCTTTATAGAGAATTTAGACTACTAAGTCTGCTTTTGTTTCTCTTTGCCTCCGAGATAAAAGATATGTAATTCAATTTCAAAATACTGAGAAATCTAAAGTTCAAAAGTATACTATATTCCTTTTTCATTTAGGATAATTAGCTTTTTTGAGTATTGGCTCGTACAATTAAAACGATTGAAATATCTAAATTGAAGTGATGAGTAATTAATTTTTAGTCTACGCATCTTAAGTATTTAAATTAAAAAAGTTAACGTAGTGTAAAAAGTATAACATGTAAATATTATGAAATAGTCATTATTTCTTGGAAAGTCAAAACTAATCTTCAGCGCATCTAGATTTTCTTACTCAAGTGTAAATATTTAACAATGAAACTTTCATTGAATTTTGCCCTTTTATCAAATATTACATCGAAATCTAATACTCGCGGAACTTGAAAAAATTAAAAACTGTCTTCTTTTAAGGAAAATTCAGTAGCGGCACACGAAAAAATAATTTCTACCGAATGATGAGTCATCAGTGACTCACGTTTTTCTATAATTATCCATGATCTCAGATAATCATTTCGAAGTGATGTTATGCATTATTAACAAAATATGTTTTACATATGTAAAAAACAATTTCGTATTTTATTACACAGATTCACAAGTGGATGAAAGAAGCAGAAAGCGCCAAGGCTCTTCTTTACACAAAAGAAATGGAGAAACAAGCACACCGCGCCTCAGAGTCTCAAGAGCAGTGTTCACTGCAATGAGAGCTTGCCTTTATATTTAATAAATTCTATCATTAATTTAGTTTAATAAATGTTCTTAAGATAAATATATATTTTTTTACCTGAATGTCAAGCTATTTTTTAAGCCATCGTTACTAAAAATTGATCATTACATTGATAATTTTTCCTCATATTGTATATCCCTACAACTTTCCTCGCATTTAATATCCTGTACCAGATGTATAGTACGTAGTATACTGAGTTAAATACGTATCTGTTCCTAAATAAGTATTTCATTTTATAATTTAAAGAAAAACGTTTTTGAAAGTTACTCTACAAGATTCTTCGATGAAATAAGCTGCCCGTCTAATGCATGGTTTAATAGATTCTCAACATGGTGACGTCATCGTCTAGTTGCGTAACCGGAAAATACGGTTCGTAATCAAAAGATAAGTGTTTATGTTCTCTCTATTTTCAGCATTTAAGAATAAAGAAAAACAAAGTTATACCTTGACTTTTAATGTTCCAAATTGCTGTCCTCCAAAACAAATCACAAAGCCCAATTTAAGAAGCCCCAACGACTGTCAAGGCTATTGATCTGTTGGTCACAAAATGTGGCTTTCAAGGTCAACCCGATTCTGAGCACCAAGAGAGGGCGCTGAAGTTGGACTAAACAGAAATTTTCTTCTCTAATGTTAAAATATTTAGGCAAAAACAAAAGAACAAATATTGCAATTTACTAATTTATTTTTATCTATAAACACCGCAATTCATTATTTAACGTACGTTGAAAAGAAGTCGTTGAAAATAACTAAGGTTCGATAAAAAATCTAATACGCATCAATATCTCTCAATGAAAGATATACATGACTTAAATCTTGATTATACTGAGGGCATTATATAAAAATGATACTTAAATATTCGTATAGATAACGGTTCAATATTGTTCCCAGTCATAATTTATAGTAAGAAAATACCTAATTGCCGCAAAAATCAATTAAAAAATTTCCAACTGAAATTAATATACTTACGTTCCAGATTTAGTCTCAGGTTTGGTTTTGTCTAATGTCCATCCAAATTTTGTTTTTTTTCTTTTTTTTTAACTACTGTACCATTTTGAGGTCCATTAATTTAAAATGGCTAGAAATATTTATGAAAACTTCGGAAAAACAGACCCCAAAAATAAGACCCCCCAAAAATTTTAGTTCCACGGCGTCTCTCAACTCTGAGCGTGGCGCTGCTTTCATTTTCTCTCCTTTAAGGCCACATCTCTCACACACAAAGACATCGAATGTATAAATATACTTTAGGCATCCGTTTCCGGTGAACGCGTTCTATACATAGGCATTCGACCTAACCTAACGGTCTTCAACACATGCGCTACCTTGGTGTGTACGTACAGCGCGCACACCCGTCCAATCCGTACAAGGCCTTGGAAATTTTCCACTCGTACATAAGTGAGAGCGAAGCTCGGGAGGGGAGAGGACGGGGGTGAGGAGCACAGAACGCCCCCTCTCCTGCATTCTCTCTCTCTCTCTCCCCCCACCTGAGGGATACGCGGACCCGTGCCACACTCACAGACGACCACGTGACCAATGCATACAAAGCTGTATTACCCCCACCTCGGCGTATTGGACAGCCAGTCGTACCCCCACCGGTCGTACCTAAGCTTCAGATGCTCCCAACCGGATGTGCGGCAACGTCGCAAACCGTTAAGTACCTACATATAGACGACGTAGGCCCGCCTGGTGGGGATAGCGCAAGCGAGACATAGCGCTGCAAGAAAGCACACGAGCGAGAGAGACAGAGCTTGCTGGTCGGAGGGGCGGGAGAGACTTCCCGCGAAAGAGAGAGACAGAGATATGGAACGTGGCAACGTTCCACATTCAAAATCCTTAGGTCTGTAAGAGAGAGATCCAGTACAACTTTCGCCCACCGCTTCGTTCGTTCGCTCGTGAGCAGGGCGCCTGCTGCTATACCGTGTCTGCGAGCCGCTCTACCGCGTTCTGCCTCTTACCCTCTCTTTACACACACGCTGTTACAAAGTACACGCGCGCGCTGCCGAGCGACAGTCGAGGGTGAGAGAGAAGATGAGCGCATAGTTGCACGAGTCAAATGCAGCGAAGTAAACGGGCCTCTGTCAACTGTTTTTTTTAACTCAAAACCTGCAATTTTTCGAAGCAATCTTCGACGACTTTTTGTGCGCATAAAAAAGTATACTGCAACAGTTGAAGTGCTTCTGGGTAGTTTGTTACTCTAGCCGGTCTAAGCAGACGGAGCAAGAAACTCCTGGAAATTGTGTACAGGCGCACGCCTGCAATTTGTTTGGTTTTACGCGCGCGCGGCCGCGATAGTGTTTTATTCGAAAAATCAGCCGGCTCTTCATATACAGTCTTCTTCCCGCAAGTGCGCTGTGTGCGCGCACCAGTCGGCGGTTCCGATTTAATATAACGTGGTCGTCTACTTGAGAAAAAAGGAAGTGGTTAATACATGCTCGAGAATAAACAAAGTTAAATAACATCCGAATACAAGTATTATTGGACGAAGGTCAAAGAGGACGGGGAAAACCATAACATCGAATCCTGATCTTGTAAATGTTAAATGTCAAGAACATATCAAGAGGACGACGGAGGAGGTCGGCCGACTGAGTGCGAGTGCTTCGTTCCGGCCCTGGGAAATTATGTGCATGGATGTCCAGATTAACGGGAAAATGGGAGACAGGAACGACTCCGACGAGGACGTGCAGATAGTGGAAGAGCACATCGACAAAGGTAAAATTTTTTTTTAGTAATCACTACCGAAAATCGCTGAGGTTAGATATTCCTTCAATTCCTCTATCTCTCCGAGAAAGCTTCGAGCAGAAAAATTTGTAAATATTACCCCTCTGTTCTTCGCTCCGACATGTGATCGGCTGCTAGCACCAGACTGGCGGCAGATGATGGCGAAGCGCTGCTTTTGCGGCTTTCCTTGTAGCGCGCGCGCTTTTCTCACTACGCTGCCGTCTCACTCACACACGCGCACGCTGTGTTATTTCGATTAGCAGCCGCTGCGCGCGAGCAGCAGCTCTCGTAGCAGCAGCAGCAGCAGCCGCCGCCGGCGAAACGTGGCTTTATCGTAGCCTGCGATTTCTAACCTACCGCGAGAGCGTGCGCGCCATGCGAGACGGATGGCAATTTTGAGCGGGTGCTCAGCTGGTTCGCTGGAATGTTGAAAATTTCTTTTCGCTGCTCAGCAGCCCCGCGCTTCTCGCTGCCTGATCTCGATTATCAAGTGCAATGAAATGTTGAGTGATTTTAAGGAAATTAATTTGTTTTTTTTATATTAGATAATGTACGTTTTCCTATCGATTAATTGTTGAAAGGGCAACATTTAGAAAATTTTAATTTATATTTTCAGAAAATATATGTTCTGAAAATTAGGTAGGCTTTTTATATTAAGATAAAGGTAGAAACAATTGAATGTTGGTGCTAATTTCAAGATTCATATATGAAGTGAATACAGAAACATTTCTATATGAAAGTTAATTTCTATTTTGGATCTTATTTTTACGATGGACTCTTAAATAGATTTTTTTCATTGAAAAAAGAGAATAAAAGGCACCTGTGTATATGTATATGTAACATAACTTAAACATTGTTGTTTAAAATTTTTAAATAAAATAAATTAATAAATAAATAAAAAAATTAAGTTTTTTTACCGAACAAGAAGACGTTCAATCTTCCGGGTCACGGTGTCAATTTAAACTTTGTAAGTTATTTGCATAATTTTAAAATTTTAATTATAATATATATATATATATATATATAGCCTCGTTTTTAAAAGTGAATATTTCAGCTTAGAAGTATTCTGGGTTAAATTTCAAAACAGAAAATATGATTTTGACCGCCTTTTTGTAAGTGTACCAAAAAATGACAAATTTAATATTTTGACAGGTTTCAACAATTTTTGTTACATCTTTAATTTATATTTCGACTTGTTGGTATTAATTACATAATATTGAGTTTCACTGGATAATGCAGTTGCAAAAAAAATTAGAAAAAATAGTTGTGTTTATAAATTCTATGTCTTTAGAAAACTGCGATTATTAAAAGTAACGCAAAGCTAAGAAAGATGAAAAACCTAAGATTGTTACGGTCAAGGTCATTAGATATGCATTAGAGGTTTATGAACTTTATCTCTTGTTACCATTGGGGAAACATTAAGGACAATGGCGTCGTAGTCTTAAGATAACTAATAATGTTAGTTATTCTGCCTAATTACGAAACAAAACACGGTAAAACTGTTGATCAATATCATGTAATTAATTTCAGAAGATTAGTTCAGTAATATTTTAAAACTTTATTATATTATTTGGAAATTTTCTTTTTACCTGAATAAATACCTACCCTACCCTGGTTTGCAGTAGTTTTTAAGTTTTTTTAATTGTTTGACTAAAGAAATAATCTTTCTCAATAAAAATAACTGCTCTAAATATAGATGTTAATTAACTCCATTTGGCTCAATTTTTTATTAATTTAGGGATTGCAAAATTTTTCCTAAAATCAAAAAAATTACTAACAATACTATTTATTATTTTATAGTTAATTGTTGATAGGTATTCCTTAATAAAAAATTCAGGCAAATGGAGCTAATTAAAATCTATTTAGAGCAGTTATTTTTATTGAGAAAGATTATTTCTTTAGTCAAATAATTAAACAAAAACCAAAAATACTGCAAACCAGATTAGGGGGAGTGGAATTATATTACAAATACAAATATAAGAAACAAAAGAATATATAGAAACAATAATCCAGTATTGGGATTTGACATGGAGGCGTAGTCAATATATATAGTAACCAATATGGCGGCATTAAGCTTGCGCTTAGCATTAGACATATAGATATATAGATTTATAGATATAGATATAGGACGAGGTAAAGGCTACAAGCATAAAATATTTTTACTTTTCGCCGGTAGGCGGCGACACTCAAAATGTCAAATCCCAATATAGAGTGTGCTTAGTATGATTATTTAAAAGATTAGCTAGCTACTTTTTTTTATTAGTTGTATTTGGCGTTTTGACATATCTTAGGCCATGATCAGGTAGTATACCTACTTTCTAGTAATTAGTACACCGAAAATAGATTCAACGTGTCGGCCGCCTAGGAAACTACCGTAAGTTTAGCTCAAATGCTCTTTTGTTTTGAGCAGGCAGAAACCTGAAAATCAAGAGTATAACGCTTACCAAAGTAACAGCTCTACGTACATTTGAAGCTCTCACAGGGTTCTTGGACAAAATGTTTTTTGCGAGGCTTTATAGAAAATATATCTGTACATTAAACTACGTATATTTAATAAGATATATTTTCAATGTAATTTTTGCCATGTAAATTTTAAATTTGGTGTTCCGGATATCATTTTGTCGTACATGATGTACCGAAAAGCATTTTTTTTTGTCTAGTTTCAGTGCAGAAACTGTATATTCGCGCACCAGCGCGGAGAGTAAACCACTTACAGTTTTCACACTGAAAATAGGCACAAAAAAGGGCATTTTTCATCCTTAAAAAAAAAAGTTTTTCGGAACACGGTGTACAACAAAATGGTGTCCGGAACTCCAAATTCAAAGCACTTGCACAAAAAAAGTATCGTGTATAACGACAACAATCCTGAGCTCCAGGGTTGTTGGACAAAATGCTCGATGACACCGTGCAGCCAATTTCAGAGTGAAATAACGTAGGAAGTATATCTATATATTGAATTATGTACTTAGGTATACTTTCTGTGTATCTACGCCCTGAAATTTGCTACAAGCACAGAGGGCACGGTAGTAAGAGCCTGTAGGTAAGAAGGGCAGGGTCACGTGGTGGGTCAAGTGGTTAAGGTGTCAGTCTTAATTGTTTGATAAAACGCTGCCCAAGTGGGTTCGGGTTCAAATCCTGATTAAGGCGTTTTTTTCGGAAGTCCCCGATCAGAATCATTGTTAGGGCATACATCAGGGCCTGACCCGATGCCTTAAAATAAACTTGTGGCCCTTATAAGG
>JAWWEO010000009.1:24050053-24068157 GCA_035582975.1 Ormyrus labotus | reverse complement strand
TTATTAGGCCCTTACCAAAATTCTGAAAAGGCCCTTACGTACACTTAGGGCAGCCGTAAGATTTTTCTGATCGGGTCGTTTTTAATCGGTAATTCCAATCCGAACTTGCGTCATGGTTATCAATTAATTGATAAAAAATTTGCGATTCGTTAAAAAAGTCCTATACGGCACTGAGTTGTGTAATAAAGTCCGACAGGCAAGGATTAGTATGTAACAATGTATAGGAAAAAAAAAAGCTAAAGCGTTGCGAAAGTCCTCTCGTCTCTTGTCTTTAGATAGACTTTGTATCCAATGCCAATAAAAATATACTTATTAGCCCCATTTTGTAAGAAGCGCACTGAATCTATTTTCCGTATATAAGTTTTTTTGGTTTGAAAAATATTAGTTATTAACTTTAGAATTAATAACATCCGGAAAATAGAGCGCCAAGAGTAAAGTAAACATTAAATGCCCGAATAGAAATCAAAAATATAATCAATAAGATTGCTAAAAATTGTGTTGGTTAGGATGTCCACAACACGATCGTACCCCCACCCCCGAATTCCCGGACCTGTATGTATAACCGTCGTCCACAAGATCACATCCATTCAATTGTATTGTGACGTAAAATGACGTCAGTTTGATCAACATCAGAATGTAAGCACAAATATTTTTTTTCCCCATCCACCGTAGTTGCCAGCGTAGTTTGGCCCAGCCCATGGTCCTCGCTGTAACCCTTATCCTATTATGTAATATTTATTAAAAACTGTTAAGTAGTTATGTACACATTTTTAACATTTTATTTGAAAAAAATGTTAAAAATGTAACATTTTTTTTCATTAATCCATTAAGATCTAGCTCAAACTGGTTGTAGGTATGGTTCTGCTGACTATAAATCGGGATATTTGGTCAACCTATACAAAAATATGAAAAAAAATGTTGTTCGAATTCGAAAATTCAAAATGGCGGACCGATATAGCCATATTGACTCTATGTCCAGAACATGCCAAATTAAGTGAATTTTACTTAAAATTGGTATTGGGTTCTTTGGGTTGTTGCAAACGAATATGATCTTAGTTTAAAATGACGCTCCCTACATAGCTTCTTGAAAATTTGAGCAAATTTCCCATAAAACGATAGAAAACCCTCCATGATAATGATTATTTTGGCATACCTTGCTATTAAAAAAATTTTCGTTTAAAAACATAGTTCTCATTTGATAATTCAAAATGGCGGACCAATCGAGCCTCCGGTAAATGTAAAATTATTGAATTTTCAGGACGTCATGTAGGATGCGCCATTTTGAATATTAAACTGAGTTCCTATTCATTTTTAGCTATCCAAAAGTCCCCCTGTACCAATTTTCAGTATAATTAACCTTATTTTGCATTTTTTGGCAGCCACGTTGATCCGCCATTTTAAGTTTTCGAATTCAAGCAATATTTTTTTTTCAGACTTTTACATATATTGCTCATTTCTTTTTTTGAAGAATATTAAAAATTTAAAAGATATAAATAGAATAGAATCCAAACCACTTCGTTTCAATGTTATTAGACACTTGTAAATGAATACAGTAGTGTTACAGTGTCAGTTGTCCGTGGAGGTCAGAATTAAACCCGAGTCCTTCTGGTTACAGGTTTGGAATAAATTTTTATGAAATTTTATTTATGAATTTAAAGACGCTAAAAGTATTGTGAAAAAGTATATTTACATTATGTTCATGTGATTCATTTACTTATAAGCTTTGTGATCTAATCTAATAAACCACACGTGTTTTATACCTCGTGTAACATGGACTTAACTTGAGCTTGCCGTGCTCCCACTACTTCTACAATCACCATTACCACCTCTCTTCGTTCACTGACTTGCGCGCGCATGCTTACCTACACATACGCCGTCGGTTTAGTATATACCCAATACGGGACGGAAACTGCGTATATACCCGATAATGCGCGCCAGTACCGAGAGCGTCTACTATGTATACGTACACAGAAGAACGACCGCTGGCGCCAGTACTTGGAGCTATAGAGGTGCCCAAGCAGAGAATATGATGTAACAAAAGAGGTAGTTTGCGAAGGGAGCCGAGCGTTGCCGAGCAAGTCTTCGGGCGATCGGTATAAAACGCGCAGAGTGCACGGCGAGAGAAAGAGATAGAGACTAAAGAGCGCCGGCTGGCTTTGCTGCTGCTGTGCTATAGTCGCCGTGCCAGCTGCAAGTCGACTGTCGTCCGCCATTTTGCAAATTCGTGGATGCCGCGCTTAGAAAGCGAGGCACACAATTGCTTCCACCCATAGCCTGTTTTATTTTGGGTCCAATGCTTGTTTTATAAATAAAAATCCTTTAATAACTTTCTGTTGAACCGCGCATGTCTACTTTTTGTTTCTTTACTGGTTAAAGATAAGGAAGATCTACAAAATGCTGAAGGGATAAGAACATTACGGAATAAATTACTATCATTGGCCTTGATTTCATTAGCAATCATTAAAATTAGCTTTGAAAATAAATTGAACTGGTTTCAATATAATATATATATAGCCAATTTATTGTTCTTTTAAAAAAGACATTCTAAGTTTACAAACTATTAGTAGAATATAAAATTCTATTAAAAAAGAAAAGTTAAAAGTGAAAGATTGTACATATAGAACTTTTGCTGGTCGCCATCTTGATTTCCTCCAGCTCTTCACCCCACCATCGGCGCAACAGACCTGCGCGCACTTTTATATCCCGCATAGCAACAGAAATAATGGGCAAACGGTTATAAATAAGTTAATTAAGAATTATAGTGATGGCAATTCAAGATTTTGTTTCCCGAATCAATTTTTTAATTTTGTTTGAGTTAAAAAACCATAAAGGTTTTTGCGCTTATTCTACATGGCCAATAGGAGAACGCCACGCAAACAACCTTGTTGAATTTAGATACCGAAAAATTGATTTACATTCTAATAAAAAAAAAAACCTGCTTCTGTAACCATAAGTAAACTAGTTCAATGTGTATTAATTATTAAACAGTTCATTAAAAATTTTATGAAACCAATACTGAAAGGTCAACCTGACTGGCAAAGAGGGCGCGTTGCGTAAGCCGCACTTCTAATAGATCACGTGATCCATCACTGAGTAATTACAGATTTTTTCAGTAACCAGTATCTCAATGTTATTTTTTTCTTTCTTCGAAAGCATTAGGAGAACATATTTTTTCAAGTGACCGTGGTATTTGAATCCTTCAGTGATACTTGAAAACACATGTGCGGCATGATGACGTTGCAAGTCTGTTGAGAGAATGCGTATAAAAAAAAGGCTCGGATAAGGTATGTGTGTGGGCGTGCCTAAGCTAAGACTTTCTGAGCTGATCCGGCAACACCGCTTGCTCATAAATCAACTTTAAAATAATAAGTATAATATGTCGGTCCAGTACATGGGTCTCTCGATGGCGTGTCTCCCAGTACGTTAAGCAATGCGCAAAGGCGTAATCGGGTAGTCAGAACTGGCCGGGTTCTGCGCAGCTTGAATTCTCCCACCACCTCTCGCAACGGCTTTTCAGCCCCCACACAGTGCCGACTGACCCCCCACCACCGATGAAAATCCCTCGTACCGCGAGCCGCCTCGTGGGGGGTGAGTTCGGCGAGAGAGCTATATAGCCGACGGAACGTTTGCCAATCTTGGCATTTTGCCTGAAAGAGCATATCGACCGTGCGGCGTTGTCAAGTCGTGGGGGCGTGCGCGAGGATCTTGCTCCATCTCTCTCTCTCTCTCTCTCTCTTTCTCCCTCTCTCTTTCACGCAGCCTTCCCGCCGCTGAAACCTGGACACTCTTTGAACTGTATGTACATGCTTTTACAAGCCAGAACGTGGTACACGATGCGAAGATGATCGCTATCATGATCGATAGGAAATTTTTGTGATTAATTTTTAATTTGTATGATATATGAAAAATTGGTTTCTAAAGACTTAAAAATTTATTATTATGACAAAAATGTATAGTAAAATTAACGTCTTATTTTTCATCAACACAGTAATTATTTTTTTAAATTAAAATACTATACAAACACATTTGTTTAAAAATTCACTAAATTCATAATTTAATAATTTAACTATTTTAAAATGTTTAAGTGACATTTTAAGTTTTGCATTTTAACTAGGATTTTAGTTATGATTTGTCTTTTTATTAATTGCAACTTCTTATGCTTCTTACAAATTAATTGTATATATTAACGATCGTCAATTATGCGCAGTCGGTAAAGTTGATTTCTATAATTAGATATTTGAATTCTTACAAATTTCAACATTGAATAAAAGTACAATGGTAATAAATGGATCATACAATGATATTATGACATTTAACAATACCGAAAATTATTCTTAATTTTTCACTGCAAATTATTGCTAAGTATAATATCTTTATATTAATGATTTGATTTTTAAATGATGTTCCAAATTTTCATTTTTTTTAAACATTGGATGTAAATTAGAATAATTCTGAAAAAGCTACAACTAGGCATTTAAAAACTGAAAAATATTTTAAGATCTCAATACTGTGAAAGTAATTTTAAAAGCTTTCCAATCACTTGATTATAATAATAATTGCTTTATTGATTTTAAAAAAGTTTTATTTTTAATCAAGCGACATTTTACAAATACGGAAAGTTGCAAATTTCTCTAGATATCTTTTAGAAGCGCTCAAGCGCCGAATAGCAGTAAAGCCGACGAGGAATAAATGGCTCGGTACGAACAAATGTAAACAAACTGACAAATCGATTTTGCTTCTGATGCGCGTGAGAGAGATAGATAGAGAGAGAGAGAGTGAGAGAGAGAGAAAGAGAAAAAGAGTCTGGAACCCAGGAAAAACGCGGAAAGCAGAATGAACGGTGCATTCACCCCATTTCTAGGGCATTTCATTAATAATTTGCCAGTTGCATAAAAGTTGCGCCAATAAGAGAACCATTAAGCTTCTATTTAATATTCGAATAAAATTTCAAATAATTTCCACTTGTATTATAATTATTATATTCCTTTGTTGCTTTATTTCTACAATTCATCTGAATTTTTGCAGAAATTTGGCGATAAAACGCTAAAAAATTAAAAATATTTACACCAAGAAATTAAAATTTTTCTTTTCAATTATGTTAAATTTAATTTTTCATTCTAAAAGTAATGCGCTAAAAATATCCACGGGAGGCTAACTTTGTTGTAATACGTGCATTAAAATAGATCTATACTCAAAAAACCTTGGTCAGAAATCTGAAGTGTTCGAAAGCTTGCACAGGGAAATTAAAATTTGACTTGCGCAACACGTTTTCTGCAAGCCGAATGCTGATTTCAAGGTTACGCCTGGGAAATGCAATGGCGGCAATTAAAGCAACCCCTTTGAAAAGGACCCTTCTGCAGATTCTATATCCAATCAATCTTAACTTTTTACTCGGGCGTATCATTTTTGTAGTTTATGATGTAATACTTTAACGATACTTATAATATTTAAAAACTACTGTTAAAGTAAATGGCGTTGGCTTATGTTACCTTTTCTTATAGCATTTTAATATTTACGTAATTTATCATTGCTACATAATTGCTATATAAGTTATAATCATTGCTACGTGAATTATATGGAGTCAAATAGTAACTATAATGGAAAGATTAATAAGTTTATTTTAGGAACTCCTGATACTGTAAAAAGTAAAATGGTAAACAACGTTGTTGCTGTATTGTATAAAGTATAAAAAAATCTTGATTACTATTCTGCTGTTCAGTAATGAAATTGCATTTGAACTTTTTGTTGTTTTTGCAATGAAAACGGTTATTTAATTGCTTAATCAATAAACATGTACTGTATTTTGTACTGAAACATTGATTGTTCTATAAATGAATTTTTTTTATGTAATTCTTTTTTATTTTTTAAAACAAAACAAAATTTAATTAAACTACTTTTGACAAATTAAAACGTACTTAAGCCTAAACGGAGATTATGATTTTATTTTATTTTCTGATTTCTATCACAATTTGTCAGGAATGATAGCTTCAAATCTTTATAAACTATATACGTTTTTAAGTAATCATATTTTACTGTAAAAGTTTAGGTTCCTAACGGTATAAAGAACGATATACTACCTCAGTTTAAACTTTATTCCATGATGCAATATCTGACTGTACAAGTTTTAAATAGGTATGCCAGCGATTGTTGTCATTTTCTCTTTTGAATAATCAATACCCTCCAAAAAATATTAACTTATCAAGAACAATGTATAATATACGTTTTCATACAAGCAGTAACTGCATTTGAGTACTTTATAGTAAAAATGGTTTTCACATTTTTTAATTTAAATTAGGGAACTTGTTCTTTTGGTTACGTATAACCGGCAATTGGGCAAACTAAGCCGATTGCGCTATCTGCAAAAAAAAGCGGAGGAGAGCGGGGTCGCATTGGTCAGCGGGTCAGAGGAGTCAGTTAGTTTAAAAAAAAATTTTAAATCTTAGGTTGATTGATACTATCTTGTAAGGTCTACTCGTATTTCATTTTTACCTTACAACAATCATCAATTGTATTATAGTAATTTTTATGCATATAAATGATGTACAGTTATCTCGTGTTTAAATTAAAACATTTTTCTACTCTTATTGATAGTAGCGCCGAGCACGAAAAGTGCAGTATTTTTACGTAACATGTAATGAGTTTTTTTTATTTATTTTTTTTTTTTTTAACGAAAAAAATATACGAACGTGATTTCAGTTTCCATGAAAACCCCGGTTTTAATTTAGCTGAACATTGTATCAATTCACATGTATAAATATAGTGAAATTAATTGAAATTGATTATTAATAAAGAAGGGGAGTATTTCCGTCAATTACATTCGTAGGATAAACAAAATTGCGGTAGGAGTACATAAAATTAAAAGTTAAAAAATTGGATAAAATATTCATCTAAATAACCACTCAGCATCCCCTTACCGGATTTTCGCAGTTCCAAGATGTTTACGTTTTTGTGGTATGCTGACCTTACAGTAGATGAAAAAATACTTATTCTACCCTCTAAAGTCAGTTGAAAAAAATAAACTTTAACCAAATGTTATAGTATTGCGAATAACTAAATTAAAGATGAATTAATAAGGACGTTACCCCCGATTGATACCAGCTCTTTTATTAGAATGTAAAGCATAATCGATTCTACACCTGGCGAATATAATCTGTCTTTATTCCGGAAATGTCGCAGGTAGGTCTCGCAGGGTTACCTCCAGCCCGGGAACCCCTAATAGCAATCCCATAACCCCCACTCCTTTCACACCCATTTTTTTCCCAATTTGATTGGTGCGGCAAAATCATTCTGATTCGTCAGCGGAGGGGGGCAAAAGTCACGCGCATGCGCCCTGCGCAACTTCTCCTTCATGTAATAAAAGTCTCGCTCGCGCCTGCATGCGTAGGTAAGACAGAAATGAAAAACGTACAGTTTCATCTTTGTCCCATCCTAACGGAAGTTCACCAAAAAAAGCAAACCATTGAGAAGAATTCGCGCATGCGCCATCGTACGCTCGATTGCTCAGTGCTTCTATTATTACAACAATTTTAAAATATCAAAGTACAAAATTTTGCAATCGCTGCTTTCCCGGGAGCCCGGTTGACGGGCTGACCCCCTAAAAAAAAAAAGTACGTACGCCACCTAAAAGGTCTACGCACGCGTATATTCACCCGGGAGAGGAGGTGACGAGGGGGAGGGCGCGCGCAAATTTTTCATCCGTCTCGCGACCGCGGCTGTGAAAAAAATCAGGACGAGATGAAAGCGCGATAGAGAGCGAGAGAGAGAGAGAGAGAGGCGGAGAGGGAAGGCTACAACACGGGAGAGACGAAAAAAAGAGCGTTGCGCTCTCTGAGAAATAGACTAAAAAGAGAGCGCGGGTTCCCATGAGATAGAGCGAGAGGGCAGCGCGAAAAAAAGGAAACATTGCGCGTAAAAAAGCGAAACTATATAGACACTGCCGAGTGAAAGAAAGAGCGAGATGGAGCTAGCCGAGGTGTACCCGAAGTAAGAGCGTACCAACACACGTACAGGCGCGCACAGCCGCACATCGCGCCAGTACTCGCGAAACCGTCTCCCTCTCTCGCTTTTGCCGACGTCGTCGTCGCGCTCTGTGTACAGTCCGCGACGCAAGTGCGCGCGTGCCGTTAACGTTGCTGCTTGCGCGGCCGCCTGTCAACGATAGCGAAGCGTGCGATTCCGTGCACCAGGAGACGCGACTTCCCGAGGAAGAGCTGCGGAAATCGCGTCCGCGAGACGGGGTTCGCGGGTGGGGGAGCTGCAAAGTGTTTGGCGCTGTCTCGAGGCTCTCTGACGTCGTCTCCGTGGAGTACTGGCAGTACTGGTTGCCAAGAGCCGCGATTCAAGGACGACGGTATCGAGTCTCGCGCTACGTCGGAGCTTTTACTGTACACCGATCGTTCGGGTACGCATAGGTGGAGGCGCGGGATATAACCTCAAATTTGCGGGAGTCATTCTCCATCTCTGTTTCGCGCACTCACACACGAACGAACGCGTGCAGTACGTACGCGCTCGCGGATAGTGTACACCGGGCGTCTCTCTCTCTTTCTGCGGAGGTGTGGTTTCGGGAATGCGAACAGGAGGCTCGAGCTTCTTCCACTAGAAGACTCGCACACTTCGGCCCGGTCAAGGAAGGAAGGAGGTCACGAGGATGATGCCGCAGGCGCGTTCTCCATATGGCCGCGAGGACGCAGAACGACCTGGGTGAACGTCGCCGGCGACGACGACGTCTGCTCTAAGGGCAGCTTCGAGTGCAGCCGCTTCCTCCTGCTTATTTTCGAGGGCCTTATCGGCTACCTGTGCTTGCTGTGTTAGTGCACGCATAGACGTAGGTGTGTGCGAAAGGGTTGTGTGCGCAGCCGAGGGTTGAGTGACGCGACACACACGTTAGAAAAGCGTTATTGGTTTGAGCTGAGAACCGAGATCGTCGCCGAGGAAAGGCAGGAGCAACCGCATCCCCCCGCCTTCCCGATGTACGTTACGGATGACGGTACGTGGCCTTTTTTTCTAGGCAGCATGGCTCAGGCTATCTTTCTCGCAGTAGAAAACGCGCGGAGGCACATCACGGAACTAGACGGCCAGTCCCAGTTTTTTTCCCTGACTAGTATGGAAAGTTTTTTCAACACCGTCGTTCTCGAAAAGATGCTTTGCCGGCAAGTTGACGACAGGGCAATCCTGGCTTTCATTGATGAATTAAAATTATTGCTATGTAAACAGCCAGTTTAATCGTCCGTAATATTTATTTATGCTAATGTTTACGTCCTGTGCTATTTCTAGTTTGAGAAAAAAAATCCGCCTGAAAAATGAAATGCGATGTTGTACCAACGTTTAATTTTTAGTAACGATGGGAGTGTTAATTAAAAAAGGCTTATCAGTTAGTAAACAACCAATTTTTAAATCTAAAATTAAATTTTAGAAAGTGTCAGGATAACTTATACAAGTGATCAATGTAGGTTTTTAATTATTTTCTAGAATTTTCTCCTATTTCTGTTGAAGCTTTTTTAACATTTTCATATCTTGTGTGGTTACATTTCTTTTATTTCAAAAATTGTAACAGCCCTTTTTTTAAATTACAATACTATTTAAAGATTTTAATAAAATGTTAAAATAAAATATTTGAGAAATTTAATGTATTTCTGTGAGTCATAAACATTTAAACAGTATTTTATTTTCAATAAAATGTATATATAAACAGTGTCCAAGATAATATGAAAACTTATACTTGATGTTATTAATATTTAAAATATATTAAATAAGAATTTAAATAACTAATTTATTCTTTATATGGTTGTTCCAGAAGCATTAAAAAAGGTGTCAGTAAAGGAAGAACATCCAGATGAAGCGGAAATCAGGGAATTGGCTGCCAAAATGGTGGAAGCAAACAAGGCGAAAATGGGCTCAGTTGCTGCTCAACAAGCAGCAGCTGCAGCTGCCTCCTTGCCAAGGACGGGATGTAATCAAAATCTTTCAGGACTATTGGGATACTTCAACAATAGAAGACCTGATGTGAACCAACAACAACAGCAACAACAACAACAACAACCAAGGCCTGCTGGACCAGAGGGCAAAGTACCTTTAGATGATGAGAGCCAAAGAGGCAGATTTGGTTGGACGAGCTTTGGCGACAATCACATACCATACATTTTCAGGGCCAGTGAAAAATATTGTGCGGTTAGGATATTAGAATCTAAGTTGCTCAACAAATATCTCAGTTATCTTCACTCAGATATTTATAGCTGCACATGTATTAGAAGTTACTATATATCTGATGCTGAAAGTAAACTTCTAAATGAAATTAATGTTAAACACTGTGAGAGCCAGTTTGGTCGTGACCAATTTACTTGCAGAGATTTAGTGGTTCGTTTAGCTGATGCTAAAGAGTTCTATACTTTCTTGGATGTATGTTATACAAAATTAACCTCAGGATCCAATCAGAATATAATGGCAGTACACAATAAACCAGACAAGTGTGGATTCATACGCATTAATAAGGAATCTGTTGTACCTTACACTATTAAAGCTGGCCTCAAATATGTTCCACTCTTTTACTTTGAAGGTGAAACGGAAAATCTAAAACTTAAAGCTGAAAAGCTGGAGGGTTGGGATTTGTCGTACTTAAAGTTTTGCTGCAAAGTGCAGGGTATACGTAATGAACTTTTTGCCAGTGAGACCTGTTCAGTGATCAGTCTGAATGATATTAAAAGTTACTTCCCTCCTGGTACGGGTTTCGAAGATTATTGGCCTAGTAAAGTTATGGACTCTCAATTATTAGTGAATTGCAAAGGTAGTGGTAGTACTGGTGGTGGCTGGACAAAACAACCTCCTACGCCACCCATTGCAAAACAAGTAGTCCAAAACAACGTTTCGAAGAGTTCCATAAATGCCCGGGGTGCATCACTGCAGGGTATGTTACCCCGAAATTCAATACCTGGAGCTACTTTGCAGAGAGTCAATCAGAGGCCTGTAGTTACGACTCACCCTGTAAACTCTTCCCCTACAGCAGTATCCTCTGTGAGGTCCAATCAAGTATCACAGCCAATGATGAATCCTGTTCAAGCGGCACCTACAGTCAATGGATGGTCTGGACTTGTTGGAGGGCAACCACAATTTCCAGCTCCACTGGTCTCGCAGTCTAATTCCATTATAAGAATGGCCAACACAGGCTTGAACATGCACACTGTAAGTAATGAAATCTAATTTCTATAATTTTTAAATTAGATTTAACGAATGTAATTATACTCTGCTTTTTGTAAAAACAAATCATTTTTGTTATCGGTTAAATTTAATTGAAAATTAAACTATATCTTCTTAAATTAATAATTAACAGATTTGAGAAAATAATGAATTCAATTTTTGCATGAAATTTTGATATTTCCTAAATCCATGTGATATCACGAACAAAATAAAAATATTATGTACGTGATGTCATGTAATATTAAAGTATATCTATACATTTGGAAGGTAAAAAGTGTATAATCATTGAAAATATCACTATTTAGAAAAAAAATAAAATATGACCTACTTATTTTAATTTGATTGTGTAGTAGCAAATGTAGATTTGTAGGTAGATTTCAGTAGTTTTAAATCAAGATAAGGTTAAGTAAAGTTTGTTTCAGCATTTTTGCAGTGCTGGGTAAGAAAAATAAAACATCTTGTCAGTGTTGTATTTATATTTTTTTTTATATTAAAATTTAAATTAGCCAAATTTCTAAAAATTTTTATTAAAAAAACTTTATTTTATGTTTTGTTTTATTAAATTATAATTAATTAAATTTATTTTTTATTAAGTACATTAAATAGCTAAGTAATTGTATAGAAAAAATTTTATTTCTTAAAACGGCAACAACCTATCATTAATTATGCTCAATAATCAATTACATTTAACAAATTCAATATAATGCATTATAATACCATATTTAAAGTTTTAACGAAAATATATATTTTGCAGCCACTACCTTCAACAAACAAATCCTATTCACAACCACCAGCTAGAAGCAGGGGGACTGCTGGAACTACACAGCAACAGCAGTATTCAGTGTATCCTAACACAACTATGCAAACAGCTGTCCCACCTCCTCTTATAAGAGCAACTGCGCATTCCAGTCAATCTAACATAGGGTAAAATTATCTTTTATTTTTTTCTTTTAATAAATTTAATTATATTTATAGAATCACAATTTATTAGTCTTTTATGCAACCAATTGCATTAATTTTCAATAATCTCTAGCTTATGTACAAAGTAGTAAATAAGAATTTCCAAAAGAGAATAGATTTACGAGATTTCCTTACTGACAGCTATAGTGCAAAAATCTGAAATTTTTCATAACTAATATTATTTAAAAATTTACAAGTACTCTATTTTTATTCTTGTAAATATGAATTGAATTTTAATTTATTTTAAGTAGAGAACCTTATATATCTATTCTCTACTTATTTTTAATATCCATTTTTCATTGCACAAATAGTCTGGTACTGTAATACATATAGCTGCCCCGCTGTCCATTTTTGTACCTTGTACATACAATATTGTATTTTTTTTAATATAGTTATCCAACCTATGGGAAGGATGACTGGTGAGTCCCCACAGGATGTACAATAATCATACATAATGAAACAACAAAAGGCAGAGCATGAAATCGCGATGTTAAATAAATTTTTTTGTAGCTTAATTTAGCCTTTTTATTATTATTTTCTAGATAATAATTTTTATTAATGTCTTTATTTTATTAGGAGTAATTCATTATACTATATTTTTGATTTTTGGTATAATCATTAAAATTTCTCAAATTCTGTTTCGTATTGAGCTGCTCAAGCTTTTACATAGATGTTAATTATTTATTAAAATATGTTGCATGATATACAACTTCAGAATACATTTTTTACGCTAAACTCTAAGGTACTTTTTTTAGTCTCTTTTTTTTGGAGACTCATCTACAGTTTTTTCCATACCCTTAATCTTCACATTTATTCGATTGGATTAACAGTTCTTTTAAATATATTTTATTGATTTATGCTTGAATGTATAAATAAAAATATTTTTATCAGTATTCTACATGCTACGTTTCTAGATAAATAAATTTGGTAAAAGATAAATTTGTTGAACGGCTTTGTAAGATATTTTATTTTTCGTTTTCAGGGTTTCGACGACGTATACGACTTCAAGCCTAGGTGTACCGAATCCTGTGACTGCGAGTACATATCCACAGATGCTTGGTCTCAGTGCAGAACAGGTTCAAGCTCTAATGCCACCACCTACATCGGCAGCGTCGTTGATGTCGCACCCCCAGAGACACACACCGCCAGTGTTAAATACAAGTCTCGCCAGTCACACAAGTCATACGAGTCATAACACAGCTCACACGAGTCACACAAGTCACTCAAAATATCCACCGCCTCTCATACCAGTGAACGGCAGCAACGCTAGCAGTAGCAGTAACAACAATAGGTGAGAACATTCAAGTTCTACGAGCTTTGAAAGAAGTTAAACAAAAAAGCTTTATTCAACATGCGCTTATTTAGTTTAATTTTTGTTTTTTTATTTTATTTCGCTCAATCATTTGATTTTGTATTTATTTTTATTTGACTATGTACTATAAATATAATTTCAGAAATGTATCATAAGTATTGTATTATTAGTAATAAATACATTTATTAAAATATAAGGTAGAATAGATTTTTATTTCTCATTTGCATCAATCGAGACGATCGTTAAAAAACGATTTAAAAAATTTTGTGACACATTAATCTATTTTTAGGGAGTCAAGGGGTAGAAAACCTCTTATACCTTTAGCAGAAACGCATCCCTCTTTAAATTGCCAAGTTCAGCCTTATCAGGTTCAAAAGGCTTTGGTTGGGGACAGCAAGCTGGTACCATGCATCAATTTCAAGCCGTACATTTATACGGAACTGTTGATGACGTTACCCGATTTCGTGGCTGAATTTTTTCCGAATTGCGACGTTGAAAGTTGCAGGCAGGTTTTGACCGACGTTTTAAACGTTGAACTATACCAAGGAAATAGGTAAATGTTATTTCATCGTTAAATTTACCTGCACGCATGAGTTTGCACCTGATTGGAAGTTATTTTATAATGCTTTGAGGATTAAGTTTGGTGGAGGAGCTTGAAGAACTTTAGTTTACTCACGACCTTTTTTCAATTTCAACACCGAACTTCAGTGTTGAATTTTTATTAAATTGCTTAAATTTTTTAACAAACGTTACCTTACGTATTTTAAGTTGTGATCGTAACTTCTTGAAAATTTAATAAAGTTGTTTATTTTCATACACAAAATCCAATGTTAAAACACGCTTGTATGTTTTGAATAAGATCTAAGTTCAGAGGATTAAGTATTTGTTTTTTACAGTATTTATTTTAGTAAAAGTAGTTTAGTTTTATATAGAAATAATAAAAAAATTAAAATATTTATCTGTCCACAGTTTGCAGATGGAGATGTTAATGAAAAGCGGCAAGTGTTCATCAATGACCGAAGAACTTCCTCTCATTCAAGTTCGTAGCATTATAAAATTCATGCCACAGCTGAAGTACATGCTGAACAATCAGCGGAGTACAGGATTACCGGCGATGCCACAACCCGCTCATTCGTCCGAAGAGCATTCGGCAAAAAAGCGTCAACGTACCAGCTAGGATTGGCTGCAGCCTTACTGGCCAAATTACGACTATTTTCACTCCGCCTTCTAAAATGCTCGAGGTTGTAGAGGGAAGAGAACAAATTAAGTGCAAGTGTACGTGAGAGAAAAAAGGAATTAGTATGGAAACGTGAATTCTCTTTTTTTTTAAAGATTTTTTCGGCCTCTCGTGTGAGTGTCAATGGAAGACGGAAGAGCAAAAGTGGTGGTGCAATGAACGCAAATGGTTTATTATTTTTTTCTGTGACGGAAAACATTGTGCGATGCATACATTGTTCGCCTTCGAGCCAAGGATGTTTCTTGGAGTGGTTAAAATGTGCGTAAACAAAAAGCAAGATGAAAATGTGCAGTTTTTCCTTCTCTTATAAGAAAGATTCACTATGACAAAAATGTAAATAAAAAAATTCAAAGAAAAAAATACAGAGGTTGAGCATATAGATCTGCTTAAATCGCGTCAGTTCAGTTCTAATTTTAATGTTTGACCTTTGTAATAAAAGTGCTTTTGTTAAAAAAAGTATTTGATTATTCAACATTATTTTTGTTTTATTTAACTCAGTATGTAATACTACATAAATTAGAGACGTGGAATACTTTAATTTAATGTAAATAAATTTTATTCACGAAAAATTTTATTAAATACTTGAAGAGTATTTGTTATTTTCTGATCGAATTGAACAGATTCTGATTTAAAATATCGAAAGCCAATACCTCACCAAGTTCCTAGTTATTAAATATGTATCCGAATAAAATGCCACAGGCATGCTACTGTCTCTTTAGGCAGCAAAGCATTATTTATATGCGTAGATTAACCAAACGGTTTCTTCAAATAGTGAAATTTAAAGTGGTACAAATTAAATAAATCTTCACTTACTTAAAATTAATTATGAATTTGAATTAATAAATATCTACTTTTTTCTTTTTATTTTTCAAATTTAATTAATTATTCGATAAAAAATTACAGTCTATTTATTTACGTTATTGTCTTCCATAATTTGTAATAACCGTTGAGTGTTTTGAAAATGTTGGAATTTGCCCGAAACTCGAAAATTGCTTATGTTGAAGAAACCGTTTAAAAAAGTTTTCCATAATGCACAACTTTAGGTACTACCACTAAAAAAGAAGTTGCCCAATAAAAAGAGGCTATATCTATGATTGACCCATTACCAGATGAAAACGGATTGTTACAAACAATAATAGTGGAAACTACGAAAAATCCATATAATAACTAACGTCGACTGACAGTTTCTGAAGTTCGCTAAGGAAATTGTAAAAAGCTCTAAATATGTATATTTCGAGACAAAAAGTAAGTGTACATAGACTACGGTATTAAATTCACGCGTGCCTCGCGCGCCTGAATTCTATATCTGTCAGTAATAAAAACAAAAAAGAAAGAAAACTTGCTTAGTAAAAAAGAAATATCCTGTTACGGTGAAAATGGTATATTTTATTATTTATAAATTGTATTTAGTCAAGTGACTTGAAAGATTCTATTTGCCATTAAAAAGACTACTACGAAACGGACTGGCTTCGTTGGACGATTTTCCGCATCGTCAATCACACCTTGTCTTTTTTAACTATCATGTCATACCATGGTTAAAGCTTACGTGATTATATAAAAAGAAGTTACTCAAAAGTAGAGTGACGAAAAATTCCTTCTTTTTCCAATTTGCTGTGCCCAGCAAATGGGTAGCAGTACGAAGAAGCTTTTTTCTACGATCTGCGATTAATATTATTTAAAATAATCATTTACTTAAAAAGGAGAATTTTCATTTTTATTAATGCGGAAATAATTCTAATACTAAATCTACAAAACTTTTGTAATCAATTCTGCAAAAAATACTACTTTCTACGTAAAACGGTTCCATTTGTGTGAATGAATAAATTATTGGTTGGTAAGAAAAAATTAAGACTGTTGATAGACATCAATTACATAAATCCTGCTAACGCGTAAGAAATCTTGCGTTTCTATAACTTTCTTTTATTTAAATGCCCAATTATAATCTATCTATCTCTCTGTCATTCTTATCCACCTTAATAAAGGCATTTCGGTTATTGGCTCTATTTTAGCTTAATATCGTTATAGTTGTAATTAAACCAGCAAAAACAAGTAAATAAAGACGAAGAAGGTGCGATAATAAAGTAGAATCACTAAAGGTATTTTGTATATCACTGAATCTCGAGAGAAAAGAACTGTGAGGCCCTCAAGTCCAAAATTTAGATTTTAATTGTAATTATTAAGTAAACCGTTAGTTTAGAGCATTTATTTGTTAAACGAAAATTGTTAAAATAATACGTGTATTATAATTTATCACTTCGTCGTCTGTAAATATAACTCATAAGTAAACTAGAAATAATAGATATTTCAAATAAAATCGTGATAAATGACATTCGTTTTTACTGTATCTTTATTATCAATAAAACCTATAATCACTTAGTGCTTTAATTATAACTTTTACAGTACGATTACTGATATAAATAAAAGCTAGATAGAGGAGTAAAATAAAGATCATTTTTCTAACATTTTAGAAATATTAATATAAGTGTACACGTTTATCTAAAAAAAATATGCTAGTCTCGTTGCGTATATTTAGAAAATTGGCAAACAAATTCTTAATGTACGAAAAGGAAATGAGGCATATTAAGTAAAGAATTTTTTTATGTTTACGTATTCAATTAAAAATATAGGCATTTTAGTTTTGAAAAATAAAGTTTTGTACATAATAATTGTGTAAAAGTAGTTTTATAAAAATATGTACGTTTCTCGAATAATGTGAAACTGAAAATTAAGAGAATCATTGATTTTATTGTAAATTTTATAAAATTACCTGTTATACACATTGCTTTGTTTACATTTTGTATAACATTATTTTATTAAATTAACAATAAAGAAGCAGAAATGATAATTGATTTTGAATTTCTTTAATTTTTCTTCCAAAAAGCATAAAAAAAATACTAAAATTGAAGCTGTTTCAAATTTAAATAGAAAAATGATTTTTAAATTACACAGGAACACAGGGATAAGTATTTTGATGTATCTTGGTAAGTGAATTGCTGCTTTATTTCAAATTAAAAATTCTTATATCGTTTCGATATTTTATTTTTAAATAAAATATATAAGATAAATTAATGAATATATGCATTTATTAGCCCATCAAGTTTTGCTGTTCAGTCTAAAAAAAGTTTTCTGAATAAGTCTTATTAATCTATTAAATATATAAATTTTACTAATGCTATTACTAACAAGGAGAGCGTACGGCATTTGGGTAATGGATTTTCCTGCAACTTTGGGGTATGTTTTCTAATGTTTAAATATGAAGGAACCCGCGTCCGTTCGGCCTAACGCTCGATTTTTCAAAAGTTATGTGCTCTTTTATCAAAAATTAAAAAAAAATCGATTTTTGTTTAGTCGCGTATAACTTTTCAACTATTAATGGTACAGTATTTTAACTCCCGGCATTCGAAA
>JAWWEO010000009.1:24005636-24049953 GCA_035582975.1 Ormyrus labotus | reverse complement strand
TTACATCAAAAAATCTTTATTTGTTCAAAAGTTATAGCTAAATAAAAATTTGCAATAAAATTAGGCTAAAATTATATCAGTAAATTTTTTATGTTATTTTAATGGTCATTCTTTGTTTCACTGTAACTTTTAAACAAATAAAGGTTTTTTGATGTAATTATTTTTAATCGCTAAGATTTGATCTCACCTTTCGAATGCACGGTTCTCATGTGTACATGTACATGTTTGCAAATCAACCTATGCCAAAACAAGATGACTGCATTTTTTGTGTATGCCATTTCGTCTTCTAAGCTTAATTTTTTAAATACTCGTTAGATATAATGAGTTATTAAAAATGGGAAGGATCTACAAATGTTAATTATTATTTTGGAATTTAATACTGAAATCACAGATTTGCAAGGAATGTTCTAGGCACGTTTTATCTTATGCCTACTGAAATCACGGATCTACACTTATACTTAACCCTTGGAGGGTCGTCATTTTTCTCTTAAAAATCAATAATTGTTTAAGTTATAAATCATGCATATAATCATCTAGAGTCCGCTAGAACTTTCACGTTACCTCTATATTTAGGACAGATCGGTCTTCTGAAGGTTAAATAAAATTTCTGTATTTATTTATCTTGAGTAATCTTGACTGAACTATGTCTCCTTATTTTTATTTTTGGCAGTTTCTTAATTTTATATATAGAATTTCATAAATACAATTTCAATCTATCGATTTCAGTTTTTACAATATTTTAGTGCACATATATTTTACAATCATTATAAATTAACTCACTGATTTGTAGGTTGAAACCAAATGCTCAAGTTTTTTGGGCCCGACAAATTTTCGATAATCTTTAGATATAGGCTGACTCATTCTTTCATTTTTTCCGGATACATTTAACGTCAAACAGGATTTTTCTAATTATTTATATAAATAGTTAGAAATAATGATTATTACTAGAACAGAAATAAAGTTAAAAAGATCAATCGATTTTAGATTAGTTCTTTAATATTCAGAGGGATGTTTTCGGTGGATACTTCTCGGCAATCTTATTTATAATATTTATTATCCGAGAAAAAAAATGTGAGAAATATATTTTTTCGGAGAATTCAGCACTCCAGCAGTTTAGTCTACAATGAAGATAAAAAATAGTTTTTGCCAACTTTAAAAAAGAAGTAATAATATTTGAGATATAAGCATATCATAAATATGTCTCTGTACCGAAAAGTTATTTTAATAGTCTTCAGATGGTTAAAAATGCGTCCAGGAATTCTAAACTTGAAAGTGCAGTACAAAAATTTTTAACATTCTTCAATTTTAATTTAAACAATCGCTGCCAATTCATTGGCACTTAGCTTCCTCCTAACTAATTTATCGTTCCAATATTATAGAATTACAAGCTTTTTTAAAAAAACGTGTTTTTATTAAAAACAAAAGAATCAGAAAAGCTAGGGTAACTCTTTTTCTCTGAAATTATAGGTATTTTTATGCTCTTTAAAATGTAAAAGCATGTACCCGCATTTTAAAATTTAGAACGGCTTAGAATCTATAGAAGCGTGCTTTCCGAGTTACTCTATTTTTTGATACAAAAACACCGATAAAAGAAAATTCTGTTTAAATTAAAATTATTTCCACACGAAAACTGTAAATCAAAATCGAACCGTAATTACCTCAAAGGTATAATGTTTAATACACCTTAAAACCATCTCGCTTACGTTTAGCGCATCTCCGACTTGTTCATAACTGTAAAAGTACCTCATTAGCATCGGATACTTTTGAAGTGTTTCTAGGAAAACCGACAGTTGCACGCGCGTCGCACCGCAAATGCGTGCAAGTGCGCGCGCACAGCGCAAAAACAATGATGAGCGAAGAATGGGGCGACTGATGGGGAGAATAGGGGGGAGGCAGACAGATAGACGAGAGCCGGACGAGACTGACGAGAGTGTGCACCTGAGCAGGGAAAATTCTCAACGGTGATGTCACATGCGACTACGTTTGCGTTTATCTTCTTGCAGGCTTATCGGGCAAATACTTTGTGGGAACGAAGGGAAGTTGAAGCGACCCAATCATACTTTAGGGCTGAAAAATCTACATACGTCTATTTTAGAAAAATTAAACGTTAGTAAAATAAGAAATGTAATAAAAAGGATTACGTAAATCTTCCGGCGTATTTATCGCATTTTTGTAATAGTTTTATTGACTGCGCTTATCTAGTTACTTCCTCTGTTTAACTACTTACATTACACGGTTTTAAAACGGTATAAAAAGATGAAAAAGGCTTTAAAAAATTGATTCGAAAAAAAAAAAAAAAAAAAAGAATTTGGGTAATTTTACAATTTAAATGTAACTGTATTTCAATGGCGAAGTTTTAAAAATTAATACTTTTTTATTCATAATAATATACAAACAGCTGCATTTCTTGACTAATAATCTAATACTCTTCTAGTACTCTTGAATGTCTCCAGACACTAATATTCATATGTGTAAACAATATAGTTGATGTTTTCAATATTCCCGGTAACATTTAAAATTAAAGGGCTTAAAATCTGAAATGTCAAATTTGAATTATACGTCACGTTCCGCAGGAGTCCGTCACAAAAGCGACTTGAATTTTTATCTTGCAGCTCTAAAAATCTTTTTCAATCATCAAAAATGACTTCTTTAAATCAAAGCTATCCGAAAGAGTGAATAAAAATAAGTTTTCCAATAAAAAAACTCGATAAAACAGTAATAAATACTGCGAAAAGCAAATCTAAACATAGCGTCACGAAACCGTTAGAAACTCTCGCTACGCCATCTTGTGCTGAGCTCGTACGCCTCAGACCATAGACCAATGATGCCGCTGGAAAAATTGCGTCTAGGGTCCCCAAATTATTTCATTCGATCAACTGCTCCAAGTTGCAAACTTCAGAGTGAAATAATGTAGGAAGTATATCTATATATTGAATTATGATACAGATATACTTCCTACGTTATTTCACTCTGAAGTTGTAACTTGAAGCCCACCACTGCTTGGAGCAGTGCGAATGAAATAATTTGGGGACCCTAGACGCAATTTTTCCAGCGGCGTCACCGCTCAAACCTCAGTTCAGCCCGTGCGGTGTGGACTTGTGGTACATGGTACCTACATCTACTGTTGTACCTCGTGGTGACGAGCCCTCGTCAAAATATACGGCAGGAATCTCCAGAGACTGTCGGACCGCCAGCAGCAGCAGCAGAGCAGCGGATCAGTAGCCAATACTTCCCTGCAAGTTTGTTCCTGTTCCTGGCAAAGGAACATTAGTCTAGCTGCAAAGGGACGGCGTGCGCGCTGCAAGCGATTACGGAGCCTCAAGTGCGCCGCGCTGCCACCGCCAGAGGAGCACGCATAGCTCTCACTCACTCGGGCGCCATTTTCCTCGCGCGTTCAGCAAGAGACGGACGGACGGAGAGCTGCAGTCGGCTGCACGCGACCAGGAGTCACTTATAAACGTGGCCCCCCCGAGTCAAAAGTGCGCGAGTTCCCGTTCCTGGAGTGCAAACAAGCTGCTTCCCAGTGCGCGAGTGTGGCGTCTCGATCGGCAGCCTCTCGGAGACGACGGAGACGACGACGACGGACAGGAGGAACGAGCTGCTGCTGCGCAATGGATACCTAGTAGCCGTACGGCTGTCCGGACGACGACTTGGCAGAGTCACGGAAAAAGGGAGCAGGGGACTCGCCGCTGAATCTGGCTTTTCCGCGCGGTCGCGCCGCCCCGGCCCAGCCCAAACACACCGAGTGCGTGGGTGTGGGAGAGACTGAGAGAAATAGACAGAGAGTGTGTCCTTAGAGCAAGAGCAAATGGCTTGCCTGAACACCCTCAAACAGGAGATCAGGACCCTCGAGTCCGTCTTTCCCAAAAGCCATGAGCGCTTCCAGATAATGTCGGCGAGCGTCGACGAACTCAGCTGTAGGTTCGTCGGCAAGAACGGCAAGAAGTACGAGATTCACGCCAACATCACAGTAAGTGCACTTGTACAATATGTAAGTGGCAGCGAGATTTTTCCGAGTTGGGAAAACGCGGCGCGAAGAAAATGGAGAATGCGATTATTGCCGAGCAGTAGGGAGGGAGAGAGAGACAGAACGCTGGGCCTTTGTTCGGCCAAATCGGTGAAAGAGGGCCGCCGACATTTCCCGTCGATTATTTCCCGTCTCTGTCTGCCGTTCGCTTCTGCTCTCCTCGTTATGTGCAATAAGCCACATTCGCCTCTCTTTCTCTCTCTCGCACGATCTCGCTCTCCTTTCGGCCTACGTGCGTGAGCGTGTGGACAAAGGCCGACGCGGGTCTCGACTTCTTTTCTTTAGAGTTGTTTAAAGAACCTCGTGTGCGTCTATGGCAGCGAGAGAGAGAGAGAGAGAGAGTGAGAGAAAGCCGAGAGGAGAGACACGGAGATTTTCGTGAGGGGTAAATCGATGGGGGCTCTGGCAGCGCGCCGTGTGGAGCAGTGAGAGCGCCTGTCTGACTGCCTGTGTGGGTAGGGGATAGAGCAGAGGTCAATGCATGCTGAGATTAGAGGGTAAGGCCCTTAGACGCGATGGGGGTGAGGGGACGACGCAGCAGGTTCTGCTTTTTTTGGGCTGCCATCGCGCAGTAGAGGGAACAGCTAATTGATTGCGTTATGACGTAGTTTCCAAGGGTTTTGTTGCGAGGGTGCTCAGACCTTGGGAGATTCTGAGTTGGGTTCAAACGATCATTTTTTGTAGGAACATATGCTAAGTTTTTTACAGATTTTCTCAAGATTTACGTGATTAACATGACAAAAGAGATGTGGAAGACAGGATATTCTCCTTTTAAATAATGTAATTGCACACGCTTGCTGATATATTTAAAGTATCTGATCAGTTTTAAATACTAATGCTCCATGCTTTTTGTTTATTTTGAATCTGTTTGTTTACAAATATGATTGATATAATTAGCATAAAAGTGTATTATAATAGTTAACTGTTTCTAGTTAAATGCCATTATACAAAGTATTTCCTTTAAATAATAAAATTTATTAAAGTTATTATTTATTTATTTATTTATTGAAAATATGACAAGCAAGATACTAAATTACAAAATTTATTTACAAAATAAGAGTAGCTAGAGAGGTAGCGGTAAATCTTAATAACTATATTAACAATGAATTAAAATTAACTGCAATATTAAATAAATGTGTGTATTAAATAAACTTGCAATATTAATTAATAACTAGAAATAATAGAATGCCAAATAGACAGTGGTTACATTCTACATTATTTAACAAAATGAATATTCCTTTATTTTTACTTATTATATATTTTTATTTTAATAACTTAATATAATTATTTAAATATATTTAAATATTTACAAAAATAATAATAATAAATAAAATAAGAACTGTTCCCTGTTTTTTGGTTAGCTCTTAAATAATTCAGAATGAAGATAATATTTAGGGTAAAAAATCTGATCACTATGAGGGAACGTGGTATTCTCAACCTGGTGTTACAAAAATAATATACACATCATGGGAGAAAAAATGGTCATTCTATAAAATGTGTTTACTACCCAAACCGAAAGTCATGAATTTATATGTATTATGGACTGGCCAACTCTTTTCCTTCTTAGATGTTTAATATATACTATTTTAACTTTATAGATGAAATTTGATTAAAATAAATCAATATTTTAAGTAAAAATTTAAGTTGAAGGTTTGAATTTCAAACTAAAACTATCAAAGAAAATAAATGTATCAATTCATAACACATCTATCTTTAACATAAAAAGAAATATGACATGTAAATAATAATTCATTTTTTGGAAATTTACAGGAAACTTATCCTTCAACCCCACCGGTATGGTTTGCAGAGTCTGAAGAAACAAGTGTTACAAATGCTGTACAAATATTAAGTAATACAACTGGCCTTGACAACCATGTAATAAATCAAGTAGGAATCCTTCTGAAAGAATTGTGTCGTTTGCATTCCTTACCTGAGCCTCCGGATGTTGAACGCCTTAGAACTGCCTTTGATCCACTCAGACTAGGATCAGCAATGGAACCTGTACCTCAGCGAATGGAAGCAGAAGACACAGAAGACCTTGACGATGATGAAGAAAGTGAAGCAGAAGAAGATCTTCACCTTGAGATGGATGAGGGTGAAAGTAATACCAAGAATAAGGTACTTTTTTTTTTTTTTTTTTTTTTTTTTTTTAATGTTTATGAATGTTTTTCTTGTATACTCATGTACAGTGCTTACATCATTTTTGAGAATTATAGTTATTATAGTAAATGTAAATAATATTAATAAATTTTTAAATAAAATAAAATTTTATTTTTCTTATAGATGCATATAATTAAAATTAATTCTTTTGATTAGATTGACTCCATTAAATTGCAGGGAGACGAGATGGCATTAGAACACCTTGCAACACTAGAAAGGCTGAGACAAAATCAGAGGCAGGACTATTTAAAAGGTTCAGTTTCTGGAAGTGTACAAGCTACAGATAGATTAATGAAGGAACTTCGTGACATTTATCGTAGCGACAGTTTCAAAAAAGGTATTATAGTTAAAAAAGGAATTAAAACTTATTTTCATAACTTTTATTTTAATTAATTAAAAATTAATATCTGCTATTTTATTTCCAGGAATGTACAGCATAGAACTGGTTAATGATAGCTTGTACGAGTGGAACATTAGATTGAAATGCGTAGATCCTGATTCACCTCTACACAACGATTTGATGCTTCTAAAAGAAAAGGAGGGAAAGGACAGCATACTATTAAATATGCTTTTTAAGGTTTTTATGATTTTTTTTTGTTAATAGAAAATAATTTTTGCAAGATCATTACAAACTATGCTGAGAAATTACAACAATTTTTTTACAAGTAATTTACTCTTGCACATTTATTATACGTTCTTGAAAACATTAATTAGTGTCATTATAAAATATTGTTATTTCAATGGTAGCATTGCAGTTGATAATTCATTATCACAATACTATTTTTATTTCATTGCTGCTTTGAATAATTAAGGTTTAATAACATAAAATGATTGTTCTGTTGGAACATATACAAATTTGAGATACATAATTTTTATACGGACAACATTGTATTTCCCATATATACTACATACAAAAAATGAGTAGGAGGGTTAAAAACACTTTAAAAGTAGCTACTTATGCAATACTAAACATTTTTTAGAATCGATGTATAAATTTTAGTTCTCTTTCTCAGTTTTCTCAATTTTTGTTTATAATTATTCATAAGATCGATACATTTTTTATTTGTGCACACTAACATTTAGCAAGTTTATACAACACATTTAGAACTGCTATATTTTGCACAATTAATGTGTATACAATCAATTACAAGTGCATGAAATACTTTATGTCAAACATTTTTATGATGAACACATCCACAAAAATATCAGTATCTTTATTACCTTTGACTTTGTATTTGTTCAATTCATGAGAAAGCTGTTTCGCTTTAGACCTTTAATTACTCTAACCATTTATCTTGTCCTTTACGTACTTCGTCCGCGATCCTCCATAGTTCTGCCTATTCTAGAAAAATCATAACTAGAAATTTCTGACAATTTTCATTAATTACATTTTACTTCATAGACACAACCATCTTTTCCTTTCCACTTCCTTGTTAAAACTGACTTATTCTGTTAGACGAATCCAAAACAACGATGCGATCTCGCTTTGATATTTAAACAGATGACAAGATAAAATACTTTAATATCACATTATTCATTTAAAATAAACTTCATCATACAGATTTAAAAATAGTTGGAATATATTCGTTCTTTAAATTACAATTCTCAACTTATTTAGCGAATAATAAAAGGAGGGAATTTTCCTTCTCGTAACAATGATGCTAGGACTTGACAATATATCGTTTAATGCTTTAACATTTACTCGGCGTTGAAAAGAAACTAATATTATTCTTTCTACAGGAGTCTTACCCGTTCGAACCACCGTTTGTGAGAGTTGTTTATCCTATGATTGCCGGTGGTTACGTTCTAATAGGCGGAGCCATATGCATGGAATTATTGACAAAGCAGGGCTGGAGCTCTGCGTATACCGTCGAAGCGGTAATAATGCAGATATCGGCAACGTTGGTCAAAGGAAAAGCGCGCATTCAATTCCAATCGACTGGCGGTGGCGGCAAAGTCTGCAGCGGACAGGGACAATATAGTCTTGCACGAGCGCAACAGTCCTTTAAATCGCTCGTTCAAATACACGAGAAAAATGGTTCGAAAATTTTTCTTACTATATCTCGCAATAAAATTCAACTACTTGATTATCTAAGTGTTTTATTCTTTTCCAGGTTGGTTTACTCCACCAAAGGAGGATGGCTAATAATATATAGTGCGAAAGGGCGACAATACTGACGCGTGCTTACATTTGAGACTTTGATTCGGTGATAAACCGAAAAAATAATAGTTAATAAATGATTTGATACACACACAACATTAACTAGGTAACTTAAAACTTAAGATACTGAATTAATCGTATGTATAATTCCTTAATCGAAAAAGGGTTGTCGCGCAAAGTTAAGTGATGTGTTTGATTTTCATGTTTATTTTAGAATTCTCGAAATACATATTGGCGCAGTTAACTATAGCATTCAATTTAGCGATTTTCGTTAGACGGGAGCAGTTTTATGTTCGTGAGAACTTGATCGCTTGTTCTTCTTAGTTACAGTCAGATGTGCCCGTTATGATTCGTTTTAGAATAAAGTTAGTATTTGTGCAAGTTTTGATTTTATTGCATAATCGAAGATACATGAAAGTTATAAAGAAAACTATATAAACTCATGTATGCAGTTGTGCTTCCTTTTTCACGGAAATGTAGACTCTACTATTATTACTAAATCTTTTTATTTTTTTTTTATTATTTTTAAATTTTTCGAACGTAAGCACTGTTACTTCATGTAATAGTACTATAAATCTAACGACTTGGTTAGTAGATTTTTGTAATCGGTAGATAAACAAGTAAGTCTGATAAGATACCATCGACTTACATTTTGTTGCATTATGGCTCTTATTTTCACGTTTTAGAACTACGATTCATTTATTTGTATGTATGACAATATTATATAAGCGATCGCATGATTCTTTGTATGTATAGCTCCTGCAAAACATATACATAAATATATATAAATATATAACTTTTGATATAAATGGAAATAGTTGTATTTGATCGGATACACACATAAGTTAAATTCCTGGTGCCTTTTTTAATTTTTGCACAATTATATGTAATTAAATGATTTCATTTTCAGTGAAATTGTATTATTATAATATTTTTCATTGAACAACTTTAATTTTGGATTTTAGAAAATTGGATAGGTCATTAAATTTGTTTGTAAGTATAGCTAATGATATTTAGCGTTTACAATAAAAAAAACGGAATGAATATTTTTTCAATCGACGGTATAATTGAATGCAGTAAACATATAAGTACACTGTAAAATAAAATTTTGCACGGTTTTAAAGTAGATGACAAATGAATGACTTGTTTCCAAAATTAAAATATTTTAAAAGCTACAAGGTTTTAGTTTTTTATTTATAATGACATTTTAGAACTTTTATAGTCTTTTATAAAAATTTTTATTAAAATTATGGATTATAATTAGAATTATTGTAATACAAATTACTTGTAAATGTATTTAAGGAGGTTCAGTGGTTTGCAAAGAATGTTTTGGTATTGAAATATATTATACCTACGAGTACAAGAAAGCTAAATGAACTTTTCAATATTTTTTTATAATTTAGTTATTTAACATCGCCATCTCCCTTTCAGGTATTACTAATGTCTTAGGAATCATTTTTTAAAATTTGTTTGTTTGTTAAATAGTATCCTGAATAGAATCATAAAAGATTATACAAATAAAATAAAAATATAAAAATGGATTATATTAAAATTGCAAATTGTTTTTAATTTTTTATAACAACTCTTGGACAGTGCGGCTGTTAACATCTCGCAAAATTTGTATAAAACAATATCTACTCTTGTAGACTTCTTTTTAATGATAATAAGAAAGCTATTTTTAGAAAGCTATTCTCTTCCTCGCATTCAATGTCCCATTAAACCTCCTTGAGTAATCTGGTAATTTTTAGCAAATTTAAATTTAGATATTTTAAAAGTTATTAACGTAAAATGTACAGTTTAGTGCAATATAAAAGCTTAAATTAGAGTCTATCAAAAAAATTACAAGCTCATAAGTATGTAGTTACTTTTTTCCCATTTTCATGCATCAGTTTATTTTTACTTTCATCATTGTAGTTAATATTGGTGAATTATTGTGAAACTCATTAAAATACAAGATACAATTCTGATGTCAATATAGATAGTAGTCAATATAGCAAGAATTAGTAGACGTGAATAGAGCCATTATGCATCATTTACGTAGAGGACGGTGAAAATAAAAAATATTGTATACTCGAAAGTCGGCATACGAAAAAAAGATTTTCTACATTTTTTTGCATATTTTAAATGACTTCGGTAAATAAAAAGTTTTATACTCTGAAAACTTCTAAATGTTAAAATTATTTCTTATTACAGATAAACTATTTAAACTTGCATAATTTGCTAAATATCCATACAGATTCTTTTTTAAGGAAAAATAATCCAATTGCTCAACTTAATTATTTCTTGTGAAATTTCCACTTTTATATTATTTCTAATCTTAGTGTAAATGTAAAAAATAAAAAATTGGATCATTCTTACTCGCGTGTATTGTACATTTTTCAAAAAGGAAAACCTTATAAAGTGGCAAAGCATATCGAATTACGTAAACTGTCAGTTAGAAAACTATCACTCAATATATTGAGCATTATTTTTTGTACGAAAAGTTTGCCAGTACATTGTACATTTTTAGCGAAAAAGTTTCTGAAAATACTAAAAGTGGCGAAAGAAAAGAATCTAAATTTCACGGTAGGCAAGACAAGGGTGGACACAGGCTGTTTTGCTAAACAAATGTATATTCTAAATTATAAGTATTGTACAAAAGAACAAAATATGAGAGAAGGAAGCCCATGCATACATTATTTCCGAGCACGCAGGTTAATAGTAAATCGATTACTTTGACTATTACGAAAAAATAAATAAAAAAAGAAAAAATATTCGGTCTCTAAATCAGTGCACTAAGTGAAAATGTTGTAAAGGCTTTTTGCAAAAATAGAGATCTCTTAATTGTTTTAATAAAACTCAAACTGGTAATAAGTACATAAACATTTTTTTAAAGATAAAGTTAAGTAAGAAATAAAATTAAAAACAATATCTGTCTGCGCGATAGAAACACTGGCAAAATTTAGCGTCGCTGTTTATTCATATTGAAATAAGCGATATGCATAGACGTAAGTTTAACTTTGATACATATTCTATCTTGTAAATGAGGTTACGTATTTTATATCTTGCAGTAAATGCGTTATGAAAATAACTTTGATAACAAAAGTCATGAATTATTTTAATCATTTTTTTTTTTTTTTTTTTTTTTTTTTTTTTTTTTTTTTTTAAATATAATAATTTAATAAATGCAATTGTATTTTGTTTTGTTAAGAAAATTCAGGTGTCTATATGGATGACTAAATCTTTAGTTCTAAAAAAAAAAAAAAAAAAAACAAAAAAAAACAGAAAGAAAGAAAATCTTTGATGACTATTTAAAAATTGAGAATACGACTTGATACATTTAAGGTAGTTCTTCCACGAATGTATAAAAGTTTAGCTAATAAACAGTGTATTCCCGGCCTCTTAGAACGCTTAATTAAAAAAAATTAGTTGAATACAAAAAGTTATGGTTCGAAGTTATTTTGGGACTGTTATCCGAGTAAAACGATATGCAAAAAAAAAAGAATAAACGAATTTGAACTGTCCAGTAATATTCTAAATGTCACTACTTTAGCTTGTAAAGAACTACCTTAAGCTATTAAGAATTATTGATCTCACGTGTATCGAGCATACGTAATAAGTTTTCAATTAAAATTGTATGAATATACAATTTAAAACACTGAATTAAGTTTTATAAAACCGATTTTAAACATCTTTATTATTAATCTAAATTTAAGATTTTTGTAACGATTATTTTTCGCTATGGTGTTTTTCAAGCAGTATATAATCACCTGAAATTTTATTATCAACACAATATTTGTGAAATAAAAAAACGATCGATACTAAACGACTTGCGTTTACAATTTACGATTCTCAAATTGCCAAAAAAAAAAAACAAAAAAAACAAAAAAAAAAAAAAGAAGAAAACAAGAAAACGAAGCTTCTCGCGCCTGCAGATTCAATATGTTATAAGGACAGTTTCCGTTTCGCGTAGCGTGGCGACACCGAAAACACTCTCAAAATTCTAGCGTAAATATTTCTGCCAAAAATCATCGCCACTCTTGTCAGCCGTCCCCCTCCAAAAATAAAACAAAAAGAGATAGAGATAAGGTTAATAATGTACATCCCAGATGAAGAATCATCAGTCAGTAATTAGAAATTTTTTTGCGTTTTCTTCGATTCTTTGTAAGCGCGCGTTATATGCGCACGCGTGATTGTAACGACGCGAAGACTGAAAACAAAATAAGCCAGACGATAGGGAAAATAAGATTAACGGAGAGTAACTCTTCCTTTTCTTCTTTTTTTAAGCCGTTGATGGATGGGAAGGAAATAAAAATGGAATCTCGCAACATAATGCTAATGCGTTTTAGACGAGATAAAAAAGTGAGCGTATAAGTAATGACGAAGAGAGAATGCTGAAGCGATTCATGGATGGAGAGAGTGCAATACGATTTGTATATCGTGATGTTTATAGAATAGCTGCACAATTACTGACCATACACTTACACATATATATTGTATATGATGCAGCGTTAATCGGCTTTTTGTATCTTCGAGCAGGTGCTAAGTGGTCGTTGATTTTTTTACTATTTTTGTCCTTTCATTTTGGATAACGTTCGTATGAGCTACGGAAAAAGAAAAGCCTACAAATATATGATGCTCTAGAGAAAAACAATTTATGTACTCATTTCAAGAAGGAAATTTTCAATGTCGAACAATTTACGTATAAATGACATTGCACTTTTTTACGGGAATCGGCAGTTATTTTGTTTAATTATTCCTGTCATTGAAAGTTTCTACAATAGTAGAGAAGCAAAAAGTGTATATTTCAAAAAGTAGGCAGGATTGAAAAAGGCAGGTACAACGTTTCTCTTCTTCCTTCTCTCTGAAGCCCTGCTGCCTAGTGTGTATACATTATGTTTTTATCTCTACTTTGACAAAAAGTATACAAGAATGTGCACAGGTATAAGTGTTGGATTTACTAAACTGAAGTTAAGCACGAGCAAAATATCGATGTGATTGTAAATTTTCTTCGTTTTAAGCGCGCAAAAAGGGCGAGAAAGACAACAGAGTGAATGTATGCACCGATTGTATTTTTATTTTCCGTTTTATCATACTCCTTGAGAATTGTATGATAACTATACACGAATGGGCTGTAAGGTATTCATGATATTTAAGATAAAAACAATGAAAGAAATCGGGCGGCTTCACGCTGAGGAACGTGTCAAAATGATGTAAAAATAAGGATAGTTTTGTGTATAAAATGAACAAGTGAAAAGGCAGCTTCACGCGATGCCACCCGTTTAAGACTGTCTTCTTTTTGCGTAAAGGAGCATCGAAATTAAACAATGAGTAAAAGAAAAATACAAGAGTCCGATCGATGTCAACGACAATTATCATTACTGTGGATTCTGGAGAGCGATGAAAATGATATCGTTGCACGAGTTGGCGTCTCGTCGATTTTGTCATTTCGCCTTTCACGAAAAGATGAGAGAAAAAGTTATTAAGAAGAAGAAGAAAAACCAGTGGCCATGCCCGCCCTCTTGTATGTAGATTCGTAGTCCTTGTACTAACGTGTTAAGTGTAACGATACGACATTAACATTTTTCAATCATACCCACTTGTCACTTTTTTCTTTAATCAGATGCGTCCGGAAAATTGTGTTATTGCGAACGATGATAAAGAATGAATAATGTTACTTTGTCGCATTTCATAAATAAAATCATTTCTCGAAATTTTGCTTCCTCTACTTATTTAATTCAACTTTATAATTTAAATTTATTTTCAGTTTTTAGTACATTTTTATGTTTATCGAAGAAGCAACTTACACATTGTAGAACACCTTGTAAGATTATAATTTTATGTTAATTAACCATAAAAATATTTTTGATAATATTTTTTCAAAAGTAAACAATCAATAAAACAATTTTCCGATTGCTTAATTTTGATCAAATAGCGATTTAGTAAAACGTGCAGTTGCTATTTGTTTGCTCTTAAACTTGAATACTTTTTTAATAATAATTTGATTCATTATTTGTAACATCATGCATCATTTATGAAAAAACTAATTTTTTTTTATTCTTTACCACGATATTGAGAGAAAACAAATAGTTCAGAAATAAACTATTTAATGTATGTTGCACAATAATATTTGTGTGATATTTTTCAGTTAATTGATTGGCGTTTTAGGATTTTTGAAAAGAGGTTTCCTTTCATATTTTTTATAAAATAATTTTTTGTCCTAGGAAGCTTTCGACTTTTCGATTTTTTTTTTTTTTTTTTAATTTTGATAGGTCTATTATAGATGATCTATGAATTTATAATATAATAATAGTTTATAAAAAAGCTATAGTTTTGGTTAATGTTACGTTACAGTAAAGAAGTCGATGTTTTTCTATAGTTTATCTTATACTTTTACTATTACCATCATCATTACTTCGCGATACATTATGTTAATTATTTAGGATAAAACCTGTGAAAGGTTAAAATAAAGAATTTTATTAAAAAATTGATTTTAAGATTTTTATTATTTCTTTTATGATATAGTGCACAGTGATTAACATTATTATTTTTATTATTACATTTAATTGGTAATAATAGGTAATTTTTTTAACATAATTGACATACAATGATATATCACGTAAATAAAGAGTTTGTTTATATATTCTGTTTTTAAATATATAATAATTATATGTCATCTTAATATTATGTACAATTATAGAATACTTCAAAGTTAAGATTTAATGCAAATAGGATTAGATTGTTCCACTTCACTTCAAAGTAAATGCGAATCAATCCTTTTCTTTAATTAAGATTCTTTCTATAAAATCTAACGAAATGAAAAAAATTGCAATAAGACGTTAATAAAATTTTCTGCACTGCACCTTTATTAATACAATGGTATATACAATTTTTTCTTTACAAAATTAATTAATTGAATATAAGTAAAGTAAATATTAAATAAATGTATGAAATTCAGTATTAAATAATTTTATTCGAAACGATTAATTTTCAAAAAGTGTTCCAAACAGTTGCATTAGCTTCGATCCGCTGAATTTCTCTATTCCCCTTACTCGACGTTCGATTTAACCCTTACATCGAGTGCACGTATGCAGTTTTACTCAACAATGACTCGGGTCGTTCTCAATCCGCTTATGCAAGAACTCTTCGTGCTAATTTGCCAAGCGATAACAAGCCGGCCGCCATAGGAAAGCGGTAGCAAATTCAAGCCAGCCGGAAGCAAATAGCAACAGAGTGAAGCCGACCGTTATCTTCATCCATGTCCGATCTCGATATGTGCTGTTTGTTTGAAGTTGCCGTTTAGACAGGATCTGTTCAGAAACAAGATTTTGAGTTATTTAAATATACAGTCGTTCCATGGGTGTTTTCTTATGCCTAACGTATTATCTGACAGAAAAACTAGTAAAATGAAATTGAAAGCACGACGTTTAAATATTTCAAAATTTTTTACATTTTGAAGTCTGAATTTCCCAAAATACATAACCTTGATTAAACTACATAAACTGCATTAATAACAATCCAATCATCAACGATCACACGAAATATGGGCAATTCCAGCCTCCCGAAAATCCTCGTGCATCGCTGAAATTATAATCTATTAAGTGCACTTCTAGCGGTGCACTCGGCAGGGGACTCGCTTTACGAGCGTGGAAATTACAGGGCGTTCGGGCTGAATACGTTACCGGGCTGCTCGCGAGCTCGCACACCAGAAGCCCAGGCCGGGCCTTCATCCATTCCTCCGTCCCTCGCTGTCAATCTTATTAAAATGCATATTAGACGCTCTCGCTCGCGGTCATCCCCGGAGGCTTGCGCTTCCATACAACGCTGCGTGCTATTTGCCGAATATTAGCCACCTCTCCCGCGGGAAATGCACGCGCGTATACGGATAATCGCGGATCAAGGCGGCCGATGGTTTATGTCGTGACCTGTTGCTTTTCCGCGATAGCCTTTTTTTTTTTTTAATGAGGAACAGTCGTTCTTTTTACGGGGGCTTGGCTCTTTATTGCCTTCGCGTATACTTGGAGTCGACGGTTGTTAAGTGAGAAAGCTAAGGGGGATTTCAGGTTTAAGGTGTTGTAAAGGGGATATTATCAAGGAGGATGGAGTTTTGAAAAATCTGAGGTACCGGGAAAGAAGGTTTACAGAAGTTTTGATCTGCGGGGTTTGGAAAAATATGCTGGGCTTGAATAATAAAGAGGGCTTTAATACGTGCTTCTAAGAAAGAGGGGGCGGGGGGCCGATAACTTTTTACAAAGTGAGAATTAAGATTCGGAAAGAAGTTATAATTCGCTGAATTCTTTATTCTCTTAAAAATGGCTTTTGAATCGCGAATTTTACGAATCTATATTTCAACTTTTTAGCGAATAAAACAGTTCCTTGAATTTTCGAGCATTTTGTGATTTACCCTTTTGACGTAACGCCCCCATCTATTCCTTCGCCTCGCCGATAAACCGTACATTATCAATTTTCCTGGTCAAAGCACTGGACCGATTCTAATCGAACTCGGGTTAATAATGAAGGCGAGCTTCGGCTTTCGGTACTCCCCCCGCGCATCTCTAATACTTGCTCCGAGTGTGATGCATCGAGGATTCGCGGCCTCCTGTGCATGAGCGACCGGCGTGCGCAGCTACTTACTCGTTGCGCGGCAGCGTCGCAATTTACAAGCCCGCGAACGACTGTTAAATTTTGAGCTGCGAGGCGCGCTGTTGCAATCAGAGATACGAATGGGATGCCGCGACTGTTTCGGGGGGCTTGGGCTTGATTTTAAATTCCATTAGTGCTTTTCAAGGCTTAGGTCCGATATGACGGAGGATTGGCAATATCTTCTCGCGGTGGATCGCGTCATTTCGTTTTTTACGAGGATTACGAGGATCAGAAAATTCGCCTCTGAATGAAAAATTTTATTGCAATGTGAACTGAATTATATAATTTGATCATTCTATATTATTTGTAGTTTTTAGATTGCCAATAGATTGAGATAAATTTGCAAGTATTTCATTATTTTAGGATTAAATTAAACAATCCATTTTAGGTTATTAATGAAGTTACACTTCAAATAACCTCCAAAATGAAGGTCAAGGTCAAAGTTCAGGTCACTAGCTTGTGGCCCCCTTTGATACCAGATTTAAATTTCCAGAAAATATACATTTGCTATTAAAATATTAGCAATTGATATAAATAATTGATTTGCGTTTATAAAAATATTTTCCGTGTAATTTTCCAAGAAATAAGAAGCGCTCGATTGACCCGGATTTAATTCGACGAATACATGCTTGTGCTCTCTGTATCAGTTATTGAAATTAATTTATTGATGCTATTTAGAATGGAGAATAAATATACACGGTTCCAAGTATTTGCATTGTTTGTTAATTTTCCAAATAGCCATAATGAAAACTTTAAAAATAATTATTATAATGAAATAATCAAGCATTTAATTCTATATCAGCATTATAAACTAGCAATAATAAATTGAAGGCAATTTTTAATTTTTATGTCAGTACAGCTTCATTATAAATAATACCATTAACTACGTAGTTTCAGGTTGGAATTATTAATAATTCTTTTAATTTATCAATAACTGTGTCAATATCTTTGTTTACAAATTACAATGTATGGTATATATAGATGTTTCCTTCAATTTTTAGAGGCTTATATACTCGTTTCTGTTTTTATATTTTATAAAACTAAGTTATGAACTTGTACTTCATGCCATATATTTACTTGCACTCGGAATAAACCGTTTATCAATCAGTAGAAACCTACGCTTTACGACGATTCGTAAAAATTAATAATATTCTGAATAAATTTTAACTGAGAAAATTTTGTCGAGTGCGAAGGCAGCTGTTTACCATCAGTACGATATTAATATTTATCTTGTAATATTTAAAAGTACTCTATGCCAACGAGTCACGCATATTTAACATTTTCGTTTTATTCAAGCAGCTCTTTAGATTCTTTCTCGTTTGGTGAAAGCGAACATAATGAAAATGCACAGTAAAGTGCGTGTATATATGTGCATGCAACTGAGCGACTTTGCATCTCCCATATCTGGCGAAACGCGCGTATAGGCGGGAGAGAGAGAGAGAGAGAGAGAGAGAGAGGTGGAGTACAAAGCTATCAACAGGTGCTGTCAGTCGGTTGTTTCGCTTATTCGCCGTCTATCTGCACCCTCCTACCCTAGATTTCTGGACGATGTGCAGCTTTAATCCTCCGCTTATAAGCGAGGTTTGTGTTTCGAATTTTTCAATATTCCGAAACTTTTTCACGTTGGGTTTGTTCTATTTTCAGGTCTTTTTGTCAACTTTTGTGCGTGCGGGCCAATTTCTTAATGTAGCCTTTTGTTCAAGTTGAAAATTAAAACAGTTTTTCGCGATCGCTGTCAGTGTAACGTGCTATTTGAAAAGATCAGAAATGTTTTATTAATAAGACACGCGTTTGCAGGATATTTCGTGTAAAATCGTGATATTTTGATTGCTGAATCAGAAATTTTTAGTAAAATCTAAAAAACTTTCCGATTATCATTCTCCTCCTCTCACAAATGTATAGTAAAAACGCGTATAATCGTACCTGATAGATTTTTTCAATTCAAAAAGTAGATACTTTAAATGTGAAATAACTTACGTTACTTTTCACCAGAAAGTAAATAATTTATTATTAAATATAAATATTCAATCATTTTAACCCGTATTTAACCAAAGCAAAAAACTGCTTCAGAGGCAAAGAAATTCTCTCGAGAAATGGGTCATTTAATTCCATCTATTTAAAAACCATGCATAGAGCCTCCCTCCCTGAGAGCGCATCAGCTTCAATCCAAAAGCTCTTCCAGGAAGACGACTCGTCGCTCTTGGAGCTTTATTACATTATACATTCCAGTCGCCTCGTGATTTCATTACAAGGCTCAGCGTCGGTCCCCTAACGAATTTCGCCACGCAACTTTTCTTTTCTCTCGCGCGCACACATCGCCCGCAAAAGCCAGCGAGACAAATAGACACACAGAGAAAGAGAGAGAGAGATAGAAATATATAGAAGGAGAGCTCTAAAGCGGCTAAGTTGTTTGGCATCCATTTTGGCCCGCGCCCATTCCGAGATTGAATCCCGCAAAACTGGCGGCGGCGCCTCGCCGAGGCCGCGGTATAATTAATTTATAATACCCCTAATTGCGCGGGCGGCCGGATGCGTCTCTTCTACTACTCTGGCATTTAATTTGTCCGCTAATTAAACGGACTGCCTCTCTCTCTCTCTCTCTCTTCCCCTTGCGCCTCGGTGTATACATTATGCATACACGTACGGCTGGAATTTCGCCCTTCCTTTTAACCCTTCTTTTGGCGTCCGCCGCCGTGAGAGCAAGTCGATTTAGGTGCGCGTCGAGCGCATAATTTGATGCGCTTACCAAAGGACGTAAGTCATTTTGTGCGAAGCTTTTTTGGCTATTCTGCTTTTCGATTTCGCTTTTTACGCTTGCGGGGTTTACTTTGCGAAAGTACGGCAATGCGTGAACTCAATCGTCTGGACCTTCTTTTCTTGCATATTGAGAAGGATTTCAGTACATTGGCCGAGCATAAATTTTCTTTTTTATACCAAGCAAAGTAAATATTTACTTACTAAATCTGTTATTACTACTATTCATTTCCAACCTTACAAAGTAGATCAACACTTATTAAATTTGTGTAGCTATATCAAACATTAATGACGAGGTGGGAAGTTTGTCAACACTGATAGTATACGTGATTTTACAAGCTCATTCTTCATTTAGGAATGTAATAATTGTAATCACTGTAAGGTACGATTGACTCCTTACATGAAGCTGAAAATATAGTATTTAATTTCTAGTTAAAATGGTGAACCACCGGAATAAAATACGTTTTAGAATAGATAGAAATGTGGAAAAATGGAGAGCTGCCGTGCTTTGGTTTCAAAAAAATTGGCAAACAATTTCGAAAAAGGAATTTACCGTCTGCAACTTTCAAATATTCGAGTTTAATAATAATCAAGCTCGTGAATTTTCAACAAGTGTTTTGAATTCCAAACCTACTGATAAAGATAGTGCTGGGTGGTTTTTATATATTTTGCGCGTTAAATATGCAGATGAATTTGTTCGGGACGTCAAAAATCTTCACAGTTAAGTAATAAACTTTTAAAAGCATATTTTATCGAAAATATAAATAGTATAATATTTTTCTACAAAATTTTAGGGATGAAAAATAAGGAAGAAGGCATATTAAAAATCTTTCCACCTAGCATTCTATCCATTTGTGAAGAATCTTTTAAATTATTTTTCGCTATTGAAGAAATTATAAAAAAGGGAGATGCTTCTTTGATGTTCCTTCAAAGATTGGCCATCAGTGCTTATTATTTGTTAAATGGAAACTTAAATGTATTCCCTCCAATGTTAATTACAATGGCACTTCAGTATTTAAACTGTTATTCAGAGAAACTTGCACAACATTATAGTCGAAGTTGGTCATCTGCGTTTGGGAAAGAATGGATGTTAAAATGCTACAAAGCTGTACGCTCAGGCTCATTTGAAGGAATACCAGGAATTGAAAGTTGCAATGATCCTATGATAAGTAAGTATCAGTAATAACTTTATGAATTGTGAATAGCGAGTTGCAAATAAAAATGTGTTTTAGGTAAACAATATTATCGGTTATTTAAGAAGGAAGATTATGGTAAATATTATGTTATAAAATAATTTTACATGTTTAAAATATCTAATAGTATTAACTAACTATTATTTTCAAAATAGACTCTCAACCTAAAATCACGGTCGACTTAGTGGATAGTAATGAGTTGCAGAAAATACAACTACTCAACTGCAGCATTTCAGCCGAAGCTTATCGTGATTTCACAAAGATGAATGAAAAATCGTCTGAAGAGGTAGGCGTATGAAAAAATATTGATATATTTGTAATAATATTTTATTAGATGGTGGTTTTATATTTTACTTCACTTAAATTGCAGACAATCACATTTTCATCAAAAATGAAGATCCCATCGACAAAAAAACGAGAAAAGTCAAAAGTATTAAAGACAAGGACATCGCAAGGTCTAAAAGCAGAAATATCTAATTATTACGTTAAATCATTGCCTTAATTTATTGCAATAACATATTTCATTATTTGTTTTGCTCTAATCATAAATTTAGTTTAATGAAATAATAACAAAGTTTGATCAGTTGATAGTTAGATATATATATTTATAGATATGTTATGCAGATCTATAAATATATTATATTTATTCAAATTTTTTCAACCCTTATTGCATAGAATTGAAAAAATTTGTAAGCTTGATCAAACTTTTGAACATTAAAAATACATGTTTCGTAAATTTCTCAAATTTTCACCGAGAACATATATTTTTATAAGTCATAGCAAATATTTTTAAACAAAGGCATGATTTTAAGATTATATATTTTATTTCTTTAAATTTTATAATTAGTTTTAATTGATATGATATACTTTATAAAAAATTTAAATATTTTTTTATAAATGATTTATAAATTTTAAATAAGCATATAAATTAACTTTAAGTATATATATTTTTTGATTAAGCAATTTAAAAAGCGCATGTTAAAATATTGCATAGTGAAATTTATTATTTTGTTAGTTTCATACTGACTTTATGTTAATGTAGTTTATGACGTACTGAAAATTTACTTGTTCATATAATATTATTATTGTAATACTTTTCTAATAGCTGTTTTACGGAATAAATTGAAACTGTTTATAATTAACCTACTAAAATTGATTAGAGAATAATATTGTTTTAAACCAAGTAAACGAATTCGTTTCAATTGTTTGACTGACTAGAGCGTACGAGTATTTTGTCAACAAGATTTTTATTCTTTACTTGACTATTTTTAAATTTGATATTCTATTACAGAGTGACAAAATTTTTTAAACAATTTTTGTGGTTTAATCTATAAACTCTTTCAATTTTTAAGTTAAAATTTTCTTAAACATTTGTGAAAAAGCTATAGGAAAAAAAAATATGAATATTGAATAAATAAAGTTAAGGTATATAAAAAATTATCAATATATCAAGAACAATTATAGAAAAATTATATTATTTTGTATTAATTTGAGTGAACATAATTTATAACTTTAAAGCGTCCTATTTATGTAATAAATCTTTTTTTATAGAGCAATTTCATTTTGGTTAAAAATTATTTTTTTAACTTTAGTCTTTTTATGTAAAGTTGGTGTTATGTATTCCACCAAAATTCTTTTCTAAATTGTAACTGCTACAAATTTTTCTCTCACAGTGTTCTGGTTGATGACTTCAATTTTACAAACGAAAGCACTTCTAGTTAAAACAAATATTAGTGAATATTTTGAAGACATTTTTGTAATAAAATTTTAGTACAATATCTCTTTTCAAACGCACTCGTTTTGAAGTATTTATTACAAGTTTTTGAGTATATGTTTTTCCCACTAGAGGGAGTTATTAATTTCATAAGTAAACTAGCCTTCAATAGGATACAAATACTTCATCGTCATACAGCAATCACTGATGATTATCATCGCGAAAGTTGCAAAATTCTATAAGCAAAGTATTTTTGATGTAAATTAATGCCTTTCACAATCTATAAATTGTTGACAAGTCATTGAATTTAGCAGAAATCACTTTTTTTTACAGATTGCGTTATACGAATCTTGTAACTTTCACGAAAATTTAATGTAAAAACATAAGTATAAATGACTTCTTAAATTGCCTGATATTGAATTGTAATTATGCATATTAAGTACGGGTTATTATATTCACTTGATTTACCAAAAAGCATTCAACTTGTAAAATAATTAAAATATAAATCTTTTTTTATTTTTAATCTTCAGTGTCTCAAAACATGTACGTTTCAGTCTCTATTCTCAGTCTCCCAAAAAACACCGGTCGCGTGTCTAAAAAAATCAGGCCCCCGCAATTTCTGGGTCGCAGTCCCTCGTCCACTTTCAATCATCAGTAAACGATACCCTGCCATAAACATTACTGCCCGTTCCAGCGACATTTTCAACCCTTTCAGGTCGCAGGCTCGCAAGAAAAGAAACGCGAGTACCCGCATAAACATGCCCTAAGTCCCGAAAGGATTGATAAGCGCGCGCGATTTTTCCGCTTTCCCGGCAATGCGCGCGTGATAACGCACGCATGTCAATCGAGCCCGATGCATCAGTTTCCGCGAGCTCGTAAGTGCGCGCCCGGCACAGCTGCGCGCACGCGTGATTGACGTGCATTCCGACGCGGCGGCGCTTATAAAATTTGCCAGGCGCCTGTATGTTTTTGCCGCGGACGCCGACGCGCTAAAAGGAAATCGCGGCGTGACGAGGTTTGAGCGAGTGCCGATAAAGCTTCGTGGGGGGTGGTTGGGGAAGAACGTAGTTTTTGTTTACCGCGCGGGAGATATTACTTTTGGTCGTGGTTATGCATGTTTTTAATGATTTTTTTTTATAGGAAGCGAAATTATTCAGCGAATGTTAACTATTCATTTAGTCGTTGCATTCTTGAAAATTTACCATATTATACATTAATTTTATAACGTTGTGAATAATTAAGCATTTTTTATTAAAATTAATAAATTATTTGAAGTTTGCCTTTTGGAGAACCAACGTAATATATGTACATGCGTTTTTTTTTTAGTTAAACAAATTAGAGCACTGGTTTCAATCGCAAAATTGGCTAAGGCTCGGCTGAAAACGTTTCGCTAACGTTTTAATTAAGGTACGTAAATTTTTAATTAAAACAATAAAATTAATTACAATCTGCAATAAATATGATATATAGAATTTCATAAATATACATAAGTACACAAAGATTATTTCCACAATTTGATACGACGTTGATTGCTATTCGATCGAATTTTGTGTTTTTATTGTTAAATTGCTAAAGTTATAACGAAAGCTTGTTTCGCCATTTTGCGTGTAAATATTTTATACGTCATACCGAAGTAACAAGCACATTCGATTATTCGAACGGGCAAAAGATAAGTTTGGGGGTATCTATGGTATCTGTGCAGCTGATCCCGCCAATAAAGCGAATAAAGAAGAGACCTTCGGGTTAGTGAAAATGAGAGGCAATAAGCTACAAATTAGGCTAAGACATTACGAATTCGAGTGGCCTCGGTGGCGGCTGTGGCCCTCGAAAAAAAGAGAGCAATCGCTTATCGGCTCGCTCTCGATTCGCCTCCCGTTGTTAGGCGTTTTATTGGCTTCGTCCCCCCCTCCCTCCCCCGAGCCTCTCCCCTAGAATCACGCATGTCGGTCAATGTCTTCCTCTCGGCCGTTCGCTTTTTATTTCCCTGCCACGCTCTTGTTTCCTTCCATTCTTTCTCATTTTTCTCTTTTCGCGTTCCCTCCGTCGCGCCTGGCGCCCTCCTCCTTTTGTTCTCGCGCGGAGAGGATCGGGAGTGCCCCGATAGCGGAGGGGGGCGTAATGAGGCGCCGGTATTGTTCGGTTAAATAACGTGTACGACAATTTTGTAAATGACGCTCGATATTCCGCGGGGGGTTCTTTTTTTTTTATATATATAAGGACAAAAGATGGCTGTTTATGATCGTCGACGGAATTTCGGTGAGTGTTCCCCCGTTTAATCGAGCGTTCGCGTATTACAAAATATGTGTTTCGATTGCCGATGCAGTTCGTATGTCGAGTGAAATTGAGTACATAAGTTTGCATTGTCGTTTTGCGATACATTTTGCAAACGTAAGCGGCGAAATTCCGTTGCTAAGCGAATAACGCTGGGATTCAAGATTCGAAAGCTTTACGACTCGCGTACAACCGTTATTATAAAATCTAGCAATAAAACAATATACAATCAATAAATTCTGTACCACGACACCTGAAAAAAATTAGCAAAAGCTCTCTCAAAGCAGCCGAGGAAAAGCGCCTAGAACTGAAAAATACTCTTTCCCCGCGTATAGTTCACCTTCTTTACTGCACTCCTCCCCGTGGAAAGCCAGCCGTAAAGCTGTCAGCTCGCGTTCGCGACTACCCTCTCAGCGCGGAGCGAGCGACGGAAAGAGGGGGGGGGGGGGTCAAAAATAAAGGCGACGTCGATCATCCCTTTCGGGCCGGATCACGAGAAAGGCTCGTTTCTCGTCGTTATCCCGGACGACACAAGGCGTGGGCGGCCCCCAAGATCTCACTCGGGGAGGAAGTGCCGCCGCGTCCGGCTGGACGTGCGAACGCCCACGGCGAGGAAGAGAGAGGCGCGGAGGAGCTGTTCAATTTTTTTACGGCTTCGCCCTCCGGGTTTTCTGGGTCAGGGCTGGGAGTCTCCGGCGGTGGTGAGATTTAATCGGGAGTTTCAATTCGGAAGTTTGAGAGATCTCGGAGCAGTTTTTTTTTTGTTTTTTAGTAGGTCATGGTAATTAAATTATCGCAAAGATTTCGAAAACCTGCTAATCAAAATTCTTACTTTCCCTCCCGAGAACCTCCTTGGCCCAAAACTCCGCGATCGCGATTATATTTTCCTGCGTCCAAAATCTCGTTTCGTCGGCGTGCAGGCCTGCGGCTGACGTTTCTCATTCCCGGGTAGCGAAGTTCGCCTCCGCCGCGAAGGAAGAACTATAGCGTGTTTCGAGGATCGAGCGATAAAACTCTCGACGTAGCCGCGCTCTTATCGGTATTCCCGGCCCGGGCGCCGCGGATGTGTCGCGCCAAATGATGAAGCGTTTAATATAACGCCGATGCATTTTCTCCGACTCGGGGAATCTGATCGATAGGCGCGGGCCTATCGATCAAAATATCTCCTACCTCTCGCTCTCGATTGCTTTTGAATTTTATGACGCCTGTATTATTGCCGCGATAATTTAGCGAGGGGGTTATCGATGGCGCTTCTTTCTTTTGGCAGCTCTCTGACGCGCACTAAATGTTAATGTTAAATTTATGGGCTCGTTCGCGACGGCTCTTCCGTTATTTTCGGCTGTCGTCGGCGGGGCCTTCGTTCACAGTATTATTTACGAACGTAATTGGTGGATAACGATGTACATCCGAATCTCCTAAGACGGCTAAGAACTTGCGAATAAATTAATGGAAAAGCAAGCGATCGCTTTTGGCAAGCAAATCAAGTCGCAGGCGCAGAGAGAGATAGAGAGAGAGAGAGTGTACCTCGGGCGAACGGTCGAAAATTCAAGGCACGCCCACCGCGCCGTTACAAATCTCGTCCACTCGGGGCTGCGAGGTGCAGCGGCTCAGCGGGCGTCAGCGCGAAAGATTCCGCGCTCATCGAATTATCATTCGAAATCCCCTCGAAATCTCGTACACGCGAACTGTTTGCCCCGAAGTTAGTTCGGTAATTGGATTCGTTGTACGTCCAGCGTAATTTGTTGTCGTTTGCGTAGTGGCGCCTCCCCCCCCCCCCACCCCCCTCTTCCTCCCATCGTGCATACATACATAACTAGGGAGGGGGTAACCCTCGAGTACATCCTAAGTGAAAACGTACATACCGGCCGCATGAATTTGCGCGATTCTCTCTGCTTAGCATTAAGCGAGCTGATAAATTGACTCTCGCGTATAGCAGGCTACCCAAGTTCGCCGACAGCTTTACGCCGATTCGTCGCGCGAAAAGTGCCGCCGTCGAGCTTAATGTAACTGCACTTCCACGCGACGAGCTTTCTTCCCTTCCTCTCTCTCTCTCTCTCTTCTCCGGGGTTTTGTTTGCCGGCCGAAACGTCGATTGGGATAAGAAAGTCGGACGAGTTTCGAGGACGCGACGCTTCTTTTGTTTACGACGTATTTTGGATGGAATATTGATAACTTCGTAAAGTGGATGGAGTGCCGTATTTGCGGGTCGCGATATTTTGGGGAAACTTTGATTTTCAATTTTCAAGTCGTAAATGAGCGATGCTGCGTTGGCGGGCGCTCGTAAAATATTATTTGTTAGTTACCGACGTAGGGCTTTATGTTCGGTATAATAAGCGACTGAAGAGTAGGTCATTCTTAGAAGTAATGGGATTGTATTCTTATATGGAGTCGATTTTTGAAAAATGAAGTATTGGAAATTTTTGCAATTGACCCTTTTTGTAAAATTATTATCAATACGATATTTGTACATTAATTGGTACTTATAAAAGTGAATTATGAAGAATTAAATGCAAGCAATAATTCAATTATTTTTCAAAGTTAATCAAATTATCTTTTGCACAAGAAGTTACGCAAAAAAAGTCCATTATTCGGAGCTCCAACGTCTTTCCCAGCCAGTCCTATGACTCTAAACTTCCAGCGGTATTTAATTTCCAAGTACTCGGAAAGAGAGAGAGAGAGAGCATTAGCATGACTAAATACGCTGCATTTTCCTATCTGCAATAATGCGATTAAGATGCTCGGCCACGATCCCGGCGACTATCTCAAGAAGTAGGACTTATTAATAATCCATCGGAATATCGATCGGCTCGGGAGCTCTAAAGGCTCCTCTCTCTCTCGCTAAGACGCGAGATCATTTAATATCGCTCTAATTGAGCACCTGCCTGCCGATAATACAGCGTCTCTCCTTAACGCAACAAAAGAGATCCCCCCGCTTGGCGGGGGGGGGGGGGGTGATCTCTTTTGTTGCATTAGCCGGTAAGTTCTACCGGCGCGTCAATTTCGTTGCGACGTCCCCTACCGTTGTGAGACCGTGAACTCGTTTTCTTGACCGACGGTGCGACCTTTGTAGATTCGGGACTAAGTTAATGTTTCGTGTGGCAACTCCGTTTGCAAAGTGAGATTTGTTATCGTTCTGTCAATTTCCTTTGCTATTTTCAGTACTGGATATATTATTTGAATTTGAATTTATTGAACCAGAAAATAAATTACATAAGTAATTCCTATAGAGGTAAACGTAGTTTATACCTGTACATACGATGGTTATAACAATGGTCTTATACACTAACTTGAAAACTGATATCCTATAGTTTGCTTATATTAGATACATTTGGTTTACAAGATTATAGACAAAACCATAATTGGTCAAAAATTGTCTTATAATTCTAAACTATATACAAACTTTAAATCTTTTAACAGTTGTAATATATTTCTACTTGGAGTTTATACAATTTTTTATATTTTTCTTAATAACTATTTTGCTTAGACGTAAGCACTTTAATTTCTTCGGTAAGATGTTGTATTTTATAGCCTCAATGTATTATGTTTTTATATCTACTCACTCGCTAAATACATGTTTGAGTTTGTCATAATAGTGCGTTACTGACTCTAGTGTAAATGTTTGCTTGATATCTAAAAGATAATTATTTGATGTGTGGGTGAGGCTTTTGTTTATTAAAGGCTTTTTAGTTTATGGCATTAAATAAAAAATTTATTTATAATATAATGGCAAAAATCGATCGTTATACCCTTATAAGTAATAATTTTGATTTTATTAAAAGACATTCTACTATTTACTGTGCCAATAAATTCAGATTATAAGCTCTACATCGATCGCAGCGAAATAATTTTAATATTTATTGAACTGTAACATTTACATTTAGATAACCATAAAGAGTTACTAGTTAATCCTTGAAATTACCAATTACGAATTCCATTACTCCAAAATACGTTTCCAAAAATTGCCTATTTACTATTCATCCCCCCAACCACTAAATAATAATCCGAAATTTTTCAAGCAAAAACGAAGCTCTTTGCACCTAACAAATCCGATTTTGCTTCTTCAAATCCGAACGAACGCCCGAGATTCATTCCACCGCTTGCCTACACTAGAAAACGTAAAAAAAAAAAAAAAAAAACAATGACCGCTCTTAGGCGTCGCGTATAAAGCAATAATCTCACCTGTTCCAGGAGACAAAGCTGGAACGGCCTCTCGCTCGGCCGAGCTTAATTCGATTATGTCCATCCTCGCGGCGTCGTCGTCGTTACGTTTCATCGTCAGTCCGGCGGCGTACTGCCGGTGATTTTTTTACGGCTCGATCGTGATTGAACGGAGCGGGGCTCGTAAAGGTGGACAGCCGGGTGAAGAGCTCACACGCCTCCCTCGATTTTTCGCGACGGGCGACGGAGGCCTTTTTTTATGGACTGATCGAGAGGCACTTATCCCGCCGACGATGTAATATATATCATATTTCCTGCAATCTGATAGCTGGATTATGTTGTTTCCTTTCGCTCGGCCGTCGGGGATTATCTTCGAGACGGTTTCTCCTCTTGTATGAAGTTAGTTTTAGCGCTCGTCGAGTTTTAGTGCTTGTGAGCTTTCAATGTACTCGGACACTTTTTTTTTTTAAAGTAATTTTTTTTCTAATTTATTCATGAACGCACCTAATAACTTTATTTTTCTCTCGCGGATTACGTAAGCCGTTTTTTTTAGATACTTCGCGTGATAAGAAGTTCGATTTTCTTGTTTTTTCGCTCTAGCCATGTAAACATTATTGCCTGCTTTGCATATTGTAATGCACAGAGTCCCGTACATGTTACGAAATAAACTTCGCGCCTGTAATTCACACCGTATAATATCTTATTTCATACCAACGGTTACTAAATTTTACTTTAACTTTACCTCCGCGATATTTCGCCGTTTTAAACTTTATTTTGGCTTCCGTTTCGCGATTCATTTCTTTTAATACAATATGGAAGTTTTCGTTTAATACAATGTATTATATTCAACGTATTATATCGAAGCTTCTGCCGATGTCGATGTGCATCGTTTGGTTGCTCTGTGCGCGGTTATTAAATTCCATGTCGTGCTTTATGAAACTAAACAACGTCTGGATTTATGCACAAGCCATTAGAAACTGGGGGTTAGAATTTCGCATTTATTCGCACGCTCTATTAATTCGATTCTCTGTCGGTAGATCGCTCGTTACGCTATAAATTAATCGTCGAAATCATAAACCGACTCGTTCCTGTCAAAGAATGTTCGTATTCACTTTGCGCGGGTTGTAATACGCGCCAATAATTTTATTCCGCAACCCTCGCTTCTACTGCTAAACTTGAAATAAAATCAATTTAATCAATCAACTTTCCTAAATTTACTGCTCTACTTTTAAATTAGCATAACCGATTATAACAATGAATACATTAATTTTAATGCCCCTCCTAAATCACTCCGTAATTAGTCGCGCAATGCGCTATAAATACTTATTTCGCAAATAAATATAAATATGGCGAGAAATTTCACGGCGCATTAATTTAATTAGGCTCTCTATTTAATTAACTTGCTTGAAGTTTCGCAGCTCGTGATATCCTATTATTTTTATGTATAAAACTGCGCGCTCTCGCGTTTGCATAATCGCTGGCTTTTCTATTCAGTGGCGCTCCCATATTAGAGTCTAAAATGCAATTGTCATTTTGTTGTTCATTTGCGGTTCTTCCGACGGTCCATTTCCGCGCTCCGGGCTTTTGGCATTATTCTTCGCGTCGGTGCTGCGGCGCAATGTGCTGAAGCCTGCCGTATTGCGCCACTTTCTCTTTGTACTTTGTTAAAGCATATTTTGTTAATTAATTAATCAACCATACCCGGCGCATATTAAAATACTTTGTACTCTGCTAATTGGTATTCTTTGATCCAATAATGAAAATATTTCTCTTCATTTTTAGGAAGGTCATTTGATAAAAATAGAGAGGAATATGACAATTAATTAGGAATATTAGTCTTATCTTTTTCAAAATTCATCTTTTACGTAATGTTGTTATAATAGCACTGAATTAATGGACTAATGATGTACTTTATTTTCAGTGCCATCACTTTGTTCCATTTTACACAATTTATCGACTTTCATATTTCCTACTACTTGTATCATAATTTAATTCAATCTTCGCTAAAATTAGATTTCTTAATTCTGCAAATTGTTAAATAAATTTTTTTTTATGCTTGCTATAAAAGTTTCCGGTACATCAATATTGAATTCGTTCTCTTAGTCATCAATTATTGCTTTTGCTACGAAAAAACGAAGTAACTTGATCTACTTGAAGAAAAGCTTAATTAAAAGACAATAAAACCCTAATTAACCAGCGATACATCAAAACTTTAAATACCCGGAGATCAGCAGCTGCCGTTCGCCTTAAAACTTGTAATAAATTGCCCCAACGCCTCGCGGCAGCCCCAAAAATTCGATCGTCGCTGACAAAGCCTTCATTGAGCCAGCCAACTAAGAAGTCTCCAAAGCTCTCCTCCAAGAGCCCTCTTTTAATAACGACCCTTACTTTGACGGCCCCAAGAACGAGAGAGCACGAGAGTGAGAGAGAGAGGGAGACGTATATATATATATATATATATGATGCGCACGCACGAGCTTATGACGCAGGCTTCACCGGTCGGCTCGAGCGCTGGCCTGAAAGAGCTTCCGGGTCGGATTGTTAAGGGTAATTGTCGTGGTAATTATCGGCAATATAGCGATCGTCCTCCGTTCCCGTGTATATAGAACCGGCGGCGAGCGTACTTGCGCAATGCAAGCACGGGGGCGCACACCTATTTGCGCCCGCTCTCGCGACGGAGCTCGCATATTGCCAAAGCTTTGTCCCGCGCGTTCTCTCTCTCGCTCTCTCTCGCTCTTTTCCGCCTTGCATATGGATGGGAATTCTGCAATTATGCGGGGAAAAGTCGACGGATGCGGATGATGGATCGGGGCTGATACGGGTCCGTGCGTTTCGGATTGATTTGGATTTGGGGCAATAGCGCTTTGTCTCTTTGCGTTACGGCGAGGATTTCGAGGTTTAGGTGAGAAAAATTTGGTTGATGAAAGTTGGGAGTTGAAAAATTTTGTTTGGTTGCAGGTTTTATGGGTGAATGTTGAAAATTTTAAAAATATATTTGTTAACGTCTCAAATTATTTTAGGGTTTAATAAAACACTGTTGAATGATTAGAGTATGAAATTATTTATTAAATGGTAACGGATAACTTATATTTCACAGGATCTCGTGAAAGGTTTTTTTAGATGCGTCTCGTTCGAGTTGCTCAGAATGAATGAACAAAAAACTGAGACCGAAGAGAGAAGAGCCGAGATTCTCTTTCAACTTTTTAAATAAATAAATCTCCTTGGAAATAACACTCGTTAGCGACGGTCGCTCTCCTCTTGGCCCGCCGTCCGCGAGATAGCCTAGCTACCTCGCCCCGTGCCCCTTCAATTACTAATCACTTTTGTGATCGGGAAGGGGAAGAGGCGTCCCCGGACGATCCTTTGCAGTCGCCGTGACGCGGTCGACGTAGAGGCAACACTTTTTCCTCTACGTTGAGACAACCTTTTTTTTTTACGATGCTTAAAAATTAGACACTTTTAAACGTTCTCCTCAATTTTACGTTCGAATTATTCTCTGTCAATGCCATAAACCTCTTATATCAAAAGCAACAATCCTAATTAGCATCCATACTTCTATTTTCAAAACTGTTTCCGTGTCTTTTTTTCATATCAGCCCGAAACCAAGGCAGCCTCGGCAACGGAACAGCGTAAAAACCAGGCCGGAATTCGCGATACTCGCGCTAACGAGGAGATAGTACCCTTATATTATAAGAATACTATCTCCTCGTTAGCGCGAGTATCGCGAATTCCGGCCTGCTTCTTAGATATAAAAGGCGCGGATTAAAGGAGACGGGGGTTCCGGTAGGTTTTATCGCGACGAATCCGGCGAGCGCTCCGGTGAATGCCGAGGAATTTACGCGCCCCCTCTTCTTTCTCCCCGCGCAAATCCCACCCCGATTCGCGCGCGCGCGAGCGCGCATAAAACAACTTTAGGCCGCGTGAATTGAGATATTTATTACGGGCGGGCGCGGAGTCGAGCCCGGCCGACCGTACTCTCACTCGTACTACTGGTCCCCCCCCCACCCCCTTTCACCCCTCCCCGCCCAGGATGACGTAATGCACGAGCGCGAGTATTGCCTGCGTGAATGGAAAGTATCGGGCTGAAAGAATTCCGGACGGGAAGATGAATTGATGAAGAATTGCGCTAGGGAGGGAATTTTTTTTTTTTTTTTTAGAAAAATGCGGTTCGGTGGCAACTCGGTTGTGTGTAAATGATTTTTTTTATCTCAAGTACCGAACTTCGTAAAAAGTGCTTGAAATTTATGGAAAATTTATAAATATTCACTTTTATAACGGAAGCTTCAAAAGATTATAAAATTATCCGCAGCGGGGAGGAGGAGATAAGTGAAGCGGGCCATTACTTCTTTAAGTATTGGGGCGGGATAACCTTTTGAAAATCATTTCTCTTATAGGCAATAATACGGGATCACTTATTGAGGGCAATTATTGCCTTTGAATTACTACGGCTACGAAGTAATAAAAGTGATTTTGAAGCTCGGATGCTAAAAGTTAAACATTGAAGACGTTTTTAGTACGTATGATGGGTTATGTTCAACCATATACCACGCGCCATAACACTTAAACCGTTTGATGTCTCATAATTTCCTCTGCGGCATAAAAGCGCCTTTGCCACGTTGAGTATTATTTTATCCGACAGTTTTAAAAATTTCTAAAAGGAAAGAAGTGGAGCGCAATATTTAGGTGGAAAATTTTTTTCTTGATTGCGCTGATTAAATCTTCTTTGTTTGTCGTTTTAATTAATTCGATAACTAGATTGTGTAAGTTGAAAAAAGCGAAAATTCGGAACTTTCATTAAGGTGTTCGTTATATAATAAAGCATATCATTATATTATGCAACGCGTAATTATCCGAATGAAATATTATTTACGAATGGGTTCTATCAGTCATTTGATGTGTGTATAAACGAATAGGGAGTTGCATTTCGCAAACAAAGTAGGAATGAAGCGTAAATTTGATTAAAAGTGCAGTTGAAGTTGTGAATTGAAGTTGAATTTTAAATGAAGTTAAATTGAAGTTGAATTGAACTAGAATTGAAGTTGCCGCTTTCCGGCGACGTCGAGCAGAAAAATAGTATGCACACCTTGATCAGTAAAAAAGAAAGCCTCAGATCACACGTTTGTCAACCACGGCTGACAATTACGTGTAACATTTCTGATTTTAATGGCCTAGGTATGTAATATACTACTCTTGGAAAAATGAAGTACTAGAAACGTGCAATTTACATTAAACCAGCTTCCTAGAATATATGACTCAAGTTACTCATTGTACTTTTACCAAGAAGTACTTCCAAAACACAAGAATTTAAGCGCGCGGGACCCAAGAATTTAAACACCGGCCTTAGAAATTCGCAAACCCTGCCCCTGCAGAACGCAGATCGTTCGAAGGCGCGCTTCAATCAGCCAGACTGCAACGAATCGCAGGTGAAGGCATCATCATGATTCTCTCGGAAGGGTTTGCGTCGGCGAGAGTCGGTCCCCCGGCTCGCGTTAGCCCCTTATAAAAGGCTCTCTCTCTCTCTCTCTTTCTCCCCGCGATTCGGTCTCGTTCCCGGCTGCTCTGTCCTCTCTCCGGGGCGGGGTGGGGAGCGCGCGCGCAGCGATGCGTCGGCGTGTTGCGCGATGGGCCGTCGGTATGCGCGCCGCCCGGCAGTCCACCGCCGATGGCTCAGTGAGGCGCGCGCGCTCGCCGTTCCAGCCAATGAGACACGGTGCAGTGAACCTCTGACGGCTCGAGTGATACCGATTTCTCATGTACAGTGAGTGCAGCTCGCCAGCAGTGCTGTGATTCTGTTCGTTAATTATCGGGGCCGTTTGATCGCTTGGCGAGGGATGCAGGCTGGTTGATCCAGGATAAGGGAGAAGCTTTTGAAAGGAGAGGAGGTTTTGGAGAAGAGGTTTCCCAGCAGGAACGAGAGATAGCAGCGATTTGGATCGGTTCACTGTTATTGCGAGATTTCATTGGAGGTAAAGAAATTTCTTGCTTTTTCGACTGGTGCTTCTTGGTCCCGCGTTCGTGGACTTTCTCTGGGAATTTCATGTGTGAAAAGTGTTCGATTTGGTATTTTTTTATGTTCAGAATTATTGTTGATACTTGTAAGGCCACGTTTTTGGTCTTGATTTTGGCAAATTTTGATGAAAAAGAATTAAATTTATGGAAAGAAACATTAACATTTTTTTATAACTTTTTCAAATTGAAATTCATTGCTTTTTGAAATATTGTTTTCCATTATATTCTTTATAGTCATAATCATCTCGGACTTCATCTTTTGATATCGATAAACACCTTGGAGTGCCGGATGAAAGTTGGTGCTCCGAGCGTCTAAGAGTTTTAGTAGCGTCATTTACATCTCATTTAAGAAGATTAGCATTCAAAATCTTTAAATTTTCTCCTCGTACGAAGTTTCAGCTTGGATAAAATAAAGTTTTATTCGAGGGAGCTTCGATAAAAATGTGTTTATGTTTGTCTGCTAGATACATTGTCGAAAGTGCAATAAAGTTTAAATGAAAATGGTTACAGTTCTCTTTGAATAAGTGTGCTTGCAGACTCTTAAAGTTCGCGAACATCTCTTGAATAATAAGAAGTTTACCAATAAATTAGAAATCACACGTAAAGGTTCTATCTATGGGACGTGCTACTTTGAAATTATTTCTTATACTTCAACCGATTGTTATTTAATTTCCTTGTTTTTTTAGCTGTTAATTTATATTCATTTTTTAAATTAAATATTAACTAATTGACTTTTTATAAAGAAACAAATACCTATATTTTGACAGCATGAATATCAAAGTATTAATATATATACAATTAAATTTTCCTTTGGTTTAATTAAGTGCGAATCAAGTCTGAAACAACGGGCATAAAACTTTTCTACAACTGTTTGAATGAAAGCTACATAATTTAAGTGCAATGTATATAGATTATAAATGTTTATAAAGTACAACATAAAGCTTGAAATTTACGGTGTATTACAAAAAGTACAGGTTTTATCGGTACACACTTTGTAGAATCATTCTGGCGTTAATTTATTTAATCAAGTGCAATTATATTAGCAATGTAAATGTAAAAAATGAGTGCTGTATGAATTTGTAAAGATATTTACTCGAAAACATAACTTTGATAAATTGAAATACTTGTTAGATCATCGATGCTCATTACGCGCGATTGACATTTAAAACTTGTAATATTTTCATTTTAAATTATTTCAAACTTTTCAACAAATTAAACTGCGGGAAGTTGAAATGCGGACCTCAATTTCGTACGCGCCAAATCCTCCTCAATGGATTGTTTCATCAATTCCTTGAATTCACATTTGAATATGAAATGTTTTCTAAGTAGAGTAAATTAGCCAATTCAAAGTACGGTTAGAGTAATAATTATGATGAAGGGAATTTCAACAACTTTCACATAACAATTTTGTAAACCTTTTTTTTTATGAATATCTTTTATATAAATAGGAACCGACATGTCAATGTTAGAACAAATATTACGTAATGCAATCGTCTTAGTGCTGAAGATATTGCAATATCGCAAAAAATCAAATATTTCCTCGTCATGTGAGTCATAGGGACTATTGGCTTGACCAGCTAAATGTTTGCTTAAGAGGGAAGAGGTTAATCTACCGATTCGGTGTGCGGTAGATTTCTGATATTAATGTAGGTTCAAGATCCAAATAAAGACGAAATGAAATATGTACCTTATCAAAGCAAATAGTTTATAAAATAATGCTAAAAAAAAGTCTCGTTATAAAACTTTTGATAATTTCCAGAAAAAAACTTGAATTGACAGAGAAGTATAAATTAGTTATACGCAGAAATGATATTATTACCATAAGTTTTAATACCGGGAAATAAAAAGGTTTTTTTAGAATTTTGCTAATTCGATAAAAATCAGCTTTTATAGTTTCAATTCACATCAAATACAGGTCGAGAGTACGTCATTTTTCTATTCAATGCAGATTGAAATTAAATTTCGTAGAACGTTCGAGCTCGAAATTAATTCCGTACCTGATAATCGAATTAAAACGTATAGCTTAAATTAATAAACATCCATTTTTGACGGCAAAGTTTTTCATCGCATATTTTCAAAGAGAATTTCACGCGCCGTTTAAATATACGTCGTTTGCGCAGAATATCACATTTTAGTTACCCGCTTCTCCTCTTAATTTAATTTCCATTATAACTCCCACAATTCCCGAGGAGTCGTCTCCAATTAAAATTCATATCAAGATCTTCCCCATAATTATCAATTCCCGCGGTTCGAAAACCTAAATATTTGCCGAGGTAAGTGGCTTTTCCACCTCCGAAAAAGCTCTCTTTCTAATCTTGGGAGCTCAGCCCCGGAAAAATCCGGGGGCGGGCTTTGTTTTTCGCGCGGATTTTTCGCCGGGCGTTTCGACGAACGCTTCGTATCACTCTTGTTGCAAGGCTCGACGCATTTCAGTGGGCGGCAAGCACGTCGGCGGCGGCGCGCGTTTGTTTTGACGCGCGAAAAGAAGACACTTGATTCTCGTTCCGTAAAATGGAATGCGGCGCGCCGTTGTCGCGTCGATTACTTTGAGGGGGTGGATTTGTTCGGCTGAGCGCTCGCGCATATATTTACTAATTATTAATTGAAAAGTTTCGCGCGACGCGCGGAGAGAGTTTATTAATTTCCCGCGGAGAGTCGCGAAAACCGAAAAGCCGACGGGACTCGTTGCGTAATTAGCGTTGTTTGTGCACTGAGCATAATTGTAGGTGGATGAGTAATTAGAGTGCGTATTTTTATTGTTAATGAGAGAGGGCTCCTTTTTTCCGAGAGGAAACGTACGTGATCCGTTTTCCGAAGGTGATTAAAAATGTCGGAGTTTAAACGTCATGTTTACATAAAGTACTTGGCTCGAATTAAAAGGAGAATTAGGACGCCTTTAAGGGTACGCAGAGTTAAAAGTAGCAGTTTTCGCATTCAACTTTTCTTTTTTAAGAATAAAATATAATTTGTGAAAAAAAAATGCTCGTATTCAGAAAAGATAATAAAAATTTAACATTTCCTTGGCAGAAATGATCTCTTATATTATAGAGCAACACGAACGATTGAAATTAAATCAAGATTTTTTTGTGAGGACTCCCGTCATCTTGCTTGAAGTCCGTATCGAGAAGCAACGAGGAAAGAGTGTCAAGAGACATTAAACGTTACAAAATTGAAATTTCGAAGGAATTGCCGCGTGGGAGATTGAGCTGACGTGGATGCTCATTTAATTTTCTTTAACTTTTCCCCCGATACTCGTCGCGATCTCTCTCAAGAAACTTGAGTGGCATAATGCAGGTTATATAGACTGTCGACTAAACTGGATTATTTTGTTTTCTCCTACACGACGTGTCGTTCGTCTTTCCGAATTTAATTGTTTGCCGTTTTGCGTGTAGAGGAGGATTTATTGGCTATCGCGCGGAAAAAAAATATAAAAGTAAAAATAAAGCACAGGATTTTTTTTTTTGCATAAAAGTTTTATGTATTTTTTGTATAAAATACGGACATAAAACGCAGGTTTGAAAACAACGGCGACTAAGTTGCTTGGAAGCGATGTAATATGAGTAAATAAAATATGAAGCGTAGAGGAATAATGCAAAGTATGTTTCGGAATGTAAATAAATATATTGAATATGTATGTAGATTTTATAGGGTCAGCAGACTTTTTAAATAAATATTTTGCAAATAAAAAGAATAATATTCTTTGCTTGTAATGAAAGTTGCTTGAAAGCGACGTAATATAAGTAAATAAATAAAATATGAAGCATAGAGGCTAATGCAAAGTATTTTTCGGAATGTAAATAAATATATTGAATATGTATATAGATTTTATAGAATCAGTAGATTTTTTTAGTAAATATTTTGCAAATAAAAAAAATAATATTCTTTGCTTGTAATGAAACTTTAGTAATCATGCTAAATACATCGCTATATAGCAGCGTTGTCTAAAGAGTTCATTTACGAAGCTTCAATTCATTAATTTCATTATATATTCAAATGCAATAAATTATAAAATAAATTTCACGCGTAAACTGCATATTTGTTTTAAATATGTTTCTCAATCATATTTATTATTTTGAAAATTGCACAACCATCACATTTCAAACAAAATTATCAGAAATTCTAGTCGAATTAATTTAATCGGATTCCTGTAATAATTCAATTCATTTATTTCGAACATTGAACAATTATATTATCAACTTCCGAAAATACTATTATTTATAAATATTCAACCTTTTTCTACCCCTTTATTGCTTTTTCACCAGAAGAAACACCTCGTCCTCGAGCGCAAAATGTATCTCTTCATAACTTCTCTCCTGAAATTTGCATTAAAAAATAAAGCTGGCCCTGCAACGACACAAATCTCCACCGGCATTTCGCGCTCGCTCCCCCCGTAACTGCGATCGCGCTGAATAATTTCGCCAGGGGGAAAATATCGCCGACATTCGATCCCGGCGCGAAGCTTCCTTTCAGCTTCAAAGTATTGCAATCGCTTTTTCTAACGGCGCCTCTTCTCGATCTATAGAATGGGAGATTGAAAAATGAAGCCGCGGCGCGAAAGAGACGGACGGATAAGGAGATAAATAAGGATGAGGGATAGAGAAGTGCGTTCGTTCCGGCGATCCAGGCTGTTTTCGAAGATATCGCCCGGCGACGCTTTCCGCGAAATTGAAGTCTTTAGAATGAATTTATACGCTGCTTCGGATGGATATCGATAGTTGGATTTATCGATTTTTGGGGCAGGATAATTGGAATTTCGATTCTCTTTGATTTACATGCGCACTTTAACAAAGGGATCCGACTTTAAAATTAATGAGTTAGTAATAAGTGGCAAAGAGGAAAAATGAACATTTCAACGATTGATAAAGGGATTTTAATAACAATTTTAATGTAACCAGGGAGATATTTATAAAGGACTAACGAATCAATGTTTAAAATCTAATTAAAATTCCCCTTTTTCAAGTTACTTTTTTGTATTGCAACTTTAAAAAAGTTCTAATCTCAGAAAGAGTTTCGAAAAAGCACTTTTAACTACACTGACCTGTACTTTCCCGCATCAAAGGTTCTCCGAAATAGTAAAGCTAAACGACGCAGAAGGTACTCATAAACTCTTTTTATTGTACTATATTTTCATGTGAATTTCTATTGACTTTGAAAAGAAGAAAGTATTGTTTTTAATTTTTATTACTACATGCGAATCCAATTTTTTACCAATTTGACATGTTTTTTAATAAATCTTTGCAATAAAAAATAGATTTTTGATTGTTTTATTTAAATACAACTCATTACATGTGCATCATTTTTGTCAGTAATATTAACTTGCATCGTATTGTAAAATGCTGCTTAATGGAATTAAAAAGTTTCATTATTGATACTCACGTTAAATTTAAAAAGTGAAGTCATGAGGATTTATTTTAATCAGTTACATTTCAATTTATTTTTACTACATCTTAATGGATTAAAAATCAAATTTGACAAGTAATGCATTTAAATATTCGATTCATCTCGTCAATTGATTTTGCGTTGAAATTACTGAACGTAAAAAGTATTAAAAAGCGTAAAGTCAAAGTCAATATGTAAAATTTGATGTTTAATAACGTTTTACTGTAATGTCGAAATCGCATAATATTATATTATATATGATATTTTCGGTCTTGTTACCATTAATTCGATAAGGATCGACGTATAATGCACGTATCAAATTTCAATAATTAAATTATAATGAATCAAGAATTATTCCGGGTTTATAAATTATAAAATTTGAAATTCTTCGCACAAGCATCAACGTTACTCAAAATGTTTGTCTATTCATTTAATCATTAAAAAAGTCACGAATGCAATTTCAGCAGCCGAAATAATTCTAATAAATTCCCGGGCCGATTTATCAAATCGCAGCGTTATAAATTAGCAGAAAAATTTTCCAGTTCCCTTTCCAGCGCAGATTATCCAGGCGAGGGTCAAAGACCTAAGCGCGACCGGCCGTATATCAAAAATTCTTTTAGCCAAATAAAATTGTCAAGAAAATACGAACGAAAATTTATCGACGTCAAGCAAAAAACAAGGCAAAACATAATAAATACAACCTCCCCTCCCCACCCACCCTCCCTCCCTCATCGCCGAAAAAAAATCAGACTCGGGTTGAAACTCATCTCGAGAGGTAATAAGTCTCTTTCATCGGGCGCAGACGTCTATCCGCGCTCGCAATATACGGCAATATAATTTTTATCTCGCTCGCGCGATCTTGCAGCCCTTCTGAGAGCGAATAATATCGCGCCCCGGATCGCTCCGATGATTGACTCGCTCCTCGAGTACTTGGGCTGTATGTACAGCTCGCACGTTCGCCCGACAGACAGACGGCAAAACAAACAGCGAGTGAGCTAATAAGAAGGGAGGTCGGTGCTGCGCACTAGACTGGCGCGGAAAAAAGAGAATGAAAGAAGCGAGATAAACGACGTCGGCGTTTCATTATCGTGGATTGCAATCTTTACGCGTCGCTTTATAAAATTCTCCCTCTCCGTCTGTTTAAGCAGTGACGGAGAAAGGAAAGTGTTGTGTAAAAGGCGCGACGGGCTTTCCTTCCTTTTTTCCGCTCTTTGTGTGTGAGAGAGAAAGAGAGAGAGAGAGAGAGAGAGAGAGAGATGGATAGCTTAGCCAAGAAGAGGAGGATTAGTGCAAACATCCTCGCAACGACTGGCACTGTGTAATTTCCATTTTCTTTGGCTTTTTAGAAGACGGACGTGTGCAATCTTTTAGCGTTGACTCGTGTGCAATGCGTTTAAGATTTGCGCGTTCCCGGATTTAATAGTAAACTCTAGGTTGGTCTAAATTTTCGTGAATATTTAGAAAATTTATTTCGATAAGTTAAAATTTGTTGATTCTAATTTGAAAAAATAGTTACATACTGTAATTCATTAGAGCTTTTTGCAAAAATACTTGAAAAATTAAGGATCGATACAATTTTTGTAAAAGTTTCGTAAAAGTTGTGCCGAGGGAATCCTCAACTCACTGACCGTTCCGCAGTGGCCAAGAAGTTACGAGAGTTACAAGAAGAAAACAGTTACGAGTCCTGCCGGTTTTTAAAAATTTTTTCCCTTTGGGGTTTATTTACATGTTTTAACAGTACATTGTTCAATAAGGGGAGAAAGTAAGCTATTTCTAGCGAGGGTGAGATATTCTGCACAAGTCGGAGTCGAGGGCGCCGAAGCGGGGAAAAAAGTCTATTTTTACATATTTTTATATGTATAAACGAATTTCCATTTTGAAACAAATTTTTTCTCATTTGCAACTTTTATTAACTGCGTAGTAAACGTACGTAGCAACGAAATATTTTTTGCGTTTGTTTGAAGAATGCGTATTGTTACGATTAAAAAGCGTATTGATAAAAAATTTTTTTTGATTAATTTTTTGAACAGCTATTGAACTTTGTCTGTTTACGTTTTTATGTGGAAGTAATTCTGATTATCCGAATGTTTGCAAATAACATTATTTATTTTGTATTTCACATTGTAATTAAAGTACAACAAAATTTTCCAGATGTACTTAAAATATGAAATATAAATTTTACAAAAAAAAAGAAAAAATTTGGTCTTAAATCCTCTAATCAATACTGTACAAGTAGTACTTTAAGCGCACTAAAAAAAATCGCGTTATGAATTTGAAAATGAAAAGGAAAGCAAAGCTCATCTTTGGCGACACGAGCTTCGCGCTAACTAACGAGCTCGCCGCAAGAAAGAGTGTACATCAGAGGTATAAGGACAACGCGAAGTAGAGCGCGGGGAAAAATAATTGCGAAAGGGATGAAAGAAGAGCAGAGCAGCGCATCCGGCAGTTCAATTAATCACGAGCCGGCATAATTAATTCGTTTTCACCCGACGTTTCGCGAAAAAGAGAGTGAGGCGCAGCTCTAAAGTTTGCGCAACGGGCGAGCCTTTGACGCGCGGCAGCATTAGAGCGCATTTGACGTGTCTACCGGCCGAATGCGACTGGCTTGGTTTGGATTCGAGGAATCGTGCCTTTTTGAGAGATTAGAAGACTGCTTGGAACGGAAGATTTTCTTGCGTTAATGATGGCCTTTCGAAAAAGTTTCGAGTGCGATGTTTTATTATTAACGCTGGATTGGGATTTGAATTTATCGCTTTTTGTTCAAGGGAGAGGAAAGAAAGTTTAATTTTTTTAAGGGGTATTGAAACTTTAGGAACGTTGGGTGCCTTTTTCGTTTTAAAAAATGTGTGCTGTATAATTTAATTTTAAGTTGCTTATCATTGCGAATATTCTTTTTTATTTAGTTCGTTTTTTATAATCGATTAAATAGCTTTGCGCGTTGTGAGGCTCGTTTTGACAGGCTAGTTAAGCAGCCAATCAAAAACTTGCGGCCTTTCTCGGAACGGAACGCACTTTGAGTGAAAATTAACTTCTGTTGGAGGGGAACACACTCTCTAAATTTAAAGTAGTGAAAAATCACTGATAGTAGGTCACTGATTAATAGTGAATATGCATTACAAAAGTAGTGAAAAACAGTGTATTGTCGCTCCGAAAGGTAGTGTATTCTTACTATGAAAAACAGCGAATTACCGCTGTAAAGAACAGTGTATTGTCACTGCAAACAGTAGTGAGTTCTTACTCTTAACTGCAGTGAATATTCATTGTATAAGTAGTGAATTTCTACTACTCAACGCAGTGAATACTTTATTATTAACCCATTAACACGCAAAATCGAATTTTTGTGCACACAATTTCAAGCGCCCAATTCGTACAGATAAAGATAGTAACTTCTTCCTAAAATCCTACCTAAACGATTTTCGAGGGTGTTCTTTCAGAATTCGGTATCAGTTTTACGATAAATTATCGACAAATCTATTAATTTTGCATTTTAATAAAAAAAAGACACATTTTTTAAGTTTTTTTTTTTATTTTTAACCGATTATTTTCCTGTTGCGGCAGTCAAACCAATATTATATCAACAGGAATCGCGGTCCCGATGTTTGGGCTTTCAGAAACCGTTATGGGAAAATTTTTTTTCTGATAGCATTTTTACAAAATGGCGGTTTTTTAAGATAGTATTATATGAAAGTTTATAATTTTTTTACTCAAAAAGTATCAACTTTAAAAAAAAAGTTAACAATACAAAAAGCACTTCAAATTACTCAAAGAATACGTGTGATTTTTTTCAGAGTTGTTCCGAACATTTTTGGATTTTTTGATTTTGTCCATATGTTGAAAAATACAAAGGGTCTAGCCGGATAAGATAGTGA
>JAWWEO010000009.1:23940314-24005536 GCA_035582975.1 Ormyrus labotus | reverse complement strand
GAAGAAGTTACTATCTTTATCTGTACGAATTGGGCGCTTGAAATTGTGTGCACAAAAATTCGATTTTGCGCGTTAATAGGTTAAGGATTCGAAAATTCACTGCTTTAGTATTGAATATACACTATTTTATTAATGAAAATTTATGAAAACGGTGATAATGATTATTATAACGAACCAGTGTATTTTATTGCAAAAAATAATTTTTATATGTGATGCTTTGATAGCTTGCTTAGATTCTTCTTAGGCCCATTAAAATGGGTATCAGAGATCTGTTAATCTACTACTACAATAAAATACATTGGTCCACTGCGATCATGGATGCTATAAATTAAAAGAAATTAAACAATAAAGTCAATTAATTAAATTTTATTAATAAAGAAATAAACATTTATACAAATTTTGTTTTCATCAAAATTTTGTAAATTTACATGTACAGATGTTACTAATTTTATAAACAAAAAATTTTAAAAATAGAAAAAGTTCTTTAAATTGGTTAGCCACTTTTTATCAGGGAAATGGATTCTACAATACCTGAAACATTTAAAAATAAATATTAATTTAAATTAATTCTTAAATTTATTATTATTTTAAATAAATAATTTAAGAAAAACCATTTAAAGATTCAGTTTAATCCGTTTGTTTTATACCGTTTGTTTTATAAATTTAATATTGGTAATATTTTCAAGCATTTTATAAATGAATAAATCCAAATTTCAAGGATTAAAACGAATAATATTTCCACGCTATTGTTGATATTTTAATATTGGTAAAAATTTTAATTTATTACTTATGAAAGATTATTATTATTCCATTGGAAATGAATTAAATGAAAAATTCAAATTACTAAAAGTGTATGAAATAAGATAACTTAATAAACGATTTTATTTATTTTATAAAACAAAAATTTTTGTTATTATATTATCGGCTTTTAAAATACTTAATGAAAATTTTAGTGAATATTATAAAAGCATTAACTGAATTAAGAATTTAAATAAAAATAAGAACTTTTTAAGATATTTTAGGTTTGTTGTTCGTACTTTGCTAAAAATAATAGTTGATTGTATACGATTTCAGCTCAAATTTTTATGTTCTTCTAATCTTTTTCAAGTAAAGTTTCTTCCTAAAATGGAACCAAAATGTAACATTTTAGATATCTGATCGTATTTTAATCTTCTTAAAGTAACAAGCAACTGGGGGAGGATCTAGGACTGGTTCTTCACAATATGCGTAACTTTACAGCACGGTCCATCTGGATCTGGTTTATGTTTATCTTTCGTCAAACTTCGTCACCCGTCTCGCGTCGTAATTCACAACTTTTAGCTCGTATTTTTATTTTTCATAAGTTAATACGTTACCTTTCCTTTTCTTATGATGGCAGCTACCTCGCTAAGCTAGCATTCCGTGGTCGAAAATGTCTTAAAATTGTTTTAATCATGAAAAATACACGTTGTACTGTGACCGTCATTTTTTAGTCCGAAATCCCCTTAACAGTTGGGATTAACAACTTTTATTTTTTGCTAAATTATTGAAGTTACATTAAACTTTTTTTTAATAAATTTTAAAATCTACTTTATTATTTTATTTCCTTGTTAATTACTTCTAGATGTTAATAATGCTTATTAAACGTGTCAACTAAAAGTGTAATAATTATAGCTTTTTCAAAATTAACTGAAACTTTCAGTAAGTTGAATTTCAATCTACAAAAATTAAACTAACTCCTTAAAAAAATCTAGAAATCCCGTCGTCATGCATCGGCGATCTCGTCGTCAAAGGCCGTCGAGAACTAAAGAACCGTCGCGGTTCGGCTAACCCCCAAAGCACGTGAGCGCTTACGCGAGTGCGTGTGCGTGTGCATGTGTGTGTGTGTGCATGTTTGTGTGTTCGCGCTTAACGAGCTGCAATTAACACCAGTATCATTAGCGATCGTTCGCGCTCGGGCCGATCCCTTGCCGCAGAGCTTTGCGAAACGCGGTTTTCTCTTATTAGTCGCTCTGTCGCGTCCCCTCGGCCGCGTTATGGTCGCTTTTTTTCTAGGCGATAAGGAGGGCAAGGACGAGGGGATAAGTTACGTGCTTTTTTTAAACTCCCGGCAGAACGTAATTTCGTTGCTTTGCCTGGAGGTAGCCAGGCGGCCTCTTTTTATGGAGAAGGACGGTGACTTGAGACGAGTTTTTGATTTTAATTGGAGGTTTTATAAAATTGTTTTATGGTTTAATGCAGCTTCTGTTAAGAAAATCATTGTAATATTCATTTATAATAGATTTATCTTTTGTTTGAACCTGTTACGTTACGTAATTTTTACAAAAGTAAAATAACGAAGTTTTAGAGAATTATTAATTATAAGTCCGATATTATTTGTAAGGTTAAAATAAATTTAATAAAGTCCGAAGCGCGCGTATAAGAATGCGCTTGAGTTGCACTTACAGGCGGTTGACGCTTGGCCTTGCGCGAGGAGGCTGTGTCATCGAAAAACCATAGCGCCCGGTCAGGAGAGAACTACCCTCTCCCTTGCCTAATGCAGGGGAAATGGAGGTGCTGCATGAAGTGCAAACTTCTCTGTCCTTTACTTGAAGCCTCCGGTCCGATCCCGAAACGTCGGAAAAACTACTGTCTTTTGCAGTCCCGTAGGAACTTGAAATAATTTTGTGATTAGCTATTAGATTGCTCGCGTTGACTTAAGGTGTGATCCGATTTTGCTATTATTTAAGTGTTCATAATTGTTCGCGTTTCCGCGTATTATCGTGATTATCAAAAGATTGTGTTAATTGCCCGCGTCGTTGAAATAAAGATAATTCTCGCCCATTTGGTAGTGAGAATTTTAGCGCCCACGTCAAAGTTCTAATGGTGCATTGCTGAAAAATGAGACTGCCATCTCAAGGGAGCAGTCCAGGGTAATTAACACCTGTCGATCATCCCCGATCTCCGAGTAGCTACGTTGCTACCGCCGTACCGAAAAAGTAAGATTTCAAGTAGTAAGTTAATAATAAAAATGTGCTGTTAAGTGTAGCTTAGAGAGAGAGAGAGAGAGAGAGATAGAGAGAGAGAGCCCGATCAATTATTAATTTGGATTAATAAACATAAAAATAAATTGTTAGTTCCACCTTTTGTAGAACATAACAGAACCGCTGGAAGTCTTTTTTCACATTTTCAATTCTTTAATAAACATACGACGTAAGTGACATCTGTCAAAGTGAAGTGACTTAAATTCTATACGTTCCTAAAATAGACTACTTATTTGTACTGAATAATTACAGGCGGTGATGCGCTTAAATAGTGGTTAAGAGTAAACTTTAATAAATGTAGGGGTATATAAATATTGTCAACTCCGTGGGAAAATGCAAACAAGTGTAAGCTAGACATAGAGTAAATAAACTCAAGTCTCACCTCAAAACAAAATTAATTGTAGGTACTCTAATCATGGTTGTTATACGATGTTTTTTTTTTACTTAATTAAAGGTTTTTTTTTCATTTATTTAGTTAAGGTCGCATCCTCCAGTGGGTATTAGCATATAATTATTAGATATTATTTGGTAATTTACTGAAGGTTATACTAGAAATTAGATAAAATTTTGATTTTTTCTGCGATGCATTATTTGCATCAGTCAAGCAATGAATTCAATTTGTGAAATATTTATCAATTCAGTAGAATTTACAAATAATTCTGAAATAATAATCCTCACACGACCGACGTAGATGTCAATAATTCATTCTAATTCAATAATCATACTGATTCAACTTATAAAAATTTTATTTCCCTTCCATTGGATGCGCATTTTAAAAAAATAATATTCTATATAACCTCTGCTTGCGGAGCAGTTTACTTTTCCACTTTGATCAGTTGATTATAATCCGCAGCGAAGGTAAAGAAACGAGAAAGGCGTTGATCAGAACTGCAACTCGGAGCTACCTTACTTTTTATTTTTATTCCTTTCGGCGTGCGTACGTCGTAAAGAGGTCCCGTGCACGCGCGAGCATTACAAGGCGCACTTTTACGACATACAAAGGATTTCAACGGCTGGGCGGAGCGGCTTTAAAAAGAGCGCTTCCGCTGAATTTTTAAGGAAGCTCGTTTTTCGAAACTAGCTTTTAATTGGGTTTCCATTCGAAATAATTATTGGATATTTTTCTCTTTAATTCGTAGAAAGCGGATTTATAAGATTTCAAAATGTTGGTGAGCAATTAATACGAAGTAATTATTCGTCTGTTCTTGAATAAAAGAAGACTATTAAAGAAATTTTTTCCAGGTATTTTTTCGATATTAAATTACGACGTAATTTATGGTTATTGAAGATATTTCTTTAAAAGCCTTTACGCAGAAAAATTTATTCTTTCTCCACTCTGGATAATATGTCTGACCGCTATAAAAGTCTTATGTATATAGGTATTGTGTGTAATTATGGAAAGAACTTGCAGAACGGTAAAGAAATTTCAATAGCTTTAACATTTTTTCCACGTTGGAAAAGAAAAGTTATTTTTCATTTACTGTTGTTTTATAATAATTCAAAGTAGATGGCAACTAAGCATAAATATCCTACTTTTTAAAAATTGACAGTGTAATAATGTTCTTTAAATTTCAAGATTTGTGTTTTAAAAATAATTTCCTAAAAGTAAAACAGTGAGAAAAACATTTAATTTCAAATATGAAAGACTTTGATGTTGCAATGTGTACTCATTTAAAATGGTAAAAAGTTGCATAAAACGAATGGTCGGTGGATATGCAGATAGAAGTTTTAGAAAATAATTCTCTTTAGTAAAAGTATTTATTTTTTGAGCAGATTTTTTTGAAATAGGAAAATTGACATACAACTATTTGAATGCAATGCAGGTGTAAAAAACTGGCAAGCAAGTGAACTAGTATTTCTCGTGGGCGTGAATCTAATAGAAAGAGGAAGCAGGTAATGCGCGCGAGTCGTAATTTACATGGTTCCGATAATGTTGCCATGCGTGTTATTGCACTCGAGGTCCTCACAATGGCCACATTGTGCAGCCCCGCGACGCATGGACGCAGATGCAATCCTTTCAGCTCGGGCAGACGGGAATTTGCCGAGGACTTTCATTTTTGTTCTATTGATTTTGGTTAATGTCCTCGTCGGTATTTAGATCTGAAAATGTGTCCGAGAAAGATTGTGATCGATATAATATGGGTAAAGAAGACTTCCTTTGATGTTTAACTTGAATAAATCTATTGCAGATTCTAAACAATTTATGTTGATACTTATTGATAAAGATGAAATCATTAGCTGAGCTTACTGAAACCATTTGAATTGTTAATGTATTTAAGACATACTAAACGTATTCAACAGAAAGGACCAGAACTTTGGCTATTAAATAATTTACAGCTTAAGTCCAAATAGCTATTTTAACTTTGGAACTTCTCATCATGTAGCTACAATATAATATTACTGAATTGTATTAAAATGCGACGTAGTCATCAGCTGGCAAATGGCATGTTTATGGCTGTAAACTTTACGTACAATTTCAACCCTTTAACGTTCCACAGTTAAAAGCTTCTTAATTTAATTAGATTTTGAATATTTTAATACTTCTTTTTAGTGCCTAAATTACATAATTTTAGATAGACGTAATTTATTAGAAAGTTGAATTATTTTAATTATATGCAATTCGGTCATTGGCAATGTAATTTAATTTAATTAAACTCAAGTAGCGTAAAATTGAATTAATAATTTTTCAAGATTTAATCAATGAAAATTATTAATTAGTCGATTTTATGGCATTACACAATATTGCGGATAACGAAAACTCTTATAGCGTATTTTATATCATAATTAGTAGGCGATACAATTAATTTTTTCACTTTTATTCGTATCTGTGAAATACTGGTTAGGTAAATTAAATATGAACCATTCCTTACGAATCGCGGAAGTCCGCATAACTTAAAGGCAAAGCAGTCAAAATCAGGCTCTCCCAGTCATAAAGCATCTCGGGGGCAAAAAAGCATCTCTCAAAGCTTCGAAAATTCTCGGGCGCTTCCTTCCGGCATCTCCCGCACTCGACTCCATACCAGCGGCGATATTTATCACGCGCTAAACAAGGCGAAATTTCGCAATTTCTTACGGCGGGCTGTGCGGGCCGCGCTTCCTTTTGAAAAATGGCGCGCATGCAAATGGATTATGGGCGGCGTGCGCGCGCAGTAAATCGCGGAGCCGGCACTGCGTCTTTCGCGCGTCACGGCCCATTTGTCCGTGTCGTTCGGGAGGCTATGGTTTTACGCCCGCGGAACGTAATGACCGCCGAGAATTTCGGTCTCCGGGCGTTTATGCGTCGCGAAACGTTGACTCCCGCAGGCTCGGCTTTTAAGAGCGCGCTACTGCGCTTTTTTAAGGACGCGGAATGGGGACAAGTTGAATGCTTGACTTGTTTGGAGGGTTATAGGCCAAGTTTTTGTTGTTTCACTGAATGGGTTATTATAAGCGTTAAACAATTATTTTATTGGAGTTTACGAGTTAAAAGAAGATTTATTGAATAATTTTTCTTTGAAAAGCAAATATCGATGTTTTATTCATATTGATATACTTTTTTAATTATTGGAAAGAACGCAATATTTTGAGGTTTGAATTAAAAAATTTGTACAGTTTGTTGGATTTTCAAATAAAAAAAAATAATAATAATAAAAACAATTAGGAGTTGATAAAAAAGTACGAACAAATGGCTTTTGATAAGAAAACTGAAAGTAGAGTTAATTTAAACTTGTTCAATTTGGAAGTAATTGCATGTTTGATCAGATTCATTCCTTTAGATGTCGAGACAAACTTTTTTCGTGATTGCATTGTTGTAAATGCGGTCGCCACAAACGACTTTTAAATATTCAATAACGATTTTGATGCTTGAAAATTTGGAAGTTCACTTTTAGGTTGTAAATTATAATCCTAATTCTAGAACTCATTGAGAGCACGAGTACACATATATTATGATGCTCAACGAATCAGCAGGAGTACTTAAAATATTTAGATAGCGTTCAATGGATGCATTAACTCTTGACGCATATGATTATTAATGAAAATCCCTCAATTTGTAGTTCAACTTGTATTAGTTGTAATTCGAATCATTGGAGTGAATACTCGCTAACTTTACGTAAATTGAACTGTACACTATCTTGATACGACTATTGCGTTCATAACGCACGATAATTTCCAAAAAATCTCGAGCTCTAATTAGGGGGTTCAGCAGCGCTAATTCAGTCTGCTTCCCAATCTCATCAAAGCGAGCAAATGAATAACAATTCGAGCTATAGCGCGAGCATGAAATTTTCATCAAAACCCTCCTCGAGCACTCCACGGTCCGGCTAAAACCTCGCTTATCAAGTACGGGCAATTAAATCCGGGCGCCGCGGCATAACTCAAACGCGCGCGCGCCTGTAAAAATTAATGACGCGCGCTCTAAGCGTTACAGTCGAAGAGAGAGGGAGAGAGAGAGAGAAAAACGAGACGCCCGAGCTAAGCGCCATTTCGCATTCGATTATTGATATTGTTAATACCCTCTCTGTGTACGCACAATAATCCCCTTCTCCCGCGCTTCGCTCGATAAATCGCCGGCTGATTTAATGCAGCGGGAAGGCTTTTAATCGCGGCTCGAGCGCAAAGTCGGAGAGCATTCGTTTTTGCTTAGAGTTCGGTCGAGGCGCAGAGGCAGCGGATAATGTAGGAGATATTCCGGCCCCTCTGCAATGTTTAAGGGAGACTTCGCAGTGTTCGACGGCGAAAAATGTTCATGGTCGCTGACCCGAAAGGGGATTCATTTGCCAACGCTCGCGGAGAGAGGGAGCGGAAAAAGTGGGATTTTAGCCGAAATTTTTGGGTGTTTTAATAAATGGACAGTTTGGCTGTCGGCTCGATATTAAGGAAAATTATTAATTTTTGAGATGAATTTTTTGTTACTTAATGCACTTCCAATACGATTTTCGTTTATCGGGTACACGCATACTCCACGAAAAAGTTTCAGAACTTTTTTAAAAATAAAATTTTCATCGAAGTTGAACGTCGAGTAATAAAAATTTTTTGTTGTAAACAAGTTTATTATATTTATTTAGCATATTTTTTAATGGTTTTTATTGAATGTTTAAAAAGCTCTTTTATTGGAATGAGGAGAAACAAAAGTTATTAAAATTTATATAAATCATTTTTTTTTAATCGAATCTAATATCGCACAAAAAAATAATCTAAATATCTGACTCGACTATTGATTTTGATGAACTCCGCAGAGAAATTTATTGTAAAATAATAGTTTTGCTCTAACTCTGTAAATAAGCGAGCTATCAAAACGCAATAAGTTTATACTGCAACTATTTGCAGACCCTCACCCCCCCAAAAAAAATAGTTTATAAGATTTTGAACAAAATATCTTATTATTTTATGAAATACTTCAATGTGCCAAGTAACTAATACAAAAAATTATATTTTTCACGGTTTCATAACGATGTATTAATTAGATTACGTCATTAGTTGGAAAAGCAAGTTTATGAGCTTTATTCCAGCTTTATATCCAACTGCAACTAAGTATCGGATTACAGACAAAATTGCGTTACTTACTTCATTAATTTAAAGTAAATGCGTAGCGCAGTTTCAAACACCAATTTTTATCGTTGTAAAATTATGTTCGCCTACAAAAAAATAAAATCTTTTCATCCAAGTTAAATTTCATCTCCTTAAAGACGCCAAGACATCTCCGGTTCTTCCCCCTTTAAGCCGCCGACGCCCATCATCGTCGAAGAAAAAAGACAAAGTATTCCGGTCAGTGGAGCTTATCTCTCGGTGTCGCGGTGCGTGCACTATTCACCAGCCTGTTTATACTCGCACCGAAGTTTACGGAGACTTTGTAATGGCCGCTTTGCCCGTAATAACGGAGGCGGAATGAAGAGGCCACCGCGGAGTTGATTTGCGAGCCACCAGCAATTTTAGGGAGCAGCCCCCTCCATCCCTCCCTGTCTTTTAAAGCTGTGTTCTCGCTTGATTGCCTTAATTTTTTACTAAACGTCGGGTGCTGTGCTTTTCGTGGTGAATGCGATGACACCAACTGGAAGAGTTGGACAGATTGATTTTGATATTCTGGGAAACGTCGCAAAAATGATTTTTCGGAATACTTATATTGATTTTTAAATGTAATCTTTTAAAATATTTGAAGCAAAGCCAGTGGATTTTATTTCTTTAAAAGGAATTGAATTTTTGGATCTAAATATCACTATGACAGTGCAAGCAAAATAACATATTTTTCGATGCGTTGGTTATAAAGATACTTCATAAAAATAAAAAAGTTATTGTTGCACAAGAGTTCATGAAATTCATGTTTTAATTTTGTAAAATATAAAACTGATTTTTATCTTTTATGTATAATGTAGTTTCAATATTTATGTCGTGTTACAAGACTTCGTTGCATATTCAAATGTACGAGTTGGAAGTACAATTTAGTATACTAGAAAAACATTTTCGTAAAGGTGGATGAAGACGGATTGCTTTTCCAAAAGTATTTCATGCAACAGAAGGTAAATTTTATCCGTCTCGGTAAATGAAAGCATTTTACTTAAAAATTCGTTTGCGAAACCGAAAAATCTCAAGACTTGCGATCACTGAAAATGAAAATATGAATAGAAAAGGCATACGGCGGACCAAAATACGTAAAATCCTCCATTCAATTATCGAACGAAAATAGCCTCCAAAACGTATCTCTAATTTTTCATTCGTCAACGATCGATTAACGTCATCGCCCCGGTCGGAGATTCGAATTCCCGACCTACATTCCCCAGTAAGAATCCGCATCAGGAATGGACGAATCGATCGGGCTTAGGACACGTATAAGTTATCCGAGCGTTTCTGGCCTGAGTTCGCGGTTACAACAGCTCGAGTGGCGGTGGTTCATATAGACGAGCAAAAAAGAGCGCGCCGGGATTTTCCAATAGGACGCCGCTCGAGGAAAGGCCATTGCCCCTTTCTCCGAAAATCCGATCCTTCGGGCTTTCTTGCGCGACCCATTGAAATTTGAATGCGGAGTTTTTCTTAATGGAGCGCGCGTCGTATTTAGATGGACTCTCTGTGTTATAATGGGGCCGGGAATTGAAACAGATCCGAAATCTATATAGTGCTTTGTTAGATAAATGGAGTCTGTTGCGCGGCGGATTCATTTGTCGCTGGTTTTGAACTTGCTTTGTTACCGCGGATGATTGTTGTGGATTGTTGCTGTTGGTAAACGAGGTGCAGGCGGACAATCGACAATGCTGCCTTTTTTTGCAAAATGGAATTTGAGTTTTGTTGCATTTGTCGCGGGCGTGATAATTTTTAGATTTGAAATAAAGATAGCTGCGTTCATTTCGAGTTCAATTAAATCGTTCCGTTTTCGGTGCCAAAACAATAGTTGTTACACTGAGAGAAAAAAGGAGTAAAAATTACTATTCTGAATCGCAACTTGAGATATGAGAAGAAGAAAAAAGATTTTTACTAAACTGAATAGTAAATATTAAAGTCGAAAATTGTAGATACGAGAAGAAAAATAATATTTACTATTCATAAATAGTAAATATTATTTTTTCGACTTTAATATTTACTATTTAAATAGTAAAAATTGTTTGTTTCTTCTCATATCTCAAGTTACGATACAGAATAGTAATTTTTACTCCTTTATTTCTCTCAATGTAGGATTGAGGGTTAAAAAAATCTTTAAAAGTAGATCATTTTTCAAATTTAGGCTTTATAGAAGAAGAAAAATATTACCTGAAAACATAAAAGTTGAACACAGATTTCAGTATCCGTCTAATAAAGTTATCAGCATTTAATTTTACTAATAACGTTGTTTCCCCCAAATTGCCTCGTCAACCTTATCACCAAACACCATCAACTCACGATTCATTCCCCGAAGTTCGTGTTCCTCAAAACTATACGGTGCAGTCGAAAACTTGGCAGCGGTTCTCTGGAACCTAATTACGAGCGAACTGCCGCGAAAAAAAGGGGGGCAAAAGGAATATAAGAGCCAAGTTCTGACGCACAGCCGCCTCCCCCCCCTCCAACAATTCACGTGCGAATGAATTTAAAGCGAATTAATCCCGAGGCACACCGGCGCGGTTCGCACGCTAATTCGCCGCGCAACAAAAAGGAGCGGAAACGTAAATTCCTTCCGGTCGTCATGGAGAAATTTCTGGCTGCGGGCCGCGCGCCGATGATAATTAAAGGAGAATCCGAGCTTATAGCGATTCGAGCCTCCCCGCCGCAGCGCTGAAATTCGCCGAGTTCAGATTTCAAGATAATGGGCCGAGCGAGGAAGAGAGGGAGAGAGAGAGAGAGAGACCAGTAGATAAAGACCGCTCGCGTGAGACACGAATTTCATTCTCTCTCCTCCTACCTTCTTTCTCGCTTTTTTATTGTTCTCGCACCCGTTCCGCTCGCGTTGACGGCCCGAATATATGGCGGCCGAATGGCCGGGGCGACTTTTTTAATTATTTAATTTAAAAGCGGTGACTTTAGTGCCGGCGGATTTTACGCCTGGACGCGGAAACGCTCCCGTTTTGAAAATATAATGCCGCGCGTTATGAGATATGCGAATTTAGTATACGTGGACGCGTGCTTTTGATTAAAACTGGGCCACCGCGAAAATGGATAAGTTTATAGTGCGTGCTCTTCGTATTTACAATTAAACTTGAATCGCGCAGTCAGTTTTGTTCACTTCGTTTGATTAAATATTTGTGCGGAAATAAATTTTATAAAGGGCCGTGTACGATGTTCCTTTTGCATTATGGATTTCCAGTTGATTAAAGGCACCGATATATTTTTGTAGGTTAAACGCTTCTTAGGAACTTCAATTATTGGAAAATGGTTCAGCAAAACAGTTGATTGGGAGAAGAAAACTAGAGTAGTAAAATATTAAGCAGTACAGATAATAAGTTTCAAAGATGCACATTATTATACTCAAATTTTCTCATTATTAAGAGAAAAATCTGACTTTTAATCAAAAACGAACCTAATCGATAAACGCAATTAACCATTTTGAACTGTGAAACGGTTGACGACAAATAGGATGCGCCAACCTTCCCCTCATCGTGATTACTTTCGAAAAATCCAAGCAATCTCCAAAGCAAAAGAGCCACCGATATTGGCTCGAATCCACTGACAATCTCATTTCGCGCTCGGCAAAGAAGCGTTTAAAAAACAGCAAGAGTCGCTCGAATTTCCTCGGGTTATTCTCCTTGGCCGCTCATCATCGTTCGCATCGGTGTCCTCCCCCCCCCCTCACTCGGTCGCCCGCCCCCCCTCGTTGTTTACCGCATTGGGAGATTATATCGTGCGTTATAGCGCGCTAGAGCGAATGTTTAATGGAGTGATACAATGGGTCGCGCGTCTCGGAGATGTGTGCACACCGCTCAGCCCCGTACGTTATCCCGCTCTCCCGGGCCGGGCGTTCTCTCGCCCGGATTATGCACGCGCACGGCGTTAGTTCCTTCTGAAATTTTCAAGCGATAGATGCGAGATGCCGGATTTATTAGGCCCCTGGAAAATCCGTTCGAGCCCGAGGCGCCGCGGACTATCGGCGCGGGGGCGAGTAATGCTTTGTAAAGTTTCGCGCTGCGTCGGTCGGTTTTTGCAGGGAGGCGGATGCTCAGGGGCAGGAATTTGTTGCTGGGGGCGAGGGGGTATCAAGCTTTCGGGTGTTCTAAGTGCTGCAGTTGGCTCGGGCTTGCTTTACATGCTGTAATTTGAATTTTGATGAAAAATTTTTTATGCATGGAGAAAATAACCGGATAGATATGTATCTTTTCTTGTAAAAAGTTTAATGAAAATTTTTTTTTACCTGCCTGAAGATGACATTAAAATATGCTTTTTATCGTGCACTAAAAAAAACTTTCTGTTTTAGCAAAAATATTTGCGGTGCATAATATGCAAACAGTACATTATCAATTGATTGCTTTTTACCCGGGATGTTTTACAAGTCTCCACAAAAATTACACTCTCGATGGTCCAAAAATCCGAACGAGCTAAATCGATGCCGCAATAATTTCCGAATCGACCTCGTAAAACCTCAAATTTTTCCCCCAAAAGTCGAAATTTTTCCGAGAGGTGGACGAAGCTGCAAAATCCCTCTGCGTCCCTCGTAAAATGGCAACAAAGATCATCGCAAAAGCGAAAAATCAAAGGGCCATAACTTTGGCACGCGTTGCACACTAATAGATTCGCATTCATAAATCAGAGAGTCCGCGCACCGTCGCGCGCGCGGAGGGGGGTACCATGCGGCCAAAAAGCACGCAAAAATAACGCTTGCACGCGCCATACATCCACTTCAACGTCGCGCGGATTCATCAAAATTTATTCCCGATAAAAAGGCGCGCAAGAGTAATGCGCGCGAGCGCGCGAGAAAGGGCAGGGAGTCGCGTCATCGGCGCATATAAAAATCGGCGAAAATCTCCAGCGGCGCGGCCGAAAATCAGTCCACGTCGCGGCCCCCGTCGAGCCATTCATCAAGTCGAGAGGCAAGTTTTCTCGGCTGCCAGGGAGACCGAGAGTTCGCGAGTTCTCGCCTTGATGCGATTCCGAGCGCCGCGGAGTCCAAAAGAGTTCAGAAGTCGGCCGGGGGATCTAACGTGTCCGGGTTGTGTGACGATGGGATTCCAGATTATCTGCTCGGACGTACGGATTTTCTTTTCTGACTATCTGGAATGCCATTTGTTTTATGTAGAAAAAAAAATTGGGTTATTTTAAAATAGCGCGCGAGTAGTAAGAGTCAGCGTAGTCAGACGAGTATCATCAAATATTAACTGATTATTTAATGATAACTGTTTACTTTCTGTAACATTATTTATTAAGAATTTTCTAAAGATAACGTTTTTAAACTTTTATTAAGTACGCAGCCAGATATTATTCAATCACATTTCAACATTTTATACTTTCAAGGAATAAAACGGGGCTCGCACTCAAAATGCAATATTTTCAAAGAAAAAAGACAGAGAAAAAGTGGCGAACGACAATACAGCAGAGGTTCATGCTCAATTTTTTAATTAAAATCGCGCGCTTCCGGTGGACTGGAATCTAATAAAAATCGAGTGTAATCAAACATTTTTAGCTTCGATTGGGCTTGTAAAAAAAATAAAAATAGACGGCGGCGACGCCGCCGCGGATGCATTTAAAAGCGAGGGATTCTCTCTGTGCGCGTAAGTGTGCGCGCGCGCGCAGCGAAACGACAGAAAAAGCTCGTCGGAAGTACACGCGGCGATTCAAAAGTTTGCGAGCTCGAATTTATTGGGCTTTTTCTAAAATGATGCCTAGGCTCTCGCCTGTTTTATTGCCGTTTTTATTTATAGTGATTTTGCGCCATTATTTTTATACGCGATGAAGCTTTATTTAGCAGAAGTAAGGCGGCTATTGGATTTTTCTATTGGCTGAATTTCCTTTGAATTTTGTTTTTAGAGAAAGAGGGGTAAAAAGCTGATCCTTGTTGAATAATGGAAAAGGGTACCACTATTTGTGCTGATGAATTTAATTTCGAAAGTTCATGCTTAATTTTACATTTAATATAACTTCAACAACAATTTCGACAATGGCAAGTTATAATAGTAATATAATTAGTACGCATAGTTTACATGAACTAGGGACACTTTAGCACGCTTTGCGCGCGCTACTTTTTGTTTCTATTTAGGTGACGTTGGGAACGGATCGCAAAACTAACACGTTCAGTTTCATTATATTTGATTTCTACGTGAACAAACAATGTTCACAATAAATATTTAATAAACTTGCTTATTTCTGTACATAGGATATCCTTTCTACATTTTATACAAAAATTATAACCATAAAAACTGTTTTTTCAAAATCTAATTTTTCACAATCGGTATTATCCGCGAGTAAATTGGCTTTTAATTTTGAAAAAAAGCCGGAAGAAAAACGGTCGATTTCATTAAAAAATTTGGACAAGCTTAAACGGTTATCGCCGGCGGACGTCTTTACGGAAGACATAAAACTTTGGCATTTAATTTCGCCCTCGGAAAAAGTCCATTTCTCTCCTCCGCAGCTTTCCAAACATTCGGTCAGTTAGAGGGAGAACTTTTGGATGGCCCTGTACGTAAAGCGGGAGCGCACGCCGAAATGCTATTAAGGGACAATGGGAAAAGAAGCGAAGTCGGCAGCATCCGAGTGAGCTTTCAAGTTCAGCTTCGACAAAAAGAGGACAATTCGAAAGTTCGCGTAACGTCCTCCTCCGTGTCTCTCCTCTTTCTCTCTCCTTTTTCCTACCCCGGCTTTCTTTCCGCGCGCGAGGCTCTCCTAGGCTCGCTTTTATTTCAGCTGCCATTCCGAATTCTCGGCACGCGTGCAGGAGAAAACGCGCGGAGTTTTGAATTTATTCGACGGACGAGAGAGAGAGAGAGAGAGAGAGAGAGAGAGGGAGAGCGAACTGGACGAGGGAAATTTTCAAAGTGCAGGAGGAGTTCGAGGGCTTTACGACGCGCTGCATCCCGAGATCTGCCGAGGCGATCGGCAGATAAGTTCCGAGCGATTAAGGATTCGCCAGGAGTATTTTTTAATTGAGCTATTTTCTTTATGGGTAAATGATGCCTTGAATCTTTGGACTTTCGAGAGTTTGGAGGACGCCGAAAACTAATGTGATATATTTTTGGCTGCAATCGCATCATTAAATAAAATACTTTTAATTGTTGTTTGATAACTATTAAAATTATACCGGTTGACTTTGATTGTAAAATGTAGTAATTTCTATTGTAATTGGATTATCATCGGAGAATACACTTGTCAGTCAAATGCATAGCAATGTCAGATTCATTCACTGATGTATGTTAAGGATCATCATTTATACGTTTCACTTTAATTGATTCGAAATAGCGAGTGAATTATTTAGATTCTCGGGAAATTCAAATAAAATTAGTCTTTGTGCTCTGAATTACGGAATTGTACAAAATAGTTTGTTGCGTAAATTAAATTAATTTTTAATTAACAATGAATGATACAAATAATTTGAAACATTTCCTGGTAGAATCGTTAAGTTTTTAGCTAATTTTACTATAATGATATTTTATCTATAAAGATGATCTTCCACTAATTTTTATATTGAATGTAGGCATCAATTACACTTTATGTCTCTGTCTTAATTAGAGAAGCAATATTAGTGGAAAGTCTTTAATGATTCTCAACATTGGAATCCTGCCCATTATTTATTTCAATTATGATTTTATCTAATTATTTATTTATTTTTAGGAGGGCACTATTATCACGAAAATTCATAAAGTTTCCGAGCGGCTAATGCGAGTACATAATCCGTTAAAGCTCTTACACCCAAAGCCCGGCAAAAAAGGATCCTCCTTAAATCCTCCGGCAATCGACCTTCGATATTCTCGCGTCCTCGCCGAGATTCGAAATCCCGCTGCGCCAAAAGAGCGGCGAGCGGCGCATTCAGAATCGAAATTAAAACGGGTCGGAGGCGTTACACGGCAATTACATTTAAATTAGACGACGGCGGATACGGCCGGCAAGATAATGGCCGGTCGCATTAATGCAAAAAACATGAGCTCGTAAAAACAATTTCCGGCGTAATAGACTGAGATGGTATCGAGCAGCTGTTGCCCGCGTGATAAATTCCGCCGCGGCGCTCTCTGTGCTTCGCTGCCCGCCACCCCCCCCCTCCCTCACCCTCCTCATTTTTTTTTTCGCTCGCGCCGAGGAAAATGCTTTTCTGCCGGCACTGTTTGCGTGCAAATGCAACGAGACGAGAAACAGCACCGGCGACCTCAGTGTGTAGAGAAGCGTTTGCTCTCTTTTCTCTCCCCCCCTCCCCCTTCTCCCCCCCGGGCTGTCCTTTATTTTTATTTTAACGTATATTCCTTCCTCCCCCGTACGTACCTACGCGCGCGCAGGAAACTTGGGAATCGAGGATGTTTCGGATGCTTCGGATCTCCGAGCGCGCCCCCGCTTTTCGGATTTACGTTCTTTGGTTTTTCGGGCTTACACAGTTTTATGACGTTTCTTTTGTGCGCGAGCGAGGTGAGCCTGTTTATTTTTTTTTTTTTTCCTCTTCGAGACGCTTCGAGGAAACATTTTTAGTTACGGTAAGGTTGTATCATTCTGCCTGGTTTTATGCGCCGTTTTTACTTTTATAAGGGAAAATAGGATTTCGTTTTTTTTCTTTTACGGGAGAATGTATTTTTATTACGAAACAAAGCTCAAAAATGACTTGGCGCCGATCGGATTACCTTTGTTAATCTCGAATTACGGGAGATAAAAAGTGACTTTCATAGAATGTTTTGTATAAATAAATCGATAATAATATTGCCAATATCCGCTATTACCTCAAGTGCTTCGTAAACGAAAATCGATTCGAATCATAATAATGAACGAAATTTTGATTTTATTAAAGTGGCCGAAGCACTCGAATATTGCCCTTTAACAGCTAATTGAACTGCGGATTATCGACAAATGTTAAAATCGCTCTATAAAACGTCATTTAAATGCAAAACGAACATTGAATTATATCGAAAAATGCCGGCATAATTCGAAATCGAATTATAGAATCATCGCGTGCGTCGCGGACGTCAAAATATTGCGCCGGGAAAACAGCGCGCACGACAGCCGATCAGAAGCCTACATTTTCCTATCAATCCCATCCCCGCTGCTCTCTCTCTCTCTTTTTTTCTATCGAGATCGGCTTGTTAGCGTCCGCGAAAAAGCTTTTACAAAACGAATCACGAAGGCAATATACACGCAATCGAGTCAGCCTCCGATTGTAAACAAATTATTCGGTTTCCGTTTCCGGCCTGATGGACGAGCTTTTGCTCGCGCGCGCGTCTTTCCGTAAATGAAATATCGACCGAGAGGGGCTCTCGCAGACACAACGCCGCTGCTTTATGCACCGGAGAAAGAGAGCGTTTGTGCAAGAAAGAGAGAGAGAGAGAGAGAGAGAGAGAGAGAGAGAGAGAGAGAGAGCGGGAAGGAATTTTTTTAATTATCTCCAAGATTTATACTCCATTGTGCAGAAGCAGACGCTAAGCGTCTTCATCTCTTTATCCCGGAGAGTCACTGGAATATAATAGTCGGGGGGGGGAGCGAATTCCATTAGAACTGGGAAAGGGAACTCGAGGCGAGAGATTAAAATGGCACGTCGCCGATATTATATTCGCCGCGGATCGCGCGCGGATTTTTTTTTCTCTCCGCGCCGATATAGTCCTGCTGCTGCCTGCTGCACTCCCTCCTCATTCCGCGCGGCCGATCGTCAAAGTTTTTACTGCCTGGTCGTACGTTCGTTTGTTTAGTGAAGAAAAAATTTATGGTTATGCCATAAAGATCGAGGTTTAATGGTGGGATATCAATTTTAGGGAAGCGCGCGCCCCGTGAAATTGAAAAAATAAAAGTTTTTAACTGATCAGAAAACTGCTGTTCGTGGAGCACTAGGCAAATTGAAATGAAGCGCACTTCAAAGCAGATACGATTGCCGAGTGTATGCGCCAATATTTTATGTCCGATACCGAGAATTCAGTGCAGCTTATTGTTGCGAATCTTACTCTTCTCTTTCGGGCGATTGATTTAATTTATTAAAAAATTCATGGGTAAATTAAATCTCCAAGAAGCTAATACGAAACCGATCAAGCTCCAATTAATTCTCGAAAACTCCCGGCGAAGCCCTCAAATTTGAAGGAGGACGGGGGGCACATCAAACTTTCATCCCCTCTCCTTACGTCCGAACGAAAAGCCCGTCGAATTAGCGATAAAATTACCGCTTACGGTACGGTAAAATAATAACGAGGCTCGTCGCCGCGAAAAAAAGGGGGGGTATAGGGCTGCCAATCTGGAAGAAGTAAACCTCGCGCGATAAATTTTAGAGGAGCTGCATCGTCAAGGGGGCAAAACGCCGCGAGAAGATGAAACTGCCGAGATAGGGTTGGAGAAGCTACTTTAATGCAGCCTGCTTTCTTTTCGCCCCCGACCAGAGCGATAGCAGAAGCCGAGGCTCTCGATTCTTTCTTGCAGCCTCCCCGCCTGGTTTATGCAGCTGCCGCGTATACATATATATGGCGACGCCGCGCTCTTAAACGCTCTTAACGCTTTACGCGCTACCCATTTGAATTGAAGCAGTGGCTTGGGCGGGCGAAGAGCTTCATTGTTCTAAATTATATACATTCTTATCTCCTTTATTTTTCGCTTCGTTTCGAGAGATAAGTTTTTTCAATTAAGATTTTCGTGGAGAGCTGAACGCAGTGTTTATTTTGATGACAAAGACTTTTTGCGTTTTGTTACAATTAATTTTTGTATTTTTTTTTTTGACCTAATTGGAATTTTTTTGGGAAAATGTCTAACTTTGAATTTTATGTCATGTTTATTTGTTAAGTTAAATCGAAAGATGAATATCGCTACTTGAAACAAGAATTACTGAAAAAGCCATTTTTTAAAAAAAAGCTTACATCCGCATTGCAGTTACAGAGACAGCAGTGACAACTACAAATCGTGCAAAATGCATTGTGGAAGTCACTAACTCGTAACAGCTTTCTCTTGAGCGTTGAAGCACCGCAAAAACGACTTGCAACCGAAAGCGATCAATCACCATTAGAAATCTAATGAATACATTTCTCTCTCGGTCGGAAGTCCCCCCTTCGCTTATACACAACGACACACTCGATCAAATTAAGCGTGCAAAGCCATCGGGAGAAAAAAGTATATGTGTATATCTCGGTGAAAACGCCGAATCGACAGCCACTCATACATCTCGACAACCGACATCTGGGTCCTCTCCGCGTTTGACGTCGCGACGAGTCAATCGTCAGGAATCATTTCGTTCCTCTTATATATATATATATACGAGCAAAAAAACGCGAGCCGAAGAAGAGCTCCTTGCATACTTACCGCGCCTGGCCGAGGGAGGAAAACGAGCCAATGATTGATCTGATTCCGTGACGCGTAGGAAGAAGAGGAGGAAAGGGGACGCGGCCTCTTTTCGGTGCCGAAGAGTAATGATCGCGGCCGGCCGTGGAAAAGTCCGCAGCCTGGCGGCGATTGAAACAAGAAGGATGTCTCCTCCTTCGTTCTTCTCTACTGCTTTATTCTATCCGGAGCTCGATTCGTAATCGAATCGGAATTGCCGGCTGCGCGGGTCTTAAGAGGCTTATGCCGACGATTATTTTCTCCTTCCTGCCCGTTTAAGCTCACTTTTTCTAGCTTGCTTTTTGAGAGTTCCGCCGTGCTTTAACTAAAGAAAAAGTAAAAAAAAAAGACTCCGGGATTGAAATACCGAGGGATTCTAAATGTGCTAATTAATTTTAGTCGTAATTTGATCATTGTGAAATCTAGTTTTGTTTTTAACATTTAAGTGAATCGGTTTCTTTAAAAACTACATTTAAAAAGAAAACGAAATATTTCTTATTTTTTAATAAATAAATTTTATTTATTAAAAAAACAACTTTTTAAAGATCGAATTTTTATCTTGACATTTTCCGTATTATAGAATCATGCAATTGATCGGCAATTTTGGAAGCATAAAGAGTTCAACGATAGTTTTGATCCATATTCTATACGCGACCCAAATTCGAATACTCAACCGAACATATTGAAATTTCAAAAATCAATATTTTCTGCTGTCAATTCCGATAAACAGGATAAAAATTAGCAGACGATTTTGAAAAGTACAAAGCATTTGGCACTTTGATTGTCTTTCATCAAACACATTTCAATGAAGGAAATTCAATTGATAATCAAGCAAGTTCTAAATTTCGGCTTGTTTCTGTTCTGTTCGGTAATAATCTGATTATCTATCTCTCGTCAACTCGACACTTCTGCGAAAGGGCCAAACTTTACAATTATATAACCATTCCCAGCACATTCCCAGAATCCAAATCATCCGTAATTCTGTCATGCAAATTAATTCGCAGAACAACAATAGGTAGCTTTCCATTGTAACTGATTGAGGAAGAACTAGGCAGCTTTTAAAGTCGCGAACGCACCGGTGACCCACTGACTGGCGCTCGGAATTAGCGCTCAATTTCCGCCCTCTACGCGGAAAATAATTTACAAGTCCGGGGCCGGCCGCGAGAGGGCAGTGAAACGCTGAAAAAGGAGGAAGGGAGGAGGGAGGAATGGGGGGAAGCTATCGCACGGCATTGTGCGCTCGATGGACACGATCCGATAAAGCCTTTAAAGCTGCACGACTCGCTGCTGCGGCGCTCGCTCGTCACTGGGAGATTCTGAGCGCTCCTTTTTTTTTTCACCCGCGGTTAAGAAAAATTTGTTGCTCTGCGAGTTAGGAGAGAGAGAGAGAGAGAGAGAGAGAGAGAGAGAGAGAGAGAGAGAGAGAGAGATTTAAGTGAATTGCTCGGGAGCGTGTAAGGCGCTTTGTGGGATTTTAAAAAGAAGGAGGATCGAAGCGAGAGGAATTGGGCACTGAACATTTATAAACTTTCGTCTGAATTATAAATATTTTTTCTGTATTTTTTTTTACAATGCAATTATTTTTTCAATTATTTCACGCTTAATCGATTCTCGAGAAGAAATTACTCGAGAAATGCAGACGGAGGGAGCATTTGTGATGTATTAAGCAGCGAAAATTGAAAGCACCCTTAATGATACAAAGTCAAAGCAACTCTTAAGCTGTCCTTGCTTATTAATCTTTTTCTTCTCACTCTAATTAAATACTGATACTCAAAAGCAGAGGGCCGTCAGGTACACACAGAATTAAAAACAAATTGTTATTTAATTTTTATAGTCGTTTTTACTTATAATTACTGAAAGTGTCTGACTAAAGTTAGACTTTTCTACTCAAACTTAAGTAAAACGTCGTTTTTGATTCATTTATGCATTTGTTTAGAAATAACCGTAGCACAAAATTTAATATTGATATAACGAACTAGAGTGCAAAACTTGTTTTTGTTTTTAGCAGAGTTTTGAAATTTCTCCTAAATTGATGCCAGCACCTATCTAAATTTCAAATTTTAGTGCGCACTAAAATGCCTTAATGTTACGACGTTTATACTGTGCTAAGAATATATTATTCGAAAAATATGTCGTAAAGTGTGCGCTTTACAAGAAACCGAAGTGACTTTTTCCTAGTCGATGAAAATTTAGTATCAAGGGACGTAAAAAATCGAGAATTCGTCTTAAGATAAATCTCGTTTATCAGTTTTTATATTGTGTAAATTTTCTGTTTCATTTTTGCGCCATGCATTTTAATAACTTTCATTGAAAAACTTATTCTATCCAACAACTTATTTTGAAAAGTTCGTTATTCTAGTGAAGCGATATAAAAACATCACGCTACAAAGTTAATATTCACTAACCTTCGGAAGGAATTCACTTTGTACGTGTACAATATAATATAAAGTGTAAAAAAACGTGTGTAGTTTAACAGCGCATTAAGAAACGATAAAATTCAATATTTTTATTTAAACATATCGCCCTATTCACAAAAGATCCAATTAATTCGTCATTTTCGAGAAAGTTTCGCTCGGCAAAATTAGTAAGCACCTCGTCCCGCGCGTTAAACCGTAAAAAAAAAAAAAACATCCCCTCCTCTCCCCCAAAGCCGAAAGTTGTCGGTTCCGAGACTCTTTTTCGCATTACCGAGCGCATGAAAGACGCATTCCGGCATTTTCAACTCGACCGTCAGCGGCAACCTCCGTCCGCACGCTCCATTCAAATTCGACTCGGGCAAACAGAATGGAAAAAGTTGATCGCGGCCGATCGTAATTAAACTCGTATCAAACGCAGCTACCGAGAGGCGCCAACAAAGAAGAAGCCGGAAGACGTCGAGAGACGTCGGGACTTGCGAGTGTGGTGTATCGCGCCCGATGAAATATTCAAAAGTTAAGTTGCGCGCGTTAACCCACGACTTTGGGAGGCTGTTATTCTCGCTCGGTTCTCTCTCTCTCTCCTTTCCCTTGCAAATTCGGCGTCGCGCGCGCGCGCGCTTGTTGTTTCGATGCAGTTTTTTTTCGAGGAGCAGCCCTTCCTCAGTCAATTTATGCGCCGACGGGCGCATTAGCATTTCGTTCGTATATATCGTATACAGGCGGCGAACTTGTCTTTGATCAAACATTTCCTGGATCTGTTTGCCTCGGCGTGGAAAATCGTATTCGATCAATGCGCCGATCGTTTTCCCAGCGCGACTGTTAACTGATTAGGGTGTAGTGCAATCTGTTTACGTGGCTAGGCTTGTTTTATTAGAGAGACCGACCGACGCATAGAACGCTTTACTTGCGGATTTGGCGGGCGATAACTTGCTCCGGGAATTTCGACTTTTATTTGTTACTGAACCGCCGGACTATTTGTGCTACCTGGGTAAAAAAATAAGAAAATTCAAATTTAAAAAATAAATTGGTTTCTTTGTATAACATTCTTGGTAACAAAATATTTAACTCCCATCAGTACGAACCCAACTTGCAAGCTTTTCGGTTAACATTACTTTATCATGCTCATGAATTATCGTGGGTAGCATTACTTTATCGTACTTTATATGTGCTCTACTTAAAAAGAAAAAAAAAAAGAAAGGTTATACTCGGTCCCCTTAGCCCGCTTATTTTTAGCCAGGATTTCGGAAGCCCCATTTTGTCATATCCGAAATTTGCGAGCATTCCGAAGAAGCTGTTTATGGGACAGGGGTAGAGATAACCCCGTTCTTGAAAACACTTCTTTTTTTTTTTTTTTACGGCAACATTATCAGCCCGATTGAGCTACAAATTTAGAAAGGCCGTGTTACGATTAATTCGCCTACGCCGAGGGGCTCGGCTGCTCTTGTAAGACCTTTTGTTACGACGGGCTCTGCTCGTAAAAGCTCTACAAATTTAAAAAGGTTTCTTTACGGTTTAAACTACCCACGCAAAAACTTCCATTGACTTAAAAAGTACTTTTGCGGGGAAGCACCACTTACTCAAAGCGTATCCCTCGTGTTTTTTTTTTGAGAATGATTTTTCCCCTGGAGTAATTCGCAAACAATAGGAGTTGGTGAAAATTTTCCATTTTACTTTAATAAAAGAGCGTCTGCGATGATACTTCAATTGAATATGGTTAAAAAGATGGAGAAGCGATTCTCCTATTGAAAATTTTTCCTGTTTTTTTTTTTTTATGTTCTAGGTGACATGCTTCCTTTTATGTTTAAAGATTTACTTTTAAAATAAACATAATATTTGTTTTTGTGGCCAAAGCGGATTGGTCGAAGGGTCTTGTTATATTTTTAGCCATGACATCGATCGATCAGCATCTTAAATTAAAACCCCGGAGAATCCGGGCGAACGTTAAAAAGCGATTTAACCGGCGGAAAGTGACGAGGGACGTCGGAGCCGTTCCCGAAAAATGGCCAAAGTTCGAGCGCACTCAGCGAAACAAGTAATTCCGTCGGCGGGCGCGCGCACTTTCGCATTCGTCCGCGTGAAACGGTTCTTTAACTTTTCAATTCCGGGCGTCGGCCGCGCCGTCAAGCAGCGCGCGACGAAAGCTCCCCGCGTACGGCGGTCGCGCGAAAAGCAGAAAAGCGATTCCGCGCTACTCGATTAAGTCCGAGAAGTGTGGCAGCGGGTTGAGTCACCCGCGGTCGAGCGCGCCACGGCTAATTTGCATTTCCCCGGGGGCGAGAGGCTCCTTTTTCGAAAGAAACCACCGCTGCTTTCTTTTGTCGCGGCGTCTACTTTGTTTGAGCAGCGAGCGCCGCTGTTTGCTCGGCTGGCCGCGAGAATTGCGGCGCGATTTTTCCCAACGCGATTGTCCGGATGACCTTCGCGGGAGAAGGAAGTGCCTCGAGAGGAAAACACATTGTGCGCCGGGTTTTTGCTGGAGTGGAAGCTGTACGTTGAACGCACGAATGTCGAGGTGCTTGATTGAAGTTGTGGTTTAATTATTATGCGGTCGAGAATTAAATCGTGCAACGAGTTTTTTCAAAAAAAAAAAAAACAAAAAAAAAAAAAAGAGGGAAAGTGGGTCAAAATTTTACGTAAAAAAGAGTGGACATGAGAAAATTTTCAAAATATTCTGTCAAAATGTCAAAACTTTTATTTCACAGTATTTCTACCAAAAAAGTTGAAAAGAAGAAAGCGCGATCGTAGTATTAACTTTAATTAATTAAGTTTTTTCATAAAAATAATGCAAAGTATAGATTTCCTTCTCATTTATTACATTCATCTATCAGGCTTGTAACACACATTCGAAAATTTTCACTGAAAGTAATATGACATGTGAACTGCCTTCCCGGGATCGCATTTACGGATACGAAGAGCTGCAGAACATAACTCACTGCTTCCGTCATTGATTGATATGCGCAGGTGTCGGGTTTTATCTGAAATTACATTGAAAGTTCGAAAATCAAAATCTGGTAATTCCACGAATATTGGTTAAATTATAATCAGAAATTTACACGGGATTTGAATTAGTATCTTCCACTGCTTGAAAAATTCGAATACAATCGCATATCCACACCAGTTACATAAAAAAAAATTTTTTTGAACCGGTGAGTTTCTAAAAATCCTTACCGCAACTGTGACTCAAACGCCAGACACCAAAGAAACTTCATCTGCAATTTTTTGAACCCAACTTGTCGTGTTCCCCACTTCCCTTTTCCTAAAAGAGAAACCGGCGCGAGATAAAAATAACCAGGGTACTCGTATACGCTCATTCGAAAATGTTCAAGCTCCTTTGGCTTTTCTAGTCAGACGCAGAGGAGAAGAAGAAAATGGTCAAGCCGGTGAAATGTTTATTAGCGCGGTGTAATTAAAACCGGCGTTGTTTTAGTCCTGTTTACGTTATTCCCGCGGCACGACCGCTGCGTATGTAAATGCAGATGTTAGAACTGCAGCGAGGAAAATGAAATTTTCTTTTTGCGCGAAACTTTTATCGAACGAGCTTGTTTCTCTCTGTTTCGCGCGCTGAGTAAGTTGCCGAGGTTTCATTACGAATGTATTTTTTTTTTTTTTAATTTGAGTGCCGAAGTTGGATCATTCTCTGGGTGTGTAATGACTTGTTTATTCAAGTATTTTCATTTCGCTAAAAATACTTGGGGTTTATTAAAATTATTTTGGATAACGAAGCCGACACATTTTGCTTTAAAGTAGGTTAAATAAAGCCATTGGCTTTGAAATGTGCGCGTCATGATTTGTAACTTAATATTTTAATTAGTGATCCGGATTTAATTTATGAAGAGATCTGCGTATCTCAAGCAGATTATTTCTCTTTTAGATTTATACGATTCTATGTATGGGATTAATTATATTACGCTTGAATTAAGGCATGTCATATTTATTTCACAAAAAATTATGTCCATAAATGTTCTTGCGTTAATAAAATTATGTCAGAGAAAATTACGTCAATCGATGTTCTTGCATTGCATTTAAAAAATGACACATATGAATTTTACACTCTTTTTAATTAATGCTTTTCCTTGTTCGCGACATTTTTTTAACTGTAAAATTAAACCAATAAATACTTTTTAATGTATTTTTAATGAATTTTGACAATACTAAAATTGAGCAGCTAACACGCAGAATTTCTAATTCCGGCAGTGATTATCTTTACCCTTCGGCTAACAGGATGATCGAGAGTAAACGAAATTCCCTAACGCGAACAAAAAAAAGGCAGAGAACGATTGAAAAAAAAGAGCATCCGAGCAGAATCCGTCGTTCGGCGTCATTCCAAAATCCGACTATCAGTCGGGATTAACGGCGCGGAGCGTCGTCATCGAGCTTGGCAGCCTCCATTCGTTACCGTTTCTGTCGTCCGGCTCTCTCTCCAATTCGTCACGTCCGCGTCAAAATCATGTCGCGGGCCCCGTATTTGGCCACTAATATTTCAAGAGCGACGAGCGTGCCGGACATTAACGTTTCAATTAGCCCTCCCCCCCCCCCCCCTACGACCCGGCCTCTTGAAAACTTGGTCCTTTGAAAGCAGCCACATGGCAGGGCAAGAACGACGTCGGCGGTTAATTATCCTTGAAGCAATTAGGCCGCCAAGAGGCATCGATCCGGCGAGTTGCTGCAGCCGTGGTTTCTTTGGACGACCGAGATCGTTAAGTGATAATGCTCGGCCCTGTACATTGGCCGAACGGCGGTGGGGGGGAAAATCTTCCTCGGGATCCGTGGAACGTCTCGTCCACCCTCCCCCCCCCCTCGCTTCCGCCGCGAAATGGGACACTGGGCTCGTCGTGGCCCCGGCTAAATTTCCCGTTAAATATGGATGCCGCGACGGAAACTATGTTACGGGGCTGTAATGTGGATTATGGGGCGAATTATGAACCGCGTCACGATTGAACGACTGATGACTAGGCGAATTTGAGTTTCCGCTATATTATTTTCGGGCGGGGCCATTCGATTAGTCATGTGGTATTTAGAAATCTATTAGAGGACAGGAAGAAATATTAAATTGAGGTCTAATTTGTGGAAATGTAACGATTGCTTGGATGCAGGTGCTTATATTAATAATTAATAAATTAAGCTACGTGTAAACTTCTTATTTTCTCGATTTATTCTCATTCTACAAACAATTATTATGATTGCTTTTATAACCACTACTTACTTACAAAATGTTAGAATCGATCAGTGCCTTTAAGTACCATCACAAGTTGATTGCTTTGAATTCAACGTTCAATTAATACCATTCATTTAACATACGAGCGCGTAATTATTTGACACGTCACGCATTTACTTTCCTAAATTTGTTCACGTGTTTACGCGCTCTCTCTCTCTCTCTCTCTCTCTCTCTCTCTTTGATTGGATATAATTAAATAGAAAAATAATTATTATGTTTAAAATGAGCTAAAATTAAGGCGAAGCTTGCGCTTATAAACAAATACTAACCTTTTAAGCAAAGCGCGCAAGCATGATGAAAAAAAGATTCGCCGTATTTATTTGGTTAGTAGCTTGCATCCTTCGAAGGATTCAAGATCGGCGGATTATTTAATACGTGCTTCACTCATTAAATCCGGTATTTCACTAGTCGTTTTCAACAATTTACATGCACGTAGCGATCTTCAAATAAGTAAATAGGACAAATAAATACTTTTAGGATAAATGTAAAGCATGATTCGCCTATATTGTCTTACTGATGAGTCCAACGGATACATTCGTGACGAAACGTAATTAGAATAAGTGCATGAATGTTTGTAATCTAATATTTATCTCCACATGTCATCTCCAAAATTATAGTTGATGCTTAATAAATAGATAGGATATAATTAATGTCTAATATGTGAACAACAAGAACAATCAATAATATTTAACTATTCAATTTTTCGAGCTTCAGCAACCCAGTTTGTAGCTATATTTTTTATTCATTCTTGCATTTAAAACAATAAAAATCAAAATTTCATTTATTCATTCAATTACAACTGGATTGCAGAACAAGTTTGTAGTTCTCAATAAGATATTTTTACTAATCTAACGATGTGGATTTGTGTATTTAATGTAAGTACCCTGTTTACAATATAACTTACTACCGAAGATCTCGTCCTAGTTACGTCAGGCTACGATCCATAAATATCCTTATATGCTTGTATAATCCCATGTGGAAATCTGTGAATGATGACACCGTGTAATTATATATTGATCCACGCGGATTTAGTGCATATAACTTAACTTACACGATAGTATTAGCAGCTGTCCGATTTTACAGATAGCGTGTGCACTTCCACATTAAATCATGATGAAGCAAGTTACATTTTGGATTTGCTAATAATTAAATTTCGTATCGACATTCATCTGCTTACTGGGAAAATTGTGCGATATGCAGAATTTGAAACAGCTAAGAAATTGAAAAGTCCGACTATATAATGCAATGCGAATTCAATGAAGCCCTTTAAAAAAACCGCCGTAATAAATCATAGATGCAAGCGTTCCGATTAAGAACATTCGATAAAGCGCCTTCATCCGGCGCGTGAAATCGAGTACAAAATTAAAAAACTTCCGGCGGACTGGTTCTCCTTTTCTAGAAAAATAGCAGCGCTCGACGGCAAAGCGACGAGAAGATTAATATAGCGAATAGTTTCTTCCGGTCAGGTGGGGGAGACAAAGGAGGGACAGGCGATAGAAATCGAAGGAGAGCCAATATCATTGGCGTCTCGCTCGCCGGCATCTTCATCAAGCTTCTCGAAGGGAAACTTTTTCTCGCCCGGTTTCGATCTGACCCGCGAGACCATTACGGCAGAGGTCGCCGAGGCGATAAAAATTTTACGGATTATAGGATTGTTTCTCACCTACGATCGCTTACACGATCGGGTATTACCTCCGTTGTACGCTATTTAGAAAGGAACTTCGAGAAATTAATTGCTCCTGCATTATAGCTGGGAATTCTGGAATGGAATTCGATATTTTGTATAGCATTCTTATTTTTTTGATGTTTTTTTTCCTGGCTTTCGCGATGAGTAATGAAAATTCCATATAAATTAATGAAGTCGGTCAATTAAAACATGGAATCGTTATTATTCTCAGAGAAATATAAGCTTTTTATTTTCTTGTTCTAAAATTTCATATAGGTAGAATTCGATGTTTTTCGTTCATTAATTCATGAATGTGCACTGTAAATTTAGAATTCTCTCCAGATTATTTGAAACAGAATATTTCCATTGATTTTTTCTGCTTTCACGAAGCACTTTTCGACGTTTAAAAAGCAATGCCGTCATTAAAAATGACTCCACTTTTTAAAAGAACAGAACAGGAAGTAGCTACTCGAACTTTATTCTTTGTTCCTGTTGCAACGTCAACAGCTTATCGAGTCGGCAGAAATTGATGAATACCACAATTACTTCGGAGCTGGCTATACGGCCATCAATTAATCGAAGGCGGACGCACAGACCGCGAAAAAAACAAGTGCGGGCGGGAAAAGAAACTCGCCAACTTAATTAAGAAAAACAGCGACGGTGGAAAAATGAATATTCAACGGCGGGAATCGGGATCGCCCCTTTCTTTTTCTTCTCGGAGCCATCAAAACAAAAGTTAAGAAAATTCATTTTCATGTGATTTAGGAGAGAGGCCGCCCTCTCCACTTCCTTAATTCCCTCTTCAGGCCCGCTCTATTATTTCACCGGTGCCTATGGAGACGCCACGCAATTAGTTCTAACAAGCTGACATCTCCTCCCTCGAGTCGTTTTACCTACAAGCGAGGGCTGCTATTTACTTATTTTCATGCATATTCACTGTGTTTACACAGCAACGCGCGGTGCATAATTGATGGGAGCGTTTTATTGAGGAATTTGATTTTTGGTGCACGAATTGAAATACCTTTCAAATTCCAGTTTTTGGATTTCCGGTAGAGGATTTTTAAATTGGTAGTTTTGTTTTCGCCGAATTCGATATAGTTTGCTAAAAAATTAAACAATCTTTGATCGTCGTTTGTTTAAGAGAGAGACTACCATACACTAAGAAGGAACTAACGAGTCCAGTGTCCTTTCTCATTTCAGGCAGCGCGATTCTGGAACGCAATACCGTCCTCGATCAGGGATTCGGCTTCCCTTAGTACCTTTAAGCAGCTGGCTTGGACGCATTTGGAAAACCTAGAATAAGACAAACACTTGACACACAAAGTTGCCAAATTACCGAAAGAACATGTATTGCAGACAAATTATAAAACACATAACGGACTACAACGTACAGATGACTCATGACTTATGTACAACGAAAGCAACAAAATGACGTTAGTCTAATGTAAATAATGACTGTAATGATACACCTAATTCAATAATAAACTACTACCGAGTACTCTTTTGCAAAACCTAAATCTAAAAAGCATCCGCGATTTTCTTTCACAAGGGACACATCCGGCGACTAAAGGCCGCCAATTAACATTCCCAGCGCCTAAAAATTTCATCAAAAGCCCCGCACGTGGCCGCAGCTTACGCGTAAAATATTACGAGTGCGCTGTTCCCCCCCCCCCCCTCCCGAAATAAAAAACCCTCCGACTTAAACGCGAGCTTCCCCCTTTCAGCGGCGGCGGCGAAAAGGGCTCGGAGCGTCGTCGTCGGCGAGTTTTGCGGTCGGCCAACTTTAAAATTAGCCGCTCGCGCGCACACTCACGCACTCCTCGGCTGATTAAAGTTTTTAATTAACGGCCTTAATGATTTATCAGGTAAAGCGGCGCGCGGGGCCGGCGCACCGAAGAAACGACCCGAGGAGCGCGATAAATCTGATTATCGCTTTATGCACCGATGTGGCGGGGGCCAGATCCATCCCCCCCTCCCCTGCAGTTAAAGTCTCGTTATGCGCTCTCTCGCTTCCGCCGCTTCTCTCTCTCTCTCTCTCTCTCTCTCTCGCTCCGGACTGATGAATGATTAAGGCTCGAGAGCGGCAAAAATTTCAAATTGCGAGAAAGGGGAAGTTCGCATCAATTATGACCGCTGGCAGTGAGGAACTAAGTGGTTTTACGTGTAGAAATTGCTTTTGTTTGAAATAAGTTACGGTTCAAAGGGAATTTCTTTGGTTCGCTATTTCGACGTATCGTAGTGCTTATGTTTCAGCACATCGCATTTTGCACCGAGAACTTTCTGTTTTAATAGTGACTTGTATTGATTTACGTGGTATGAATTCTAGGTTTTGAAAATTTATTTAACAATTGGTGTAAATAACGATTTGTTTCTCGTTTTTTTTTATTTTCTTTTTTATGGGTATTTCATCATAATAGCATTAATTCAATAAATTTTATAGCCTAACGTTAATCTTACAATAAAAGTTGATTTACAAGCTTGCTTTTATTAATAAGTGAATTTTTTTGTTGCAGGTAAGCTGCTTTTTACTGATTGTGTCTTTGTGTTAATTTAAAGGTAAGTTCAGTTCACGACCGTCTTTGCGGACTTATAAATCTTGAAGAAAATTGTACTTTAATAAATCCCCCGTTAAATTTTTCTTTGCAATTTTAAAATATTCACTTTAAAATAAAATTTCTTACTGTTCTAACGTGTCGTCTAAACAGTTATGAGCGCGAAGTACAAAACATTACATTTAAAAGCGTTATTATAACGTGCATTATTATAAAATTATGACATAAAACATAAAATATACATAAAGTAAGCAACGACGGTATCGACCTCTTATCGCTTAGCTGACCTCTTTCATCGCGACCTACATTTATCCCTTGAAAAAACTTAATTTCGTTTTTACACTTGATAAAACTCTTAATACTCATAACCATCAAGTAAATAAAGAGCCTCGCTTTACGGCCGCGTATAATTACAGAAAAATTTCCGCTAAAGCGACGCCTTCCAGTCGCGAGAGAGGAAGCGTCACTTTTTTAAACAAAGTGCATTAAAAGCAATTCCGCGGCGGCGAATTGTTACTCGCACAAAGACGTCTCGCGGAGCTTTAAAGTTGGGAGCCGACGTCGTTTAGGTCGCGCAGTAAATCGAAAATGTTCGTGTAACTCAAGGTTTCCCCCTGGCATAGTGCGCCTTAATTAGCCACGAAATCGGGCGCCCTGCGGCGCGCATAATCCTCGACGGGGCCCTTGCTGTGCCAAGAAATTGCACTTCAAGGCATCAGCGACTAAAGACAGTAGTCGACTACGTCGCAACGCGGCTCCTCGTCGCTCCGTTACCCCAGACTCCGACCAGGAGGTCGATAAAGAAGCCGGGATTTCAATTCTTTCATAGAGATTTTATGCGCCCCGAGGAAGGAAAGAATTGCGATGGAGTCGTATCTATTGTCTTTGCGCGGTATATATATAGGATTTAATTGTTTGCGGTGAAAAAGGAGATTTCTCTGCGAAAAATTGTGCAATAAGAAAAGTTTCGTTGCCGAGGGAGGACGATGAAAAAAACTGTGTTATTGTCTTCGGAACTGTATTAAGAAAAAAGAGAAAGCAATGGAAGTTCGCTTCGAATCGTATAGGTACGCTTTATTTGCGTTGCATTGCGACAGTCGGGTGGTATACTTTCTCATCTCTGTATACGCGGGTACGCACGTAACTTGAAGCTGCTGCTTTTTATCCTTACGTCATAAGTTTAGAACTTTATAAGTTTCGTTTTTATGCAAAGCATGTTGAAAAAAAAAATTTTTTTTTTGAGAAACTAGGTTTGGTGAAAAGCACAGAGGAGTCCGAAATTTGGCAGTAAATTTTCAAAACTTCTATCTCTCCGGCCAAAGTTAAAAAAAAAAACAAGTTTATTCGTTTCCGCGGACGCAAATAGTTTTCAGCATTTGAAAGCATGCAATCGATTTATCGAGAATTCGCGCGTAAATAACTCTCTGCTTTTTTAATAGGACGATTATTCATAAACGTACATTACAGTGGCGGCCGCTGGATATATCTGTATTGGTGTTTATCCATCGAAAGCCGAAGTGTCGAATAGCACTCGAGAGTTTCCTCACACATTTTTCATTGGTTCGCGATTGAATCACTGTCACTACAATCCGCTCGGAAATGGAAAATCGCGCGTACGGAAGATATGTGGCCTCGGGAGGAGCGACAGATAAATAGAGGAGTGCGAAAGAGAGGAAAAAAGCCGGAAGGGGGAAATGGAGAACCGTGTAGCTAGACATCTGTAATAGGCATAATTCCTCGAAAAATTATTGTATTGCACTTCCATCCTGGACGTCGCTTTTCCTTTTTTCCTATTAGCCGATCAATCTATTTTGGAATTCGATGAAATTTTCTTTTATTTATTTCCGGAATATCGATTAGATTTAATTGACTAATTTAATGAGTTGCATTTTAACGAGAATAAAAAAAACAAGGTGCGGCTGGAAAGAATAAAAAATTATAAACCAGATATTTATGTAAGTTTGTTCACTCGAATTACTAGTGAATGACATATCTAGATCACAATAAAAATAAATGAAAGAACGTCGTTCTTTACGAATGGAAACATTTCAATCAAGATTTATCTCTACCCTCCAGTACAAAATAAACATTAAATAATTTTCCAGCGTTAAAACTATCAACTACGACAGAGCGAAAAAGTACTTACTCTCAAAATTAACGATGCAATTAGCAGCAGCGCTTTCTCAAAGAAGAAATCGGTATTGTATCCCGTGACCTTAGCATCTCCCTCGAACGGAAAGGAAGCTCGGTTAGAAAAAAAGGTCAGAGACAGAGCCGAGCGCGTTCCGTCCCTCTCTCTCTCTCCCCTTATACGTCCCGGGAAATTACAGCTCCGCTCGTAAAGTTTATTAGGGTTCTTTGGTTGGTCATCGTTTGCGGAAGCAGTCTCTCACACACGCAATCGCCGCCGCCGCCGCGGCGTTCGGTTTATTTCATTGAACCGGCGGCGTTCGTTAAGGGCTCGCCGTCATTACGTGCATCCCGCCTTTTTTTTTTAAGTACTTAACAGCGCCGCGGAGATGCTACTGCCATCCTGGGATTTGTTGCCGAAGTACTAAACGTCCTCGCGCGGAAATCTCCCCGTTCCTCCGAGAGAGAGAGATCATTTGTACGATAAGCGAGCGCCTCGTTTCTGCTCGACGCGGATGATGAGTTTTGCATTTTGGAGGCGGCGCACGAGGAGGTCGACGACGACGACGACTCTCGAAGCGGCGCGAGCTCGAAATTTATTTTGTTTGCGATTGTAAAAAGTTTTATGCGGAGAGATTTTACGGCGCCCTTTGTTTATATCGACGGGCTCGGATGGTGACGTGTTTGGGGAGTCGCGTTCCGAAAAGTGGCTACTTCGAGTAAGTAGGGATGATCTTTCTTTAAGCCGCGATTGATTTCTACGTAAAACCATAAAGAGTCGAAATGGTGGAAATATATATACGTGCGGCTCAACGGGATAAATTTTTTTTTTTTCATGCGTCTTTTTCCGAATTTTTGAACGACGTTCGCGAGGAAAATTTGTTTTCGATAAGCCGGTCCAGGATTTTTATCGCGCGGCCAAAACTTTGAATTTATGCCAACTCGTTGATGAAAGGGTTTAGGAGCCGCATTCTGCACTGAATTACCTTTTATTCAATTTTTACCATCTCTTTTCGCTCGATAAGCTGCAATGAATAGGCACTGTACTCTTTTAAAATAATATTTTACTTAACTCTCCCGAGTATTTAATATATAATAATATATATGCATGTTTTATTATTGAACTTTATTCTACAAACGCTTATACAATGAACAGTTTGTTTTTAGCCCGAGGGGATTATTTTCATCTTTTATCTAAAAGTTTAAATACATGCTTCAATGGCTGAATGTTGAACAAACTTGGTACGTTATAGTGTTTTATACTCTTAGCTGCTTTAGGAGGAAGTAGAAAACATAAATTTTTCTAAAGTTAGGAATTTTGAGTCGCATATATTTTCAAACTTTTGAAAAAAATGCAAATTCCATCCTTGTTTTTAAATCCCCGAGTAAATTTTTCTCAACTTAAATAGAAGTTTTCTAAAAAAAAAAAAGAATGACGATTAAACAGAAAATAAATCGAGCTCTACCAAAAGTAATAAAAAAATTTTATAATTTAAAAATGCAGGCAAACGCGGAGCAAATTGATAAAATACTCAGCGAGCAAAAAATAATTCATAACTTGGATACATTTCTGTCTTTGCTTTTTCTTTTTTATTCAAATAGCAATGCAAACTAGCAAACAAGTCTAAAGAAATCCGCGCAGAATTAAATAATAAAACGTAAGCAAAAGGAGAAACGGGAGGGGCAAAGAAGAACTCGGCTAAAAGAGCGAAAAGAGACTAAGAGGACCATGTAAAAACGAAGGAGCGCCTCCGGGGAGACGGAAGCTGCTCGACCGGAAACTTTGATAGAGTCTGAGCTCGCGAGCTCGCGAGCGAAACTACCCGGGGAAAGAAAAGCGGGCTGAAAAAAAAAAAAAAAAAAAATCAGTACGCCATTTTCGAGTAAGTGTTTTTCATCCACCTAAGTGATGCTCCGCGGCCGGATATTGAGACGTTATTGCTCTGTGCGTTGAGACTTTACGCGGCCGCTGTTTTAATTCCCGCCGCCTTTCTTAACGAAGGGCGTGTCCCGCGCGGCTTTTCTGATTTCTTCCTCGTTTCCGCGATGGCGAGCTTTTACTGCCGCCGCAGTTTCAGTTTTATTCCGGGGGAGGCGATAGAAAGCTTCGTTTCCTTATGTTCTCGAAGAATCGTTGGGCGGAAGGAAAGAAGAGCTTCGTAAGAGGGGAAGTTGTAAAGATGAGCGGAGAAATTATTGCGGATTATGAGGTGGTTATTGTTTTAGTGGCTGCGGTATTGGGGAAAATACAGGTTAGCGAGATGTGAAAAATGGATAATGCAAAAAGATGAAACGTTTCTCTTTTTATAATTGTTATAAATAGAGCTTTTATTTTTATATATACACCCGATTGCATCCCAGGTTCTTGGATTTTACTTTGTTTTCTCCTTTTAGTTTTTATTTGCGGTTATGCTTTATTGTCATTAATTTCTAAACCACTCGAATATAATATATAAGTTTTCATAGAGTGCGCCGGCCTTTATTATTTCGAAATAATTGTGAAAACGTGACCTCGCAATGCTATTTAAATGGAGCATAAATGCCTCCATAACTTTAGAACAGAGGTAGTTTCACGCAGAATGGTTTTGAAATTTCGAACATTTACGTTGGGGCTACTAAAATACAACGAATTTAGTCGTATTTGATTTTAGAAGCAGACGCAAAATAAAGTATGCTGCCTCTATTAACGGCATTATAATATACCAATCAGCCGAATCCTAAATTTAATAACATAATGAATTTAATTTTTTTAATTATTCCTTTATCTTCGCAGTCCGGAGAAATCAGTAATTTGAATTTTTTTTTATATTAATGTTAATTTTAATCAGAAAAATCTCCTTTTTAGCACGCAAACGTTACGTTAATTTTCTTTCCGTGGCTACGGAGCAAGAATAAATGAAAATATTCCTTCCGTAAATATGACAACGGATTCGCAATTACTTGTTTTTTTACTTAATTGCGCCTGCATCGACATTTATTAATAAAATTAAACGTGGCTACGATAAGAACATCGTTAATTTACTTTCGCAAAAACTAATTGCCTATAGACCTTTTCTGAAAAAAAAGGTCTTTTAACAACGAGAAAAAGAAGGGGCGGGCCATCGGCCTCGTTATTAATAATACGATTCTTGGCTTCCCGGCGCGAATTTCGAGAGAGGGGGAAGAGCGTCGGCCCGGAATTAAGCGGGCGCATCACGTAGCCGAGGTGTGTGTATACTCGCGATACCAGCCGGTATACTCCGCGCCCCCGGGCTGCTGCTGTTGCTGCTGCCGCTGCTGCTCGATGACGTGATGCGAATTCCTGCGCGCCGCCACTGTAATTGCGCTACGTGCCTTTACGCGGATCATTCATTCGCCTTGCCACGCGTCCCCCTCTCTTCCCTTCCACCCGCGCGTATTCCCTCCTGACGTTTGCGTGATACAGACGCGGGATGGGGTATGCCCCCGGAAAGTCGGCACGCGGCTGTATTTGCGCCCGCGACTGCGATGTTGCGACTGCGCGAAACCGTGTTTACGCGGTTGCCGGGGACACTCGAGGCTTTAAACGCGAAGCGGACGGTTGGTCACCGGGGCACTTTGTTTAATTTGCATACTGGGAACAGTTTTTTCTTTCTTCGGGAGCTTCCAGCAGTAAGCTATTTTTATAAAGTTAATAAAAACTAAAACGTGTCATTTCTTCATGTACTTACTTTTAATGGAAATCCGAGCGAAGAATGAATTCTTCAATCGAAGTGCTCTCATTCGCGCACGTATATAAATATTTGCCGTCTTGGCTCGGACAGTTCGATAAGCGCGAAGACGTGGCGCTAATACGTGGATGAAGCTGCAGAGAGTCTTTCGTCGACAGGCAGAAAATTAATGATCGGTTGCGACGCGAAGTCACGCCGGTACCTTATCACTTGATCCGATTATCGAATCTACGCTCTCTCCTTTTTTCTTCCCCGTCCCGTTTTTTTTTACTCCGGCGCGCGCGCGGTGATTGACTTTATATTTTTCCCTCTTGCGAGGCAGCTAATGGAAAAGCCTTTATTTTTGCCGAGCAAGTGACCCCGTTGTTCGAGCCAACTTATAATGGAAATTTAAAACTTTCTTCGATTTATCAGACTTTTTCTTTTTTTTTTTTTTTGCTTGAGATTTTCATGTAAATTAAGAAGTATTTATTACTGAGTAAAGGTTATTAGTTTTCCGCTGCGACAGACGTCGTAATTTTTAAAGTCCATTTTCTTCGAGGCCTGTATAAGTAATATTAATTGACATTGAAAAATCGTATTCCTTATGCGATATGAAATAAATACTGATAAGTAAGGCTTTCGAAAGATTTTTGTTAATTATACTGGTAACGTAAGAAATAATATATTAAAATATAGTGAGCTTTGGAATACTTAGTCAGCTAAAGTTAAATTTCCCAAATAAATATTTTAAGCTTTACTAAAATATTGTGCTATAATTAAAATCAATTGTCTTAACATTTTAATGACGGCCGGGAGTGGTCGATATATCTGCCAGCACTCAAGTCGGGGACTCCGCATAAAAAATTCATTGAATTTATGTATAAATATCGCGTCTAAAAACGGTCGATTTTAACTCGCCCTTCCCCGCTGCCAGAGAAGGTTAATCGTAATCTTGAAAATTAATAAATCATAGTTAATAAACTAAAGTTCCGTTCTATAAAATAAACGCCAACGATTTCTGCAAAAAATGTAGTCAACATTCTCTTTGACGTAGCAACTCATCGCCGTCCCGTCGACAATCATTTGAAAACCTCGACCCGGAGTCAATACCATAACTCAGCCCCGCGTGGGCCGCTTACATCGCGAAATCATCGTCGAAGCGAAGGTAATGAAATCGAGATCGGCCCTGCGCGACAAGCTCGCCGCCACGGCAGTAATCAAATCGAACGGTAATCTATACGGCCGACCGCATAATCTAAGACGATGTTCCGACGCATCTCCGTCTCCGCGTCCGCTCATTACTTTGCCTTATTGATCGTGCGTATACATCCGAGATTACAGCGTACGACGCGATAGCCCGGGTATACCTATCAGGCTCACGCGCGCGCCAATCAAATTTGACAAGGGAAGCGAAAGGCCCGGGGGAGGGGGTGGACAGGTAACAAACGAACACGCGAAATCGCTGTCTAATGGAGCCTCTCTGTCAATAAAATGGCGCGGTCGCGGGGTTAAATAAACCCCGAGCAGAATGCCGCTCGCCGCGCAAATTGATTCAACGCGCGGACATCCTGTTGTTTCTGTCGGCGCTCAAGTATAATTGGCGGTTCCGCGCTGCTGATGGCTGCTTGCTTAAGGGGATTGAGGCAGAAATTCTAGCTTTTTCGATCGAGTGTCAGAAATTTTGTGGATTTTTTATTCGCAATAAGAATTAGACAAAATTTGTAAGAAAATCGTGTTATCGCGTATGACAAGATTAAGCTTGCACCACTTGCGCATCAGTATTCGCAACCCCGTTCAATTTTCCCCAAATTCAGATATTCGAAATAACTAATTCAATAATCTTTTTATCAAATTATATGAATATAATGAAGCTTGGATGATATTTATGAATATATTATACAACTATTCAAAAAGTTGTATATTATGATAAAGAATTTAAATTAGGATATATATACCTAACATTTTTTACTAAATTACAATTTTAAAAATGAATACTTTTTAAATTCAAATTTATTTCAAAACTATTTATCTACTACATCTACTATGTACAATAAAATAATGAACAAAGACCGCTTTGCCCCGAGGCTCAATTTACCCTCGTCTTCCCTGCGTAATAAAGCAGGTAATCGTATGATTACATTTATGATTCACAATTTATAAGGCACCTCTTCTTTCCCGCTCGCAAGAAAAGTGCAACATTACTTGTACTTTTCAAAGTACCGTGATTCTCTTATCTCTCGTCCATAAACTTTTCATCCGCGCACAAAAGGAAATTGTCACTCGCATTATTTGCTCCAGAAAAAGCTGCGTTCACGATTAATTAAAACCGTCGGCGTACCATAATTATCCCGACGTCCGCGAGCATGAAAACACAAGAGCGGAGAGAGAGAGGGGAAGGAGAGAGCGCTTCACGCTCGATCATTAAGAAAGTGGCAGTTGAATACCTCCGCTGAGGGCCCGCGCTCGTATTAATTATCACAAGTGCCGGGACATTACGCGGAGGGGTGGGGACAGAGGAGGAGGGCCTGTTAGCAAAAGAGGCGACGCATCTGCAACGCGCGTCGCATTACGTAATGCAATATTAATTCCAGGAGCTTTTGAATATGAAATAAAGTGGATGGAGGAGGCGGCAGTGGCAGCGGCGCTCGAGAAAAAGCTTTGTTCTCTTTACATACTAAGTGCATCGTCGACGTTTCTTTTTTTTTTTTTTCGAAAAAGCGCGCGCACGTGAGGGGGAGAGGGGCGAGCTGCGCGCGGTGCGTAGCTCCAGAGTCGGCGGGGAAGAAAGAGAAAAACGAGCAACGGGCGATGGTTTAACTTTTATGGCTATTTTAAAATTAAGATGCGCTAGAAGCGTTCGCGTTGACACAGAACGTGCTTCCAGGAAATTTTTGGTTTACCGTTCCCTTCTGCACTTGGCGAGATGAATTTATTTTTACGATGCAGCGTGGCTCGAGAGATCGAGACTAGCGATTATTGAAAGTGCAGTCGGGTCAGAAAGTTGGAATAATTTTCTTAAGCTAAACTTAATTTTTAGCTATTTTATGTCTCAGTTTATTCTTTTATTCGTTTGTAGGAGAAAAACGATTCATTATTAATGCGACTTCTGAAAGCATTAGATTACTCCGGATTTCATATCAGGCCGACGAAGCCGTCGTATTAAATATGCATAACTCAAGCGCGGAGGCAAAAGACAGAATAATTTCACGAGACACGGACAAAAGTAACAGAAGCAGCGGCGGGGCAGCCGGAAAAAGGTGGCTCTAAACTAAAAAGCTCTCAGTTTCATATACGTCTCGTGGAGTTCTCGCGCGCGGAAAGAATGACTACTGGAATCACAGCCGGAAGAGGGAGAAAAAGAGTCGTTGCCCCGCGCGGGAGGAGACGGAGGACCGGATTAAAGTTTTATATACGTCGCTCGCCTCCGCCCACCTTAGGAGTCTCGTTGGCCGTTAATTTATGCGCTCGACGGCGCTAAAACGGCTTTCTTCTATCGCCCGCGCGCCTAACGAACTTACGCGCCGACGGAGATTCGAGGGAGAGAAAGAAAAGAAAATAACGAAGAAACGAAGATAATCACTTGAGTTGTAACGAGATCAGCTGGGCTGCAGGGGAAGCTTGCAGAGAGTGAATTACGGAGCCTATTGGACCGTGTAATGTGCATTATCCGCGAGGATACTCGCTGACTCGTTGAAAAAATAAATCGAATATCCCCCGGGAGGTAAGGCCTTTTATGCGGGCTGCAGGCTCGGCTTTAAGAAAGCGCATTGCAGGCAACGATTAAAATGATTACGTCGCTCTCGCCGGCAGCGGGAAAATGCGATTGATGAAATGCCGGATTTGCATAAGCGACGGAACGTTTTTTCGTACTACGAGCGTTTTGTTAAGTTACTGTTGGATTTTAGAATTTTTATTGTATCATTGCGAGAATTTCATATTTTTCTTATTTACTTATCGAGGAGAAATTTAATGAAATCTGCTCTTTTTATTATTTTAGTAAATTTCAAGCATGAACTTCCATTTCGATTGAATTTTTCTTCCGCGCAGTTGGAAATTAATTACTTTATGAAAGAGAAGTAACTAAAGGTAGAATTTCCTCGAAAATGATAATTCGATACAAGAAAGAAATGTTCTTTTCGCTTAAATAAATAGGATGAAATTGCGCTGTAATTTTTTCTCCTTTATACAATTGAACTATCATGAAAAAATTATTGAAAATAGGGCTTCTGATTCATACTTTCTCGGAAAATAGCGATAAAAATAGTTGCAGATAACAAGCAGAAGCATGGCAATCTTTAATGCGTGATAAATATTATTATAGAATAGTAATAAGGGCGAAATTTCACTTCTAAATACAGTCATTACTGACCAGCCACGGTTATTCCAAACGAAAATAGCCCGGGCGAATAAGTGGCTTTTACAAAGTAGTCAAAAGTAACGACTGTAATCTTAGAGCAAACTAGCAGGACTTAGCAGTGCTAGCTCACCTAACAAGAACGGGGCGAAATATCTAACTGCGCTCTTACATGCTACTTTGGAAAATAAACGAGCAGCGCGGCGCGATTTCGTACGCGAATCTGAAGAACTGGTAATTTGCAAAGCGTAAGGAGGCTATATGCAAATTTTATGCTCGCGAGCGCCTCCATTCATGTGTGGGCGCAGCCGCGAATCTATTCCCGGGGCAAAGTCCCTAATTGCGACTGAAAGTTTGCTGAGAGATCTACCGATGTAACGGCTATGTAAATTTCGCCTCTTCCCTCCCTCCCTTTGTCTGGTGAATTGATGTACCATTATTTCAGCTTATTGCGGATACGTGTTCGAGAGAAATGGATTCCATTGGTCATTACAAGTTTGAGGGCTGTGCTTCGATTGTGGCGCTGGGAGAATTGTTGGCCGGGCTAATATTAGGTTGCGAGTTCGGCCGTGGAGTTTTTGGTATTAGCTTATGGAAGTGATTCGCTGCAAGTGAAAATATGTAGACGTAATAGGGGATTCCGTTATTTCGTAAAATTTTTCATAATTTTTTTGGACTACTTGCTCCAGCATTTCAGTAATAGATTAAAATTTAATTATTAAATTGTGCTCGTAAAAAATGGCTGTATTTGATTGATTAAATGATAACTACTTCTTTATAATGCCTAGCATAATTTTTAGTTTAATTTTAATAAAAAAAAATGATTCTGAAACGAGATAGTTAGTACGAAAAGCATCTTTTATTCTACTTTCTCTGTCACCGAAAACAGAAATTTTTCCAGAAAAAAAACAAGAAATGACCCTCTGAAACATTTTCCGCGCTTTCAATTTTCAAGTACTCGGAAAATTTGCCCACTCCATTGTCGACACCGTTAATAGTTTCCGCATTTCTATAGCGAAGCCGGGCTCTCCAGCCCCTCCGAGCATTCTGCACGGCGGCTCGCTCGTCGCGTCCCGTCATACGTGAAAAGACTTATTCTGCTTAATCAACGTCGCGTGCATGGGGAAAAAGGAAGGCCGCGCGGAGCAACAGAAAAGGGGAAAGAGCGCGTGAGCGACAGTATCTGATTTACCGGACCATAAATATCTCTAATCTGCGCGGGCTTTCCCTCTCTCGCTAACTGTTCGTCTCTTTATTTCCCCGTCTCCGTTTTTCCGGAAAACGCCGCATACACGTGCAACCTCTCCCCGTTCGTTCGTCGCGGCGGAAAAACCGAGAGGGAAGGAGCGAGAAAGTCTGAATTATGATTTGGAAGTTTGACGCGCCGCGCGGACTGATCTAAATCAGGAAAAGTTTTCATTCAGTGCCGCGCGCTTTTCTTTTCTTCCCTTTTTACAGCTGCATTTCCCAGAGCCGCCGCGCAGCCTCGACGGATCCCGATGCTGATTCATTTGTTAGGCGCGTCGTAGAGTTGACTTTTCTCGCCTGTTTTCCTTTTGCCGTTTCGTCGGACGGCCGAGGCTGAGCTAAAAATATACGAGAGGATTTGCGCGGGCCGCGTAGGGATTGTTTAAAAAGAATTCCCGGTGCATATTTTTCGAAATGTAAACGCGTTCCGGTTTTTCGGGGAGATGGCGGAGATTCGTTGTCGAAATTTTAGAAAATTAAAGCGGCGCAGAGATTCTTCTTTTTTTTAAAAAAAAAAAAAAAAAGAAGAGCGGCGGTTGAAAACGCGCTGCAGCTTTTTAAAAAAATTAATAAGGATGTCGGAGTCGTCGGATCGCACGACCATTTATCATTTTTACTTGCCGGATTTCAGCTTTCCATAAATCATGCAGTTACAGACCGAAAATTCGATTGAGAATTCTGAAGTCTTGCTTCGCGAAGTTTTATGAAGCAGATGGCGCGCGGGAAAGTTCATAAAATTCATAAATGATTTAAGGATTTAAACTTTTGATGTTAAAACAGTGGGATGTTAGTATAACGCGATTCTTATTTAAGAAAAAAAAATTAGCTCAAACCATCAAATCAACTTGACTCCTCGCTTTATAAATTCGGCATCTTCACGGAGCATTATCGAAACTCAAAGAAAAGGGCAAATGCCGTCGGCTTTCCTCCGCAGATTTCCCAAATATCCGCGTCATCGGCACCGGCCCGAATAAATAAACCCCCCCAAAGCCCCGGCATAATTCGGCAGCGCAGCAACATCCCCGGGAATGAGAAAAATAACAATAACCGCGCATATAACTTAGCTCGGCGGGGGGGGGGGGGGGGCCGAAAAATGCTCCGGCCGCGGCGCGAGAATATAAAAGTGTGCGAATCATTTACGAGTGGCGTCACGAACACACCCCCGGCTTAAAGCAGCCGCGCGCAGCCCGGGGAAGAAGATTCAGCCGGGCACAATATTCCTCCCCCTCCGTATTTATCGCGTCGCGGGGCTCTGCAGGTATTGCGGTCGCGAGTAATACTGGCGAGAGCCGGGCGGGGAAGAATTAAAAATAATATTTGCGCTGTAAATCAGACTGAATTGTTTATCGCCGCGGCCGAGTGCGCGTAAGCTAATTAAGGACGCGTGAGAGTTTTCTCTCTCTGGCTCTCTCTCTCGTCCGTTCCGAGTCCAAAGCGCAACGGTTGCTCGTATAGGCGGCCCAGGTGTTCTCGTAGCCGAGGGCTCTCGAGTTTATGTTGTGGCCCGGGAGATGAAATTGCGGGAATTAAAGCTAAAGCTTCGCGCTGCGACGACTCCGGGTATCGATTGTCGAGCGCGGCTTCTTACTGGATTTGAATTCTTCCGGGGTTGGCTTTCGTTCAGTTGGGAGCTTTTCCGAAAATTGCTTTAATTAGTGCAACGAGTAAATAACTTAATATTTTGGCAACTTACTACTAGAGATGTTAAAATATTTAGAAAATACTGTTTACATCGAGTATAAGTATACGTTTGTTTACATAAGAAATTTTTTTTATAGAATTGAAAGCCAATAAAATTATTGAATACTTTGAGAAATAGACTGATCCTCTCAAACACAATTATGGACTTTTCATTATTTATTACACGTATAAGTGAAATTCCAGCTGTAAATCTGTAAATGTTGAACAGTATTTCCTTTAATTTCGAAATTTTTGGAGTAAATTGAATTCCAGCGAAACAATTATTTTGTTTTAATTGTTTCTAGAGTACCAATTTAAAAATCGTTAACAGTTTTCAAAAGTTAATTAAATTCTAGCGTTTTTAACAACATATAAACATTTCTTTTACAAATAGATAATCAAAAGGAAGTGCACTATTTCCTTTTGATCAGAAAGTGTAACGATTCCCTCCTAACGTGTAAAAGAAGACTGCAGCAAACGTAAATCCCGCGCTCCCCAATAATTACAACGTAAATTGCGACCGACTACAAGCTCGTCTTGCCTTCCCCCAATCGGAGCAGCAGCAGCAACGATCCGCTTTAACATTCGTTAAAAGACTAGAAAACAATTATACTCGGGTAGACCCGCTCCTCAGCTCGAGAGACCGAGAAAGAGAAGAACGAATCCTTCGTCATTTCCGCAGCACTTTGAATTGCTAATAGCCGTGCGGCGGCAAGCTCAGCCGCGATGCAAATCTTTCGGCTGGATACAACGCACGACGTCGTAGTGCATTATGCAAATACAAAACCCAGTCCGCGCGCTGACAAACGAACGAACGAACGGCGAACGAACGACGAGCCCCGGAGCTGTGCGTTCGAAAGTAGGCCGCAGTTGTCGTCGTCGGCGACGATCCTTTCAATCGGCGACGCGCGGAAGCAAGGCTGGGTAAATGAATTCTGGGCTTGATCAAAAGTTCGCGGCCTCTCGCCCGGCGGGAGAGGTGCGAGAAATCGCTCGCGGCCCATTATCGCGGTAATTGCGAAACTTTAATTCGCCGGAAAATCCCCGCGACTGCTAATTTTCGTCGCGACGACGTCTGCGAGCAGCGGGGAGCTACGAGTGGAAGCTCGCTTTGTTTATTCTCAATATTCGGGAGCAGCTGGATGTTAAGCGAAAAATTACAGCTGGGTGGATAAAGGAACCTGGGGAATTTGGGCAGTTGTACTAATTTTTGCTGAATGTATCGGGTTAATCGTTGGAAAAATTACTGCAGTATATTAGGACATCATGAATTATACATAAGGAAAAGCTGTCGTTGTACGTAAATATGCAAAGAGAAAAAATTATAATGGTATCTGCCGTATATCAAATAATGCCAACTACTAAATATTCCTTTATACGGTCGTCATTATTCCTACAAAATATTTCTCTGTGCCAGTTAAGCATGAATTAGGTTTACTGTTTTAATATAAATAAAAGTGAATTTTAAAGTTTTGAAACAATTCTTTTGTTTGCATTAGAATGTTCATTTTGAAGGAAGTTGTTTCTATTGAATCAATTGTGGTTTTTTTCATCGAAAAATGGTTAAAACTCTATCAAAGCTTGCAATCTATTTCGATGATAACGATACATACATTCTCGTTTTATCCGGCAGTTTGATTGAAAATTCTGAACTTTTTTAAATACCCGGCATCTATTGTAAAACATTTTCGACATTTTTTGTAGAAACGACTGCCTATGGTACTAAAATTTTTTGTGATGTATTTGTGTATTTGCGTTTTTTGCCTATAGTGAAAAAATTTATTGCTATCCATCGCTTCTTTGACAGAATGCAACACTTTTTCACGATGAAAAATTGCGCTCTTCTTTCTCAGCTCCTAGAAAATTTGTCGAAACGCAACAAAATTTTTATGAGCAACGTCGGTATCGCAAAGTGGAGAATAGTGAGAGTAATATTGATTCGAGTAACTGCGATCGTTTGTCAGTGGGAAAATCGTCGTGCGACCACAAAAAGGATTTATTTCCAGGTGTCTTTTGTTTACGAATATTCTACGGTGTTCATTACGCGATAGTTTTTTTTCTAAAACCATATGAATCGTTTTATTTTGTTGTAGAGTTTGAAGTGATTTGTATTTCAGTTTGTTATTCAGTAAGTTGGAATTATGCTAAATCAATGACACATATTATCTGGTTTTAAAGTTTCGCGCTCCACTTTTATAAATGCATTAAATTATTCAAGAGCAAATTGAAAATAGTACTCAGCTTCGAAATTTATTGCAACAAAGTTTATATTCTGTAGGTTACGTAGGATGTTGGAGGATCTACATTAATATGAAAAATTATGTTTATAACTTATTTAATCTTGTTTTAAACGCGAAACATAATTAAGAAACGTTAGCGAACTAACATAAAACAAAAATAAAGAGATAACCTCTTTCAAAATGAATTTTCTATTCAATCCCATTCTAATTACATTTTGAAACTATGTTAAACAGTCGTAAATGTAAATAAAAATAACGGCTGCACTGGAAAAAGTAATAATTTCAGTGCAATTGCACGTTACCGCAGCATATAAAGGAAAAATTAATTGCTTTATAAAACGATCCATTACGCGCAATCGCGAAATTACATCCGCAAATTAGAAATTCCTCTTTGCAACTACTTTTCCGACCGCCGCGGAATCAAAGCATTCGAAGAAAGAAAAAGCTTGACTAAAGAAAAAATAGTAAAAAAAAAAAGAAGAGAAGCAGACGGCGGCAAAGTAAAGTGGAAAGGAAAGAAGGCAGCCGGAGAAAAGCAGAAGGCTGCAATCAATTCCATACTTTTTTCCTTCAAGATGCAAATTTCCCTGCCTCCGTAGCCGAGCAGCGTCCGAAGCAACAACCCAAAAGTGTCGGGGGTCTTGCTTCGAATCCCCTTTTTCTTTTGCCCTACGCAGCTCACCGACGCGGAAACGAGAAGAAGCGAAAGAGAAAGAGAGAGAGAGAGCCCGGAAATGTAGTTTGTTTCCTACTTTACGGCGTAATCTATGAACTTGGCGTAGCTTAGTCGGCCCGGAGAGGGCAAAGTATGTTCCCTCCGTAACGCTGCATTAACCTACTCTGCCGCCAGGAGGAAAAGTACTAAATCTACTTATGAACTTTGTGTATTTTTAATAATTTTAAGCGCGCGCCGCTGCAGAAACCAGCTTGTACCTGAGCCGTTCGCGGACGGGTCCTTAAAAAAAACATGATCAACGCATTGAAGTCGGATGATTTGAGTCAATTCAGTGTGATTAATTGTTGGATTAAGGTAAACAAATTTTTAAACGCTTAATAATTAAAAGTAGAGAGCTTTGAAAATTAGAATAGAAAATAAAAAAAGACAAAGTATTTTTATTTTCTATTTAATACTTCATAATAAAGAATGAACGAATGAATCCTTACACGCGTAATAAAATAATAGAGCGCGCGTAGCACGCTTTAATACAATAAAAAAAACTACCGCTGCTTCGTCTGTCTTAAGTCTGGTGACGTTCGGCCGCGACGACTTTTTCCATCATTTACCCGCCTCCGAGTAGACAAGCGATTTATCGAGATGAGATATGGCCTGGAAGATGATTTTTTGTCCGCAAGGGTTAAGCCCGGCTCTTACGAGATATTGGATAAAACGATGCCTTTTGGAGGTATTGAAAACTGATCTTTTACGCGTCTGGAATCCCGAGAACGTATAACGATTGCCGAGAGAAGTTCGAGTCTCGCAGTCGGAAGTGCAAGTTAAGCACACTGCATGTAAGACTAAATTAATTTCTAACGCATAGATGTTTGCGGAGTCGATTAAGCAGAGACGCTGAAATTGGAACTACCGCGTCTCGTGTTCTTCGCTCAATCGATTGCGTCAACATTGTTTACACGTCAAAGTTTCAGCGACGTTCCCCAAAACGTTTACCATCCGACATTTACTCAAACAAGCATTTACGACAGTTTCTTTAGAAAAGAATTTTATAATATTTCATTCCGTCCCGAATCTAAATAAATGATTCGACTTCCGGACCGTCGGAGCTCTTGCCCCGTTCCTATCTCTCGAGCGCCGTCTTCTTTTTGCACGCGCTCGGAACTGCTCGACGACGAATCCAATCGTTTTTCACCTCCTCGTGCCGCCGCTCTTCCTTTATCTTTTCTTTTCTTTGCTTAACGTATATCGAGGCCGAAAAAGCAGTTGGCTCGAGGAATGCGTACACATCGCAACGGTGTCACTTCGAGTATCGAATCTCGAAACAGATCAACGAAATCTCTCTCGCGCGCGATGCGAGATCCCCCTGTACTTTTTTACTCGGAAGATATAAGGGGCTGTCTGAAAGGGGGATATTGAAAGAGAAAATTCTGCGAGGATTGTACGCTTATTGACAAAGAGAGAGAGAGAGAGAGAGAGAGAGAGAGAGAGAGAGGATTCACCGATCGAGATGAACGCTGTCGGAGTGATGAAGGAAATTCTAGCCCACCGTTAGAGAATGAAAAGGGGATCTGAAATCTGACGAGAAGATGAATGAACCGGATCTGTTTAACGACTGTTTGAAATACATTTGAATGCTTTTTTAATGTTAATAAAATAACATTTCTGTCGAAAAAACAGACGCTAGGATTTTTTGATAAATCGCGAACTGATTTATAACTTGGAAGTGGAAACTAAATGAATAACTAAAAATATTTCATACTTTTCTCAAGAAAAATACTAAAACAGCGGTGTGACCTGTTATTCATTTCGATGAAGCGTTCCCACTGGCCAAAAGATGTACAGAAAAAGCAGACGAAATAAAAGCCGGAAGAAAAGAACGAGGAACGCCGTACTGTAAGTAAGAGTAGAGAGAAGAAAGCTGCAAAGTTGTCCGTTATATTGTCAAAAGCAGGCCGCGGGAGAGCTTGAATCGAGGGGGTTCTCTTGAGATACCTGAACGGTAAAGGAATTATTCTCTCGTCCTTTTCACTTATTCCTTTGCAAATCGTTACGTTAAATAATTAGGTACATTGAGCGAAGACAGATTATTGGCTTTGAAAATTGTTTCTTTTGATCGTTAATTAGCGTTTTTTTTTTTTTTAAATTGATTTCTTTCATTTATTGATTATAGTTAGAGTATCTATGCGCACTGTAAGGAAATGTAGTTTTTTTTGCCTTTTGTTTTGCATTCTCAAATATAAGCTACTTATTTAGCACAGTCCAGTGAAAAAGAGCACATTATATACAAGATAAAATCAGTGTCTTATACTTAATCAAGCCATCAGTCAAAAAAAGACTCCCGGTACAAAAAGTGCCCCCGCAGCCTTGAAAACGGTGTCCGAAAGCCAACGAAAACAATAAACCGAGCGGAGGCTCTCGCATATTTACCCTTCGCCACAAAGCTGACTCTTCAAAGCTGTTTAACAGCGTCGAGCCGTGGCAAAGACTACAGAGTCCCCGCTCCGCGAGAGAGAGAGAGAGAATACGTTCGTGCTGATATTTGCCCTGGTGTAAACGCGTCGGCAAGTCGACACTCGGCCCTGCCTGCGCCTTGCGGCTTCGGTTTATGTACCCGCGCTTGTAATTAATGCCTGTCTTTGTGAGCCCCCCCCCCCCGAGTTGATGAATTTCCCCGCGCTCTCTGCCTTTTCTTTCTCGCGGCTGACGTTATATTGATGTGTACCACTTGCGCGATCTAGATTGCCGCGCAATGCCACGGCTTTTAATAATGCCGCTTATTAAGCCGTCGTCGCCGTCGCGCGCGGAGATTAACGCGTCGGATGTGTGTGTGTCGCGAGACGCGGCTGGTTTTCGAGAACGTTTTGCGAGCACTGCGGGTACCCAGGGATTGCCCTATAATAGCCCAGGAAATTAAGGGAGACGATTTCGGCGAGGACGAGAGATTATTTTTGACTGGGGCTTACGGGCGCCTTTTCGCTGAACGGTATAACTATGTCGAGTACTATAACTGCAGATGCTATAACTCATTTTCGTTCGTCTACCCGAACGTAATTTTGATAAAAATTTGAAAATATAATTGCTTTCACGGAGGAGGATTCTAATTCCCCCTGGCTTTTAGAACGAGTAAACTAATGATTATTCCGGCCGACTCTTTCCTTCCGCTCTGTTTGCGCACAGATTCCAGGCGGCTACATCCGCCGGCTTACAACCCGGCCCTTTTAATTAACGCGCACTTACCGGTCGCGTTCATCCGCAATTTACATAAATCGCTGCTAACCGCCGATCGAGATCCCGAATAAACTCCCCCCCCCTCCCTCGCTTCCTTTTTTCTCCCCTTCGCCTTGTTTTTTCTCTCTCTCCGCCTCGGCGGCCGGGAATACGAGTTCGTTTATCTTTATCTTCGCTTTTTAGATGGGGCTACTCGGCGAGGTTTCCGATACGACCTTGGCGATTGTTGGAAGTCGAAGGATCCAAGTTTCGCTCTGCTTTTCTTGCCCCGACGCTCGATCACGGATCCCTTTTATGCGGCTTCCTGTTTATTCCTTCTGTCTGGGCTCTCTCTCTCTTTCTCTCTTACTCCTTTAATCGTATATAAAAACAGGGTGAAAGCGGGCGAAATGATGGGCCTTTGCGATTGAGAAAATTGGCTCGATCGCCCTGCATTAATCTCGACTGGCTCGGAGCATTTTACGGAAATTGCTAATATCGATTTTTCTTTACCTTTATTTGAGCGCTATGGAAATTTCTACAATAATTTAGTTAATTCGCCCGTTTTATCCGTTATATCTTTCGAATATTCCGCTCAGATAAAAAGCGTCCTCCAATTTTATAAAAAAAAATATTACAAGAATACGCAAATCATTGTTTTTTACTTCACTTCCTATCTGCAAAATCCGCTTTCTCAAATATTCATTCCTTAAAAGATTAGTGCCGCGCAGCGAAATTGATTAATGTCGCAAGAGCTAATTCAGTAATACTTATTCATTACCTCCCCGCGTATCCATTAAAAACAATTCAATCAAGCTTGAGCCCCGCTGCCCGTCAGAATTGGTTACACCCCAATTTTCCCCGCGTCGACGTCGCGACAAGAGCTTGTGCCCCGCCGCATTTCCAGGTAACAACTCACTTCCCAATCAGCCGTCCGGCGGGCGGCACTTGCTCAAACAAATGCTCGAGCATTCCTCTCGTCGCGAGATCAAAGATACAGAAGGGGCGAAACACGAGGCGCGATTTCCGCGTCACGCAACTGCCGCGGCGGCACCATCACCCTTCCGTGTTAACGGGCGATTTGTCGCGGCGTCGGCGGCGGCGCGCGCATATTACTCCGCTCGGCAATTTTGCTCTCGCGCTAATAACCGCGCGTATCTTTGACATCGCGCGCGAGCATTAAACCCTTGTAGAGGAGAGATTGGCTCGACACTTTCAGCTGGACGACCAATATCCAGCCGCGGACACGCGCTCGCCCCGGTAATTGTTATTGGGCGCGTTAACAAGCGAGAGAGGGAGGTCGGCCCTCGGTCGGCGTCGAGGATTCGATTTTGCTTGAACTCGCGCCCGAGAAAGGCCGGGGGATAACGAATTTAAAGGCGATGTTGCGCTTTCTGCGGCGCGGATTTTTGCGGGGAAGACGCGCGAGGCGACGGCTTCGTTGGGAGAGTAGTTGCTGCTTTTTCGGGAGGAAGTCTTAATTTCAGTGGAGTGCCGAACCGCTGTTTCGTTCGGTTAATTAAGCCTTTGTTCCTTTTTTCAAAGAGGTTCCGAGTAAAGGGCTTTTAGCTTTGCTTGTTTTCTATTAATGTGAGTAATTCATCGCTTTTATTCTTGATTACTCCGCTTCGAAAATGATGGTACAGTGTTATGCTGTTTTCTAATTAATTTTAATTGACTTTTATATCTGAAATTACTCATCTTGACATTACTGATTCTCTAAGAAAGAAATTATGCGAATCAGTTATTAAACATTGTGTAAAATAAGCAGCGGTATCTGCAGCACTAATTTTTGTCAATAAATTTTTACAACCGTTCCAAATTCTAAAAAGAATAATTGGAATTCCTGAACTTCCAGGATGTGCCATTAAAAAAAAATGCAGTTAAACTTACAAGCAGAATTATAGTTTTGCTGAAGGTAATGTATCTCCGCTACAATTCGTGCAGTTGTAAAGTCTAAAATATCGTACCTATGAGCAATTTGTAATAGCGGCCATTACAATCGGTGCGGCTTGGGCCACAAATTTTCGTTTTTGTAATTTCACGTATGAATGTCGGAATAAGCAATGATAATCCCCCGCGCGAAGCGTACTTTCGCTCATTAACCATTTTCACACATGAGATATTTAGAATAACTTTGAAGCAAGAATTTGACTTTATTAATTTTGTTATATAAATATACATTTATTGAATACATAGTTTTTATAAATGAAAATGTGCTGAATTAAAAAGGAACCGACAAAAAGTTTTCATATCATTTATTTTGTAAATCAATTTTCGAACGTTCTGTGTATGAAATTTCTAAAGTTTGTATTCATAATGTGTCTCGATTGTACCGTTGCCGGATCATATACCAGAGAATTCTGCCTAACCGTATTTATTATAATTAATACTGCGAAAGGCTAAAATTGAAATACGATGCAACATTGTGTTCAGTTGGTTTACCTTATAAATGGATTATAGATGCGATAGTACGCGATAGTTGAAAGATTTAATTCACGTTTTATTACGCGATTGCTTAATCGCTCACTACATTTAGAAACATCATATTTACACACCTGCCTGAATGCGGACAAGACCGTTACACAAGATAAAATCCACATTCATATCTCATCTCTGTCAATAACCACCGGTTCGTCGAAAAGTGCATTTATCCATATTTGATATCGGATCGTTTGCGTGCGGCCTTCGATTTTGATACATGGATTGAGAGCGCGAAAAAAAATAATTGACTGCGGTGAGTAAGTAATAAATCGTCAAATCTGTTTCTGTTAATTTGACTAGCCAATTGACTCACCGCATTGGCTCATCGGCTTGTGCGCGGTGACATATGGAAATTATAGAGATTTGGATTGGTTTATACTACTGCACGCTAATGAAGTTTTCGAATTTATCTTTGTTTAATGTGGGAATGAAAAATGGATTGAGGGGCAGATGAGAGATAAAGGAAATCCTCCTAAGTGGGATATGATTTAAAATATTATAAATATTCGAATATTACTAGGCAGTGATAAAAATAATATAAAAAGCGCAGTCAGATTGTAAGTAAATCCTTTAAATAACAATTTTGAAATAACACCGAAGTTCCAGAAATTTTATATTTTTCAAGAAATGTGAAATTTCAATCAATAAAAAATATTGACAGAATCTCGTTCAATTGTAAAGTAGTTAATAAAATTCGCAGAACAGGAAAAAAGCTTTAAATAACTTCGATTTTTCTCAGTGCACGAAGAAGGTAATCTGCTTCTATAAAAAGCTTTTCAGAAGCCTAATAATAGCCTGCTTCTTATAAAAGGGACAATTTCTCACATAATAATGCTGCTACAAAACTCTAAATCGAACTCTCCGTAAAACACTGCAATACACCAAAAATATATATGCCTGCAGCTATCCCTCGGCACATAATTCGAGCGCGTCAAAATGCATTCCCCGATCTCGATATCGAGGATGAGTGCGACACTCTTCAGCACCAAGAGCCGCGAATTCCAAGAGGGATTCCAAGCCTAGAAGCTTCGAAGGATGACCCGCAAAGGCGCGTTGACTCGCGAGGCGCGTATACACTCGACTATCAGTATAGAATCGAGTGCTAATGAGGTGCCGTTTATTGGATATCGCTGCCGGAGGTATACGTATATATATATGCGAGCAGAGTCTAATTGCGCGTGCGATTGTTCCGCGTGCGGTGACGCTTTCATTTCCAGCCGGATGAACGTGCGCTGCCGGACAATGAAGAGTCCAACTCGGAGAAAGTCTGGAAAAGTATTTCCAAGGTAAAGGGGATTTTCGCCCCTATAATTGAATATCTTCCAGCTGCGTGAAAGGGAGGGATTTGAATTCGCAGAGGTAGTTTTTTTTTAAATATCCAAAGGAGGTAGATTAAAATTATCGATGTTTAAAAGTTTGACTAAAGGTGTCAAAGTAATTGATTTTGTTTTTAATATTGCAAGCGTTCTGGAAAAATAAATATAGAGGGATGCGGCTGTGAAAGCTACTATTTGTATTGAATAAAACTTGTAGACTATTAGAAGTTTCAGATTATAATTTATTATTTTAAAAAGTTTCTCGGGAATTTCCAGTGTTTAAAACTTCTGCGAAAATTTGCGGCTTATGTACTCCAATATTATTTATAAAATATTAAAGGGCTTACAATTTTTTTTTTTAAAACGTTGCATTAATTATTTGATAGCATAATTTAATTATACTATTATAATTTTCTCATATAGCTTTAAAGTAAATCTAAAATCTTACCAAGCTTATACTATAAGAGCGCAAATTTGCCAAAGTAAACTTATCGATCGTGAAATTGTTTGTTCCCTCGAAAGCGGCAAGCAAACAATTACCCCGAACGAGCGCTAAAAAAATAATTTCCCAGGCCCGATAAGCGGCGGGCGCACGAATCAGCGTCGCAGGGGCAGCACCTAACACGTGACTCGCTAGTTTCCTCTCGGGCGCATAAACGTCGGTAGTCACACGCAGGTACACACATCGCTCTTAATGAAAGATCCAATTATACGCGTGAATCTCGTTCCAGCGACGGATATGGGAGGCAACGTTGTTTTTCGCTTCCGCCTAATGCACGAATTACGCGTGCCGATTTTTTTTTCAAACTATTACATACTTTACCGAAGGTTTAGAGTTTTAGAGTTGCTGCATATCGGACGTCGAATTCTGATTTAGCGCGACAAAAATCTTCGGTTAAATTCGAGTCTGGAGTCTCGTCAAATGTTTCGGCCTGCGTTATCATCATCAATAACCATCAGCTCGCCCCGAACTAAACTCTATTTGTGCAGCGCAACGTCGCCGTTAAGAGCCGAGGAAAGAGAATGTTTTCGCGCGCGGCCATCTGTCACAGTCGGACTTTTCTCGGACCCGCCGCGAGTTTGTTGATGACGTTCTGTCCGACGAGGACGAGTTATCTTTCGTCGAGTGTTAGTCACTTTTGATGTATGTAGCGAGTAAGATAACGGATTGTCCGGGGCAAAAAAAAAATGCTAAGGGTTTTTGTCAATGGCTTGTTTCAATGTTACTCTTGAAATTTCTTTTGACAAATTGCGAATTTAAATGGATTATGTTATTTTAGTAAGTTTGCGAACCGATAATTATAATTCTCTATAGAGCTTTGCTGACAGAGCAATCGTTTCTACTTGCCACGCTTTAATTATTCTTGATTGGAAATGGATAACGGGCATAAATAATCGATTTAGTTCAATGCGCAGGCAGGCAACTTAATCAAAATTGAAAATTTGTTACGTAGATAATGCAAACAAAATAATCATGAATAATTCATTTATCGTCTTTACTCTTTAAGCAACTTTAAACCCAATATTTTTATTAATTTATTAAAATAATTACAAAAAAATAAAGATTGATAGGTAACTTGAACGGGTGACTGAATTACGATTAATTATGATAAATTATGAACAGCAAAAGAAGTAATTTTCCTCGAGCCTTTGATGAAAGTACACACGTAATACGGAGACTGCTATTAATTATTAACAGTATAAAGAAAAACGTCTCACGTCAAAACATTGTTTTCCTCAATCATTTTCTGGCGGCAAAGCTGTTGAAAACGAAAATCCCACGGCCAACTGAATCCCTCTGTATACAAAACAACGAAAGGGCTGAAAGAAAAACAGAGCGCGGAAGCCGGCGACTCGCCCATCCATCCAAATATTCAGTCAGTTACACACCTTGAAACAACAGGCAGAGCTCTCGGGGTCCTATATCAACCTATGCAAATCCGCGCACGACTGCGAAAGAAAAGAGGCCGCGCGCGCCCGCGGAGATAAATGGACCGAGGAAGGCCGCAGGAATATTGTCCAGAGCGGCCATAATTCGGTCCTGCCCGGCTCTCGATTATATTTCTCCGAGAGCGGCGCAGAGAGAGAGAGAGAGAGAGAGAGAGAGAGAGAGAGAGAGAGAGAGAGAGAGAGAGAGAGAACGGGACCTATGCGTGATCGATTGCAGCGGCTCTGCGTGCGTTTTCGAGCCCAAAGTCCATACGAGTGCGGTGCGGCCTCCTCCATAATTAATTGCGAATTTTGGATGATGCATACACGCGCGAGCGCCGCTATTTCCGATCCCTCTCTCGCTTCCGGCATAAATTATTTTTGATTTAGGCGCGAGCCCCTGCTATCTTCCTCTCCATTAAAGTCAATACGATGGCATCCGGTGTAGCCAAGGGAAATATTGGGCGCACTCGCTTTGTTATCGCGGCGTTCTCTCTCTCTCTCTCTCTCTCTCTCTCTCGATAATGACGACCAATTTTCCGGCGAGTTCTTTGATTGGACCAAAGGCTTGCCAAACGAGCTGAAGAGGGTGCAGAGGTTCGCCGGGAATTATTGCGCTTCGGGCCACTTTTCTAATTTCCGCCGCACGCGCCGGTGAGAAAATGTTTGTTTCGCGTGTGCGGACGCCAACGCTCGTTTTTGTCGGTTCCTTTTTTGCGAGATTATTATTCTTATTGGAGCGCGGAACTCGACTCCCGTGACTTTTTGCTATTTTTACGCGTGGTGTATGCAGGGAGAAAACCTTTGTTTTGTAAGCTGCTGCACTGCGCGGTGAAAGTAATTCCGCTGGAAATATTGAACCTTGGATTATTGTGCATGTCTGTTTTATTCTTAATTTTTGTGATTAAGTACAATCTAGTGAAAAAATAGATAGAGAGAGCTTCGATTTTCGTTTTATTAGAGCAACGAAACTTAATACTTCTTTATATTTCAGATAAGTTGAGTAAACGAAAATTGCATATATATATTTTTCATTTTTTTTAAGGTCATAAAAATCTAGAGCAATTTTCAGGGACAATTTTCCTTTATACCGGATTTTTCGGTTTGAGGAATCGAGCCTACATCCAGGTTGTGCTGAGAGCTCACGTATGCACCGGAACAAGTCCGGACAATTTTAGCGAAATACCAGCGAGTGAGAGTATGAGTATTGCAAACGTTGGCTACTACAAGCCTCGAGAGCTTCGAAAAACTTTTTGGGCGAGGTGAATTATTGGGGTAGGTCGATTGCTAGAGGCAAAGAGAATTGATTCAGACTCTGAAATCAAACACCTTAGTCTCTGCCGATCGAAATGAGATCATAGGCGTGCTTCGTTTACCAAAGCAAGCCTATGATCTCTTTTGCTGATTAACGCCACATGGGAGCGTAAATAGAGCGATGTTAAATCCTAAGTTTAATCCTAATCCTGTATCTTATATATAATAATAATAATAATATAAAAAATGGATGACTAGAAAAAGTGAAGTCTTGAAAAGCGACTTGACTAGCTGAATTAAAAAGGAAGTAGATGGAGTAAGGATTGCTTAGTTCTGATCATGATTTGTTGCTCACTTTAAAACGCAAAACCGAAACTCACGGTAAAATTGCGCACGAACCGCGCTTGAAATAAGATAAAAAATAAATGCCTTTTTCAGCAGACTTTAATTGACTTATACGGAGTTGGGTTACATAAACTCGAGTGTAATCGAATCCAGTAAACAGAATAAACTTTGCACAAATAAACTGAACGCAACGTATCGTTGCTCCCTTTAAAAAAACGCTGCCAACCGATTTTGCACAACTTTCTCATTGAGAACATAAAAACAACGAAACAATTAATTTATATTATAAATGGAATTTTATGAAATAATTACTATTATCTTATCTATTAAATGGAGAAATTTAAGTTAAAATTTATCAACGAATTTAACACTACGTCTTACGTGTCCTGTTAAATTAGGCGGTATTATATGATTCATCAATTGATTTCCAAGTGCTAAAATTTTTTAATTCGTTCATAAGACTATGAATTTTTCACTACATTATGTGGCATAACCATGATAGGTTCCTAATAATAATAATAATAATAATAATATGACTGTAATATTTTATATATATATATATATAATTTAAAATTGTTATAAGACAAAAACTAGTAGATGAATTTAAACATTTTTTTTTAATTTTGAAAATTTAGTTAAAGACGAAAAAAATAAGTGATCGATCATTCAAAAAGACGGATTATTTAATAAGTTACAGATATTTAAAAAAATTGAAAAAAAAAATAAATTGAATCTTAATATCTTTTGAATTAATAAGTTTCATAAGCAGAAAAGCTATACAGCTCTAAACATACAAAAGATCTGCCTTTTCTCAAAATTTCAAGTCAATTGAAGCCTTTTTAATTCCGTAATCGTTGGACAAAATCGCTTGAAATTTGTGAAGATTATAGTTCTATATACTGTTAATTGCCAACATTTTTTTCAGAGCAATTGATAATTTAATTTAAGAGTTATAATCTTTTTTTAAAAAAAAAACATTTTTATTAAAAAGAAAAGAACCATAAAAACTAAAGTAATTTTTGTTCTCTGAAATCATAGATATTTTTATGCTCTTTAAAATAGTCTTCATTCGATTAAAATATCTCAATCCTATCATTAAAATTTTTCAAAAATTAAATTTTTCAAAAATCTAAAATTGACGGTAAAGCAAAAACTAATCTATAGAAGTGCTTGAAATTTTCAAGCCCTCTCACAAAAATGAAATGAAACTTGTACGCTAAATTTGAAACGAATCCACGGCGTCGTTTAAACGTAGTTAAGCGGGAGCTACACATACGTACGTACATACGTACATACATCTGGACATTTTTTAAAAACTACTTTTTTAGACTCTCTGAACCTACAAATGTGCTTGTACGTCAAAATATGAGATTTGAAAAATTTCACCGATCCAAAGCTTTATGAAAAAGCAAAAAAAAGGCAAGCAGAGTCGCGGAGCACAGACTCTAGCACCAAAAAGGCGCATATATCTTCGACCAGTAGCTAAATTATTCGCTCGGTCACTCGAATATCAGCGGGGGGAATTTATCGGCGAAATTTTCGAGCGAATGTAAACCGGCCGAAGTTTCACCGCAGATCTAGATAACCGAGGCGCGCCTAAACGCCTCTGTGCCCAGATCGCCTCCGGAAAAATGGCGAGCAAAGTAATTCCGGGAAAATAGGATTTGCAACGGGCTCTATTGAACTTTGCCGCTCTCGCGAGAGAGGGGAAAACAGCGAGGGACGCCGGGCTTGACAAGGCCTTTTTCGTGTTTGAAACTCGTTCGTTGCGAGCTTGTTTTTTGTTGGCTCTGCTTTCTCGTCCGATTTTCCGCACGCTCTCGGTATCGCGAAAGTATTAGGTACTTTCTGGTTAACTTTGTTTAAGAGAGGAGGATTCGAGGAAAGGGATATATTTGACGAGCGAGTGCGGTAAATAAGATAAACGACGTGCTGCTTGAGGAAGTTTGTGTAATAAATAGTATGATGCGCGGGGAGTTTCGATCGGTGAAAAAAAAGCAGCGTAATACGATTCGGCACGAATCAACGTTTGATTTTCTTGAAAAATAATGTATCGCGTAAAGGTACGGCAAACAGGCCCGATGATGTATTATTTAGGAATATTTGTGTGGTAAATATGAGTGGGTATTGATTATATTTACAACGGAATAAACCGATTTGACTTTTTGTGCTGAATAAATTTCTCGGTTTAGCAGACAGTTAACATCATGAAAATCATCATTGAAATTTTCACATATATTATTTGATAAAGTAATGTAAGGTTCTTAAAACATGATTTTATTCTGTTCAAATATTGAATAACATAAATTATGTTTTAATTTTATTTAAAACACAGCTGCATTCGTATATGATTTAAATAAAAATCATGTTTCTAAGAATCTCTCAATATTAAATATTAAAATTTGCAGAAAATCCATATATAGAGAGCTTTCTTTGACGCGTTTTAATCAAATCGACTTCTCCAAATAAATAAACCACGAGAAATTTTCTGCCCAAAGAAAAATTTATCAGAACACATCCCTGGTAAAAATGTAAAACATTTCTTACCTAGGAAATAGGTTATCAGAAAATAAGATTAGGTAGCAACGAGCTAACCTTTTTAGAATATAATTTCCTAGAATGAAACATTTTTTTCACACGAACTGAACATTTAGTAGAATAAAAGCTTTAAGCCATTTTTAAGGTATTAAGTAGATAATCTAAATGTTCTAAAAAAGTAAGGTTATGCAACCTCGTCAAACTCAATGTCACACTAGAAGACAATTTTACCGATTGTCCGTCTACATAGGAAAAACAAATTATATACTAATGTAGCTCGCAATTCGCGAAAACTTCAGATGCTCGTCATCTCCCAGCTCGCGCAAAAATCATTTTTCCACCTTCGCAATCGAATTCGCGCACAAGCAACAAGGATCGTTTGGAGTTCCAGAAAAATCTCGCTAAATCGAGTCCAAAATACCATGCAAAAGCTAGCCATCGATCGCCGGCCGAGTCGATTCAAGCGGCGCCCGCTTAAAATTTCGCGCCTGCAGTCGCGAAATAAAATGTATGCACGCCGGCGGGCGGCACTAATAATAAATTAACCCCCGCGAGATTTAACGCTGCGGCCGAGCGCCTTTTTACGGAGCGATCGCTGATTTAGGAGGGCGAGAGAAACGAGCCGTCCCGTCCTTTATCTCTGTTTCTCCGTGTATAAGACCGCACGGACATTTGGATCGGCGCTGGCCTTTTGCGGATTTATGGCGTGGCGAGCTTTGAGCGCTCGCCAGCTTCGCCTTTGCTTATGGCCAGCTCCCCCCTCCTCCGATGCCGCTCGAAGGACGGGGGAGGGCTGAGTGCGCGGTAAAGTGTTGGCGTATTTCATTTATGGGGCGAAACTTCTTGAGGTCGCTGCCCCCTCGTGTGGCATACGCGGAGAGTTATGAAAACAATTAAAATCAATTTAAAGTTCGTAAGGGGACGTACGGTCAGACACACTAATGAAGGTTTAATGAGATACTTTATTTGATTTATTTTTCAAAGTTTACAAACATTTTTGAATTAAAGTCCTTTATTACACTTTTTCAAAGTAAATAGGCTAAAAATAAATTTTAATAACGGAGAACGAGCTTGAAACTAAAACAGCGTCAATGCAACTTAATCACGTTCATGCGCGTGGTTTTATGTTTCTTCCAGCTATTTCATTTGACTAAAGTGCATTCATTTACTCGTGAAATTCGGAATTCGGAACTACGGTAGGTGGCTGCTTCATTGTTCGCTGCCGCCGTGCGATAATTAGATGGCGGACAGCAGCGTACGGCTCTTACTTAATGAAAGCTCTGCACTTTCCCCGCAGTGGCTGCTGCACCTTATGCGCAAAGCTCGCGATAATAAAATTATAATACAATTATCGAGCAGCCGTGCCGATATAACTGGTAGAAAAAAATTATGAATTAAACGTTACTACGATTTAATTTAATTCGATACGCGCGCTTTACTCAAAGTTCCGAGTGCGATGCGCTATTTATTTCTTGTTTCACGGGCATGAACTTAGGTGCGCGTAGACGCTGTAATTTGTTAACTTTAAAAGAGAAGCGAGAGAATGAGAGACGGAGAGATTGGCGTGTGCCATTGCGATTTTAACCACCTGGTGAAAATTTCCCCCGGGAGGTCGTGCATAATCCCTTCTCGGACAGAATAAACTTGCATGCGCGCCTCCTTTTAAATGCTTTTAGTTTCGATGCCAGTCATGTAAATGAGGCGACGCCGAAGTGACGCCGAGCTCCGCGTCTCCGAGGGTTGATGTTGGGGTCGCCAGTATGCTTTACTCGGTGGAGAATTTTTTTCTCCTGTTATCACTTCTTATTTTCGTTAAGTAAATGACTGCTTAAAACTGCAGAGGAGATTGCCGACAAAAAAATCAGTTTGAAAATTATTCAAATACGAAGTTATGATTTTCTCTCTCTTAAAAAAACGATGACCGGATGTTGTAAAACACTTAAAGATTGATTTTAATTGGTTTGTAAGAATTGAGCCCGAGGATTCGCTAAATCCGCTAAGTTCTAATTTTATATTTAACTATTTACAACTAAATAATGAAATTAAAATAGAATACAAAAATTTCGTTTCTTTATCTTATAAAGATTATCTAATAATTTTGTCATTAAAATGCTTAAAACTAAATTAAAAAGAAAATTTGTACTTAAAAAAAAATGCTGCGCGCGAAGCGCGTTTCGATTCAGTTAAAATTAAAAAAGACACTCTCCGGTAAACCTGACGGCACTATATCCAAATCCGGATGCAGAGCAGCCGCTCTGTCAGCCCGCGAAGGAGGCTAAACAAAACAGGAGCGTTAATTCAGACCTCTAAAGAACTTGGCCGTCCTTTTTCTCCGCCGCGTCGGGGAGTATTTATCTTCCGAGCTTTCCCATCCACTTGGATAGGCGAGGCGGAAGGGGCGTGTGATGGAATCCCGGCCGGTGCGATCGAGAGCTTGACCGATAGAATTTCGATCGCGCGCACGTATAACTAGCTAGGTACGAATAAAATCCGGGGGAAAAGGGCTTCTCGCTCCGGCGGTGGAAGAAAAAGCGAGGGGACATTTTCCGGCTCGTCGCCGATTTGTCCGCCGATAAATCGCCTCTCTTTCTCTCTCTCTCTCTCTGGCATTAGTTGCCGCTCTGCCGATCGAGAGGACGACTCGAAGGCTCGTATATGTACAAGTGTATAGCGCTTGTTGGCGGAATACGACTGCGGGACCGCGTGTCCTACAAGACCATAAAGTATGTGTCGCTGCTCGTTGGGCGGTTGTGTCGTCGTCCTGTTTATCGGCTTCTCCCACCTTCGGATTAGCTAATATCTGGCGAGCGCTCGCAGCGGGAGCCCGCTGTTTTCGGTCTGCTCGTTCGGATTTGCGATTTGTACCGGGATTAATTTGCACGGGGCGGCGCCGAACGATCGCTGAGTTACACCATGTTTTTTGGCCCCGGAATCGTTCGGACGCGGTGCTAACTGCGCTCGGTCGCGAGTTATTTGGTCGGAGCCGTTAATTGTTGCGGGTACTGCTAGTCTTTTAGCGATGTTGGTATTGATAGGAGTATATATTTTATTCTCTTTTCAATCTGTTGAACAGATAATTTATTTAATTAATGTTTTAATTTTTAAGCAAAAAATTTTAATCGTAAAGTTCTGAAGAGAAAAATATAGGAAAAAGAGTGCAATTAATTTGATCGAATAACTTAAAAGCTTCAAGTTTGAAAACGAATAATCCTTTTTTTTAATAATTAAAATAATTTTATTAAAGCAAAGTAATAAATGTATGTATAATGAATTGTAGAAGCATTAACAACCGAGTTCGCGTAACTGATTTCAAAGAAAAATGAAAAAAAAAATCTTTTAAATTCTCGAACGCACAACTATGACGTCGAATTCCGCAATGAAAGGTCGATTTATAAAGGTAAAAAATTGATGAGGGAGAAGGCCGCTCTGGAGGGAAATCCGACACGGGACTGAGTCGGCGATAAATAAGTGATTTCCCATCCCCGCGGTGCTTGCACTCGCCAGGACACGAGCGAATATTCGCTCGGAGCACTGTTCGCTCCGAGCGGATTCATTGTTTCGGCCGAAGCAATGGTGAAATGAACACGGCGCGAGTGTCCGCGCCCGCTTGTTACTCGTGTTTCGGGGGTCGGGTCGTACTTTGGCCAATAGACATTTTCAAATGAGGGAGAATATGTTGATGTGCGCTGTGCAAATAGGTAATAAAAAGTGTTATTGGTAGGTGAAAAAAAATTAGCCCTATTTGATAAACTTCTGGGTACTGATAAGAAGTACTAGATGGCTATTAAGAAACTTTAACACATCTGGTTTACTACTAATAAATTACCAAAATTAAATCATAGCAGTTTTGAAGCACATAACCTCAATTTTCTCGATAATTCGAAGAGGTGGAGTATTTCTGTGACCAGATTTGATTTCAGCGATGCAAAATCCACGGAAAATAATTATCCATAATCAACTCACAAGAATTATGTTGGTTAGTATAATAATATTTTCAACATTATTTATGCAATCACTGTAAATAATGTAAGGTTTACATAGATCCCTGCCAAGTCAACCATTATTAGGTCAACCTATTATTCGGTCGATTTAATTTGCTCAAACACCCTTAACGATTAAGCAGTGACACCAATTCTGATTAGGTCCTAATAAAGCGGTGCAAATAATTAAACAGCACCAGAGTTAGAGTTAATAACTAACGTATTTTTGATTTAAAACATTGATAAAATCTATTTTTATTTAATTTGTAATTCACAAAGATTCAATTACCAATTTTTTAATGTTATTAGGTGCATTCATGCGCGCTTCGCGCGCTCTATATTTATTCCATTATATAAATACGGATTCTTTTTCCTTTTAGTTTGCATTTATCTTTATACTTGATACAATACGGTATAATACACGTATCCAATAAGTTATGTTTTATCTTTAATTTATGCTAATATTTAAATTTTAGGTT
>JAWWEO010000009.1:23923616-23940214 GCA_035582975.1 Ormyrus labotus | reverse complement strand
TACATTGATCAATTACAAATAAGTCTCATGATACTTACTACGTAACTTGCCAGGCCCGTTTCATTTTGTTAAAAGGTCGACAAATAAATCGTTTTTTTTTTTTATATGTTAGTATCTTAATTATACTAAATAGGTGCATTCATGCGCGCTTTGCGCGCTCTATATTCCATTATATAAATACGGATTCTTCTTCCTTTTAGTTCGCATTTATCTTTATATTTGATACAATACGGTATATATATTATAATACACGTATCCAATAAGTTATGTTTTATCTTTAATTTATGCTAATATTTAAATTTTAGGTTAAAAATTAAAGCATATATAGCAAAACTAAATATCAGTGAAAATGCTTAGAGATTGATTTTAATTTTAATTTTTTATTATCAAAAAGCATTTTGCATGTATAGTTCCATCAATATCCTTGAAACTTAATTACAAAATTTGATCATTTGAAATTTTATCTCTTATACTTTGACCTAACTTTACGTTACTCTCTAACCAATCAAACTAAATCTTTAAGTCAAAATATAGTAACGTCATTTGAACCAATTACATTTATTGATTCATCAGAATTAACCAATCCATTTTCGGCTTCACTTTTCCGCGATCACTTTTTTGATAGAGGATTATGAAACTAGATTATTTATCACATTCAATTCATTGCGAATTCATCATTATCCACTGCCGAGTCTCGGAGAATAACTACTTAAAGAAATTTCTTTCTAAAAAAAAATGCAATTAAAGCGGTTGTCAGAGTCTCACAGACGTCTCGCCTTACAACCACAAAGTCGACGGATCAGTCGTTTTCATCGAGGAAACGCACACAGAGAGCCCCCCCCCCCCTCGGCTAAGGGTAAGCTCACGTTGCACCGTCGCAGGCCCTTTCAGCTCACAGGATGTGTCTTCCTCTCTAACTCTATCGGCGAGCATTTTCGAAAACTGTCGCCTTTCTCTCTTCCGGTGAGCTCGGGCGGGAGGGGGCGGCGTTTTGTCGGGATTAACGAGCGTCGAAGGCCCCTTGTTCTTTTCCCCCGACAAAAGAAGGCTCTCGCTCTCCGCCTTTGTTGCTTCGCGCGCGTTGTTTATTTCCGTGACCTCGCGCGCGCACTCAGCTGCCGCCATTCGTTTTCTCCTCCTTCTGCCACTGCACTGCTGCGCGCGCCTTTTTCTTTTTTTTTTTTTGCTGCTCCTCTTTAGCAGACATCTGGGTTTAATGTAACTTTCTCGGTCCTCCTTTTTGTTCTCCGCTGTCTCTCGCTCTTTCCCCGCTTTCCTTCCGCCTCCTTACTTAAAGAGGATTCTTTGAAATTTGAAATATTTTAGCTCGCCGGATTTTTCGGCTGCATTATCGAGTTCGCTTTTTAAGCGCGCTTACCGCTTTAAACTATTACCGCGCTATTTCTCTTTTTCGAATATTTTCAGATTTTCAACTTTTTATTTATCTATCGCATCGGTTTCTCGAAATGCGTAATAAATTTTATTTTTAAACGAGAGATTTATTCGACTGAATCTACATTTTTTCTTCTTGATAAATTGAAAATTGAGATCAGAATTTGCAAATAAAACGACTAAAATATAATAGCTTTTTAAAAATGTAAATAGTTTAAAAACAAAATACATGTCTGAAGTTTTAACATTTTACAGTTCTTCGAAAGTAGTAGTAACTGAAAAATATAAGTAAGGATTTGAAAGTGTAAAGTGTGGAATAAATATAAAGTTTCACAACAGGTAAAGAACTTAAAACTGATGACGTATAAATGTGATAACCATTTTCTGCAAACAAAATTTTTATCTCTTTTTATGCAGATAAAAACTAAAATGTATAGTGTTACGAAGTTAAGAAGTACACTATTGCGTGTCGTTGGAAATAATTCATTTTCATACGTTAAAATAAAATTCAATTAACTTTTCTATTGTCATTTTGATAAAAGTGAAATTAGCTGAAAATAAAAATCTATTTTTTGGATTTCTCACTATTTTAAAGTGACTTTAAATAAATCTTGGTAACAAAGAATAGTGATCTAATATAATTATTTAAAGGAATAATATTCTAAAATACCCGTATTTCAGATTTATCATTTTTATTGGAAATCATACAACTTCAGCACATAATCGGCGTTAACGAAACAGAACAGGCGATTAATATTTAGATGTACTAAAGGAAGGGCTTATAACGAATCCCATGGGGATTATGTCTTTAGCGATGAATACGTATAGCGTCCCCAAACGAGAAGCCGAAAAACAAATTCCTTCGGGATTATTTCCTCGATAATGAATTCACGGTAACGTTAAGTACTGCTACTCAAACGGTATAGCTTTTCAGTGCCTCTTGCAATGAAATCGCTGCTTTATTTACGAGCTATTAGGATCACATTTTAAGGAGCTGCATTTATTAAATTAGAAATAAGTGCTTTAAAAATCCAGAAGAGCGAAGTAAAATTTTTCATTAAAAAGAGTGCACACGAGACCCTCGTTCACTTTAATTAACCCGACATCAAAAGGTTGAAAACTTCCAAAACCTCCACCTCATATCTCTCCCTTACTTTTACATCTTACTTGTCGTAAGTTCATATCGTCCTAAACATACGCCGACCAAAAACCGTTTCTCTCGCGACAAAGTCGCCGACTAACGAGATTCTCACAAAGGCCGCTCAGGGCTTGGGGAGAGAAGAAGCTGTGCAGTAAACTTCCCCCCCCCCCCTCCCTACCACTTCGCGTTCATTACCTGCGGGGGAGTGCGTGCGGTCTCGCTCGCGGTTAATTAACTCCTTAAAATTCAATTTCGTCAGGCCGGGCGATCAGCAGCAGCGACGAGAACCGCCGGTGTAATCGTCCGCATCGACTTGATGTTCCCTACTCGGTCCTCGTGTACACTGATACGCGGAGTTGCCTCCTGCTCCTTCCGAGCGTAAGTGGAATTCTTGCGATGTTTGCGGGGGAATGGAATTTTCGACTTGGCTCTTATATATATATATAGTTTTTTTAAGACTTTGTATTTTACGTTATAAACTTTGTTACTAATTGTGCGTGGAAATGAGAATTGTTGTTGGTCGGAACTAACTTGTTATTTAATATTTAGATGCAGTCAGAATCGGGGATTAACAAATTACATTTATTTGATATTATTCTAGAAGATATAAATACGTTTGTAATGCTCGGCGTATATAAATGTTAAGTATTGATTATCACAAAAACTAATTTCTCGGAGTGCACTTCCTTGTAAATATTTCATAATCCAATATTTCGATTGCACCTCGCGGACTGATTACTGGCTACTTATAAACGTCGCAGGTATTTCGGAATATTTCCTATTAGCTTCAATTACAGTTCATTGCCGGGAACATTGGTTCCTTGTTCAAGTAGTTCACCGCAAAACTTTCCAAGACGACAGAAAACCGCCGAATTATTTCTCAGTCGCGGCGATCATGTCTTTTCGCCGGCGGAAAAAAATTGAACGGTAAGGGAACCCCAGCATCGCGAAATGCCCCTTTGCCCTCGGAAAAAAGGGAATTGCAGCAACATCGATCTTCTCTCGAGGCGATGGCTCGCTTTCCTATTTCTTTTCCTCCTCTCTCTCTCTCTTTCTTCCACCGGCTGCAGCAGTCCTGTCAATCTGCGCTTGTCACGAGCTTAACGTCAGCAGGTAACCACTTGCCGCTGCTCTGTGCGAGAGCTGCGAAAGCGGATTTCCGCCGTAATTGGAACCGATTGGATCGACGTTTGAAACACGTGCGTTTCAGCGATTCTCTCTCTCGCGCTCTCTCTCTCTCTCTTTTCCTTTCTTTTGCCCCGCGCGCTTTTTTGCACTCCGGTTCCCAAGCTCTCACGGGATCCCTTTTATTTTTTGCCGTATTTTCTGGAACTGCCTCTTTTTACTCTGTGTACTTTTGTCTCTCCTTACACGCCTTTTGCCTGACACCGCTGCTACTGCTGCTACTGCCGCTGCTGCCGGCTGTCGGAGGCACTGCTGCTGCTGCTGCTAGTGTGTGTTTTTTTTGTTTTGTCACGGCTGACCTGATTTTATTGCGCCCAAGTGCGCGGGCCAACATGTTTTTTTGCAGTTCTGCGCATCCGAGGCTTAATTCAGGAAAAAATTAGCTGTCTTATTCGAACTGTTGGAGTAGCTTAATTAGTAGATTGGAGGAAAAAACGTACGAATGCCATTATTGCTATTTTTTATTTTCAAGCAAAACCATTTTTGGATTAGTACAACATTACTTATCGGTGTCAGTCAAAGCGTAATTATAAATATAAATCATCTGCATTTGAAGCTTTAATGACGTTCTAATTAGCTCCGCGGCCTGCGAAGGATCGCAGCAAGTGGAAATCGCTGTTGAAGTGAAAAGTGAAAAAAGTAAAATCGGGCCGTGTCACTTAAATGAAAAATTTATCGAAAATCTTCGAAATTCCTCGGCGCTGAACCCGGGGTGGAGGAGGGGGGAGGGGGCAAATATCTAACTGAGCGACAGCGTAAAAAGGGAAATAAAGTTAGAAAAGACAGGAGGGGGGGGGGGCTCGTCGACGAGGAAAAGATGGCGAGAGCGCCGACCCGGTAGAGATAGAAACTAAACGCAGGAACACGTACGCAGACTGACGCAACTTGTTACCAAGAGTAGCACCTGCGGAAGACAAGCGAAATAATTCGAAACTTTTGCCGGCAAAAGATATATAAACGGGGTGAGAGGAGTGAGAGAGAGCGGATAACGCCCTCTCGCTCGCCGACGTATTTTCTCGTTGCGCCACACTGGCTCACTGCCGCGCAGCCCCACCGTCTTTATCTACTTAAAGCGCTCCGCCGAAGGAGACGGGGGAAATTTCTTTGTGCGCGCGGGCGAAGTTCTTAGCGGAGATCTGAGCTGAAAAAAAAAATCCTATTAATCATCCGCCGAATGGAAAGCGACGAGCAGCCGCTTCTGACTTGGCCTTGATGAAGCGAACATTTATGGCTTTAATTTAAAACGGTATAACTTTTCGGCGAACTGTGTTTTTGATGAATGTAATGTAAGGGCAAAGGGTTGAAGTTCTGTTTCACTTGTGGATTTTGGAAGATTAGGACGTATAAAGGAGAGTTTATGTAATTTTAATTCATTTCATTAAATTAAGAAGAAGAAAATCTTTTTCAAACTTTTGGAAATTAAAGGTAATGTAAAAACTACTAACATTTATTCATTTCTACGTCAGAATTGAAAATATTTAATATTTGAATTTTTTAATTTTTTGCAAGTAATTTGATGTGAAACCGCTTAGCCTTAAAGAGATTTCTTGTAATATCTCGTAAGAACTTTTCATTTATCAGTTTAACACAGTACAAGTTTTTAATAAGGCTTTCCTTGATCAAATTTGTTGTAAAGTTTTTGCATTATCGTGTAATAGCTCCTTGTAAGACCCAAACTTTTTCACGCACAAACGAGATTTAAGCAAAATCTCTTACAGGAGCTCAACTAACAGAGGCCTCGCAGCGAAAGAGCAGTTTTGAAGTAAACTACGTAGCCAAATCTAATCACACTCGAATCAACCCTCCGACTAGGATCGTCTGTTTGAATTGAAGCTCCTTGGCTGATTTAACGCTGTCCTTGACTACTTCGGCTCCCCCCTCGCCTTACAGCCGCGCATTTCGAGCTATTGAACTTTGATTTCTGGCGACACAAAAGGAGAGCAACTTAAAGGCGATCTACGTCTTTATTCCAGGATAACATTATTTCAAGGGACGAGACTGCGTCCGTGGGTAGGATGTTTGTTATTTGCAGGGATGGTTTTGAATTTCAATAGCGATTTTAGGAGAATTAAAATTTTGCCTCGAGTTCCCTTACCTTTGTTGATGAATAATGTATCTGTAAACAAATGGATAGGATGCATTGAATATAACTTATGTAGCTTTCTAGTGCGGGGAATATAATCAGTTTAGATTCCGGAATCGATACTGTGCAGAGAGAATGTGTGTATTTTGTGTAGAAATATCTGTGCCACGTCGCGTTAACGTTAATGAATTCAAGAGTAATATTTATTTTATGCCCCGGAGAACAATATAGCAAAGTCTTTTGTAGATAGCCAGTATTTTTAGCACCACTTCGTTGCTCGTAACATTTAAAACTCGAAACTCATTATGAGCATATTTTAAAGCTAATTTATTGCCTTTTATGCAAATTTAACAGTTTCTCGTAATCCACATTATTCGTCGTTGACGCGCTTGTGAATTTCTCGACTGAAATACTTTCGTTCAAATTTTATCTCGCATAACGATTACTTTCTAAATTCAAATAAAATTCAAATTTTTACTAACGAGAAGAGTACCCGACATTTGTTTTACGGCTTTTGTTACAACTTTTTTGTAGAAAAGTTTTTTAATGAAGGAAGCCGCGTGCAGTCAGTCTAACACTTGATTTTTCAAAAGTTATATGTTCCGTTAGTTAAAATTAAAAAAATATTCGATGTTGCTTCAATCAGTTCGCTCAGCTTAAGAGCCTCCAACTGCCAAAATTTATCGCATGCGGGATTAACGGCGAGAGCGCAGCGCCGAAGAAAAAGAGCCTTTGAGTCGCGGAAATCAAAACCCTTCGTTAAACTCGGCAAACTCGGGGGGGAGGGGGTGGGTGGGGGTATAAACTTTCGAGCGCTAACAAAGGCAGGAGGCTGGTCGGGCAACATTTAGCAATTAGGGAAATGATATGGGACTTGTCCCATATACAGGCTGCTGGCGGCGGCTTTAACTTGCTTTGAATCATTAGGCGAACTGCGTGGCACCTTGTCAAACAGTTCAATAAAGCCGGCTGATTCCTGCCGGACTTGAAGGCAATCCTCGCCTGTCGCCGCTGCCGACAAAGCTCTCTAGAATATTGCGCCTCTATATTCCGCACTCACATCTGCGCTTCCATCTGAATGTTATCGGATTCGAGAGGAACTATGGGCAACGCGTTTGAATCGCTTTTTGATGAATGTCCAATTTTAAGGAACTTTTGTGCCTTCTGATTTATTTTATTGCGTCAATAATATGCAATTATGGTGGTTAAGAACACTATACTCATCGGCAATTATTACTTGCAGTTAATATTACTTCAATAATTTTTAAATATAGTCCATATAATATTAATTTCATTTTAATATTTTAATTATACAAATATTCACCTTTAGTAGCTTTATTTGAATTTAATTATAATACATAATGAGTATGATGAGAAAGCTGAGTAAGTCATAAAAGTTGGATAGAATATTAAAATTTTAATTATTTTTTTTCAGAATAACGCTGCCCAGAAGAGTGGCCGGTTCTACCCACGGAGATGAGTTGAACACTGGATATGATGTTGAAGAGAATTACGGCCATGTTGGCCGTACTTTTGATGCATTTTATCGGATTATCAAAAGCCATAATCTCCTCAGGTCAGTAAGAAACTTATGAAAATAATTTCATGAAAGTGTGTAATGCCTTTGATAAACTAAAAATGGTAAAAAGAAAATTACTATTGGAGTAGAATTGTGATTATCGATTTTTTTGTAGCTGTTCGTAAATAAAAATTTTCACCTAAATGTAAAATTTATATTTTTACATGTTTTTCGTTTCATCTAGAATGAAACACAAAGCACACTCGAAATCTTTCTCGAATTCGAGTACAATTTCGCCTTCCTTTACTGGCAACACAAAGACGCAAATTGTTCCGTGAACTTGACGTCAACCAGACAATTTTCTAAATTCCCCTCATTAATCAAGAAGCATTCAAAGGGGTCCATTTCCGTCCTGTCGACTACTTTAAGGAGGGTTCTCAGTGATCTAAAAATAATACCAGAATAATAAAAAAAATTTACAATGTTAATTGCAAATACACAAACAAACTCACAAAGAACACGATTGACCATTTATTTTAGGAGATATTAATTATTAAAATTAATCAATTTAACATGGGATTAGCATCTTACATATGTGGAGGTTATACTTTGAGTACTTTTTTTAATACTTAAAATAATAGGAAGATAACAAAAAATATATGAGAAGAAAGAGAATTTAACGCTGAATTGATTGACGTTTTAAAAATTATAAATGACCAGTTACTTTTAGAGCAATAAGACCGAATCGCAAAGAAAGTTGATAAATGCAAGTACCACTCGGCCGTATACTAGACAGGGAGCGCATAAGCAAGCCGCGACAAGAATCATCTTTGAGCTTGCTCAATTCGCGACTACAAGTTTGTTTATAACTTCTTATCTATGGCATTTAGAGAGACGCGGTTTTCGCACAGACCTTTCTTAATACTTATTGCATAATGTTATCAACAAATATTTGAGAATTTCGAAAATTCATAACAGACTTTTGTGGATTAAAGAAAAAAAATTTCTGTATTAAAAATTAGTTTTTTGTTTTAATTTTTTTGTAATTTAATAAAATGTTTAATCAAATTGTGCCTATACAGTATTTATCTAGAAGTATTCAGGAATCCCGTGGAATTTTTTCTAAATATTTAATTAATACTAGTCTTCACAACGGCAGATTGAAAATAAAGTAATTTTTATTTTCCGTGCGATCGCGTTGCGTGCTGATGTTTTTACAACAGGATAGCAAGTTGAAATTGTCAGCTACGTTTCTCGCACAAATGTCAAAATCGATAATTTCTCTGCCCTTCTCCCCGCAGCTTGAACCTGAGGACCCTCCTTAATTCTTGATACCTGAGAAATACGTATCCTTTGCAAATAATCGCTCCTTTACTTGCGTTTATTTCCGCGAAACTTGTTAGAATCTTGCTCACAGAGAATAGAGAAAGAGACACAAGGTGCAGTTTAATTTTCGCTTAATTCGCGGTCATCCATTCGGAAAGCGCAGCGATACATGAATCTAAATTGACGGATTATGCGCAGCCGGTGCTTTTTGTTGATAGAATGCCTTCGAAATTTAGCGCTCCTTGCCCCGTAAAGCACTCGAGTACCTCTTTCACAATTTCAACTGCAAACGTTCTGTACTTCATTTCATTCATTTTCGAAAGGTTTTCCGGCTCAGCCATTTTCGTTTTATTTTCACTGATAGTTCGATTCGCCAAACTAATGACTATAATTGTTTAAGTGCCGTCCGCATACTTCTGCGTGCGTTTCATCGAGTGTATTTTCTGCTTTGTCGGACGGATTTTAGCCTGCGAGATGAATTGCGCTTTAATAATACTTCGGCACTGTGTCGGAGAAGTGTGCTCTATAAATTAAATTTATTATCAAGATGAGCTCGACCACACGAATTTTGAAGCAACTATTATTAGACTTTTTTAATTATTAAATTGGAAATGAGCATTTTTCAGCCGCTTGTGATAATAAGTAAATGATACTTGCCTCGGGGAGCTACCGCATCGTTCGATTAATTTCCAGTAAAAGCCGTATTAAATTTCAAAGCAAATTGTTGAAACTCTAAAAAATACAATTTAAACGTATGCGCGAACTATTAGAAAAGTATTGTTATTAAAAATTGTTACACATCATTCATTTTTAATAAAAATGAAGTTTTGTTTCGACTGCAGATTTCCCGCTTATTCGGTAACTTTCTTAAAGCCAATAATTTCGCTAAAAAACGGAGCATCTCCGAAAACAGCCATTCTCCTCGCTGCAGCCGGGAGCGTCACCTTATCGAAGTAATACCGGAGCGCAGGGCGCGCGCGCGCGCTTCACGTAGCTCTCGAAGCCGTGGAAACGGCGCATCAGTTTGGCCGAGTGTGCCGGCCGCTGATAAGGAGAGCCTCGCTGCCGACGACGGCCGAAGATCCTCTCGCCGCCTCCTCCTCCGCGAAGTTTGCTTTTCCGGATTGAAAGCGTCTTTCGCTGTTATGCTTGCGTGCGAGTGTTCCGGGCGGGATTCGAGCGGGTTATATATGCAGGTCCGAGCTCAAAGGCGAAAGGAACTTGGAGAATCGTTCGATGGGATTGCCGAGGGTTGTTGTTGTTGTTGTAAACGTACCCGCTGGATAACGAGCTCGAGCTGCTTGCGTTTTGCATTTGCCCACGCTGATTGCGGGCTTTTAAATCGGATGAATCATTTATGAAGATGGCGATGATATTCGTAAGAGGGAATTATTGAATCGCGTGTGCTTTTCTTTTTGCGGATTTTGCTATGCGGTGATTTCTGGAACGAATTCGCGAACGATACTGATTGCATCTAAATTATTATTATGTTTACGGTTAATTAACGGCCGCACATAATTTACTATTTGCAATCTACGTATTCATTGTTCATTGTTCGATTTGCAATGTTTAATACAAATACGAGTCAATTATTAGTGCAATAAAATAAATAACTATGTTACGATATTTGCAAGGCCCTTGATTTACTACCGACATACATTAAATATCGCAAATCAAACGTAAATCGATACATATCGGCATAAAGTAGAATGCTTATTCTTATTCCGGTGAAAGAGTCGTATTAGCAGCTAATCCTCTATGCGTAACTCGAGCGTACATCATCGCAGCAAGCCTCTCTATACAATTAGTAGGGCAGAAATTACACATAAGCGTCTGCCACGGTATGCATTCACGCGTGAGCCCGAGCGCGTTTGTACAGCTATAGGATCGATGATCGCATGAGGGCTGCTAAACTCCCCGCCCTTACCTCCCTCTCCCTCCCTCGGTGTCGCGGCCAATTATCCCGAATACAATCGTCGGGGCGTCGAAGTCGAGGCGTTCCGCTCGAATGATATTGGCAAAAAAGAAGCAGAGAAATCCCCGCCGCCTCGATCTCGGAATGAGTGGCCTCTCAAGGAAAAATTTTTTGCTTTCATTGCAGGTGGCAAGCCGTTTCCCGGACTTGAAAATCTGCCCAGGTCCTTCTGGCACGAGCTGAGCTCCCCTTTCACCGAGGTGAGTGATTAAAACGGCAATCTATTTTCTGAATGCACACACGCACGCGACTGCGGGTAATGAAGATGCCGTATTTCCCGGGGTGCGAAGAGTTCGGCGCGAGCGCGAATTATGGAGGATTGTTTGAAGAGTTCATTGAGGCGTGATTGAGAGTACGTCTATGGAAAATCGCGGTTTCTCGTTAATTCCAGAATGGTACTTGAGGAAATAAATACAACTGCTGTTATATAATTGCTCGTTATTTAAGTATAATAAGAGTTTAAAGTGTAATATTCAAAAGTCTCGGTCGCGTTACTCTTCTGAAAAAGATGGGGGAACTTTATAGAAACGCTCATTTTTCAAGCTCTGATCGAATTTTTATAAGCTATTATTACTAAAGTATTGTCAGTAAAATATTCTGTTTTAATGATTTTACAAAATATATAATTTTAAATTCAGCAACTTTTTAACTTCCATTATATCAATCTCTCTTATTCCGAACCAACCTCGTCAGAATGCTCAAAAGTTAAAAAAAAAAACGTCTATGTTTAAAAATGAGCTAAAACAAACGCAATGCAATAAGCTCCGAGGAGCACAAAAAAAAAAAAAAAAACAGAAAAAAGGGCAATGCCAATATGGTTGGGGTTCGATGTGGGATATGAAACCTCGCACACACGCCGTCGAGACGAAACTCAACTTCGTGCTCGTATTTGGCCGCGAGGCTGCTGCCTTGGCTTCAGTGAAAAGTGGCCCCTCTTGTCGATGCTCGCAGGTCTACGAGGAGGAGAGCTTTGCCACGGAAACTGGAGCGACCCCCGAACCGAGGCCTTTCTTCGAAGATCCCGACAGTAATATAACCGTGCAGCTCGGCGCTCCAGTTTACCTGCATTGTCGGGTGCAGAATCTCCAGGCGCGGACGGTGAGTACTTGTTTTCTTTGATTTCATTAGGCTTTTCTGCTAATTGTTATTTTGCGTTTAGAAAAAAATTGTGCTTTTTTATTTAATGTATAGAATAAGCTGCGAATAACAATGTCGAGTACGTAGATTCTTTAATATTAAGCAGATAAAAACTGGTTTTGGCAAGTTCTGTGTAATAATTCTACTTAGATAATAAGCATCGTTAATAATTTAAAGTTCTTAAGGTAATCCTTCCAAATTTTGAACTTTCATGACAGCTTTGAAGTATTTCATAAAAAACGATTAATTTTCGACTAAAAATGATTAAAATAAATGAGGTGTTTAACGATTTATCTCGAACATAACAACCGTTTGCTATAATAAGTAAACTAAATTCACTATACGAGCTCGCCGTCCGCGAGTATCTTGGCGAGGTTAAATTTAAAGCAAAAAACCATTACAGTGTAATTAATAATACGTTTGCGGGATGACTTTCTTATTTATATTGCGATGCGAGCACTGACCCATTTTCTAGGCTGCCGCGCTTCAACTTCTCTTTTGTCAGCACCGAAGCGTGCTTTATTTTTTCTTCGATCTAAAAGCTTTTCTCATGTACCGTCCGACAAAATCCTCTGTCTCTTCGGTTGCCGCCGCCGTCGTTGCTGCTGTTGCTCTTTTTACTTCCCTCCCCCCTTCCCTGCTTCTTCACAGATGAAGCCTTAAAGTCGTTTAAACAGGAATGTCGTAAATAACTGCGCGAGAGCGTATTCCTTCATCCTTAATTCCGGCCCGATATCTTGCGTTTCAGTGCGTTTAGTAAATGCTCGCAATTGCACAGCTTTTTAGAACGATTGTTCATTTTCATTAAATGCAGTTATTTTAATTAGTAATAAACTTTGATTGTAATTAGTGCAGCGAGCACTTGATTAATTGTTATTTCCGTGGATTGCTCTCTGTTAATTTTATCGAGCAGCAATGGGATTTTTCGAATTTTCAAATAGTACGAAGCGAACGAGCCTCGAAAATAGTCAAGGGCTTTGAATTTTTGAGCATTCGATTAAACGAAAATTTAGTTAAATTAAATTTTACTGCATGCAAAATTGCGCAGTAAAATTTGTGTTATTCTTCAAAATTAAAAAAAAAAAGTTTTTTATCCCAAAATATAATAACCGCAGACTATCCATACGCGAACTTTGAACTCGAAGCGAACGTTGCCACGTTCGTCCGAACCAATATCTGATTGATGTCGGTCCAATTATTAAGGCCTTTTGCATTTTGTCATTATCAACGCTGCATTTCACACGTTCATTGCCGCGAGCCTTTGAGCGACCCGCCAAAAGCGCAACACGCGTAAATTTCCGTATTGCCGGATTAGGTCTTCAATTCACCTCTGCAACTGATTCGCAGCCGTTTACGAGGAATATATACAATCAGGCCTGTAAAGCCGTCAAAGCGGCGAGTAACGAGGCAGGCTAGACGTGCGCCACCGATAAGGATAATAAAATTAGGAATTTCGACTCGCTAATTATAGGAGAGCTGCTAATAATTTAATGGGCTTGCTTCGTTTTAAGCTCCGCGCTGAAACACACTTAATATCGACCGTCGTCGAGATAAATTATATTCCAAGCGTTTTCAGTGCTTTTTTTATTATTCACTTAAACGTGTGCTTCCTTAGTTTTAAATCAAGTTTAAGAAATGAATTTAACATTGTCTGACTATTTTTAAACTGTTTCTACTTATACGATTGATATCCAGAATCAACCGCAACGATTTATCTGCTTGCAGTTTTTAAAATAGATCAAACCTTAAAATTTATTCTCGATCATCAAAAGTCTTTTATTTGCAAAAGATTTATAATTTCCTTTTGTTAAGTTACCAGCCGAGCAGCGTGAATGTTTCAACGAAATCCCCATTAATCGGCTACATTTATTTTACAAAATCAATTCCCACTTACAAATTCTCATCTACCGCGGCATTACCCTAACAGATATTCAACCGCAATTATTCTACTCCCTCAAAGTATATTATTCCTCTCGCTCCTCGCGGCAAAGTTGTCGGAAAACTTCCGTCCAACGAAGGCGCACGCACTCGATGATCCTTCCGCCCCCGTCAGAACTTATAATTATGCCATCCAATAATTAAAAGGGAAAAGCCTGCGAAATTATAAATTAAAATGAGTCGATGAATGGCGGAGAGAGAGAGAGAGAGAGCCGAGAAAAAGACTCGGCGAGAACACAATGCCGGAGAGTCTGTCGATAATGTTAATGAGCCTTTAAACGCTCGGCTCTCAATGCGAGTTTGCTGCGTCAGTTGCCCGCATTCTCGTCGCGCGGAGACGCGCGAAACTCGAGGACCTTGCTGCCGGTACACGTTTTTCCCCGCCGCCGTTGCCGCCTCCGCCGAGGCTAATCGAAATTAGCTCGAACGACTTAATCGAGTTGTCGAACTCGGGTGCAGCGGGGAATTTTATGCCTAGCGGCGTCGACGCGCGAGAACAGAATACCAACCTCTTTCGAGGGGAGTTTTTGTGGGGAAGCTCGGAGGGTGTCCTTTGAAGAAGTTGTCGGGATTAATTTTTTAGCGTTGAGCTTTACGCTTTTTTTTTGCAATTAACTTGCTGCGGCAGACGTTGTCCAAGTATTCGGAACGATCGAACTAGAATTGCTTTGTACTTCGCAGCGACGGAAGAGCCACGTACACTATTGCGAACTAATGAAACCGTTACAGCAGATAGATCGCTGTAAGCAGCATGTTCATTAATTTGAGAAACGACTCGGCGCGGTGGAGACTTTTGCCTAATACGTACGGCTTCGATAAAATATATTTGATTTAATAATGGCTAACTTTTTCTATATTTATTAAAATATACATTTATTCCTAGAATACTGTTTTTAGATTTCTGCGTTTGTTTTCATTGTTTACGTGTTTCGAGAAAAATAATAATGTATATTTTTTTTATTTTGCACCGCAGGATAAAGATAATTGTTTTTATATTCTGATAATAAAAAACGAGTAAAACAAATTGATCTGGGTAACTTGTACGATAAATGCAAAGGCTTCTGCGCAGTGATACGAATTTCGCATTTTTAATCTTCTTGGAATTGTTGATTTTGTGATATATTCGATTAAAAACACATATCCGTAATTCTAAGTATATAAAATTACCTTTTAAAAGAATTTCAAAATATTATTTCAGCAACGATAAAAGAAACAAATCATCGCACTAATACTGCTTTTAGACTCGAACAACAAATCCTTAATCACTCCTAATATTCGGCCAGCGGCTCTCCACTGCGCACGTGTCGGTCGACTTTCGTTTCGCCTTATAACCGCATTATGTTCCTTCCCCCCTTCCTGTCCCTCTTATTACCCGGGGTTTTATCTCCCCCGAATTTTATAAGATTATGAAATTTATATTCTTGGTAGGTCGCGCAGCGCCACAGCCGAGAGACTCGGACGGACGTGGCGGCGGAGGATTGGAAAATGAGGGTACGACGGGAGGGAGGGAGGGGAGGGGGAGGTAAGATCGGTTCGTCCGTACTCAGAGGATTCCGCGCTTTTGTTTGCCAGCGGATAAGCGGAGAGAGGAGGAGCCGTTTTTTCGCGTTCCGCGACCTTGTTTAATTCCGAAAAACCTCTCTTTCTTTAGCTCTCGCTCTGGAGAGTGAATGGAATCGAGTGCCAGGCAGCTTTTATCGGAGGATTATAAAGTGGATTTTGGGGCGGGGGAGGCTCGCTGCGAGAAATTTTATAAGCGGAGCCTGCGGCTCTTTTTCTCTGGAGTCCCGAAAGCTCGTTTGTATTACTCAAGAGCGTTTGTACTTAATCTGTGACGTAATCGAAGTAAGAACGCGGAACGTTTATCAAATATTCAAATTTCGTCTTGGACTGAGAGATTTTTGCGGGGTAAACCAATTTTAAATCTTTAAAATAGTCATAAATGGAAGAAACAACATTTTATTCTAAGCTTTTTCATGTTGTTAACGTTTTTAGAAGTTTTCTTTTGGGCAAAGTGTGTTATCATATGATTTAATTGAATTTAATTTCGAAACCACCTGAATGCGCAATGTTCCTCATTGAATATTCTAAAGCATCGAAAATACCTGGTCGCAGCCGAGCAATTAAATAGAAACTGTAGGAAACAAATATATAGTTTCAAACTATATGAAGGTATAAATATACACGTGATGAATTTTGACGCGATGACAAGTAGTGCCGCTATATTCGAACAAATTTTTTCATAAATCAATCAAACAATTTATTTTCGCAACCTTCCTTCATTCTTCCGCTCCTCAACTTGTGAAACTCGGAACGAAATGACAATATCCCGCCAAGCTCGCGATTTGAATTTCGCAGCCGAGAGTTCCAATCTTGGCTGAAAAGATGCTTTATTCAGCGGCTTCACCGAAGCGCCGTGCCTTTCTATGTTTTCGGGAGTCGGTGCGAAATATCCGAGGGCCGTTAACGGGTTTGTTTCCTGTATTCGGTTTCGCCATTGTATTTGAAATTGAATCTCGAAAAATACAGAGGACTCGCCGGGAGGAAGAAAGAAAAAAACGGAAAAGGCCGTAATCGGCTTACGTCGGAGCGATGATTTTTTATACACCGTCGGAATTCGTATAGTTATTCACGCGCGGCAAAGAGGCGATGCGCGAAAATGAGCCTCGTTTAGTCATTTTATGAGCTCGACATACGGATCGTACGGAGTGAGGGGGAGGGGGGAGGGGCTTAAGCTCTTCGTCGATGTTTCGAGGAGGCATCGCTGAGGAACGGGTCTCGGTTTGCTGAAGCTTGACCCGAATACGCTGCATTCGATAGTATCCGATGGAAAATTCGATCTGCTTTTGCGCTCAAATGAGATTTTAAAGTTTATATCCTCGGGAGGGTATTTTTATATTTG
>JAWWEO010000009.1:23902870-23922588 GCA_035582975.1 Ormyrus labotus | reverse complement strand
TTTAAATACGACAACCTCGCCCCGAGATTATCGTCATTTTCACGGTAATTTTAAATAGAAAATTTTGTCTGTGTACGAAAGCGTTTACAGTCTTTTCTTTTTTTTTTAGCATCAAATAACTGGAAAGACGTAATACTGCCTTATTCTCAGATGATAATAGAAGAAGGATTTTATGTGATACTTATAACTTAAAATAAAAGTAATGGGATTCTTTTATTTAAGACTTTAAGAAAGATTTGAAGCAATTGATAACAAGAAACCTGATATTGTACTGATATTGTAACATTACTCGGTATCTCTTGAGCAATATCATTAAAATTAACATTTATCATCTCCAGAGCCCTCCTTGTACTTTAAACACAAAGCGGCTAGTGATTAATGAATTTCGCTCGAGAGACACGGCCTTAAATTTTTAATCCCCTCGTAAAACATTTGAACGCCGATGCGGAATACATTTTGTAGCTCGAGTAAAAAATTCTCCCGTTTAATAAAACTGCGACGTCCAATGTATATATACGGATTACTCGCGCTCGATAGAAAACAACATTTTTATATAATTCACTATTCTTTCCGTTTGCGCGCTTTCCCGCGAATCGAGCGAGAGAGTAATGTCGACGGGTAATGGGAAATCGCAGCGATCGGTCGGGGGGGAGCGAAAAAAGACGCGAAAAAGCCCGAACAAGGCGAAACAATCCAGATTTACTTTACGCGAAAATTATACCGAATTCCCTCGCGAGCTTTCAGAGATCGCTGGGCCCTGATACTCGCGCCTATAATCGCGCCTGTTTTGTGTGCGCGTCGGAGGGGGCGGGGGGGGGGGGCTAACCTGGCCTGGAAATTGTTAGGTAGGCGCAAATTTAAATCTTTGGTAAGCCTTCGAGCGGCCGCGGAACCATCTATGCGCGAATATGCGTACGCGGCGATAAAAGCCAGCCCCGCAACGCCGCGATAGGGGGACGCGGATAAATGCAATTTTCTCGCGAGTGATAGGAGGGGGAGAGTAATTTATTGTGGATAATGTTTTTTCGCCGAGCTGAATGAGCGTCCCGCCGGCTCGCGCAAACTCCGTTTTTGGGGGGCTTCGACGGAGCTTATAAGCCTATTATTTTTTTCGCAGGTTTTTTTCGGTTATGATTAATTTTAACGTCGGCGAATAATCAGTAAATCGATTATTAAATGAAATTTCTTATTTAATGTCTAATAATTAAAAAATTCAATTTTGCTTTAAATTTTGAGGCTTAAATTAAATTTTGATATTAGATTGTATGACAACTGAAATATCGCGTTTGTATAATATTACATATTAATTAATATCGGGTTTACGTAATATTATACAATTTCACACGACCCCATTTGAAAATCAGAAATATTTACTTCAAAATTCAAACATTAATAACATTATTTGTAATGCATCTGCGAAATTCAAAATTTAGGACAAATATTCATCATTTCTAAAACTTCAAAAAAGATAATTTTCTGATTAAAAGTAAACACCATTACGTTTGATAACAAAATTTGAGTTCCCGCTTTCCTTCAGGCCTCGTAAAGTAAATTTAAAATTGAATCTTTCCAGTTTCTCCTGCTAAAAAGCGCTCTTAAAAATCCAGCTCTTTATCGCGCGGAAGCACTCGTACCTCATAAACTACCTGCAAATTCTCCCTCCCTTCATCCCGGGCTCTCCCCGGGAAAATCTATTCCCCGAAGCATACTTCAAAAATCAAGGTAATCACCGGACGATCATCCGGGTCCGAGTGAATTATCGGTGCAGGGCGTTAGATCAAACAGAAATTCCGGGCGGCGCCGCTACATATGCTCGGTAATCTCGTGTAAACCGTGCTCTCTGGACAGAGATTAAGGGAAGGGTTACGGAGATATAGAGAAAGCAGCCGGCCGGAGGGGGGAGGAGGGGGGGAGGGAGAGGCAGATCGAGCGACGGAGGAGCTAAACTTGGCTTAGCGCGAAGTCATTTAGCCGAGGCTTACGGAAAAGCTCGGCGCCGCTGCGGCTCGCATGAATTTCAACGGCCGCCTGCGGACACCGACGCACGGAGGCCGGACAGCTGCTTCTCCGGGATAAGTCGGAGGCCGCTGCTCTGCCCCATTGTTTGGCGCGCGGCTGGATTTCGGCTGCTCGCGGAGGGAGGGGGGAGGAAAAAAGGACGCGCTGAAATTTCGCGAGAGTGCTTTACGATTTGCGAGATTTGTGGCGGGTTTAGGGAAAGGCTCTCTCTCTCTCTCGCAGTCCGGGTAATTAAGGCTTGAATTTTGGAAAAAGCACAGCCGCAGGTAAGCTGCTAAATTAAGGGTAGCGGTACGAGGCTGTTTTTGGGATGGAAAATTTTTAATTTTCGTCTCGAAATCTGAGGGTTAACGTATTATGTGCAGAGAGACAAAAGTGCGAAAAATACGAAACTTGCCGTGGTCTTTTATGCTTAAAATTTTTCTGCTTAAAAACGTCTCAATTAGAACTTTTCTGGGGTTTGAGAAATTACCATCTTCGAGCAAAATATTTTTCTTTGCATAAAAGACTTATTTCTTTTTTTTTTTATTATTATTAAAACTATAATTTCTCTGGTGCAATTTTAACTTTTTTTCGTCGAAGCATCAAACGGCCAGCGAGGAAAATTAACCTTGTTTATTTAGATAAGGAAGTAATACCATCATATCAGCACTTCAATAACGTTCACTATTTGCGTCACATCAAACCGACGCCAAGACGTTAAATAACATCATCAGGACCGCCTTGCCAAGCAAACCAATCCCCCAATCCCAAATTCCGCTCTCCATATTCGAGATGCCAGGTCGAGTCAACGCAAACAAGGCGCTTATCGCCCCCCAAGATCGATTCCGGCTATTCCGATTAATTCTTCCACACCTTCCTACAAGCTTACGCAGAGGGAGGGAAGGAAGGAGAGTCTGCGGTCCAGCCCATGCATAAAACTCGGAAATTCCGAGCGCACGTCTATCCCCATGTGTAATCAAGGAGTATCTCGATCGCAGACTCGGCGGGCCTACAGGGCGTATAATCGCCCGGGGGTGTCGTCGTCGCCGTGGACGATAAATCAGCCGGGCCGCGTCCCGGGTTAATTAACGTCACCGGCGGGGGGGAGAAAAGGCGTGTGTACAGGGGCGCTTCGTCAAGGTTAGGTCGGGCCTGATGTGTGTGTGTGTGTGTATGCGTGCGTACGCAATACCCGCGAGGAATACCAAAAAGGCGGCCGCCGCTCTCTCGCGCTCTCTGCCTTTGACGATCACGTCGGCTCTCTCTGTTGACTCTCCGACTCTCTCGCAGGTTACATCCTCTCCTTCTTCCGCCGCAGAGGCTCCCCCGTGTGTTTGCCAAGAAGCGATACCTCTGCGGAGTATAACTTCGCCGCGGTTTACCGGAGTCTCTCGGCGAGCTACGTTTTTAACGGCTTAGGCTATTTTCGGGCAAGGGCAGAACGTAGTTCTGAGCCGATGCCAAGAGCGGGATGCTATCGCCGGGAGATGATCTTTCTCCTTTTTATGGCCGCCCGCCTTCCAGCCTAATCGGACGGCGCGCCGATGCCGGATGATACAGCCGCGGTCCCGGCTCTATTTATTTGCCATCTCGTGCGTTAATAGAATTGTCGTCGGAATCGGCGACTGTTTTGGCGAGCTGCTTTCCGCAGATGGATATCTGCGGGGAAACGGGCAAAGTTTTACATGCTCTTTGCGGGCGGAGTGAGAAGCCCGCTTGCGGCTAGAAAGACTCGAGGTGGAATTTACGTCACCTGCCCGATGGTAATCTTTTGCTGTCGGAATTTTTAAAGTGCTGTTAATGTTTACCTTGCTGCTCGAGATTTTGATCATCTGAATAATTTACATCAGATAGAATTTGGGTATTTTTCAAAATGAAATTTTATCAAGTTTTAAATTTATTACCACTCATTACAATAAAGAGAATTCATTTACAGGTTCCAGGTTTTCTTATTGTATTAATACAGGTTTTTATAATTTTTAAAGGAGCTTTTTCAATATTTGAAAATAATTTGTAATAGCGTAATTGCCCATCATTTATACGTGTTTATTGCATATCACTCGATTTTAATTCTACTTTTATAAGCAGTACATAAATGGAATTTTTATACTCCGCACCTTAATATCTTAACGGAATAAATTTAAATTATCGATATGTGTTATCTCTCACTGATAAAATAATTATTAATTTATGTTCATTATCGCGTTGTTGCTAATAATAGAGGAACGTTATCATTTTCAGTTGCAACTATTAAAGGCTCATTGAAATATATTTTCAACGCGCGTTAACGATAAATTGGGCAAATTTTATTTTAACGCCAAGTTAAGAATGTTAGCGGTTCGTGTTTATGGCGAGTACATTAATTTCATTACCGCAGCTAATAGGATTTTAACAATATAGCGCGATCGGCCGGTTCCGGAACCGTACCTGGGCTTAAATTTAATATTTTGAATATCCGCTGAATTATCGGATTGCATATTGAATTATCAAGCGACAAACTGCTGCCCCGAAAATATAACATTTTTCATCGCGATTTTATCACACGCGATATATACAGCCTAATTTATCGACAACTAAAACTTTACTTAATTAACGAAAGGCTTAGAAAGTCCACATTTAGCGGTTTTTAAAACGCCCTTATCAGCAAATCGCAAACCTTCTAAATCTTGCAAAAGACCAATTTGCGCGGGGGATGAACGTGTTTGCCGTTCGAATTTGATTACATTTAGCAAACGTGATTAAAGTAAATATCAGCTCGGCGCTTTAATTCAAAGCTCGGGGGCCGCTATTGAAATCCGGGGGATACTCATTGGAGCGTTCTTCAAGCGTAGCCGGGACGTAGACCGGCTCGAAGCGCGAACGTCTGACGAATTTTCGCGTAAATGCCCGGAAGACAAACGCTCGCGCGCACACAGCTACAGGGGATGCACTCGCGTCACGTGTGTCGTGCGCAAGCGGAAAATGTCGCGGGGAGAGACGAAGTTGTTTCGTTTCCCTCAAGGGGCTGTACCTACAGCGTTCGGCTGTGTATCTACGTTGCTCCCCCCCCTGACGTGTGTACTGGGAAATGGTACGGCTGCTGAATTCGGAAAACTTTAATTAGCTCTTCGGCTTTATTGACGAACTGGTTGAAACTTTTCAGGCGCGAACTTGCCATTTTGAGGGAGAGAGGGGGGGGGGGAGCGGGAAAAATAGCTCGAGAAAGTTGGATACAATGGAGGAGAGGTCAAATAAAAGAATCGCAATTCAATTATTAAGAAAAGTTTGCGTGATACTTCCGTCAAGAGTTTTCGGATTGTACAATGGAAATTCATATTGAATCCTTCACTTTTTAAAAAAACTTTGAATTATTTATCGAAAAGATACAATTTTCGATTCATACATAGTATATAAGATGCTTCCATTGACAGCTAAACTTTTATGTCAGGATTGAAATAAAAAGATACTGTACTGTAATAAAAAAGATGGTAACCCATATAATATTGTTTAGTTTGACTTGTAATATTAATGTTCTTTTTTGTAATAGAATGTTTCAATAAGTTTTTAGTAATCTAAAGAGGACTATCAGGTTATCCAAAACGTCGCTTTTTTAATCACTTAATTTTTACATTATATTCTTTCGATTTAATTAATTTGCGAAATACACTGATAAGAAATTAGATTTTAGGTAAAAAAAAATCAATTTCAAATTGTTATCTTTAAACTTTCGGATTCGCCCGTATTGCCGATCGAAAGTCAGTAAACAACTAGAATTCTAAAGAAAACGTCAAAAGCATAAAGCTTATTGTAGTCTCGCTCTTTCGTATTTATAGCCATTTTCCTTAATATCTTACAGTCAGCCACAAAGCAGTCGCTATCGCAAACTCAATGAGAGCGCGGAAAATAAAAAAAAAAAAAAAAAAAAAAAAAAATTAGGTTGAACGGAACCTCGCTCGATACGGTACAAAGCCAATCCAGCGTCGTTCCCGTTTCTTTCTCCGCCTTCTCGATATAATGCCAAACGAGTGTCTCGTAGATATGAAAGAAGCTGGTGCGTATACAATAAAATCTTCCCTGTATATCGTGCCCCGGCCCAAAGAGCAGAAAGACTTAAGATCCTCGGCTGCCATAAAACGCCGAGGAATCAGCGAGGCAAGACTTTATCCACCGACTTATCTGTCCAGGTTCGAATTCGGGAAATTCGATTTCGGCCCTCCCTTCGAATCCGCGAGTTTCCAGCTTCCAAAGGGGGGACATGTATATGCGAAAGCGGCCGCCCGAGAAAGAGAGAGAGAGAGAGGGAAAGCAATTTCGGCGGGATAATAGTAATCATAAATACGGGGAGCCGCTCGCGCGACGTAATTCGGCTGTAGACTTTAATATACTGCGAATAATTTTCCGCGTTAGACTGCAGCGGGAGATTCCGTATTATAAGCGGCAGCCGATTGCCTATCTCGGCTCGCTTTTATGAATTATTCTTGGCGAAACGTCAAACCAACCCCCCCCGTCGTGTAAAAGCCGGTGATTCAATGTGGACGAAGAATACATCGATTATTGTAAGGGCTAATTAAATTGTTGATGAAAGGGCTTGAATTGAGCGTAATTCGGTTTTCGCGAGAATGCTTTACGCTACTCGAGCCTTGATTCGTGCGATTCTATGGATGGGGTTACTGTCAGCGGCTGAATCAGAGCTGCCTTTGTAATACCATTTTGTTTATTATTTCGGTGTTTAAATTGTACCGTCAAAATTTAACTAAGCTCGATGAGCATTATTTGCAATTAGGTTTGCTTCTGTACGCGAAATAACGCTTTGAGCAATGATTTTTGCGTTAATTGTTGGCAGATACGGTATCCTTGTTGAGAAAAAGTGTTTTTGATTAAAACTGCGTTTTAATTAATAAACTAGTAATGACAGTAACTAGATTTTCTGCTGAAATTATTTATTGAGATAATATTGATTGAAACATTAGACGATACCTGGAACCACTAATAATTGCACTGAATGATGATCGCTAATATTACGTAATTTATGTAACTAGCGTATTACCAGAGGTAAAGATTAAAATAACGTTATTCGGAGAATTTCCATTTCGAAATAACTATTGATTAAACATTGGCTAAATCATAAGCTAATTAAAATTTACTTAAACTCACTTAAACAGAAAAGATGCCGACTAATATCGGGACTCATAATACGGAAGATCACACAAAACGGCCAAAAAAAGCCGAATTAGCTGGTCTTACGATGATTTACGCCTTGCGTACTGTTTCCGCGCGAGAGAGATGCGCACTGAAAACTCTCGGGTGGAGAGAAGTCCGGCTAAATTCGATGTCGCTTGATTCCTCCCGCCACCGGCGCTGAAAACTCGCCCGGCAAGGCAAACATTTCTCGAGCTTTCATTAAGGTTTGCACTTTCCGCGAGCATTTACCTCGACCCCCACCCTTGTCTATCTCTCTCCCTTTCTCTCTCTCTGTACGCTTCCGTTCCTCCTCATCTGTTTCACTCCCCCCCTCCCCCCTCCCTCCACACTTTTAACTAGCCCTTTGTTTCTCGCACTCTCATTCTCTTTAGCTATGTCCCTTTGTCTTCCATTAAAATGGTATTCTTTGCTGCTGTATTACTTCTATGTTTTATTAAATTTCCACGGGGTCAAAAAGAATGGCTCTGTTTTCTTGAATGAAGGTAACAAAAATTACTCATTAGCCAAACAAAGTTTTTTAATAGTCTCGGAATTCATTCAGTGTGTAATTAGCAAAGGTTTGCTTATTTTCACAAAATAATACAGTGCACATCGGTCAGGTGATCGGTTAGTTTTAAATATTTTGGATAAAATTTTTATTTTAAATTGAATTTTAACATAGCAAGTTTTCTCTTCTTTTCTTCTGTAAAGTGAAAACATTTCATTTTTTTGTCTCTTCGATTATTTTTGGGGTCACTCTCAAAGTCGTTCGAGTCTCTTACGGTAACTTCTACTGTCACTCTGATTCGCCTTTGATTGAGTTATCCAGTCCTTTCTAAAAGGTTAACGAAAACTTGTATATAGGCGTAAAACAAATTAACGAGATGAGCATGACTTACGTATTTTTTCCTTCTTCGTTTAATGCACGTACATCGTTTCTCATAAATCTTTTATATAATAAAACAGTTCAAAAAGCTGGAATATCCCATTCACCGAAAACAGCAAAGAGAGCCATTCGAAAGTTGGAAAGGCGACATCCCAAGAGAGCATCCTCCTTCACTCAATACTTTTAACCCCCGCGTTATTTTCAGCCAAAGCGGCGCCAAAGAAAGAGCTCATCCATCTATTTACATCTCTCCTGCTGTCCACTTGTATTTGTCGCGTGCTCTCACTCGGGCTCTTCCGGCGAAACGAGTGCTCGAGCCGCTGCGTCAAAAACGCTCTCGACTTTTGTAAAGGGCCGATGTTGACACACACACACACACACACACGCTCACTTGGCGTGATTTTCTTCTGCAACTCGCGTTTGTTTTGTGCGGGGCAAAAATGGCCATTCCAAGCGGTTGCAAGCTGCCGCCGGAGGCTGAACTTTCGATGTAACGTGAAAGTTTACCGCTGCTGCTTGATAAATAAACGGAGGAGCGGAGATTACGAAGCGGAGGATACGAACTAAGGACTCGCGCGCTTGAAAGCTCCGGTCTCCGATTGCCTTCTTTTCGCGGTCGAACGAAATTTGCTCAGGTGAAAGTTTTCGGATTTAATTTCTGTTTTTCGAGGATTTTGTTTGTTTCACTCGGCCAACCAGGTTTAAAATAGAAGCTTTCGTGTTTTAAAATATATTTAATAATTAATATTTAATAATAAGATTTACGTAGAAAATTTAATTCCATTTTTAAGAATAACGGATTAAATCAGGATTAAAGGATTATCGAAACTTACCGTACTTTTTAGTAAATTTTAATGAAATTTTAGTAAAAATTCGTCTAATTTTATTAAATTTTCCTGAAATTTCAGTAAAATTTACTAAAAATTTTGGTAATTTTTTAGGTTTTGGCTGTCTGTGCTTGCAATACCAGAAATTTTAGTAATTTTTATTGAAATATTTGTAATTTTTACTGACATATTTCTCTCCGTGCAGCAAAATCAGAAATGAATTAATTACTTTGGATTTTACATGTGCATATAAGATTACACTTGTCGAAAGAAGAATAAGATTAATAAAAAATTATGTGTATAATTTGTCGAAAATGAGATTAATTTATACGGTACTTTAAAGTAGAAGCTCTTTTTAAGAAATAAATCAGCTCATAATAAAAAGAAATTCAATCTCATTTAGGTTTATGAAAATTCCAGCCCCAAATTGAATTACGTACTATATTAAAAAGGAAAGAAAATAAAATAAAAGCTGTATACAGTCCATATTTCTGAAATTAGGGAGCTTCGTAGCAAGATGTGAAGCGAGCGCTTTCATAACGTGCTACTGGAAAAATAGCTCCATCAAAATTCAAGACCCGAAGGGTCTGTCCTCGCCTCGTAAGATAGACTCCATAAGGTTTCATTAAATTTTTCATAAAGCTTTTACGAAGCTAATGAAGTTCTATTCTCGGTCTTAAACGTGCTTATATATTTATTATATATAGCTTCGATTACTGTACTTCTGTATAAAATGCCTGCCGATTTATCATCAATAAGTTATCATTCAATTTATTGCGAATCGTGCCTTAAATATGCGATTAAACTTCGATTTATCGGACTTAAATCATCCGGGAGTATTAATTTTATACGTGCGATTTGATACAAAACTTTTCGAAATTATCGGAAAAGAGTTAATCAACTTTTTTAATAAATTTGTAATTGAGGATCAAGATTTTACTCTTTCGTAGAACTGCATGCATGAGAAATTCAATCTTTCACAGCGTGCGTATATAACGTTGTAAAAAGCTTTTGTGGAATTCTTTTTTTCAAAGTAGTCATCAAAATCCATCAAAATGTACTGACGAACATGGAAGGATAATACAAAAAAGTAGCAAATACCTTTTACCAAAAAATAAAAAAAATACCTTTCGCTTTAAAGTACGTACATTTGAAAATTTTGAGAGTTTCTTTGTATTCTCAAGCCACAGACAGAGATTTACGTCCATGCTTTCTTATTTATTCTTTTTTTTTTCCATTACGTAAGACCTTTTTTATTTTCACTGAACTACGCGAGGGAAACCTCGGCTCGGAGACGTTCTTCAGGAAAGCGACAATGGAGAAAGATGCGAGTTAACTTAAAGTTATGAAGAAGGAACGGAGATTCGATCTTTTCTAAAAGAATCTGACTAAAGGGTTTACTAAAATCTTTTTTTATGTCTTTCATGTTTTAATAAAATTATATTAATTTTTTTTTTTTAAATTAATAATTTCGTCAATGTCAAAAACGGACATTTCTGAGTATCGTTAATTATTCCTTCGTTAAATTATTAATTTATGCATTTACATGATAATTAGAACAGCAATATCAATGTAATTAGTTTCCCATGTATATTGCAAATACCTCTGAATGTATATTGCAAATACCTCTCATCTATTCATTACAATAATAACTTCACCTTCAGCCAACACCTGTCCAATAAAAATAAATCCCATCTCTAAGGATGGCTTTTGTTTTGATTAACACGAATTTACTGCTTAGCAGCTTAATCTCCTTCGTAAAACGCATTTAATTCCACTCCCCCCCGTTCGGTAATCTTATTCTTCACAATGACGAATTAGTCGCGCGGCGCGCTGCACGGCTCGCGTGGCGGCGGCGGCGGCGGCAAAGCTTTGCGCCGCGAGCACTCGACTTTAAAGACGACGGGAACGAAGCACAAAAGGCTAAGGAGGCAGGCCCGGATTAATCAATTGGCCTTGGATAAGGTTTAACTGCCAGCCCCGGGGCGGAGGCCTGCCGCGAATTAATTTATGAGCCATTTGTTCGCGTCGCTTCGAGAGGGAAAGAGGCAGAAAGAGAAAGAGAGAGAATTCCGGTAATAAATCGGACTTCCCGTGTCGGGGGGGCGCAAGCGAAAGCCCTGAGTCGTCGTCGTCGTCGTCGTCGTCGTTCCCACCCAGGGCAATTTATAGTCGCGGCGCCGCCCCGCGACGGCTTAACAATTTTCGATTTCGCGCGCAGCTCTCTCTCCTTGGACCCCCGGCTTCTTTTTTCCACTCATCTTTTTCGCTTCTCGATTTTGGCAATTGTTCTAATCCGAGGGCTTTCTTGGGTTGGGTTATCTGCGACGAGAACTCGAGTAGTCGCGTTTTCACGAACAATCGCCGATTTTTAGTCGGGGACTTTCATCGACGTTCGGTATTCGAATCAGCGGCGCTGCCGATGCGTGTTTCATCCGCGTTAAATGCCCCGCTTTCATTCACTGCCTGTAGAATTGAGTCTTTCAAAGGTCGCCTTGTTTTCCAGTTTCGGTGGAGGTATGTGTTTCAATTGAATTTTGCATTTGCTTTGTAAAAGAATTCTAATTGTTCGAACGCCCATAGGATCAGTACAAATATTTAGCCGGCATTTCGGCTTTGATTATTTTTGACGTTAAAAATTAAACGCGGATTATTCATTTAAATGAGGTTTTTTATTTTACATTTACAGGATTGATTTAAAATAATTACTTATTGCCTGGATTTTATTAATGCTGGATAACCTTGTTAATTTTGTTTAAATTGAAAATATTGATCGACCTACGTAATTAAACTTTTTTGAATACAAGACATCTCTTATGTAAAAGTACTGCGCTAAATAAAGTCATTTCAGGTCAACAAGTGATAATTTTTACCTAAAGAAAAAAAATTAACGCGCTCGATATGAGTATTCGAGAAATATTAAAAAATAAAAAAAAAAATTGCGTGGCGAATAATTTGAAAAAGCAGGCAGCACGTTATAGACTGAAAGATGTTATGTTCGGTGCAGCGGTGCACTTTTCGCTTTTACATCGCGAATGGCGTAAAAAGTTCGTTATACCTTAATCTTTGTAACGAGCTCGTTATCGCGCTTATAACCGAAAGAAATTTTAATACCGAAAAATAATCGATATATCCTCGGCGAGAGGCAGACTCCATTTCCATAATCCTCCGAAGAATACGAGGTTGCATAACTTTTCAGTGTCCACTTGCCGTTTTATTTTCCGTTTCGCGCCGTTGCAAATAAAGAGCGTCCCACTTTTTTTTTTCGTCCGCTCCGCGTCGCGCTTTCTTCGCGCTCCTTTGACTCTTTTCGCCCGGCGGATATTATAACTGCAGCTCCGGTACGCACATATAGACGCGTATTTTCGCCCCGTTTTATTGGCTGTATCGATGAATTTTCGACGGCGAGAAAAATCGCAAAACCCTTTGTCGGGCGCGACTGTTTTATTTTTTCTCCGTCGATTCCCCTCTCTTTTTTAATACTTTTGCGCTTCCGGCAGTCGCAAACTTTTTCATCGCCATACCGGCCGTAAAAGCCTGTTTCAATTATAACAAAGTGTCATAAGTCGTTGTGTGAAGTGATCGCGGCCGTTTGGAGGAAAATTTTACTTGCGCGTCGCACAAAAGGCCGCACGCGTTATTGTCGCGCGATGCTATTACTTTCAAGTCCATTAATCGGGAAATCGAATTTTTATTCATGGAACTGATGGCTTGGAGCCGCGCGTATAAAGAGAGAAAAGAACGCCGCTTACTTGGTGTGAAAAAGAGGGATTAAATCGAATGTGTTTTACTTTTCAAGAAAAGTAGCTTTGTAACTCACGAAGCATCCAATTTTGTGGGATATTGTTTTGGGGAAAAAGTTCAAAGTTGATCAGTTTGAATGAGACAATGGGATTAAGATTTTGTTGAAAAGAAGCTTTAGATGGATATTACCGTGAAAAAGGAAAAGCATAAATTATATAAAATAATGTTTATATTAAGTAGTTTTAGGATTATACTCTTCAGTGAGGGCAATAAAAACTGCGAAAAAAATATCATCATAACTCGTTTATATGTAACTCATTTTATATCCAAACAACAATATTTTAAGGCGTACGACTCTTAGAAAGGTCCTTTCCATGAGCGCACGTATTTATTGTGATTTTGCTACGCAAACAAGATTCAAATTATTGATATTCAAGGCTTAATTAAACTATCATTAAGATACACAAACCCGAGCAAACTAGTATATATGCAATAGGTCTTCTTCTCGAGCGCATTCAGCGAATTTCGGTAACGAGGCAAAGATAATTCAAGTATCAAACAATGCTCCGTGCCCGCACACAAATCACCGCACTCGTCTCTCGCTCTAAACGCAGGCCGGGCGCGCAATAAACTCGGGCACCACGGCAGGAAATTATAGGTGTACACAAGTGCGCGCGGAGCTCGACATCTTCGACTCGGCGCTTTTCCCGGGCCGCGGAAGTTGCCCTCCCGATACGCCAGATTATTCACTGTTGAGCCTTTTATAATAGTGACAAATGACTCGAGTGCCAAGTGTGCGGCCTAAACTCGGCCCCGGGAGATATGGAATATTGAAGGAGAAAAAGAAGGCTCGGGTTAACGATTCTTTAAGTTTCGGGCGCCGCGCGCGAGGAACTGAAACTTTAAAATGGGCGCAGCAGCACCGGCAGCGAGTTTATACGTTATACGTAATTCATTACGGCGAGTTTTTGCAGCGGCACTCGTTCCCCAGGCTGAAATTTCATAAAACTGCCGATAAGGACTGCAGCTCGTGTGAATGAACGATATGTGTTACACCTTTTTAAAAGTGAAAACACTTTTTTGAGACGCGTTCAACTCTTCGAGTGCTCGTAAATTTTCTTTTTATTTCTGGACTTGGTGCGGTATTTTTTTAATGGAGTATAGATTGTTGTTATATTCCGTTAACTTTTTCACACTATTTCCATCTGTTAGCTCAAGTTTTCAGCTTTAATTTGCGAGTTCACAGACTTCTCTAAGAAATTATAAGAAAAAAGATTGTGACGAGTTATCTCGTGAAGGATTGTTCATTGATTAATCCCATAATAGAACGGGATGGGAGTGCGGCCCTGAATTAAAAGTAGCGCCATTTTGAAGCCAGTAAAATAACCTTTCATTTGAGTCCTTATACGTTTAAAAATAATGGTGCAGACGTGGTTTAATAATGAAAAAACTATCAGTTTTGATAATTCCAAAGATTCTTGTTATAATAAAATACATGTTATAATATAAAAGTGTAAATACATTTTTTTAAAAATAAAAATTAAATCGTAAAAGTCTAATTTAATTAATAGTAAAAGTCTAATTTTGCTTTTTAAGCTCCGGGCTTTTCAGCATCCGCTAATCAACCACCCTCGCTTTGCTCGGGTCGTAAATTTTAGCGAATGCTGAAAAAACCTTCGCTCGTTATCAACATATCAATATCAAGCCCAGCAGACGAAACTAACCTAAAGGGAGAACGTGCCCTGCGCATAGCTCGTAGTTCTCGACTAGCAGTTATTTTCGAGCGGGTAGGCAGAAAAACAGTATATACACCCCGGGACAAAAGTAGATCATCCACACCGGCGAATTGCCCGCCGGGAAGGAAGATCGACTTATTTCCGTAGGTGTGTAATATACTACTAGTTGAAATTTTTATTTAATGTTCTTCTAATGGAATATAGTGTGAAAAGGTAACACCAGATTAAAATGACCTTGTATTAAACATTATTTTATTATACGACTTGTACAAAGCTTGATTTAGCCCATGCATTTTTAAACAAGCTTGCTCCAAATCGAGTTTTGTGCATATAGTTCAAAAAATTCTGTTTTTTAGGACTATAAATATTCCCATAATAAAATTTTTATTTAAATTTTGTTTACTTTTCGTTAAATTCTATAATAGACATATAAAAATAAAATAATACAAAAATAAATAATTTAGTTGTTAAAATCGATTGTTTTTAATGAATCTCGAAGATAAATTATTTAATAGGAAGCTAAGTGCCAATGAATTGGCAGCGATTTTTAAAAATATTTTCCAAAATTTTTAATAATATAATACAAATGTTTGAACAGAACCTCCGCCTACATCCAGAAAATGAATTCTCATGACGGCGCGGCAGGCGGACCTGTATCCACAACATTATAAAACAAAATCGCTCCACAAGCGGGGAAACAAATCGAATCCACGGCTTTTTAGCCGTGAGCGGACAAGTCGGACTCTATACCGAGAAATTTGCATGTCCAAGGCTCGACACGATCCATCGGCGTACAAGGGTCGACGTCCCGCGAGAGACGTGTCCGTCAAAGCTCAGGATTTCATTGAAAAATGTATTACCTCGTAATTCAATATTTCAGATTTCCTTGGCTGCCGCGAGCGCGTGACCACGCATCCGTCACGAGAGTCGAGCTTGCGTTTGACAAGCGGCAAACCGAATATATACTTGACTCGCCTTTCCGGCTCTGTGTGGGAAAATGTATGTTTGCGAATGTAGATGGGTTATTAAATGTAAAGGCTCGGAAGGATTTCTGAGCTTTTTATTTGTATTTTTGATGAATTGTTATGCTTTTCTGGGTCAAGTGTCTCTTGGACTCTTTTAGAGAGTAAAGCTCTAGATGTTTAGATCGATAGTTTAAGGAAGGTTGTCGTGTTATAATTTATTCAACGACAAGAAGTTTAAATTGCATATATTCTATTTAAATTCTGTTTATTGTTTAAAAAGGTGTGATAAAAAGAACTTGCCAAAAACCAGTTGAACTGCGTGAGAGTAATCGAGCACATTTAACCGCCGGGAGAGCAGCAATTTAAAAGTTTTGGTGCTAGAGGAAAACAAAAAAAATACACAGAGTGGCTCATTACAGGTTTCGTGGGTACGGAGGCGCGGCGACGAGCTCCACCTGCTCACGTTCGGCCAGCAGACGTACTCGAGCGACTCTCGATTCTCCCTCGACTCGGAGAAGCCGAATAATTGGCGGCTGAAGCTGAGCTCGGCCACAGAGCGCGACACTGGCGTCTACGAGTGCCAAGTCAGTGCTCATCCCCCGTTAATAAGGACCGTCCACCTCATGGTTTCCGGTGAGTACATTTAACAAACCCCTTCATATTCTCAGCTCGATTATATATATATATATTTTTTTTTTTTCGAGCAAAAAGTAATCGCTTTCAGTACACAGTTGCTAATACTTTCCTGATAAGAAACTTTTTATATACTTTATTTTATTATAATATAACACTTTTTTAACATTTGTAAAAGTATATTTTTATTAAAAAGGGGATATAATTAAAAAAAAAAAACTTGCTCCCGTTTCGAAACTCAAAAAGCGACATATTTTCAAGAGGAGAAATTAAAAAAAAAGCGAAACCAAATTACGTTCGTAATAAAAAAAAAAAAAAAAGAATTGGCACGTGTATAAACCGCACAAGTGAAACAGGAAAAAAAAGGGGAGGGGGGGGGGAGTGTGACGCAGAAAAAAGCTAAAAAAGTAGCGCGGAGTTCACCGAGTGAGAGAAAGCGGCGGCGGCGTAACGAAAAACTCCAGAGGCATGTCCAGGATTCGTTCGAGTCGTAAATCATGGTGCGGTTTGGTCGTTAGGTTAGTCCTCGGCGTATAACGACGCATTCGAACGCTCTCCATAACGATACGGCCAGTCTCGAGCTCCTGCGCTGCCGCGCTGTAATTGGCCCCGCGCTCTATGTCACTTCGCAATCAATAAAACAGGGGAGGAGGAAAAAAAGACGTACTAAAAATAACCCTTTTCTCTCTGCACTCCCGTGCCGGAGAGCTCTCTCTCTTTCTCTCGGCTAACCCGTCGGCTCTTCAGGAGAAGCTGTAGCCTACGTTTTTCTGTTTACTCGCGCACGGTTATTTGCAGTGCGAAAGATGTATCTGGCTGATTGACTCTGAATACTTTGCTTTGCCATTAATAATTCACAGGTTTGCTTTATTTTTTTGGTTTTTTTTTTATTGTAATAGAGAGGGAATGAGAAAATAGTATCATGTATATACTTATATGTAACATAAACGTGAGTTTAATTAATAATACTATTCTTAGATAATTTAATTTTGTCTGTTCTTGTGATTCACGACGTACAGTCACTTTTCCGAAATCGTAAACAGAGCGACAAAAACAGTTTCTTCCGCAGTAAATAAGAGTAAGACTAATTTGAAAATACTGCAGATCCTCTGACGTACTGGCCAATCCAACCTAGTAGTTCAATTAAAACTCCCACGCAATCTTATATTCGCATACAGCAATTATCAATCTGTTTACCCTGATTCACGCATTTTTCTTCATCAGTGAACGAAGCACCGAAAAAAGTATACCTCTATCGGTACTAAATAACCTAGACGTGCGAGTCGCTAAACTCATATATACAACTCGTGCGTTTATTGAAGCACCCGCGTTCGTTACGCGGTTCCCTCGTCTGCGGGCTTTCCACACCTCGGCTGCGCGAGGCTGAAGGGCCTCGAATATGTAAACGCGGCGAGGCAAAGTTTCAGTTGTTTCGCTCGAGCGGCCTTAAAGGCCGCGCCCGAGCGCTCGTTAGCTCCACTGACACGTTTAGAGGCTGAGAGAGAAATTTTCGCGGAATCGATTGTTATGAACTTTGTTATTTTGATATGTCGCCGGTCTAGGTTAATTTTGGAATTTCCGCGCTGTCGCGCGCCTGCAGTTGCAGCAGCGTAGGAGGAGGGCGGCAGCGGGGCTAGAAAAAGGCCCGTAGCCGCCTGCCTGGCGAACGCAGCGTCGGCGGAAAACCACTCCCAGGGATTACGAAGTTTCGGCCCGGGGGAGGGGGGAGAGCCCGTTGCACCGCAAGCGTTAAATTATCGCTAACGACGTGCCTGTTCATTTAGAATGAGTCGCGCTTTGCATTCCTCTAATTCTATCCCCGGCCTCTTTCTTGCTCTTTTTATTCTTTTGTCCCTTGAATTTAGTGCCTTTCGGGGGGCCGACGCCGCCGCGACGCGGTTTTTTCAACTTTACCCCGAGCGCTGACTTACTGCGATATTTAATTTGTCGAGTACTTTGTTTTTTGTAATTTAACCTCAGTTTTTTTATAATGATCAAACCGATTAACAAAGAATGCTTCGCCCTTTAATGACGCCGAGGACTCGAAAATTCGGGGGTTAAAAGATAATTATTTTCAAAATGCTCCGAGCACTTTTCCATAAGAAAATTTATTTCGAAAAGTGCATTATCCCACAAAAGTTTCGATCGCATTACTTCCATTTCCCCAGAATTAAAGCCAAAGCAGTCTCCCTGCTTTCAGCGTTCCTCTAACCAGGCGAAAGCTCACAATGAAAGTCGTCTAAACGCACCGCAGCAAAATCGCGATCCCGTCGAGAATTTATGCATAGATTCTGTTTCCCCGGGCGAGCTCGCAAGCCATCATTTCTTTTTTCCCTCCCTCGCAGCCGCTTAAAATATTCAAGCGCATCCGCGCGGCTTGCTTTTCCGAACCGCTGAAATCTCGATACATTTGCTCGGTACACCTCGGCTCGCGCGGCTCTTGAAAAAAAAAAAAAAAAAAAAAGAAAGGCGAGGGGGAGAACGAGGCGCGGATGCATTCGCACAAAGGTGCTTTTCCCCCGTCGGCATTCTCTCTCTTCCCACCAGTCGCAGGCGCGAAAATGGATTTGCCTGGAATTTCTAGAAAAATGACTGCGCGCCGCGAAGCGATTTAGCGAGCCCGAGCAATAAGTCGAAGAAGTTGGAAATATTTTTAACGCGCGGGATACAGTCTGCGCGCGGGCGAGTGTATATATTTATATACAGCCCCACGTATGCATCGGCGGGGGTGAAGCTGCCGTCGCCGCCGCCGCGTTGGTTATGAAATATTTGACCGAAATACCGCAGACGCGCGAGTGTACGAATGCCTAAGCCCCCCTCCCCCCCCCCCTTCTGCCCCGCTATGTGTGTTCGTATATATGGAGAAACGAAGTAATGCCGTAATAGGACGACTTTGCGAAAGTTCGCTCGCGCGCGCGGAGAGAATATTTCAGAGGTATGCGTGTAAGCGACCGAGGCGCGACGCCTCGTGAATGTGAATGGCCTTAATTGTTCCCGGATGAATTAACATATATGTAGGCTCTGTCATATCGGCTGTCTCGGCTGCGTTTTAATTGTGAATACTTCCGCGAGAGGGTGAAATATCGGGGGATCGAGTCTAAGGTTTCGAGTGAAATAGAAGACGTCGTATTTCATCGGTGATTAAGCGATCAAGATGTGCCAAAAGCCGGGAAAACAGAAAAAAAAAAATTGCCGTGGATTCATTTTAACGCGAGTCAATAAACCGAATTGGGGTGATTTATTGGCTCGTAAAAGCCGCCAGATCTTTTCGCGTATTTCTCATCTCCGATTACTCTTCCTTTGACTTCTGCTTCGATGTGTTTCGACAGCGAAGAGTACACTCGCGACTTTTTTTATAAGTAACGGTAATTTTAGGTCGTTCGGTGATTGGTCTTTCCATTGTGGTTTCTAATGTCACTTGTTAACTGAAATACAAAGCCTGTCGTGCAGGTATGACTGACCGACGCTAGTCAAATGAATGCGAAGTGAGTACGTCGCGGGAAAATAGACGAGTTTATGCGCCGATTGATGTAAATGTTACGGAGTGCGATAATAGCTGATTTATTGTTGTTTTAGAGGAATAGAGAAAGCGGTGGAATTAGAATAATGTTTGATTCTCGGATGATTTATGGCGTTAAATCTATAAATCATAATCTGACGTGTAGTCGATCAAAGGTAATAGTTACAATGTAACCCTGGTAGAATTTCCAGCATTGAAAATGGCCAGAAAAATAGTTAATAGATAAGTCCCGTGGCTATTTAATAG
>JAWWEO010000009.1:23870735-23902770 GCA_035582975.1 Ormyrus labotus | reverse complement strand
GTCCCCGCTTTACTATACAATATCGTAATTTTTCTTATATATATATTAAATTTTTCTATGACATTTTTCTCAGTGTAAAGGAATTTATTACAAGTATCTAACCGGCCCTTTTATACGGGTTAATTGGAAATGATTCCACAAACATAAATGTGATATATCCGATTAGATAGATAGGCCAAGTGGCGTTTTGTAAGGCAGCATAAATTGAGCCTCTCTATTAGTTTAAACTAATTATTATATTTAACCTGCTCATTTATTTAATTATTAGATAATAGTCAATTGAAATAACAAGTGGACGGACCCGTAACCAACGAATAATCTTCGAATTGTTTAGCCTAACCTATAAAGGGCCACGTGCTGTATAATGAATGATGATGATAAAACCTGTGGGGAGTGGGAACCACTGCCAAGATGTGCAAAAAGTGCAAAGTTAAATTTCATCCGTCGTGTGCAAGACGGTGCGCAACAGAGGTTGCGGGCATTTATAATTACTTTAAAAACTCGAGACCGACCTCGTCATCAGTGAGTGATAAAGACCTGCTCCATCCGTCTTCAGTCGGAACCTCTAACTCTAGCAACCACGCAGGGAAAGGCAACGTATTCTCAGAATTTTCCTTCCTAAAAAGTGAAATTAAGAAGTTTACTACAGTTGCCTCAGAATTTGCAGAGAGTAAGAAGTACAACGATGCTCTGAAGAGTCAGCTCTCGCAGTACGAAGCCCAAATGGAAACAATTGATTTAAAGCTATCTCAGCTAAGCTCGTTGCAGGCCTCTATAAATGGTCTAGGCTCAAGAGTCGAAAAGATGGAACAACAAGCACTAGATTCCGTAGAATGTATTTACAACAGTGTACAAGAGGCCAAGGATCAACTATATAGATCATGTAATTTAATTTTATATGGTTTATCTCAACCCAACCCATATGATTTGCAAACTGATATGCAAAATGTTGTACGAGCAATTGGGGTCATAGATAGAGTCAATACGGTTAACTTATCCGTACGTAGGATAGGGAAAGTCAGATCTAACTCTACCCGCCCTAGACCAATTGTTGTGAGACTCGGATCCAGTGAAGATGTCTTGATGATCCTACGCAAGAGGAAGGATCTACCGTCTGGAGTTACTGTCTCAACAGTTGAGGGGGCGAGTGGACATCCACAACAAATCCAATGGACACGCTAACCATCAAATATATAAAAGGAATGCCCAAAGCTATGAAGAGTGACTCTTCTACCTTTCGTAAATACACAACCCACCACACATAGCTGTATAGATATTTACTACTAGAACGTACGTTCTCTTTGTAATAAGTTAAGCTATTTAAGGTCTGGCATCCAACAGCTCTCATGTTGACTCCTGATGTTACGATCCATAGGACCAATACAGTACTGGATTTAGGAGTTTTATTCGACTCGTCCTTGTCGTTCAGTCAGCATCTCGATTTCGTTGTAGCAAGTCCTTGAGATTGCTCGGCTTTACAAGGAGGACGACTATCGATTTTAGATCTGCGCAATCTATAATAGGCATATATAAATTAATTGTCTTACCAATCATGACTTATTGTTCAGTCGTATGGTCACCGTACACGCAGTTAGCATTTAATAAACTAGAGGCTGTTCAACACAGGGTATTGCGATACTCCTCATGGAAAACCAATGCACCTATGGCAATCACAGATCATTGTTTTTCCCATCTTATGGAGAGGCATAACTTGCCTTCGATTAAAGGTCTTTTTAACCATTATGACCTCACGACTGTATATAAAGTCATGAATGGACTTATCGACAGCCCCAATTTGAAATAGTTGTTTAATGAACGAGTAGCAGCTTATTCGTTTCGCTCGTCGCGATCTATCATGGAGGATACATACTCAACAAATTACTCATATTATTCAGCACTTGCAAGACTCCTTCGGTTATGGAATTCGTTATCAAAAAGTGTGCGTAGGTTGGACTCGCTAAGGGAATAAAAAACGCTATAAGGCGTTTGAATATGTGCCAATGAACGCTTAAATAATCAAAAATGTTTACCCCTAAGTTAAGTTAGTTATACAGTTATGCAGTTTATACAGTTACAATTACTCACTGTTACCGAAATATTTAAAATATTACTTAGTTTGAGCATGAGGCTCAGTTATTGCTGCGAGTAGACGCCTCCTATTATTATATTTTGTATAAGGGCTTATATCCCGTTTATTCGATAAATAAATAAATAAATAAATATATTCTCTAAGTATATCCAATCAAAAGAAAGTAAAAAATAACTGAATATAAATTAAAATATTGCTAAGTAATAGTAATACATATTTAATCTTTTTATTAAGATTCGAGATTATTCATAATTATGTACAGAACAATTAAGCAGTTTATATTTTTTTTCAATAGCCCAGTTTCAATAAAATTATAAATAAGCACAACAACGAGCGTTTAAAATTCCTCAGTAACTCTGTACATTACAAAACGTCAAAAATACCCCCGGAATTCCGCAGAGGCCGATGCCTCTCGCTTAACGCTTATTTAAAGTATCTTGCCAATGTGCATCCTTTGCCTGGAATCTCGAAGAATCTTTCCTGGCCAGCGAGGCTTACAAAATAAAAGGGGATCATCTGCAGCGCTAAAAAGCTCCTGATAAAGTCCGGCGCAGCTGCATCCGGGCCTCCTTTCGAAAATTTCTCCACCCCGGAATCCGTTCCGGGCGGCGGGGAGGAGTCATAAATTACGATTGCTCCGCCGGCAGGAAGCAGGAGCCTAATAGTTTCCTCGCGCGCGCAGCGCCATGCGGCGTAAGTCGTTTCGGTATAAAGCCATTTTATCACTGAAAGTCCATTATCGCGCCTTTCTCGCGGAGCTCCCGGGCTCCATTCTTCCGTGGCACTTGCTATATACGAGGCAGAAACTGTGCATTACCCGCATAATTTTAAATTTACCGCCGCAGAGCCGACGGCCTGCCGGGAATAGAGCCCCGAGATCTCTCTCTCTCCCTCTCTGTATCGTAAAGTAGGCGTGAACCTTATAACGCTCGTGGCGCGGCTTTTTGTTTTCTCCTCTTTGTCGCTCTCGCGGACGCTTTATCTATCCCGGACGGAGGCTGCAGTTCTCCTCCGGCCACCTTTGTGTCTCTTAATCTGATGCATTTGCTTCTTTGAAGTTTCGTCGCCGAAGCCGGCACTGCTTACTTTTTTCCTCCTTGATGGTTTTGTTTATTGAAGTATGGCGAAAGATAAACATTCGACTGGAAGATGTCGCAGGAATTAAAGGGAATTTTTTGAGTTTCTCGGAGGAGAGATGGAAATGTTATACTTTCCGAGGATAAAAAGGGAGAAGTGACCCACATTTTTATTAAAATAACTATAATTTTAAATGAAATTTTTGCTTCTCGTCAAAGAGTTGTAAAATAATAATTTCTATATTATAAAGTACATGAAGTGCTTAAAAATAAGGAACATTCAGGAATAATGTAAATCACGATTTATTTAATTATTTTGAAATTTAAAGTTCACCTTTTTACACGGAAAACTCATTTAATTGTAAATTTTTCTTTATGTTTCAGGTGAGTATATTCCATCCATTCGTTCTCTTTAAAAGCATCATTATGAGTAAGTAGAGTGCTTTAAAGTAATTTTCCTAAAAATGCATAATTTTAAGTTTTTTACTGAATCATAACATAAATGAATCATAAAGTTAATGAATATTTTTCGAATTTCTCTAATTAACATAAGATTTAAAATGCATTAATTCTGAAATTCTCATCACAAACTACTGTAATAAATTGATGCATCAAAATCTAGTTTTAACATTTGAAATCTCATTATGTACGTTAATTTATAGCTTTATTAAAACGCTAACCCGATAACGCAAGCTACCACTTTATTCAAAGTAATCTCACCTCACTCGATGAAAAGGCATTCTCGAATTAAGCACTTTGAAACTTGTTGTCCAAAGCTGCTTTAAAATGCATTTTTAAGGTCCTCACTCACCAGGCCAAACTTGCAAATTGAATTCGAGAATCTGCGTTTTCGAAAAAAAGCGAGGAACAATCCTCTTAATGCTACTTAGGCACAAAGTCACATTGTTCCAAAGTTCGTCCGGGTATAACCCTTGACGATAACTCTGCCTTCTTCGCGCCGGTACAAAACTTAACATCAACTTCTGGGAATCTCTTCCGTCTACTGAGGGGCAAATTTATCATATTCTTCGATAATGCTTACACGTACACTCATTAACGACAATGAACTTTGCCGAAAGTTGACGGCTTTGTAAGTTGCGTAAGAATTTTAATGAGTGCAAGTGTGTTTCTTGAGAAGTTGGTGGCGGAATTTCTAGCTAATGAAGCTGATTTTGGAATATTTAAGGACGCGCTCTCTTGTTACCAAGCCAACGTAAACATTCGATAATGTTCCTAGAAAAACGTAAACTGGCTGTTATCAAAAAGCCACGTAATTCAATAAAAGATATTACTTATGCAGACTGGGGAGAAAAATCCATCAACGCTGGTCGTCGGCGAATGTGCGCAAGGGCTTAACTGCCTTTCCTCTCGGAAAACAAACCAAGACATAATTTAATACACTTGGGTCTTGCTTCTTCCTCGAGGAGAATTACCGCTGATGTTTAATCTTGCGCGTTGTAGTGGCATTCAGCCGTCTTTGAAGAAGCTTCCGCCTCACCGATATTAGTTTTGGGTCTGACAGCGAGTGCCGGAAGAATTCACCCCTTTTTACTTCTGTTTGCGTAAATATTATTTATTTGTTTGCTGGCTTTTTGTTAAAATGAATTTTTTGATTTTATTGAAATAACGTTTATTTTACTGCAGTATTAGCAAATCCTTTATGAAGGTAATTTTGTCAAAAACATCTGTACGTTTTTAATATGCACAAACGAACCCATGCCTCAATAAATTTGAACTAAATTTTAGTGGTTTCGAAATGATTTACAAATTCTTGGAAGTTTAAAGATTTTTTTATTGTTAATCCGAGTGTTTTTCATAAAATTCAGTCTTTCGCAACACTTTAAATTTTTAAATCAAGAGTTTACAATTTCATTTTCTGGAATCAAGAAGAAGCTGCCTGTAACATTTGTAGTAAAAGCTTTCGCTTTTGATTTTTTATTCGCTTTTAATGTTTTTATTATATTTACTATACTTGGTAGCAGTTAATTAATTATGTGAGGAGAAAGGCTATAATAAATAACACACGCAATTAGGAAATACTAAAAGAACTTTATTATATTAATAGAGATTAACAATTGTAGGTATTTCGTGACAGTTGATGCCGAACTAACTATTCTTCTTTTTTCTCCCTCTCTATAGATTTGAGGAGGGGAGACTTTTAGAAACAGAGGAACCTCTCCGAGTTCCTTTGTTAATAATAATTTATTACGCAAATTTTAATTCCATTAGCTTAAATGAACAATGCAAAAATTAATAAACTTTTTTTCATTTCAAATTCCACTTTTAATTTGGTCTTCAAGATATAAAAAAATGGGACAGTGCATTAAAATTAATATTCATTAAATCATATTTTTGTAACTATTAATTTGAATTACTGCTGGTATAATATTGTAAAAGTATACTGTTTAGAAAGTAAACTCACATATACTTCTTAAATAACTTTATTAGACTTGACAGAAATTTCGCCAACTTGGAACAGCCAGCAGTGAATTTTTTTTGAAAAAAGACGGCTGCTAATCTCGTCTTTCAGCAAACTGTTCCAGCCATAGGGCTTTGGCCATTCGCCACGTGTCCGGGATATTAACCTTCCTCCTCATCTTCGGTCCGCAGAGACTCGCGAGAATTATTGGGGAGATTAGTCTAGAACTGCGCTTATCTCCGGAGATTCTTTCGCTCTCGTCTCTGCCTTTGAAGGCAGATTAGCCGATACGCCTCGGCGTGTTTTGTTCGCGGATGAGAAATGCGATTGAACGCCGGATTCCTAGAAGCCTAAGAGTACGGCTTACGTCGAGAGGATTTTGAGATTGAGAAGCCGGAGCAGCTCTCGAGATGCTACGCTGATTGATTGAGAAAGAGAAAGGATTGCCCGGCTTAGAGTCCAGGCGGATATGCATGTGTCCAGCTATTAGTTGCTTATAGTTGGCAAAGATCATTTACTTTGCTTGATTAATGCCGATCGGTGCAGGGGAAATCCTTCGACGATTAAATATTGATATTGTTTTTTGCATATTACCGACGTCGATCGATAACGTCGAATTCGAAAATTTTGTATCTCCGTGTAAAAAGTCATTAAGCCATCTGGCCTGTCATTCGTCCAGTGTCTGGCCCGATGGATTAGTTGAATGTGTTTTTGTCCATGACGAGCGCGCATTTAACTTGAGAGGTTTCGCGTTCGCGCCCCGGTAGGTATGAAGAAGCGCATAACGGGCTCGTGTATATACGTATATACTTAGGCGAATGTGCTCGCGCGAGCGTTCTGCTCTAAGCGCTTCGGTAATTAATTAATTCAACTAGTCGTTAACTTTCTCTCGAATTCGGTCCGAGTTGGCGTATATTGTTGAGGGAAGGGAGTTCGGTGTTTGCCGTCGAGTGGTGGAAGGGGTAGGGGGGGGGGGGGGAGATTGAAATTTCGCCCTCTCCGAGAGTTCACATAATAATAATAGCTCGGGTTACGCGGCTGCTACTTTTACGGTCAGTCTCTGTGGCCGAGCTTTTCATCGACTGATTTTCGCGAAGAAGTTCCGCCTTGTCGTATTAGCTGAGATTTCGTGCGTTATTTAGAGCAATAGAACGGCAAAAATCGGTAATGCCTTTGAAGTTTGAGAGTATTAAAAGGATTAAGAATGTCTAAACTAAAAATTAAAACTACTTAAACTTGTGGCTTTGCTATATTCTTACTGTTTGACTTACAAAGATTCTTCTTTCAAAGAATATTTCATTCTTTTCTGATAAAATCTGAAATAAAGATTTAATTGAATTTTTGGATAGTTATTAGAAATAAATTTCTTTCAATCCGTTTAAAATAAATTACAAGCCTTAAAAATTGTTTAAATGAAGCTACGGTAAAATTGTGTAGGCGTGAAAAGTAAATAAATCGAATGGACCTGCCCATGTACTGCTTAATCAAGTACGACACTGCAGGTGCAGAAATCCTAAATTAGTCATATTTCACATCTGGGAAGTTTAAATTTATGTTAATTAAAAATATTTGTAAAATATTTATCAGAGCCGGAGTTGCATGTTAAACACCGACAAATAACTCATTTCGTTCGTGCGCGAATTTCCAACTCTATGTATGCAAGCTTTATTATATGTAAATTTTCCCGGTGTCTGTTGATTGTGCCTCACAGGAGTTTCGTATAAGCTAGAGTGAATTTAACATCAAAAATCATTTTTCCGGCAAAATTAAATGCTTTCAACTGTATTATCCTTACTTGCACGTTATTATAGTTATTATAATTAATGTTACTTCACAAAAACAACGTCTTTTATTTAACATATTTAATTTCAAATAACGCATTTGTACGAGTTATAATCAATTTTTCTTTTTTAATAATGCGTCAATGTGCCTTTCATTTTGATCCCACATTTTTAAACCAAATTAATCGAGCGATTAAACATGCAAAATTCTTCGGCAAGCAAATATTTAACAAAAGCTATCCTCGTAAATTTTCCCAAAATTCCTTTGTTTACTTTTAATTCTCGTGGAGCTTTAAAGATCAAAGCATCGTAAAAATTTGCGTAATTTCCATGCAACCTTTTTCATATAGATTTTGATTCCTCGAATTCAAAACATGATCGATGCGATACCGTTATATTACGTCCATCCAATATTGGAAGTTGTTAATTTCTGTCATTGCAATATTGATTCCATCTTTTTAATATTGAATCAAAAATGCAACTATAATACTATAACTATAACAGATTTTTGTTAGAAAATAATAAAAGGAGGCATAAGTAGCCATATTTGTAACAGCAGTATTAGATTAATTTTATAAGTTTTGTGTCTATTTCCGCGTAGGTAGTTAACAAGCTGATTTATTAAGGTGAATAAATGAAGACAATTTATCAAATCGCATTTAGCCCTAGTTTAGTCAAAGTATTCAATAAAGCATGATTAAATACGATTACCGTGTACATTAAAACCATTAACGTCCCAAAAAAATTTTCCACTCGACAAATGTAGTAGAGCTAAACCTAATGAGTGCCTCATCAAGTGACTCTTGGGCTAAAGCCGCGGCAGGCAACTTCCTCGTTATGACGCGTCGCTCGAAAAGCAGGAAATTAAAACTTGTCTCTTCATCGAATGACAAAGTGAAGGACCGCCCGAAATATCCGCATTTTTATCCCATATACTTCCCCGACCACGTGTCTACGTGGATACTTGTTCAACTCCGCAAGTTCTCGGTGGCGCGCCTCGAAAAGAAAAGCCGGAGTTGTAAGTGCTCGACTGCTAATTAAATTGCTGTTTCCATTAGAGCACGTGGCACGCGATTGCACGAAATTCGAAAGGAGGAGACGCACTGGCACATCTCCTCGGGGGAAGGGGTGTGTACGCATTACTGCTCCGCGTCGGGCGAGTCTTGGAAAGTAAACACCGAGGGCTGCGACACTGCTCATCTAACTTCGTTCCAATTTCACATTCAATTTCATGTTTTTCAGCGAGATTTCACGAAGGAATGACGGATAGGACCTTCCTTATTTATACATGGAGAGAGCCGCGGTGACATTTAATAGCGGTAGTTTTATTTGTCTTTCTCAGCAGATTTCGCTTGTCGTCAAAGTACTTTGTGCGACGGAGGTTGATTTTTTTTAATCGAAGACTCGCGAGTCTACGTTAATGGAAGATGCTAATTATTTCGTCGGTTTCAGCCTTCCACTCTCTATTTACTTCGTTTGCATAATTGCGAAATTCATCTTTTATTTTATAATAAATTATGTATTATTAGCCAGGTGTAAAACAAGAAAAGTCTCTTAGGATTGGCCAGTTTCGCGCGTGACGAGCTGTAGCGGATATAATGCAGCGGCGATTGCACTGCGATGCTTTAGCAAAAATTTCCATTAAAAGTTACCAAGTTTCCAAGCCGTCTTCCTTATTAGATTTCTCACGGATTCGTCGAGACGATGAGCCAGGAAAAAATCCTGAAAAACAACACGCCTAAATGAGAGTACCGGGGCGCTCAGAAATTATCGACGTCTGGGTCAGGTCGGGGAAAGGGGCGGCTCCATTTACGTGATTTTGCAATAGTTCGAGCTGGAGGGAGAAACAAAGAGAGAGACGAGGCTTCGGGGAATAATAACAAAGTTTTACGTAGCTGCTCGCGAAGTGTGAGAGACAGTCAAACTCCGCCTCGGAATGAGGAAGGCGAACGAGTTTGTCCGCGTGGAGGTGCGTGAGTGTTACAGCTGGGCTGTTGGCAACGCGGGGGCATCGTAAAAATTGTTAGCTTTTTTTTATATTAAACGCATGCAATTAAACGAGGGAGTTGGTTGCAAATTTTATTGTTGATAATGTAATGGGTATGTTTACTATTCTACAGGGAGAAATTTCAGTTGAGTGAGAAAATATTCGAACATTTTAAAGTAAGTATAAAACAAGGATAAAATGATTTTTAAGAATTTTAATGTGGAAAAACGTGTTTTCTTTACATAAGATGATATTCGATGATAATAGAAACATAAGATGAGATAATTTATTTAATTATTAAGAGATGTTCTCTAAAATGTAACACAAGGTATGTAAATTAGACTGCACCACATACAACTGACTTCGACAAAAAAAGTTTGAAAACATATAATTTACAAAAATAAAAGTAAATGCCCAATAACCCAAATTTAAATAAAGAAAATAACTAGCTAAAATTCAAGAATCTGATAAACAAGCTTCATCAAACTCTTCAGGATCATTACTTACAAGGGGAAAACATTACATTTGGGTGGCAGATTACACCCAAACTAAGCAATATGTCTCTCCTTAGCCTATCGATCACTGACCTGAAGTTTTAGAGCCTAACGCTCATCCAGTCCCCAGATATTTTAATTTACCTTTGGATCTTGACTATGAACACACCTACTTTGGATGATCATAGCAAACTCTCTTTTTACACCTTAAATTCCTGGTTGTATCTGCTTCCTATAATCACTATAAATATATTATGCTCGAAATGCATGATATTTATGCATAATAACCTTAATTAAATTTAATTAAGCTTCTTGACGTTCCAAGTTTATGCTAAAAAATCAACTTTTTAGAATAATACTTGCGTACTTCTTGCATAAGACTTGCAAATTTTAACTAAAGAAATTGAAATAAATATAAGAATAACTTTACCTTAATTGTTAGACCTTGCCCCTCGCTAGTTAAATTTAAAAACCTGAAATAAAGATAAAATCACAAAGAATCATATTCAAAAAATTCAATTCTACTTCTTTAATAAATAAAAAATATCTTATCTGGTAAAAAGTTCTTCAGGCACAATTAAAATTTATCAGTAGATTAAACCATTAAAAGGTATCAGAAAAAAACTGAAAAAAATTCAGAAAACATCCCCAGATAGTCTGGTAAATTATTGTTTTCTTCTAACCTCTTGGCAATTACCAGCTGTTCTTTCTATCCTCTCTGTTTTTATTGTATGGCAGCGCTAGCCGCCAGCGTTAGATAAAGTAGTCAGTCGAGTTTAGGTTAGTCAGTTGTTACCCATGAATTGTAAACATGTGGAACTTCAAAAGCAGATACCTTTTAATAATTTAAAATTTACCAATAAATTTTAATTGTGCCTGAAGAACTTCAAATGTCCCTGAAGAAGAACTTTTCATCAGATAAATTATTTTTTATTTATTAAAGAAATAAAATTTATTTTGTTGTATATGTTTTTATCTTTATTTCAGATTTGTAAATTTTACCAGTGAGGGACAAGTTCTTACAATTAAGATAAAGTTATTCTTATATTTATTTCAATTCCTTTAGTTAAAATTTGCAAGTGTTATGCAAGAAATATGCAAGTATTATTCTAAAAAGTTGATTTTTTAGCATAAACCTGGAACGTCATTTTAACTATAATATATTTATTGTGATTATAGGAAGCATATACACAAGGAATTTAAGGCATAAAAAGAGTTTGCTATGATCGTCCAGAGTAGGTGTGTTTCATAGATCTAAAGGTAAATTAAAATATCTGGGGACTGACAAGGAGTGTCCCAACTTTGGGTCACGGATTTACGTTTAACTTCGGGATGTTTTCTAATGTTAAGATATGAAGAAAGCTGCGTCCATTCGATCTAACGCTCGATTTTTCAAAAGTAATGGGCTCTTTTACCGAAAATCTAAAAAAAAAGCGATTTTTATTTAATCACTTATAACTTTTGAACAGTTCATTGTAAAATACTTTAACACCCGGTAGTCAAAAAGGTAAGATCAAATCCTATCGATTAAAAAAAATTTTGTCCAAATATCTTTATTTGTTCCAAAGGTATAGTCCAATAAAGAATAACCATTAAAATAAGTTAAAATTACGTTAAGGAATTTTTTATGCTGTTTTAATGGTCGTTCATTGTTTGACTAACTTTGGAACAAGTGACTAAAGAAAAATCGATATTTTTTAGAATTTCGGTAAAAGAGCTCATAACTTTTGAAAAATTGAGCGTTAGGCTGAACGGACGCGCCTTCCTTCATATTTTAACATTAGAAAAAATATCCCGGAGTTGCAAGAAAATCCATGACCCAAAATTGGGACACTCTCCTTTTGTGTGAGCTTTAGGTTTTAAAACTCCAGGTAAGTGATCGATGAGCTAAGGAGAGACATATGACTCAGTTTGGGTGCAATCTGCTACCCGAATGTCATGTGTTCTCCTTGTTAGTAATATCAGTGACCCATATCCTAATACGAACATCGGTAATACGGTCATATAAGAGACAGCGGAAAGAAAAGAAAGAAAAAGAAAGGAGAGGCGAGAATCGAGGCGGAAAAGTCGGAAGGTTCGCGCAGTTCGGTTGACCTCGAAGCCAAGGGAGGCAATTGCGAGGCAATCGCATCATTTCCGACTGGGCAATAAAGTGTCTTGCTCGCAGTGCAGTACCGATAACGCAGCAACGGTCAGCTGCGTTACCTTGACTCTGCAGAGACGTCGGGCGAGAATATTCGCCCCGGAAAATCCCTGCCGTTGTCTCGCTCTAACGAACGGCGGCCCGCAGGAAGGGACAGCAGATAATGGACTCGCCGAAAATTGCGTGCTAGGAGGAGACGAGGAGTTTGTTTGTTCTTTTGTTCGAGGTCCGATATTGCTTGGATTTTCGCTCCGGGGATGAATAAGCATTCGGCGGTGTTATTATATAGGCGACGTGTAAGATGAAATGTTTGCGCAGATTATTGCTCGAGGGTTTAGTTGTTTAATTGGGCTTTCATCGATATCGAGGATAATCGAAATTTTCTTTACTTAACGATATTTGTCTTACACGTATATAGAGTTCACGTAGCCGCTTCATAAACTTATAATCAAACCGTATGCATATTTTGTTGCTAATTTGTTGCTAATTTATCACGTCGTACCTAATTTTTTTGCTCCAGTCGTTCCCGAGAAATATTGAATACGCTAACTTAATAATATTAAGCAAGTGTAGCCATTCTCTCTATCACCTGACCTTATAAAGATATAAATACGAGAATGGTAGCATAATTTGTTGCTAATTTCTTGCTCTTCAGAGGTACAATCATTAGTTCCCAAAACGCATCCCTAATATAGGAATCAACCACCACCCCTTCTAGATAAATACCCAATGCACGCATATTAACACTGGGCAGTATTTTGTTGCTCCAGCCGTTCCCGAGAAACATGGGATACACTAGCTATGCATATGGTTTGATTGTGGGCTTATGAAGTGGCTACGTTAGTTTAATACACGTTTTTTTACGATGTTTAACGCTTCTCTATCAAAGTTAAATAACACTTTGTACGTCTGGTGAGGTAAAAGTAATGACCATTGAAATGGAATTTTAATGAAATAAAATGCAACTTTTTAATGCTTTCATTAATAAAGCGAAGTAAATTCTGGAGCGGGTAAATATAATACACACTCGCATAAACAGCGAAAAAGCGGCGACCAAAGGCGCGGGGGCAACTGTTAATAATGGCGCGTTTCTTGCGGCTTCTGTCGAGTCGTCCTTGTCGTCGGCCAGTAAAAGAGAAGGGTAAACACCACGGGGAGAAAGAGAGAGCTTAAAAAGTTTTGCTGGCGCGCAAGTCGAGCCTCAGCAGCAAAGCAGCTGCGCTCGAGAGGAAAACAGTCGAGTGTACCCGAGGAGAGGGCAGAAAAACGCCGAGCGAAAAGAGTGCGAGGGTACAAAGAAGCCGATAAGATAAAGGCGAAGGAGCAAAAGAATCGTGTTGATTTTCGATTGTGTCTGTGCGACTCTCGCGAATTATGTAGGAAATTCGAGATAGTTATCGCTGATTTATATCTCCAGCTGGACCCTTAGCGGGCTCGGAGTCGGGGGAGGCAAAAAATTATCGGAGATAGTTTCGTGCTTGTTTTTTCGTCGCCCGGCAAGCACGCGAGTTTAGATATATGTGTTGTCAAGGACGTTTTAGTGTCCGGACGCACGAAGAAGCTCCCGAACTTTTTCCCATAAGTTTTTGCGCTCCTCGCGAAAATGCTTCTTATTGCTGCGGAAATTCAGCACTGCCTCTTACAACTACAATTTTATGTTTGTATTTATTCAAAATTTACCTTATTTTTACAATTTAATCAATTTTTGCTCATCGATGTCGTTATTACTCGTTAAAAAAAACTTTTCTTTGGCTAATGAAGTGATTACTGGTAATTTAATTAAGTTTCGTCAGTCCATATTATTACAATTTTCATTATCGATTTTTGTACTAAAATATACTTTCGATTTTAAGTAATTAATTGTCTTAAATTAAAGATAGAAAGTTGAACTAATTAAAAAATGTCAAGAAAGTTGGAAAACTGTCTGGCAGATAAAATCAACGTCATCAATTCGGTCTTTTATTTCCAAAGTTTTATATCTAAATTGCTTTCCAAAAACGTCCCGCGCTCAATGCGTCTGATAATCTGAAAAGTTCCGAGCTGGCCTTTATACAGCGAAATGAGCAGCGATGAACGGACATAATATCCAATTTCGATAAATCGAGTACATAAACGATAATTCGATGTATATTCCGAGCTAACATAAAGCGCTTCCTCGTGAAAGAGGTATCGGAGCAGCTCCGGGATAATCTCGAGGAGTCCATTAAGGCTAAAGCACTGGAGGGAGAACAAAGTCGTGGTCGTATTCCATGGGAAGGAGGGGAGTTGTCGTCTTTAAAGGCCGTTTTTAATCAAATTATCGACTCCTGACACTCTCCTTTGTCGCCGGAAGTGAAGCTGCATTGATCGAAGCGCTGTCCTGAATGTATATAACTTTCGCATAAACCGTATTGTTGACACTAAAATATCCAATAATGCTGGATTTTTTCCGTTGGTATATAAACCTTAGTCTAGTGAGTTTTCCTAAACGAAGGAAATGTGCGATATAAGGGTCACTTGTAAATAATGTATCCGGGTCATTGGATTGATTTTAATAGAATTGGAAGAGTAAATCTACTGTTATAAGATACTTCGTATATGAATTTACAAAGTCGCTTTTGAATTTTCTCAAATACTATACTAAAATAGGCAACACTCACGAATATCGAGAGTGAGCCGAGAGCCTCGCGCGCGGTATTTACATAATTTACATTTCGCGACGCGAAAATAATATCTCAAGAAAAACGGAGAATTAATTTCTCGTTCGATAGAAAAATGCGACCGCGACGCGCAAGACATCTCAAACAAGAGCGCGCATCGCGGTGCACGCAATGGAAGTATCCGCGCCTTCTTAAAAAACCTCTAACCCGATGAAAAGTCAAAGAAAAACAAATTTCACTTTGTAAACAATTAAAACCCGAGAACAAAGGGAAATTTGCCTATAAAAGGGGACCAACAGAGGCTCTCGCTACCCATTCTCCCGACTCCCTTGCCCTAGGACGGACAGCCAAGAGCAGGTCTGATCCGAGTCGCGCTGAACCTTGTTTCACGAGGTAAGTGCGGCGTCTCCTGCTTCCTGGGACAGTAACCTCGAAAGAGAAAGAACTGCGCAAAGGAAGCCTTTCCCGTCGGGTTATTTCTTCGGGATATTTAACGCGTAATAATAGTTTATCATTTTGTTTCACTTAGAATTTAAAAGATTTTAAAAATTATATTATTAGATACCAATTTATTCAGATATCATTAAAATAAGTTATTGAATCGATTTTAGAATTAGTTAAAATAGATTATAAGGCACATTATTATCATAATAATAATAAATATACACCGCAACTGCTCTCTTAAATTATTTAAATAATACCTTGGCACCTCAACAAATCCCGAAAACTTTTCAAATAATTTTTCAATACTATTCCAAAACGAAATCCTACAATATTATAATTTATACAAATCTTACTTTTTAACTTTATAAAATCACCAATTAGAGCTTTTCTCCGATCTAAGTACCCAGCCATCACTCGAACATGTCTTCTGAAAAATGCAGAAAACTTTTTAATTACAACCTGCTAAATGAAGGCAGCGGGGGATTTCGCTTTGCAGCTCTATGCTTCCGAGCTAATCCACTCTCTCATTGCAATTTCGGAACGAGTCATCTCGCGCAAGCTTCACGTATCCCGTCGTAAGGCGGCACTTGAGCAGCGCAGTCCATTACCGTCCAAAAGATTGAAACGTAGAGGGCAGGTGTGCGCTCCTTGAATAAAGCACTCCACGCACGCTTATCCCCCTGACCTTTCGACACTCCAAGTTCGCAGTCCGCCTTCCCCCCCTCACCCCTCTCAGTCTCGCGTAATTGTGGAGCCGAGACTTCGGCGCTCTTGCCACGGTTTTAATTAAAATATGGAGATCAACATGGCGCATTGTGCGCGAGCTGCGGCTGCAATAATAACGGATAATATATCGCCGCCTGCCGCCTCGTGACCCGGTCATACGTTAGGAAGAGTCACTTTTTACTCTCTACTCCCTCTCGCTGGTTCTCTTTGTCTGTGACTGGGAAAAATAAGACTTGACGGCACCCAGTGACGGAAGCAGTGTAATTGTGCTTGAGGTGAAGGTTTGTGTGCTGGGTCCTTTATCTTCTTGCTCTTTCTTTCGAGTTTCTTTGCGCCGGAGGGTGACGGCCATTTTTAAGATGTGTATTATTTGTTGCTGTTTTCGTGACACCTTAATAACTGAATAGTAATTCATATTTCTATATGAAACGTATTTCTATATGTATTTCTATATTCATATCTTTAGGAAATTACTGAATATCGGTTTTCTCGTGCTCTCTATTATTGCTGTTTATTATTCAGTGATTTTTAGTTTATGAAAAAGTTCATTATTGATGTATCGACAGTTTTTCATGTATTTGAGTATCAGGAAGTGTAAATAAAGTTCATCTCATACTAAATATTTACAAGCTCCACGATCAAATAGTAAATATTACATATTTGTCATAAAAAACCTTGCACCAACAACATTTACACATTTGAATAATTAAAAGGATAAGCTCTCAACAAGCTAACGTTAACTGAAAAGCGAGCCGGTAATAGGAATTGTAATTTAATTAAAAGCTCTCGTTAAGTATTAATTACAGATACATGGGGGCAAAGCGGAGAATCATAGTAGCAGGGTAGGAGATAGGTAGTTATTTCTTTGAGCAAGAAACTACTCCGACATCGCTTACGGCGACTACTTGCGCACACGTAGATACATGGGCCGTTCTTGGGGCTTTCGCTTTGTCGGGAAACGGGACTCGAGTAAAGTATGACCTACGGCGCCGTTAACTCGAGAACTCGGGAACCTCCGGAAATATTAAACTTCGAGAACTCTGAATACCTAATGTCCTACCACTATTTAAATCACGATCTTTGCGTCCGTCTAGATTCTAGCTCATCCGTTACTACTAATTTTTATATTCGAGGAGAGAGAGATATTGTCGGTGGGTTTTTCTTCAAATATTTTTTCGTTCCGAGCTGTCGTTTGGGAGAGGTAATTTCGCCACAATTACAGCTGGAAGCAACGATTATTGCAGGGAAAATTATAGCTGTAACTGCCTTTATTGCAGTGCTTCAATTTTTCTGTTCGCGGTGAAGCATTTTGCGAGTTGAGAGGGGCATTATCTGATCGGAAAATAAATAGTTTTATCGTTATAATTCAGGCTGCAAACGAACTCGAAGTTGCAAATATTTAAATGGATTTTCAAATTATCTCATAAAATGGCCATTTATATGAGCGAAAGTTTCATCATTACCTCGTTCTCAGCTTTTATGGCATAATAAGACTTGATTTGAATTTTATCAGATAAAAATTATGTTGCATTTAAATAACCGTTTTCTAAAGACAGCATAAAACCTAGATCCTCCTCCGATTTCGAAGACATTGAAGCGGACAGTCTGCGTACTTAAAAAGTAAAAAAAAAAAAATTCATTACAGTAAAATCTAAATACAGCTTGGCCGTTTAAAACCATTGTCAAAGACCACTTCCACCCGCGACTTACACTCTTCATCTAACCTTTCCGTTCTTCCCATCTATTTATCTCGAGTTCTCAGTGCCTGTTCTATTTCACGTTGAAACAATGTATTTCAAATCCACTATTCATTATTGTCGCCGGGGAACAATGGTACCTGCACGCGAGTATGCAAGCTCGAGCCAGTCATTGTCAGCCGTGGCGGGATATAGAATGCGATTGCGGTATAAAATTTTCTCGGCACGCTCTCTCTCTCTCTCGCAAGGTTCAGCATTAATTGCCTTTCCGACTCTCTCCCGCGCGGGTAGAAATTAAATAGACGTTGAAGCGTTTGAATACAACTAATCGCTCGTATTGTCATCCAGCTCGAGTGCATTCGATGATTAGGACGACTGTGATTTTCTGGCTCGTTCGGTCGAAAATTTGCGAGAGGAAAATAAAAGGGGTACGTTTAATGCGCCTTTAAGCAGAGGAAGGAAAGTGGTAATCTGAGTTTCGTCGCAGCATTGTTTAAAAGCTCTAATAAACTAGGTAACTTAGGAATTTTTGCACGAGAAAACTTTTGATGTCTTGGAGTTACCGTTGAATAGTTTCATTAGAAATCTAATTTCTCTTGAAGTGCTCCTGGCGCTGATTTAAGCTAATTCGCGTGTCTACTCAAGACTCCATTTAATGGCTTCTCATAAAAAGTGACAACGTTTGATTAAATTCTAAAAATAATTAAATTTTATTCAATTCGCGGAACAAGCGCTTATTTTAACCCGAGCTACTCTTTAAAAATAATACTTCCCAACGAATCATTTAGAGCCAAAGCCGCCACGGCGTATTGGCGCCGCCTTTCAAAAATAGATTCGCCAACGCAGACAAAACGGAAAGAAGGAGGCGGGTCTGCATGACCATCAGAAATCGGAAGAGAGGATATGTTCTCATTAGCCGGTCGACCGCGGACTCTAGGCTTAGCTGATTGGTCCAGCAGTCATTATCTCCCATTTCACGGTCCGTAAAGTTGGCTGCCTCGAGTCTTCCAGCGGCGAAAGCCCACGCGACAACAGCGTCCGTAGCGGCGATCGATCCTCGCAAACGAATAATCTTTTTCCTCCGATGACTGGACGAAGATATCCGGCTAAATCTCTCGCAGCAATCTTGAAGCTGATGGCTTGAAAAAAGGTGCCCGGTCGAAAGCCCGTCTGTTCCTAGGCTTAAGATAGATCTTTTTGGGAAATCTCTTATTTGAGTGGTATCTGTCAATATTGAACTCGATATTACTTTTTTATTAAAAAAATTTAAGAACATAAAGAACTTGAATCTTATCTTATAAAAAAGGTAAAAATTGGATAGGTTAAAATGGTGTACGTAAGGGAGAACAAACATCTTAAAATGGCAATATCTTCTTTTTAAAGGTTTTAAACGTTTCAAGACCATATTAAAAAAGATTAATTTGAGGATTACCATTTTGTTGCTTTTGGTAAAAATTCTAAACGATTTTACTAACTAAACCTCATAAACAATTTTCTCAAAACGGATAAAGAACAATTATCTAAATTCAAAAACGACTTCCCGAATCCAGCCGCACCGTACTTTCTCAAGATTCTTAACACCCCCGGCATGTATACGCACTAAGCCGCCAGTGTACACTCCATTAAGAACGCTCCATTAAGTTTACAATGCCAAGATAAGCAACAAAGGTTGTCCGGGCTCAGAATCTCCCTCCAGATGATCGCGCCCGACAATCCTATACACGCGGCGGCGACGCACTTAGAACAAAAGGATAAAAAGGCCGCGTTCTCTTAATAGCGCGCGGATCGCATACTCTCGACGAAGCTGTAAAGCAGCGAGTCGGCTATCGCGATGCTGGCGCGGAAAGGGGGGGGGAGAGGGGAGTGGAGCTAAGCTCGGCCTCGCTTAGCGCCAGGCGCGATCTGATAGCAGGCTCGAGCGAGGAGAGCTTAAATGGACGCGATAAATAAGGCGCGACACCGAGCCGAGATTGAGAATTACACGACGACGTAAAAAGACGGTGCCGAGGCCGGGGATCGGAGCGAGAAACAGAAATTGATTAACTCTTTGTGCAGTAAGCATTTTACTCGTTACTGGCTGCAGCGGAGGAGCTTTAGTGCTCTTTTGGGTTTTACGGCGTGGATTGGTTAATGAAAATTTGTTGAAATTGATTGTCCGCGTAGTCTGTTTAAAAAGGGCGGTGAAAAAGGTTGATTAAAAATGTGGCACGGAGTTTTGCTGTAATTTTCTTTTAATCTGGAATCTCCCCTGAAATTTGTAATAAAGATTTTATTTCTGTTATATTTCTTCTTTAAAACAAACTTTTAAAAACTAAAAAAATCCGCTTTCGTTTTAATAAATGAAAGTAATGAAATCAAAACTAAGTTTAGCTTCACAAAGTTTAACGTGACTGCATTCCGCTAAGCGTGTCAACGAAATTCTTTCAGCTTCACAAGAGATTAAACGAACAAAAGACACTGTAAAAGACGTGCAAATAAAAATACAAAAAGTAAGGGAGCGAAGAAAGAAGGGCCGCGGAGAGTCAGTGTCTTTCTCTGGACGTCCGTGCGATGCCGTGCGATGCTTCCCGACCGGAAAATATATTTTCTCTTTTCATCTTTCTTCCGCCTCGACGTCTTGGCTTTTTACGTACATCGCCGATTTTCCCTCTCTGTTTCTCTCTCTCATCGTCTTTTAGTCCGCCGGTGGAGCTCGATACTTAGCTTCTTCTTGTAACAGACGTTTTGTGAATCTAAAGTAATACTCGCTGCAGTACAGGTGACTTTACAAACTCAGCTGGTGGTTAATGAAGTTCCTTCTCCTGCTATTTTTTTTTATTGATAATTTTTACAAAATATTCTCAATTATATGCGTAGCTTCGTTTTCATGATCATAATGTAGTTAACTTTAGGTACTACTAGAGTCGTCACACTTCAGAGAGAAAAAAATGCTTCTTCAAGGAGTCACCTTGGCGTTGCGCTTATCCTTTTCCGTCTTTATCGTTTTGTGAGTCAAAACATTTTTCTTTTGGCTTATCTCTTTTCATTTATCAAGATGTCAAAATCAAAGAAGAGGAAGAGTGAAAAAGATTTATTTAGCCGAGTGAAGTTGCAGATGTAATACGACACCCGACTGTGACGATATTGCAATTAATAAATTCGCATGTATTATGCAACCAATATGAAAGTATACTGAGCAAGGATGTACTAAATTCATTGATAAAGAAAGAAGTGGAATCTTTTTCGGCTTATTTCATGGGTAATAGCGAAAATCCCAAGAAATGGCATCGCGTTTTAGATCCACAGGAACCAAAAAAATAGAAATTGGATACATATGTCAATCAAGCAATACGACAAACCAATAAAGGACTGGTAGAATTTTTAAAGTTAAAATCCCTGGAGGAAAATATTCTTGAATTGCGTACTGAAAAATTTAAAGGCGCATCTTACGGTACTCTAAATACCGCGCGATCTCCAACTCACTTATAACTAAAACTAACCTGGCTCAGAGTGATAAACTCTCGCGATTTTTTAAGGGAATATATAAATTTTTGCTCTCTGAAGTGTGACGACTTTGGTAGTATCTAACGTTAACTACATTGTAATCATTTTGAACGAAGCTACGCATATAATTTTAATCGAACTTCACATAACAGGTAAGTTCGTTTGATAATCAATTATTAAGCTAATAGTTGACTCAAAAAACAATTCACGCGATAATCCTAAATCGACCAGAAGACAATTATTACGTACTCGAAATAAGCTAAAAAATATAACTCTTCATAGTGCCAGAGCCCATCAGCTATCGATCGAGCGGCAGCATAAAAATCAGCTCTGATCGGAAACTGCAAACAGCCAAGGCGGCGCTCGGGTGATTTATTTTTACGAAGGCTCTCGATGGCATAGAGGAATACCGCCAATATGCGAAAATACTGTTTCCAGGGAGAGGAGTAAGAGTCGCGCGCCTTTGCCGCATATTCGATGTACACAAGGCGCATCCGGCGCGTCTCGGCACATCAACAACGTGATTCTTATACATACTGCCATCGTCCTCCGGCGACGACGTGATCTCCTTCGCGCATCAATGAACGAATGTAGGCCAAGTGTGCGTGATGTGCACAGGTATGCGTGCAATTGGCGATTATTCACGACTGCCGGAGCTCGGCCTCTGTCGGAATGGAATTTTTCCATTGAAGATTGGGTCGAAAAACGTGCAATAAAGTTCAATTGACAAAAAATTAGCGTTATTTGAAAGGAAGAATTTATATTACTTGAATTTTCAGGATTTAATTAAAACTCGGAACTTAATTTAGCTCGGAGAAAATAAATATTAAGAGCGATATTTCATTTGAATAAAACGTGAAAGTTGAGGATTTACTTAAAATGTAATAAAATTTACAGATTTTTAAGGAGGAATTAAGGAGTGTGAGAATGAAATGCTAACTAAGGTTATCAAATGAAAGATTTAATTCTTCTGGCCAAAGCGAAACAAGGAAAATTTAATTAAATCGAGGAATTAAGATCGAGGAAAAAACCATAAAAAAGTATATATAAATGTGTGTAAGTGAAACTTATAGACTATAATTATCCAATTATAGAAAAGTTAAATGAACCATGTAAAATAATTAAAAAATTCATCATCAGTAAATTTACAATTCTCTGTAACCATGTAAATAAAACTCTTTTATTTCACATGTATCATTCCGAAGTGAAATTTACAGTTTATGTAGCGAAAGCAGCGTTAGTTTATAATTAAATTGATCGAAAGAAAGAATGATTATAATTAACAAAATTAAATGCATAGGCAATTCCGAACGTAGCTTATACACTCCATTATTAATTTGCAACTTTATCTCGCTAAAATTATTCGCGGCATTCATGTGTATACGCATTTGTAATTTATTACGTAATTATTCTGACATGTGTCGCACTTATGCACAACGAACGCAGCCTACTTGAACGTTGCGCTGCAGTAACTTCCGAATTTTGACTAAGTATACGTGTATAACACCCTGTCGCGTGCGCAATGACTTTCCTCGCGAGACTTCTTGAAACCAATTAAATTCGCGTAAAGCAAGTTGATTTTCATCTGCTTTTTAATTGCACTAAATTCGCTAAACGTGAAAAATATTTTTCAGAGATACATCGAACATTGATAGAAAAATACATTTCCGTTTAAATTCTTTAAAATTCTCGATTTATCAAGGAAATGCTGGTTAAACAAACCTTCGTGAAATGCGTTCTCGGAAATGATATAACGAATCTTTTTCACTAATAAATTTTTACTCGGAAAAACATTCCTACGTCGAAGAATTTCCGCTCGGTGCATTGAAACGAAATAAAAAAAATCGAACGAAAGGCCGACCGCATAACGAACCAGACTCCGAAACTTCGGTCGACATTCGAATCGCAGCGATTCCTTCTGCGCTTTAAATTAAATATCAAGATCACGCGGTACATACGCTCGGTAAACTTCCCGCACAACACGTAACCATACGATAACAGTCGGCAGCGAGAAATATCAAGAAAACTCGGTCGTCGTCGTTGTCGTCGCGCGCGCAAAGTCAAAACTTAAAATTGCTTGCCGGCTATAACGGCTCGTTCGGCGGCGGAGCTTTTGAAAACTGGCTCTCGGAAGTCTGATAACACAAAAGCGGGCGGTGGGCTCGGATTACCAGGGGGCGATGCGCGCGATGACCCGTGTCCGCGAAACTTCCACTATAAATCGCGGCCACCGCGAAACCTATCGGCGCGGAGCTCTCTCGTATAAACAGTCTCGCGCATACGTGTAATCGTTAATTGATTGCACTTTTGCGAAGAGCCGACGAGCGGCATTAATCACTTTGCGAGAGAGAGAGAGAGAGAGAGAGAGGGAGAGCGGCCGGGCGCAATAAAAATTTTTTGGTTATTATAGCGCGGCGGAGTGCTCGTCATTCGCTGGCCCGGTTTGCTCGCGATTAAGGCTGAGAGAGAAGTGCTGTCGGAGTGCTTGTGTAACTGATATTATTAATGTTGTCCGTGCTGGAGAGTTTTGTACTACGTTTGCTTGGATGGATTGTTCGCTTGGAATTTGCGTTAAAACTTTACTTTTCGACGGTAATCGATCACTTTTAATTGTTTACTACGGGTGATTGTGAATATGATATAATATGATATGTGAAATGAATTTTTAAGAAAGGGCTTTTTTATCATAAGCAAAGCAACCTAATTAAATTCTAATTCTAGTTTATTAGGGTGTGTCACCCAATTATTTTAGAGTTTTTTTTAATATAATAAAATATTGCATTTTAACAATATTCCATGATTAATTAAATGAAGCCACCAAAACACTGCGTAAACTTTGTACTTGAAGATAATACAAAGAGTGCCCATCGCCTTTCGCTCGTTGATTTCATTAATCCCCCGGTAGCTTCGTTGCAATAATTGCATTGCAATTAAAAAAGTAAATTCATTGTAGGACAAGTGTATACCATTAAAAAATTTAATTACAAATTTTTCAACATAACCTCGTTGTTTATTAAACGAAACATCGCGAAAAAAAATAATAATAAAAAATTACTCGAAATTGTGTAAGTAAAAAGTCGGGAAAACGTGAAATACGAAGTAGAGAAAGAGGCAGCATAAAGAAAGAGATAGAGAGAGAGAGAGAGAGAGAGCATAATCCGAGGCGTTCTCTCATTTTTAATTAAAAACCGGGCTGGAGAATTTTCTGATTGCTCGCCGATGCGCGACTTTGCTATTTGCCAAGCTGCAAGAGCCCAGCCTGCCGATTTAGCGGCCGAGCATTTCTTCGATCCTGTTATATTGGCATACGTTATAACAGTAAAATAAGTGGCTTTCGATTCAGCCGCCGTAATCAAACGGAGCCTTTTTATCGGACTACTGAGTTCGGTTTTAACGTTTTCAATATTTTCGATAAATTTGATATTCCGCGCAATAGTACACGCGTATTTTGCATATCTTTCAGAGTTTAATTTAAAAACTTGAGCTTTGTTCGACTATTTTACACCGCTATTTACATCATGAATGAAGAACTTTATCGTTGTAAAGTCTGAAAGCTGCTTATTCAAAATTCAGTAGTTTTTGAGTTAATTGCAGCGGAGGAAATTTTAATTAACGTTTTCGATTCATATAACTAAACTTTTTGTATAGACATGGAATTTGCGAAAAATTCCTTATTTTTAAGTCTTCTAATAATAATTTTTATGAATTATTTTTTTCCTTATTTATTGCAATTTGTAATTCAGATTTTAAGAACCGCGGAAAAATGCAGAACTCGTGTATGTTTACGTGAAAATAAATTACTTAAATTATAAATCATTCGTGGTGAGTTTAAAATTCAGTGTTAATTTCCATATTATTTATTGACGCAATATTAGTTGCACGTTGTATATTGTATTTCACGTTAATGTTATTGTGTCGCTATGATTGCGATTCGACATCAGACCTTAATCTCTATAAAATAGGCTTAATTAAATAGGCTTATCTCAACTATTTACGTAGATAGTTACAATTGTAAAAGCCACGAAAATAGATGAAGTTAAATTAGTTCTTAATTTTATCGCTGCTCTTATTGTTACAATTCATATAAATAAATAATATTATTATTTCAGTTTCATTAGTAATCTTATGCATTTCAGTTTAAAATTTATCCTTAGACGCTCCAACTTTGTATACAGTAGTAGTATCAATTCAAATAAAAAGCAAATTAATCCCTCTTAAAAGTCCGCAATGATCCCTTCAACTGTTCTACCATCTAAAAAGCTGGAATAGCCGCTTACGACGATTTCGTAAACTAAAGCGACTCGCAAAGCGATTATTTGCTTAATGATAAAATCCGGGACTGCAGAGACGCGATGATAAAGTAGCTCTCTCTCTCCGGCAATAAAATCAAAGCTCGCCGGGGCGCAGATTAGCGGAAGTAGCTCCTTAATTAAAACACACTCGCGTAAAATCGGGGGCAAACAATGCGACGGAGGCGAAAACTTCCTGGCCTGCAGCCGGGGCCCCGTGTCATATTTTCGCGCAGAAAAGCTCGTTCGCACTCTAATTAGCACTAACTTCCTGCGCAGTGGCCGCTCGATTGCAGGCGAAAAGCTGCGCGCTTCGAATATTGCGGCTAGTCGTGCGGCGGCCCGAGTGCGTAATTAAATATCTCCGCGGCAGGCCCGGCCGCTCGGCTTATTGCGGTCGTCGCCCGTTGCAGCCGGGCTTTATGAAAGGACACTCGAGCGTTCGCTCTCTGGCCTGTCCCCTGCGTCATTTCGAAATCGCGGCTCACCGTCGCGGACATGCCGGAGAGTCTGCGCGAGGCGTGAGGAATTACTTTTCGGATGCTGCCGCTGAAACGTCACTCTGCTCTGCTAGACACGATGCTTCCTTTCGAGGTAGACCGTAATACCTACTTGACCTCTTGACGGTTTCTGTTATTCGACTTGGAAAATTGGGATTATGGTTTAGTGATGAAATTATATAAATAAATTTTCGTTAATTCTGTAGATGCTCGTACAATACTGGGATGATTGATAAAAAGGATATATATTTTTTTTCAATATACTTCATTTCGAAATGACACAAAAAATGCAATTTCTAAGCCTAAAACGATCCGAATGCATCACCTCTTATAACGTGGCAAATCGGGTGTTTGCGAAGTTACAAAGAGTTAGTCGGGAGATAGGATAGCAGGACTATGCATGTCAAACTTAGTGGGTAGAGTACGGTGTTTCGCACTCTCAGCTTTGAGGATTCGATCCCCTTGATCGTTTCCTTTTTCCTATCTCATGCTGCTCAAAAATAGTTGATCGCAAACTTCTGAAAACCGTAATTTGAAGGGAACAACATCAAAATTAATTTTTATGTTTCACTAAAACTATAGCACTCGGTACGTGTAACTAGCAGAGCATCTTATATTGGGTTCATGGATTTTGCACTAGAACCTTTTGGATTAATTATCTATTTTACTTTGAAAATTCAATTTTAATTATTCACTAGCTTTGAACCTCGCTCACTAGCGCTCGCTCGCCGACAATGAACCTTTTATTTTTAAAATAAGATCGTATTTATATTAATTTATTTAAGATGTGGCGTCATTAAAATTTGTGACGTCGTTAAGGGAAGCACTTTAATTTAGTAGCAAAAGGAAGGATATTTAACCTCTATTATATGAATTACTAAGATCCTTTCAAATCCAATACGATCCGCAAAATAGTACTTGCACCGAGCGGAAGAATACATTCTTCGGTCCATGAAATCGCAGCTCCTCACCTGTTCACTTCGATTTCGGTGCCGCTGATGGCTTTGCCGGGGGGCGCGTTTAGGTCTTGCGCAAATAAAAGTTGGTCCGCTTGCTCGCGTAACCGGCGAGTTTGCACTTTTGCCGGTCGAGGGACGCCTGACCCTTCAGCCTCCGAATTCATTCTTTCCGAGAGCTTTCTCCGAAGCGCGTAAGAGCACTGGCGCGCGAACTTTCGGTTCTGCTTTTCGCTTCAGGAGCTTCGCGTCCGACAAAGTGTTTCTTTTTTCGCTATTATGACGAAAAAACCGAACGAGCTGGACGAGGAGAAGTAGAATAAACTCGATATTGTTAGCTTTTTCCGTTTTGGCTTGGACTTAGCTTTGAAGTCACGAGGGATTCTTGAGAAAGGATAAGAAACTTGTCACGCGTGTACGACGCTGCGAGGCTGTCTTCGATTGAGCTCTTTTCGATTATACAAAGAGCAGTTTTTTTTTCTCCCTTTGTGTGTCTACTCTCTCGTGAAAAGCACGAGTAAACGTTTTCCTTATGCACAGGTAGATGTTTATGTAACAGTTGTACATTTGTTTTTTGAGAGCGTAAATAGAAATGTTGAAGTTTCAAAGTATCGGTTTTGATGTCAGTTGAAAAGTTTATTTTGCATCATTGCGTATACTGGAGTAAAAGCAGCCTTCTCGAAAGTTTTTCATTTTTACAGGAAAACGTATTCTTGAAGAACAATCATATACGATTATTGCATTGTCGTGCAAGAAAACAATTTGCTTGGAAATAGTTTTGTTTAACTTCTAACAAGGACATACAAATTTCACGCAAAATTGACTAATAGCCAATTAACTTATGCATTGGCAAAATCGTACTACGGCCGATGTTCAAAGTTAAGTAACGCTGGGCGCTATCACCAATTGGATGGGTGATCGTTGTCTATAGACAACATCCTGCATTCTGAGTGGGAGGTGGCGATACGATTTCGGTGTTTAAGCATAATCAATGTGACATCGAATTCAAATATTCCAATACATCGACCATTTTCGAAGAGGATTTTATTAACTGGATTTACCCCCCTGGGGGTTGACCGCTCCAAGAGCATAACCTGGGTAAATCAAGATAGGAAATTAGGGATTCAAAACGCAAAATAATGAAATGTAAGTTATGGAAAATAATGGTGGGAGGATACGTTTAAAGTTAAGAAACCACCAATAATAACCAATTAAACCAATAAAATTATACTTAATCAAATTATCATGAATTTATTTAGTATGCTCATAAGTTACGCCCATCTTTCAAAATCAATGAGCAACAATTTTATTCTTACGGAATCAGAACTCGATGAGCACCGCTCACGACGCAGTCGAGCCGGGCAAATAATAGCAGTCTGCCTCCACCGTCAGACGAGTCAAAGGTTTACTCTCTCCTCAATCGTTCAACCTTTTCAGAGGGACACATGCGGTAAATGGCGCGTGTTTGTTTAAACCTGCGTTACAAGCTTATACCTTAGCAGCCCTTGAGGTTCGATCGAACCCGATTCCCGCTAGTCAGCTTACCAATGTCGCGCCGACCATCGTTTGCGGTTCAGGCGTTCAAGTTGCCCCCCCTCCCTCCGATTCGTGCATGCTTCGGCTAAATGGGAGGTCCTGAATTTTCACTTTTCTGCTCTTTCTCACTGTTCTCTATAAAAGCTGTTATTAACACCCGGCAGATTCGCATATCTTGAACTGATTAAGCGATTCGATCAAATTTATTGTATTAGGATTAATTGTGATTTATCGACGGGTAACAATGGATCCATCGCCTGTTGGACAGATGTATTTTACATTGATGACAATGGGAGAGTAATGCATTGATGCATTGGAACTGGAATTACAGAAATCCCCACAACATTTCTATAGACACATTTGTGTAATAAAAGGTTATACTAATAATGAAAATAGAAATTAAAAATGTTTTAAATAATTAAACTTGTGTTGATATATAAAAAAAAAATGATATTCGAAATTTTTATATGATGAATGCGATGCTAAAATAACGGTGTTAACAAAAGCTGACACGAGTTATATTTATTAGTTCTGCACTAAAACCTGGAAATCTTATTATTATCGATTATTTATTGAGTACTTCGCCAGCGACGTAAAAACCTAATGAGTTCCTTTCTGCATTGCAGTGCCGAGGGTAGAGATAGTGGACGAGCACGGCGCGACTGCCGGCGACAAGTTTTACAAAGCCGGCAGCACGATAGAGCTCAAGTGTGTGGTCAGCAAAGTGCCCCACCCGACGGGCTACGTGACGTGGATGCACGGCTCTCGAACTCTCAACTACGACACCACTCGGGGCGGCATAAGGTAAGTACTTAGCCGATCTCATACTCGCGCAGAACGAAGCGCGCTCCCCCTCCCCTCGAATTACATTCCGCCGATGCGAATTAGCAGGATTTCAGACGGGGCTGCGATCATTTTTGGGACGAGCGAAGCCAGGAGGAAGGGTCGCTGTCCGTTCGCCGATAATTTGTCAGTGTTTCCAGTTGCCGACAAATGTTTGGACGTTATACGTCGAGAGAAACTTTTTTCATTTCCGGAAACGTTGAATCATTTGTTGGACATGTTGTGGGTGAATAGATTTTTGCGCGAGGCGGTAAAATGTTGTTTGGCAGAACGAGTTGTCATCACTCATTTATTCGCAATTTTTTTTTTTTTTTAATCTAGCTATAACGTAATAATGAACTGAAATTGGTTTTTGATCTGCAGAATTTTCTGTGATTATGGGTAAGACTAATGATGGATAATGCACTTTTCTTTCTTCATTTCTTTTTTTTCAGTTGTGTCTATGATTTCTTAGCAATGAATATGAAAAACTCCTATCCATCACAGCACAACAGCTCGAATATACAAGCGCTTAAAAAAAACGGAGTAAACTGTCGGTTTAATTGTTTCGCGAGACCGTTTCCACAAATAACATTTACAGCGGCAAGTTCGCAAAAGCTCTCGATGGCCCGCCATATATACGTCTGCCACTTGAAGCAGGATTCCCCGAGCGCAATGACGGTCAACCTCGATAATAAAGGATCGGCCGCGCAGCTGGGCTGGGCCACTAAATAAAAATGACAGCCGACCGCCTCGGCGAAACACGCCGATCAATCTATTTGTCCCAGCTTGAAGCGATGGCACTGTCGGGGCCCTCGGGGTAGCGGAGCACGAGGAAAATCTCCCTCTCACGTCCGAGTCTAACCCCCTCTCTGCTTCCCTCGGTACATATAAATATAGGATAGCTTCGGGGGAGGAGGGGGGGGGGTACATATCGACGGGCAATTTCGCGCGCCGGGGAGGAGAGCCCAGATAGTTCATGCAGACTACGATGGGAATCCTAATTGGCCCGATAAAGAATGGGGCGCTCGCTGAATTTTGAAAGCTTTTCATTAAAGCTTGCTTCACACCGCCGCGCGCGCGCGGCTCACCGCGTGTGACCTAATTGGTTATATATTGGTATTCATGAATTTAAAGTGCCAAGATCTCTTTATGCCTATCCGTCTCCGCGCTCTTTTTTTTTTTCGCCGCCTGTGGCGAACCTCGTTCCCGAGAGGGACGGAAGGGGAGGGAGATCGACGCCCGGGGAAATTTTCAATCGCGCCATCGATCACACCGACGAGGTTCGAATTCTCGGCGCGGATTAGGCTGATTAGCGCGGGGAAAACGAGCATGGCGGTGCATGCTGTTGTTGTATGGGATATGGCAAAGTTTAATCTTCAGCTGCTAAGTCCTCGGATGAACTAGTTAAGAGCGAACTAGTTAGGAGAGCGTAATGAGTTTAATAGGCTAGTGCTGTTTGTTTGTAAAGACGAAACGAAATGAATTATAATTTTATATTTCACGATTGAAATTGAAATGACGAAAAACAAGGCGTCAATTTACGAAGCAGTATATATAAAGAGTGAAATTAATTAACTTCGAAGTCAGTCTCCTCTCTAAAATATTCCGAAAATTTTAATGCTGTTTTACAGGAAATTCGGAATCGCATTTATACCACCGCCAAACTGCTAACAAGCTTATGAGTTTCGCCGGCGGAAAAAGGGAACTCCCGAATATTCCGAGGGGCTCTCGTTTAAGGGTCGGATTAAAACGACTTCCTACGTTTAAATGACCCACTTCTACAGGAAAAGGCGGGAAGGTGCGTGCCCGTGGCACTTTTTTTCCTGCGTGCCTGACGAGACGTCCGCTGCAGCTCTCAATTAGTACAGTCATTGTTTACGCCCGGCGAAAACGCGGCGCGCCATTGTGCGCCCCGATGCGTGAACGAGCGCGATCGATCTCCTCTTTCACTCCGCTTTTTTTTCTTTCTCCTCCCTCTCTCTCTCTCCCTCCGTTTCGTTCTCTGGTTTTATTTTGCGCGCGTTATAAACGGCCGCCCGCGCCGATGTTATATTCATGAGCGCGTTTTCAACGAGATAAACGCCGACAATAGCTCTGCATTAGCATTTCGAAATTATTATTTTGATGCAAAGCATTTCGCGGCAATATTTTCATTAGACGCGTCGCTTTTGATATAAACGTCGTTCGAGCTTTTTCTGCGAGCTCTTTGATTCGAACTAATAATGGGACTGAGTGATAATAGCGTAAAAGTAATACTATAGAAATGAGTTTCACCGCGACTGAGAATGGCTTTTATTCGATTCGTAAATAGCGATAGAGAACTGTTTTCATATTTTTGTGTATTTAGTTATGTAGCCAACAATCAGTTAAATATCAATTTTTTTAAAAAGTTTTTAAACCTTTTATTAAGTTTTATTTTTAATCTTCTTCATTTCAATAACAATCTGCCATTGATAACATAATAATCGAGTCAGACCAGCGAACAGAAAAAAACTTTCCTCTGCCGTGTTATTATTGTAACGTGATATTGTATGTGCAATTATTATTAATTAACTATTGTATATCTATCCTCTGGTTTAATAAATAAATAAATAAATAAATAAATATCTCTAGTAGAAATCACATGCTTTGAGGTTAAATTTTAGCATTTATTGGCCCATTGACAAGCATTTTTTGACCATTTTTTAAAAAATGGCCAAAAAATGGTCTAAAAATGTTTTCAATTTCTATCAGGGATAGGCAGCGGAATTTGAATATTTTTTAAACGCATTTAAACCCTTTTGGCTTCACAAAAAAGATAAAAACTAAATAAAAAACAATTAATAAACTGCAGACATCTCCGAAAATTCCGAAAAATAAGTTAAGAGTGCGGCGCCCCTGGTAGCAAGTTTCCGATAAATTCTAGCCAGAATTCTAGATTCCAGATAGATCCGCTAGATAGAATCTATCTA
>JAWWEO010000009.1:23837018-23861512 GCA_035582975.1 Ormyrus labotus | reverse complement strand
ATTTCTTGCGAAATCTAGCTAGAACGTGAAAATTCTACTTTAATTCTAGCGATATTATCGGAAACTTGCTACCAGGGGCGGTAACACGAAAATTCTCTCGCCGGAACTAGCTCAGGCAGTGGCGGCGCGACAATAAAATTCGAGCGCGTCCCAGCGCGGGCAACCGTCGGCGCACAAAGCTAATTTGTACGCCCCACGACGATCTTCAATAAGTGAAAGGCAGCTGCTCGGCGCGTCCCGTCGAAAAGCGACGACGGCGGTGGCATCAGCGGCCGGGCAAATTCGCGCTGTTCTCCTACCCGGCAGCAGCGGCCACCAAGAAGATTGGAGAGCAACCATACGGCGAACTAGATCGAGCAAGTTAGTTAGCTGTATAACGTTATTAGAGGCTTCGGCGTACACAGCATTAAGCCTTGGCGCCTCCCCCCCCCCTCCCCTCCCTATCTTTCGTGCGCTCCTTGTTGCCTTAGGCTCGCAACTTGGTCAAGTCCGGGACGCGCGCGCGCTTTGCATGGCAAGAGTTCGTGGCAAATGCGGGCAAAGGAGCTGGATTTTGTCGCAGAGAGCGGTGACAAGGGTTTGATGAGGACGCAGAGAAGCTTTTTGCCTGGATGCTCCTGTCGGATCATCTTCGCTCTCGGATTTATGATTGGATATTTCGATGCCGAGATATAAATTTCTAAGAGTGTTATGGGGCTGGCTTGACCTTTGCGGATTAGGGACGAATATTTATGGTTATTCAAGTGGGTTTTTGGTGGGAATCATTTGCAGGGAGTACATTTTCGTCATGTAAAACGAGTTGTTTTGATGACATTCTCAGCTGTTAGCGTCTGATAAAATTGAACATTTCTGTACAGGAGATACCTAATTTAAATTTTTTTTTTTACAAATTAATTCTTGGATGCAGCCAATTTTTAATTTAACTATAACTAAATTCAGGCGTGCTACATGCGCTCTATTTTTTTATTAGGCATATTATAATTTCACGAGTCCTTAATAATTTAATAATGTGAAACCTTAAACCTTGACGTAGACCTCGTACTAAATTTTGAGGTTAGAACTCAAAATATCCGGCTTCAAACTTCGGGCTTCAATTTTGATCATATTTGTTTAAGGAAGGATAATACCTTTATAAAAATTTATTAGATTTAAATAATACATTTTTAAATAAAATCATACTTTAGAAAGAATAAAAAAAAATAAAAGTACTTTTAAGCAAAATATTTTCATTTTTAACAAAAACACTGAAATGAATGAAAAATGAATTAATATGAAAGTTTAAGAAAATAGTACCAAACTACATGGACTTAAGAGGAGTGGCACGAAACTTTGACAACAAAAGCATAAGTCACTCGCTGTTACCACTTTCCTCCAGTAAAAGCATTATTCTCAAAAAGTAACGGTACACGAAATAAAGCAGTCGGATGCGTTTATTGCAAACGCTCTCTCGCTACACTCACGCTCAGGAAATTTGAAGTTACTCGTAAATTTTTTACCTGCCGACTAGCACAATACTGCTAGAGAAAGAAGTTCGGTCTTTCAAAATTATGTTTAACTGCCTCTGCAAAAGTTTGCTGACTGTTACACAGTAAATCACAGCTTACGTTTTTTTATTCGACTCGTGTCGAATGTTTAGTTGATACTTTTTGTAACTCAAAATCACCGCTTTCCGCTGCAATAATAAACTTTGGCTCCAAATACCGTTAGGCACGAGTTTTCCTCCGCGAACGAAATTTATAGATAACCTTTTCATTGTGCTCAGAAATTTGGTTAATGTCGGGTGGTTTTTAAACGACGAAATCAACACCGAGAGGGAGGTAACAGGAATTCGCGGAATGTCGCGCAATCGCGTTTGTGAAAGTTTCATTAGCGTTCGCGTCGGCATATATTTCTTCGTGTTAGAGGGTAGGAAAAAAGCCAATTAAAGTCTGACTCTCGCTTTAATCTTCAATTACGGCTATGGCATTGGATATGATCCCAATTAGGAAAATCACAAGGAAGTTGCCCCCGAGACGCTCAAGTTGATAGACGCTTCTGCAATCTTGCGCCTTTGAATCCCTCGCAGGGAACTTTCGCCAAAGTGCCGACGCGAACAGACCATATTTGGTAATCTTATATAAGAGATCCAAGTCTGCGCTCGGGATAATAAATTGATTTCTTAAATAGGCTCTTAAAACGTTTAGCTTCTGTATTAAATTATTATTTGTTTCGCTGATCGTTTAACACTAGAAATATTTAGAATCTCTTCTTTTGATAAATGATGCAAATCTGAAATATTTGAATTTGAATATCTTAACTTCATACACAAGTTATTATAAATATTTAACATTTAATAAGCTAAAACTTTGTACATGTAATTGACCTAATTATGGCTTTAGGGCATATATATGGTTTTATCAAGGCCGTTTACATTTTACCAAAACTTAATATCAAAGTTAACATTAACGACCTACTAAGTAAACAACTTCCAAGGCTGCCCTAGATAGAGACGACTAACTAACTTAAACTTTGTTGTAAAATCAGAATTTTCAATTAACAAACACATGAATAAACGAATTCGAAAGGTAGAAATGCATAATCATTTAAAGCGATTAGTCGAAAAACAAAAAGAAATTAAAAATTCCCAGAAGGCTAATATGGCCTACTTTCCCGAGCGAGGAAAGCCACAAGAGAGCGGGCGAGCTTTCAACACTTATTTGCCTTCTGGAAAACAATGAATCATCCCCGCGACTGCAATCCAAAACTCAACGATCCCTCTAAATGGTTCCCTGGAAATGTAAAGCTTATTCGTAACCGCGCACTCGAGAGGGAAGGTACTCGACGAGCTTGCAAGCTCGTTCTCGTGCTGCCGAATAGTTTCAGAAACAGAGACCCGTCAGACAATCGGGGGCCTACCGAGCTCCCAGGCGAAATATTTATCTCCGCAGCTTGTGCGTCTAATTCTGTTAGGTAAGTGCAAAATGCGGGCGCATCGTTTGCGCGGATTCGCGAATGTGCAGATTAAAGCTCGGCACCTCGATGCTCATTCTTGATTAATATTCCGATTTTTTTTTTTTTTTTTTTTTTTAATATAAATGCTCTGATTCGAAAATTAGTTGTAAAACCATCGGTATTAATGAGAAAATCGGATTTCTAGCTCCTGTAATTTAAATAAAAACACGTGACAGCTGCAAATGCAATGTGCAAAAACTTTGATTTAAACGTGAATGCGCAAAGCTGAATGAACTGGTTAGTTACGACAAATCGAACTTTTAATGAATAAAGTTTTTCGGAAAAATTAATCAAAATTTCAGTCATCGAATGAAAAACATCAAGCCGCCGAAAAGTACAAAAAAAAAAGAATACGTATTACGAAAACGCAATAAAACCGATGCGCACCGCAAACTCAATTATTTCGCGTTGTTATAATTGATGGGACGCGACAGCCGTGGCGCCCTTTCAAAATCATTCTTTTTGTGCGCGGTACAAAAATTCTGCGCACAAATCTGTAAATCTTGTCGGCTTCTACCGTTAATGGGAATGTTATCGTTCATTAAAAGCCGCGGCGCGGAAAAGTGATCGATACAATGAACCGGCTGGAACAATGACAGCTTGACGCGAGAGAATTTCGCGCTGCCGCGAGTCATAATAAATGCGCGCGGACCCGAAAAGCTTTGGATACCAAGTGCCGATAACGGCTGTCTCGTCTCTTCTGTCGATGATTTTCAGTTTTCCGCATCGCTTCTCGTTGTCGCTGCCTTCTGTTCCGCCCCCCCTGTTTATATTTATCTCGTACTTTCTAACTTTTGGCGAGGCGGATATTGTTGCCCTGTAAGTGACAAGCGGCACAACAGGCCAATTTTGTCGTTGTTATTTATTCAGTTCTGCAGATCCGTTGAACTGGTCGGTTTTAATTAGTGAACTGATGAGTGACGGTAGTTTGAATTATTGTGGGAATGATAAGTTAAATAACTGCATTGTTACTCATAATTACGTTGGTTACTGATTTGTTAACGGAGAACTGATTTTTAATCCAAATATTGAAATTTTATACATTCAACTGAATAGTTTTCATAAAAGCTTTGCGGATTATATTTTCTATTTTCAATCATGTAGAATTTAACTTTTCAAACGATTGATTTACGGAATATATGTTTGGAAAATAAAGAAACTTTTTTTAAGATGAAAAATGAACCCGACTGTAACTGCTCATTGTACAAGAAAGAAAGCTAATTATTTTCGAAAAATATAGAATTTCTTTGTTCTTAATTAAATTTCAACGAATTCTTCTTCATTTTTCATCCTTTCTAAAAATTATGAAAAGGAATTAGATTGCAAGAAATGGTACCCTTTTTAATTAACGCGTCATTAAAACTACTTAAAAGCAGTATGAAATTCCAGCAGTTGCTCGAAACCGAATATAAATCTCATTATCGACGTTTCACATCAAGCCCTTTGTCTGAATTTCCCCTCCTTCATTAATTCGCACTTCCGTAAGAAGCGAAAAGTCTGTCGAGAATTGGCACTATCCCGAAATGTCCGCCGATAACGATTTAAAAAAGTAAAGAGCGAATCGCAGCGTCGCCCTCTCGAAAAATCAATCGCGCGTTTTCAGGAGAGAGAGAGAGAGAGCTTCGTTCGCCGAGGAAAACAAAGCTATTAATTCGGTATTGTTTTATCGGTGCGTCCCGATCGACGGCTGAATATTTCACTGCGAGGTAGGGGGGAGTTTACGGTCACGGCCGATCGCCGCTGAGGAATGTCTCTGTCATGTTTCATCCTCCCCACCTTTTCTCGCTTGTTCGATAAGGCCTGACTATCGCTTTCCGCACGCTGGACCCTTTATCCCGAATCGAGGCGGACTTCAAAACTCCGGTAATGGTATACGGGCCTTTTGTGCGCAGGCAGGGCCTCGATTACCGATTCCGGGCCTCCCGCCCCTCGGATATCGCCGGATGAGTCTCTCGCCGGTTTTTATTTCAATAGATTTTTTGCGCCTCCGACTAGCCGCCTATTGATGGCTTTCGCTATCGGTTTTTTTTTCTTTGCAGTCTTTGTTTTTTTTTTTTGTGGCTTTTTGTTTTGGAGGAGAGCGCGGCACGAGTTGATGGAGACTTATCTGCTTCGGCGGTTGGTTATCTCTTGCGGCTGATTTTTTTGCAGAGTTTTTGGTTGGTTCAGATTTTCGTGCTGCTAAATTGTTTTAATGAAGGCCAAATATTGTTCAAGTAATACGATCCATATACGATCATAGTGAAATAGCCTGCAGTGAATGAATAGCTGGCTTCGAATAGATTGAAACTACGTGCAGTATTAATGGATGTCATTTCAATCAAATCATTCACCGCTTTAGTTACATGCGATTTAATATTAATGATATTGAAGATTGTTTTAATTAATAATAATTCACGGTACTCCTTGTAAATAATAGTTAAATAACAATTTATGATTAAAAACTTTATTTTCTTTTCAAACTTTACTCCGGGAAAATCTGAACTAATGCTTGAAGATAAAGTTTTGGCGATCAGGACCGTCGATTCACCAACTCCATTATCCTAAGATATATCCGATTCGGCTTGAAACCGCTGGTTATGTATTTTGTGGAAGCCAAAGGTAAGATCAATGGTACGGATGAGCCAATAAAGTTCCAGCTGGAAATTTTTGTGAAATTTCTTTTTTACCAAAATCGTTTTCAACTCTTATTTACTTTTTCGCATGTTTTCTCTTAATTACTAGACTGATAAGTCGAACGAAACGAGTTATTAGCTTTTTTTACTGTCAATCCTCTACTTGACAGATAATGGCAGAATGTAAAAATTCGCTCATCACCTGAAGCACATTTTTAAATCTTGACATAATTCTCGAGCCTTCATCCTATGCAATGGCCCTTTATCTCAAGCGATAAATCTGCAGATAAAAACTAATTACATCTCATAAACTCGCCCCCTTGAACTTTGCTTCATGCATGCTCTGTCTTTATTCTTCCTTATCCCTCCTGCCATCTTTTTACCTCTTCTTCGTGCGAGAGCTCCGTCGCTTCTTCAGCCCGGCTGCGAAAACGCCTGAGAGCGCGTTTCTATAGTAAATGATAGCTTATCACTTACGACCTGGCAAGTAAGCCCTGCGCCGGCCTCCGGTGCGCGAGTAACGTAAGAATAAGGAGGAGTGACGAGAAGATTTACTTCTGTCTAGGACGAATGAACCCGATACTCGACGGTCCAATTACTCCGATGGCGAATCGCGGAAAAAGAAAATTGTAAAATTAGCTGCGCTCCGGTGGAAATTCAAATTAGGATCAAATCTCTTCCGTTTGGACTAGAAAACTTATAGCGTTGGATAGTATTTTCCGGATTCGGTATATCCCCCCGGTTTCAACCGAACGCGATATCTCCATACGAAAAATATCGAAAAAGAGGGGAAAAAAGAGCGAGCAGCATTTTTCAGCGACCCACATATAACAGGCGTATCATTAGAATAAAAAAAGAGAAATAAAGACCGCCGAAGCGAAGCCGAAATAATCTCTCAGGAAATAAAAGCGAAAATCTAGGAAACCAAGAGAGGAGGAGAGAGGAAGCGGAGAAAAAAAAAACAAAAGTGAAAAAAGTGGGCCAAGGATTAAAAAAGGCGAGGAGCTCAAAAAGGAAAAATAATAATGAAATAAAGTAGCGAGACATCGAGTTTCTACCCCTCCAGCTCGCGGAGCGAAATTACAGCCCGGACAAAAAGGGGGCGGCGTTCTCGTCTGTCAGCAATAACCGTTAATGGCGGAACAGGAATGATAGCAATGTCTCTCGGGATGGTAACGGCGGGTTATAAAAAAAAAAAGTGCTCGCGCGCGTAATTCATTAAGCATGCAATTTTGAGAAGCCAGAGAGAGAGAGAGAGAGAGAGAGAGAGGGAGACCGTATCTCATTGTCGCGCTCGTTGCCTATTCACCTGTTGTTGTTGCGCTTGTCGTCTTGAGGGATGTACCTGGGGCGTCAAGGATGTACTACCACTGCGCAAGCAGGCGGAGGGAAACACGGTAATCTCTATCCTTATGCAATCCATTTGGCTTTGTTCGCGGCAGCCTGCCGAGAGAGAGCCGCGCAGCTTGCGCTTCGGATTTGCGGTTTGCTTAAATTTCCGCGAGTCGTTCGCCGACTTGGCCGTAATTTCTTTCTTAAGGATTCATCATGCAAAGTGAAGCATAGATTTCCGAATAATTTTCAATTCAATTCCAGGCCGAGAGGCAGTAAAGTTTGCTTTCAAATTTTTCGTGCCCGGTTTGCTGAAGTAAGAAAAATTTTCAACCGCGCAGACAAATTTTTAACAGTTTCCAAAGCATATCGAGCGCATTCGAATTTTTGCTTTGACGGAACACGTTGAGAGACGCACGCAGAATGTCTAGCGACCCGAGAGGAAGGAACGAGAAATATCTCCTTTCCCCATCCGAGCGACGACCCTCGATTTCGGGCACTAAAAGCGGCTGAGAGTGTAAAACAAAGCCGAAGACCCGCGGGGCTCGGATTTGTCGGCTCATTAGCTATTCGCGTGTACGAAAATCCCCGGCGCCGCGCGGCTGCTAAGACGGGCGGGGAGACTCCGGCACAAAAGAAAGGCACTAATGCTCGGATGAGATGCGCCGCTGTTGCACCCGAGATTAAATGAAGGCGCCGAGCTGCTCGTAAGTGCTTCCTGGGTCGAGATTTTAGGAACCGGAGCTGTAAGAGTTATTTCCAGGAAGGACTAACGTGGATAACGACTGCCGCGAAATGGATTTCAATTTTTTAGCGTTGTTTCGGATATTTATCAATTTTATATTATGCAGCAGATTGCGGTGGGGGAATTCAAAATTCTATATGAGCGATTTATGGATCGATTCTAAAGAAATGTAATGTGATTCCATGAAATGAATTATTATCGGTTGATATTTATCGATTAAATATCATATATTGTAGGTTAAATATTATATTACAAGATTTTACGAAATATTTCTACGTCATGTATTATAATACTTGTCTGTATTACGTACGTCATGTATTGCGACACTAAAAGTTCCAACGCGATACGCAGTACGCTTTGTAAAATATATTGTTTAGAATATTTGATACGCAATTTGAGAATATATTCTTCAGCATCCGATTGACAAAAGCATTCTAGCGTACCTATCACGTTAAGTCGAATAAACAACGCCGAAACGAAAAGCCAGCTCGAAGCGCAATAAGCTTGCTTTCCAAACAGATCGCAATAAGCAGATTTCGCAAAAAAAAAAAAAAAATGGAAGCGTCGCTATTTTCAGCGCGAGGATTGCTTATTTACATTCGACTGCGGGTAAAAATACTCGCGCGCCGCTCCGGCAAAGGGAGAATCGGGATCTCTCGCGGTAAAAAAAGCCCCGAAGCTTGGCGCGCGTAAAAGGCTTCGGCCATTTCCGCTCGCTCGCTATCGATCAGGGGCTTTAGCCTGCCTTTGACTCGATACTCCGATGGTGCAACATCTCTGGCGCATCTTCTTAAGTTTTCAGTCCGCGTCGCCTCAAAGCGCTTACTTAGAGCATTCAAAAGCCTTCTCGAGTGCTTGCCGCTGTTGCGCCCCATTCCCTCTCTCTTTCCCTCTCTCTCTCTCTCGCTTCCGGTGCTACTCCTGAAAATGCGGGGGAGGTAAATGCAACGCGTCAGCTGAATTTCACCGTCGCCCCGTTAACTCTCTTTAGGAGAATGCTTTCTTTCATATTTTTTGAAAAATTTTAAATATCTTCGGGAGAAGCTCGAGTGTCTTGCGGATCGATAAGTAAATAGATAACTTGTTTACGAGGACACAATTTTGTTTTTATATTTCGGGTGCATATATTGAAAGACTTATAAGAATTTAAAAAACATGCATTTGATTTTAATTACGTCATTTACGCAGAATATAAATTTCTAGTAGTTTTACTCCGAGAATAGTCAGACGTGCTTTTTAAATGTCAGTTTCTTTGATGATTATACAGCAAAACTCGAGATTTGAAACTAAAAAGAGTCTCGATTACATTCAAACTTTTCAACAATAATGGACCTTTTTGCCGATCCGAAAGCAATCGTTAAATGTTTTACCCACGCTGGTTGTTCCGGCGCCGATGACACTTCCTCCCCGTAAGTCCGTAATCGCTGCGTCCGGTGTTTGGAAAGCATATATAACCTTCGGCTGAAGTTTTTCCCTGACTTTCGGATAACAGCGCGAAGTCACGCGGTACTAAATCAGGAGAATAGAGTAGCTGAGGTGGCAAGCCAGCTCGAACTCCACTTGCTTTTTGCCGTGAATTCATGCGCCGTAGTGATGAAGGTCCGGCTGACGAAATCCGAACCGCGAATGCTCCGAAATGTAAAAAAATTTTGGCAACCATATAGTGATAGTTCTGTATCTTCGAACGTTAAACTTTACAAAATGTAACTGTTTTCATTCCAACAGTGTAGTAATTTTGGTATTCTTCTTTAATTCCCGCCCTAAAGTGATACGCTGGCGAGCTTTATGATCCAGCGCTTACTCTTCGTCCCGTCATTAAATCAAAAGCAAAGGACTGGCTGCTCGAATTACCAGCCGGCAAGAAAACAGCGGGGCGATCGCCGTGCCAGGAGGAGCCTGCATTATTCAGAGGCGCAAAAATGCCGCGCATCGCGATTTATCGCCGCCCGAGTAAAATAAGTAAGTACGATTCTGCGTCTGACACCTGCCCGCTGCTCGGTCGCGTCTCTATACAAAGGCGCATTTTCTGTCCTCGGCGGGTTTCGCTGCCGCAGCAGACGCCAGCCGGAGAGGATTATATTAAGATCCTCTTTGTATGCAGGACCAATATGCATGCTGTTCGCGGATGTTCGCGCGTCGTACACATTCCCGCCACCTCGGCCTCGTCTTTCTCCGTTCTTTCTACTTTCACCGAATTTCTATTGGATCCTGCGTTATCCTCACTCTTAACTCTTCCTTTGCCGCGGCTTTCGTCTGGATTTCTTGGCTTGCAACGCCGCGGTTCGTTCTCGCTGTTTTTTTCGGGACGTTTCAACAGTTTTCTAAACGCTGGAGTTTCGGGGATTTTAGAAAGTTGGTCTTTAATTCAAGAAGAAAATAAAATGCTGATTATTGTAAATTAACTTCGGAATGTTTAATTTCGATTTTATAATATTTAATGAATTTCCTTCGCGTACAAAATAATAATATATAAACATATCGTAATTGATTTTGAGTATAAAATATTTTTCTGCTCGACGTCGCTGGAAAGCGGCAACTTCGTTTCGCGCACCGGTGAAAGTGGCCGCTTTCTGGTCGGAGGGCAGAAATAATATAATACATACCTTGGCCAGTAAAAAAGAAAGTCTCAGATCACACGTTCGTCAACCTCGGCTTCTCCTCGGCCGATAATTACGTGTGATCTGAGACATTTCTTATTTTACTGACCTACGTATGTAATATACTAATATTCTAAAATAGGTCGTATTGGTTCGTTCAATTTTCAATTTATTATTAACTTTTAAATTACTGTTGTATTCTATCTTCTGAAAATAGTTTCTTTAAAAATTCACAAAGCAAACTTATAAAACGTTTCCTGCGCTTCGACATATTCATCATATAAGACAAATATGATTTTTTCTAAAAACGCTCTCTTGCATTTTTATCTCATTTTAATAAGAATAAATTTACTTAATGCAAACGAAAACAAGCGAAAAAAGCTTTAAGCGTAGCATCAGTCTCGAAAAAAGAACTACTGTCGTCCTCTCCCTTGCGCGAAAAGAACTGCGCCGAGAATTGAATACTGCGCGCGTTACTCAAGCCCTCATTATCCTCTCCGCTGTCAGTGCTCGAGATTCCAAAAATCCCTGACAAGGGTGAAAGGACGACCCGGCATGCTCACGGTCTCCGTATAATCCGGAGGGTCGCGCGAAAAAGGGGCCGAAAAACGAGAGAAGAAGCGAGCGAGGAACGAGAGGGCCAGCGAGCACGAATTTTTTGCTCGCGCACCTGGCCATTTGCACCGAACGATTTTTCGCGACGGCGCGGCGACAGCCGGTCGAGTTGGAATACAACGATGTTTTTTTCGCGCCCTCAGTGCGAATTAAAACTGCTGCGTTATGGTAATTAGCGGCTCAAAGGCCGATGGTCAGAAATTTCCATCTTTTTTATACCTTCGGAGCTTTTTTTCAGATACTCTTTTCTTTAAACTTTTTTTTGGAGCAGTAGCTTTATCGGGAGTATTTCAAGTTTTTCGACTCATGCGGGTCGATGACAATGGACGATCGATATTAACTCGATCTGAAACCGAGAATTAGGTTTTGAATTTTGTGAAAAAGTAAAAATTAGAGGCTACGTGCGGGCTTGCTTTGAAGATTTGATTCAGTTTTGAAATTTTTTGATTGATATACTGGATTGATGAGTCTTTTTTGAAAAAAAATTTGATTTAATTCCTACAGGATGTAAAAAAAAGCTTTGCTTTTTAACGTTAACGTTAAAATTGCAAAAATATCGCTTTTATGCCGAAATGAAAAGTACGCGATTTTTTTTTTCAAGCACAGCTTTTTAATACTTGCACATATTAAAAGTACGTTCTGCTCCTAAACAGAGCTTTCATTCAACCTTAGAAACAAAAGAGCAGGCAATTATAATCTGCTCTTGTGGCTAAAATACAAATTTCGATGAAAGTGAGCCAGGATTTTCATCTCTCTCGCGCATTCTCTAGGCCTCCGAGCACTAAACCCAAATAACCTATAGTAAACTGCACTCGATTTGCTTTATTTAACTCGGGCTCTCTGGCTCTGCGTATTTTTTCTGCTCTCGATTCCTGCGAACGTAATTTTCCGCAACAAAACGAACGCAAAAAACGAGGTCGCTCGAAAATTACACGGCGGACCGGGCAGTGCGAAATTAAAGCTTGTACGTTTTTTTTTTTTTTTGCGGGAAGCTTACACGCACGAGGCTGCGACTCTGCCGCGCGGCTGACCGCACACACCATCGCTCTCCTCATTTCGTCGCCTTGCTGCACCTATTTTTCGGATGCGGTCGACGTACGGGACGACAAATCAACAAGGTCAACTTTTTGGACTCTGATGGCTTTTCTTTTTAGGCGGCGGGTGAAATTGTGCTTTTTCCCGAGGCTTAGATGGAGCGACGGCGGGGCTTTTTTTACTGGGAGAGCTTTTCGACGGATGGAGCTCATTTATGATGCTAATGGTGTCTGGTGCAAATCTTTTAAAGCTATTTGTTGGGAATTTTTTTTATAATAACTAGATTAATTCTAACATTAGTGTATTATTAAAGCAGAGGGATATTTGTTTTAATGATACAGGTACTGTAAAAGTCATTCAAGTTCGGAGTATTATGTATTTCAAGAACGTCATTAGAGAGCAAAATAATTATGTTGGGAATATAAAGATCACTTCATGTGAATAAATTTGAACGTCCAACTCGGATAGAATAATTTAATGAATTCATAATACATTTCAACGAGAATATGCAGATTATAATTGTTTTTGCAAAGTAAGCGATGGTTGCTCAATATTTTCATTAACAATGCATTAGTTTCACGAAAATAAAGGGAAAGTTTTGCGACTTTAAAAACTTTCCGCAAAGTTGTTAATTTAGCATAGTTTTCATTTTAACCTAGTCCCAGTTTCTTATCTCTCCCGCGAGTAAAAAAACTTGTCGCGTTTTCTATTTTCAGTCCATCGTCCCCACCGCCGCTTCGTTCCAGTCCTCGAGGGCTGAAATTCGCTTTTATCGCGACCCCTTTCGAACTCTCCGGCAGCGAGGAATCGCTACGCCGTAAAGAGAGAGAAAGAGAGAGAGACGCACAGGAGGTATGCCAGCTGGCAGATGTAACTTCGTTAGAATCGCGTAAAAAGAGGAGGGATTTACGAGGCGGGTCGCGGAACCGGTCGAAGCTTTGCCGGGATTTCCACGGAAGAGAATCGTTCCTGCTACTTAAGCCATCCTTGGGCCGCGCTCTCCCGAACTTCCGGGCCTCTGTTTATTTTTATTCATGTGCAACAGTTATCGCTTGGAAGTCGCGGAGAGGGACGGAGAGCTGAAGACGGGGGGGAAGACTGCACGTTCCGATATACAGTAAAATTTTCGGTGAAGGTATACTCCCGTAAATAATTCCAAGTTGTTGAGGCTGCTTCTGATTTCATTGGGGTGAATGTACTTTCTTCGTGCGCTTACGCATGTTATGCACGGTTCGCGGATTTATGCCGCTGTAAAACGTAAAAAAAAAAGATGTATTAGAGCATTGACTTCGAATTTTTATTCAGTCGTTGCGAAACAGCTTATCTCGAAAAAATGTGTTTACTCGTTGGAATGTTTGCACTGCACTCGCATGACATTATGCGCTCAGCGTTATTAGTCGTCTAACCGGAGCCTGATACATACTACTTGAATCCGTCAGCAGATTCCGTTCGAGGCAAGGGCTGCATCGCGTTCGAAAATCCGATCATAATCAACGTGAGGCTACGGTGACTGCGGCCGGCGGCGCGGCTGTGCGTAATCCTGGGCGCGTTTGCGTCTCGCCTTCCAGGCTACAGACTCGGGATATGCGCTACAATAAGCAAACTGAATAGATCGATTACACGGCCGAGTGTAACGCGCGACAGATTCCGTAAGGGATCTGCTTGTAATTCGTAAGCCGCGTCCTGCCCCGACAAAGGGCAGACTTGAGGTTCCGTTCAGTGTTGATTAGTTCACGCTTCTGATGGGCACTGGTTTCTTCGGCTTATTCAGCTGCTTTAATTAGCTCTGTAAAGGCCGGATTACAGTTTTTGAGTTATTTTTAGAGTTCTCGTTTAAAGCTTACTAAAATCAAATTTTCTTGATGATTTAGAAGTATGAAACATTGACTATAAATAGTAAATTTATTATTGGACACTGAGACCATTAATTTTATCTACCAAAATTGGCATCTGTATTAGTATAATTGGTATCCTTGCAGAAGTATTATTATATATATGTATTGAATAACTTGTAAATATCTGGATAAAGTGTTGAATAAATTTCAGATTAAAACTGAATTGCGAATTTCGCGAAAACGTTACTATTTTTCCCGAGTTTTTTTTCGATTTCAGCCATCAATTCTAATTGAATTCCAAAATTGAACCCCTAGAGGAAGAACAAATGGTTCCTCAACTCGACAGAAAACATTGTCTTCCGCGCCTGATAGAAAGCTTTTTTAAATCGAAATGACTTCACGCTCGAGCAAGTTAGTCAGTTCATTCGTCTTGTCATTCTAAACTACGCCAAAGACGAGATAATTTACTACCTCGTTCTCGATTTTACGAACGCGAGTAGCAGCAAAGCTGTTTGTTCGCGTCCGGAGAACGCAGCCTTTCTCCCCCTCCGTCTGCATTAGCATTCTATAAACGAGTCGGGAATGTTAATTAAATTTCTCAGAATTGAAGTTGGAGTTCAGTGGAACTTACGTAAAACAATCGGCCTCTTGGCTCTTCGCGGCTAATTGGTACTTTATTTCTCGTCGCGTCTTGTTCTTCGCGACCAGTTCACCAACTAACAATGGCCAGGCGCTTCGTTAAGTGGTAAATTGATAGGATTTTCCTTCTTATGGTCACGATTGAGTTACTCTAATGTAATCGTTGAACGTAATTTGCGTGTTTTAATTTTTTTTTTATCGAGCTGGTAATGAGCCACTTGTTTGGATCACGATGATTATGTCCAATTTACTTTGCGTTTTCGAAAAATCCCGATCTAGAAGTTGATAGATTTTTTATGAAAACCTTCAATTTGACATATTCATGTAAAACAAAATTAATTAAAAATCGATTTAAAATGAGTTAATATTTAATGAAAATCAAAAAAATAAAAACTTCACCTAATTAAATTTTAATTCATTAATAATATTATTAATACTGTAGCATATTAATAATATTTTAAATTTCAATATTTTAATCGATTTAATAAATTTAAATTCGCGTTAATGAATATACGTGTTGTTGGAAAATATTCTTTGATAAATATAATGCCTCATTTAAAAATAAACGTTTTAACTCGTACAATACTCGGAAGCCGAGAAACAAATCTCTCTTATGAAGTGCCATTAAAGGCAATCGTTAAAACAAACGAAAATTCAATAATTCAATTTGCACTCGACAGCAATACTCGCTCAGGCACAGTCACCTGTTCTTGAAAATCAAAGCCTCTTCTCGAAAGCCGAGCTTTAGCCTCCTTTCCTTCGGCTTCGCACCCGAGTATTTTTAGTCCGACGCGGTCCATTAAACACGCTTTACGACTTGGCGCATCAATGCGGCTCCCGAGCACGTAAATCGTATAAAACTTGAATGGCAGCGGGCAAGTTTTACGCGTTAGCCTACAGGTACGAACACCCGCTCGCTTTCTCTTTGTGTGTACGTGTTATTCCATAAGCAGGGCTCTCCGCTTTGACTGGTGTATCGCATATAAACTCGCAGGGAGCTAGAATTTACGCTTTAAAAATGAATTCCTTCTGTCCATATTTCTCCCGCTGTCCCTCTATCGACTTTTTCTTTGCGGCAGTTTATCATGCAAGCGAACAGTAGCGAGCCTTTACGACGCGAAAATGCATTTGTAATCCCGGAGCTTGATTCCATCGGCACTGTCCCTTTTTTTCCCGATGTGGTCGTTAAACCCCCGGCTGAAATACATTCGATGAAAAACACCGTTAAAAAGTCCGCTTTACGCGCCAGTTTTCTCCAGATTATACTGTATTTCCATTTAAAACAATACCGGTGACACTTGACACCTAAACAATGGACTTCGAAAGCTTTAAAAATTGCATTTACAACCCGCTTTTTCAGGCTTCACTATTCACCCGGAAACTTTGGCTGTCGCGATCGAACGTAAGGCTTCCGAATCTGAGACTTGACTGCGTGGGCTTTTAGTTGAGTCTATTTACCATCTATACGCGCGGCATGCTGAATGGGCTTCGTTGACCCTGCGTGTTTATACACTCGTACTGTATGGTGTTTGCAAATTTACTTTCATCCGATTTAATGCCTAAACGTTGTGCTAGAGCAATAGCGTGAAACCTGTGTCAATTGCATAGATTATCCTATTCAAGATGATGGCGGTGGAATTGCTTATAGGGGATGTTTTGTAGGGCGATATGCATGAGTTATAATATTGAATATAATATTGAATGAACTATGTTCGACGCGGCTGTTGAAATTTTGAAATTTATGGCTTAGTATTTGATTGATAGACTATGCAGTTTAATCGAGATTAATATTTTGCGATGCTAGTCTGTGCTTTGGGCTCGAAGCCATAGTACTCACGAGAGTTCAGCAAGCTTTCTTTTAAACTTTGTTTTGCAGTGTAGAATCGTAAGAAACGTAAAATGTAATATTATTAACTTAACCTCTTTACTTAAACAAAGTAAAAACTTGCTAATTTCTTTAAAACTGTATAAAAATTTTAAATGAAGTCGCTAAGTTCGGTACCTTGCTAATTTATAAAAAATGCGAAACTTTTGTGGGAGGCAAATAAATCTTCATAAAAGAATATCTGCTTTCGGAAAATAAAATTGAATTACTTATTAGATAATTCTTTATCTCATCATTTTGCGTTAGACAATTTTTAACATAATTTGAATCTATCGTAATTTCTAATGGCACTTGTGAAACAACTCAGACTCTTAAAACAGATAGAATCCAAAAATTGGCACAAAAATTAAGTCACATGCCTATCCGGCGCTCCTGAAAAAGCTCTGCTAACGACATATTCACCGGAAATTTCCACTGTAGCGCTTACCGAAAACGCAAAAATTCCGAAAAAACACAACAATAGAAGCGAAGCAAAATGTGTTGGGCGCTGCTCGCACTCGGGGAAAAGCTTCCAGTAAGGAAGAGGCATTTTCTCGACGGTAATGACAGCAGTTGCAGTCGCGGAGTCTAAACAGCCGGGTATTGTTCGGCAGCCATGCGTCATTAAACATTCTTCGGAGAAAGGACTTTGGAAAAAAGGAATCCTCTTGACCCAGACATCGCTGAACTGCATCGCGTCGTCCCAGATTCTCCCATTCCCTTTTCGCTGGAAATGAAATCCGAGCCAATCCGGGCTATTCTCGGGTGGCCGGCATTATACAGGGGCTCTCGCGGAAGTCGCAGCACCGCGCCTCATCCGCCCTGAAGAATAACCCGCGAAAAGTTTGAATTATGGGGCCATAAAAAGTTCTGCAGAGCCCGGACGATTAAGTCGTGGGTAATATAGTAGCGGCTCGCCGGCTAGTTATACAACCGACCTCGGCTGTGCCCAGCCCCAGTGAATGCGCGCATGACCACTTTACTCGCACAGCCGCTGACGCCGTCTGCGTGCATTGTACTTGCAACTGGGTAATGACTTGAACGTCCTCGATTTCGTCCGGATTTCGTTGTGATTCGCTGCTTCATTATTGTGCATCTATGAATTTTTAATGCATTTCTATGAGTGGACGAGCTGAAAAAATTTTCGAATAAATTGGACACACTTTTATTTATGTTAGACTTGATAAAAAAGTGTTTCTTAAGTTTGTTTCACATTATAATAAACTTATTAAAAGTTTATATTTTCTTAGGTATTTTGACTTTCGTTGAGAAAAATAAAAAATTTTTTTTTAAATTTTAAGAAAGTTTATATTGTACTTAGATCTTCAGATCTGGAGTTCTAAAGTAAAAAATATCATTTCCGCCAAAACTTTACCGCATAATGCACCTATTCATATACTATTTTACTAAAGTGAAAAATTCTTTATGAAAGAGTCTCTCGCGGCCTATAGGTTTCCGACCTGAGAGACAATTGCATGAAACTCGGGTCTTGAATGGGTTTTGGGGATTGATTATTGCACCTTTTAAGAGCAACAAATTCGCAACAAATTATGCCACCAGACTCGTATCGATATATTTATCAGGTCAGGAGATACAACGAGTTTCTACGGTAGTTCAATATTAAGTTAGCGCATCCATTGTTTCTCGGCTAGAGCAGCGAAATCGGGTACGGCGTAACAATTTAGCAACAAATTAGCAACAAAATAGGCATATGGTTTGATTATGGGCTTATGAAGTGGCTATGCTAGCTTAATGTACGTCGAAAATACCTACATGTCTGGTCAATTCGACCATATCTGCTGCAAAACAAATTGTCTACTTTTATTTTAAGTTTTTTCTCAGGTTGGAAACTTACAAGCCGTAGATAGGTATAAAACCAGTTTTAATTCATTTGTAGAGAAATGTGTCTGACTATACTTTTATGTTACTACTTATTCGCATTGTATTACTACAAGCAATATTATCAAAAAACATATTTAAAAAAATGTTTACCCACAACTTTTAAAAGTAAACGGAAGCAAGCAATTTCGAAATTCTCAAGAGATCGAGCGGAAATCCAGCATTCGCACGCGTGGCACTCGACTTGTGCATGCATCTCCGATGTCGCTTGCACGCGAGCGGAGATTGGAGAGGAGCCGAGCGTAGGAGGCAGCTGAGTCATATTTCAGACTGACTTAAATCGTCGCGCTTTAGGGCGGCAATTAAGACAAGAGCCCTTCCCCCCTCTTCAAGCCTCCAAAATAGTCGGACGGCTCACTGCCGAGTAGTCGGGAGAGAGAGATAGAGAGAGACAAGGAGAGCCGGAAGTCTACCTAGCCTGCGACCCGCGCGCCGCAATCTCGGCCGACTCTTTGCACGTATACGTATCGGGAGCAAGCACGTGGAGCTTTATGGTCCACCGAGACGCGACGCGGAACGGACGGAGAGGAGCAGAGGGAGAGTTACTTTACTGCATTTTTATGGCCGGGGAATGAGCTTTGTCACGTTGTTAATAATGCTCCGCTGCATTGTGTGATAAATGCTCTGATGGTGCTAATGGAAATATTAGGGTATTTGTTCAGTTGAGTGAGATGCCATTAAACTTTTTTATTGTCATGTGGTACGAATTATTTTTATTATTCCGTGATATAAAGTTACGCAGAGATATTTATACTGATTAATATAGTTTAAGATTTAAGTGATTTAATTTTGTAAATGCTATTCATTTTGCCACTGGATATTATCGTTGTGTGAAATTCATTTGTTAAATGTATAACGTTATTATTGAATGAACGTAATTTCGTATTAATTCATTCCGAGCTTTTACCATAAGAGCATCTAATTTTGTGAACTCTTTTTTGCAGCTTTAATGACTAATAGCTTTATCTGACTAAAAGCACTGCGGAAATGTTTTGCTGCAGTTAAGTGGAAAACGTTGAAATGCGCTGCAGACGGTATACAGCCAACTCAGCTAAGGCTATTACAAGATTTTCCAAAGGGACGATTCTAAAACTCACGAACATTACCCGAGAGCATCACATTTTTATTGACGAAGTAAAATTAGAAGCATCAAACACACGAACGCACTCGAAATTTAATTTGTCGAAGACTAAATTGCGCCTTGCCAGATAAAATTTCATTGAAAAATTAAATAAGAATTCACTCGAGCTTTGCCTTTTACGTCAAAGCATTCCCCTGTAAGTTAACTTAAATTAAATTTCCTGGCAATAATGATATCTCAAGCGCTAATATTCCCTGCGATTAAGCTGCAGAGTGTCGGCTCAAAGCAGAATAACGACGTACTTGATAATCCGTGAAGAAGCAGCGACGCGATCCTGCTAATCATCATCCTCGATGCCTCGGTGCGCGGCAGTCGCGGCTTTGGGACTCCCCGAGGAAATGAGAGATGCGACAAAGGCTCACGGAGCAAACACCGAGATGCCTCGAACTACGCGAATCCAGCAGCAGTAGGCGTCATCGCAGCTAAGCACGTGTCGAATAGCCAATAGAGTTTGTCGTGTATGCATTCTTTTTTTTCGGAAAGTCCAACCCCGAAGAGGGGCGCAAATATTGACTGCGTATGAGGATGGATGGAAGGACAGATGGTGTTTGCTTGTTTTGACATTCTGACGAATGGATTGTTTGTTACAAGTGAGTAACGATTAGAACTCGAGGAGCAGGAAGTGTCGTTCGAAAACGTTGTTCTGTGTAGCCAAAAAATAAGTTAAAAATTGTTGCTTTTAATTCATTTAATTTAAAGAGTACAAACTTTAGCTGAAGATTGCCTAGCTGCAAGTTAAATTATTATTGCGCTCAGCTAATTTACTTATAAATTTGGCTAAATGCATTTATCCTTGCAATTACTTAGCTTGAGTAGTGTAAACAAGTAATAACAAATCCTCGCTCGAGTTTATTATTACAAGAAATGAGTAAACTTCGATTGCACTTCGTTCTATCGCAAATCAAAAGCTTTGAAACTCGGCGTCAAAAATTGTAATTGAGTAAACATTTATTCGAAATATCAGCAAAGCATTTTTTTTCAAATCGCTCAAATAACTCGAATGATTTTACTATCGACAGTTAAAGACACGTACAAAAACATTTTCATTACTTACCTGTAACCGTGAAGATAAAAAACAACAGTTCTCAAAAGCTCGATGTCGTGCTTTGACGCTCCACACGAAATACAGATACCGTCGCGCAGTTCTCAGAAGTATTCTCCACATTTCCATTTGCTTTGCGCACGAATGGAATTGGAGGTAAAAGGAGGAATTATAAAAGTGTGATAAGCTCTCTGCAAATTTTAGCGAGAGGCTCCTTCGCAAAGAATTGCAAAGGCCAATATTTGCTATGTTTTAGCGAGAGATCACTGTTAGATGTAGCGAGTTTCAAGTGGAAAAAGTTGCCGAGTAATCTTCACCGACGAGCCGGATTTTTACCAAATTCCGTAAACTTTTTTTTGAAGGCCCAAACCTGATTTTTGATTCGAAATTTTTAACTCTGCTAATTCAATCTGTCTTAGTCAAATATTATTTCACGTTTTACAAAAATATTGATTTAGTTAATTCAACGAAATTTCTATTCAACAATTGGCGTTTCAAACTTCGAAGAGCGATTTTTGAGTACTTAGAACTCTCGCGAAGTGAGGTTCTTCGTCCGCTTGATCATAATGTAAATTCGTGTATTTACCAAGTTAAAAAAATTGATGGAATTATGGCGGGATAAAACAATTGGGTCAACGATCTCGAAATACGAGTTTACCGCACAGCTGAAACCCAAATGCGCAGCAATTTAGAAACTCCCGTTTGCGCCGCGCGAATTTTGCAGCGAAAATCGATAAAGCATTTTGGGACAGAGAGTCGCAGCGCTGAATTCTGTATCCTGCTTTGATCTACCTTTGTCTGTCGACTTGTTAACGGCTTTTCGAGCATTAAAATTCGAGGTATTAAAATTCAACGAGCACCGGCGCCTTTCGTCTCGCCACCAACAGCGTCGTCGTCGTCGTCGTCGTCGTTTTGATTAATTACGACGTCGTTCGCGTATTGCCCGGAGAGGGGGGAAATAATGCAGCCTGCGAGGCATGCCACTCGACATTAATCACATTTAAAGGGACGCGTGTCGGCTTCCCTTTTTGCGGCTTTTACCGCCTCTAGCTGAATTTACATTCACAGGCCCCCGCTGACGGCTACGTTCTCCCATTTGCTCTCGTTCGAGTTTCTCCTGACGTTCGTCACTGCGGATCTTCTAATTTATTTTCGTCTCGATTAGCCTGACAATCACAAAGTTACTGTCCAGTTAAATGTTGTAGCGAAAGGTCCCCTGAATAGAGTTCAACGTTCTCTCAATCCTCCATTTCAATCCAGTTGAATAGTGCTTTATTATTATCATTCTATAATTTCATAAAAGAATAAGTAAATCCATTCAATTATTAGCTTAACTTGTTTACAAAAACAATTTCGAACAACGGCAAATTGAAGAAAAAACGAATTTTATTCATTTATTTTCATAATAAGTTAAAATTTAATCAATATTTTTAAAGCGCACGAGAAGCAAGGATTTCTGTGTTTCCAAGTGTTAATTGGTAATTAGTGCGGTAATAAGCAGCGCAATCATCGTATCAAAGATATCTCTGAGAAATAGCATTTTCATTGAATGAACTCGTAAACTCGATTATCCAATGCTCGATATTGATTTAAACTCGAAAAACTTGGAATTATATTTTAACTCGATTTAAGAACTCATTTATTCTTGGCCGATGCGGCCGAGGAATTCGTTAAAAATTTTCTATTTCTATCGCTGCCTCGGCTTTCTCGTTTTCAAAGCCTTCGGTTGCACGCATAACAAAACTCTTTCTCCCGCGGCCACGAGTCGAAACTTTTAACGCGATCGCGGAAAAGGCGACCGAACAAACTGCAGAGTAGAAAGATAAAGAGTAGGGAGAAAAAAAAAGGAACTCGGACCGAAACTAGCGCTCCATACTCGCGGAAAACATTTTATGCGGAGACAAAGTAAGACGCGCATATATATGTGTATACATATATTGAAAGCTCGAGAAAAAAACGAGGCGCCCTGACAAAAGGCATTGGGGGCATCAATGGCAAGAAAAGTTGGCGGAACGCCTTTCCGTTATGCAAAGCAGACGTCCGAGTGCAGCCGCGAGAGAAAAAACGTCAGGGAAAGAGAGAGAGGAGAACAAACGACGCGGCGAAGAAAACGAGAAAGCCGCAGCCGTAACAAGTAGTAATTTAAAATCGACCGAGAGGAGGAAAGTTGCGTGAGAGCGGAACTCATCAAAGCAGCCGCCCCTTTCCAATATGAAAAGAGGCGCCGCCACTTCGGACTTTGAAGTTCCCTCTTCCTTAAAACAAACATCTTCTGTCTCAGTTCGCCTCTAGTATCCCGTGGCATGACGATGACAGAGGCCTTACCCCTTTCTGGAACAACGTAAATGCGAGCCTCTTATACTTCTTTAAACTCGCGCAGCCACTTCGTCTTCTTCGCGATGTCCTGTTCCGCGAACCATCGCTTTTTCTATGCGCCATGGGACTTTTCTGACCGATAAAACTACAACGTCGCTAAATCAAACGACGCGTGTTATTTTTCATTTAAGGAAAGCCCTTCCCAGTTGCTTTCGCAACCCTTTGAAACCCGTTGCTTTTTGATCTCTTATTTTCAACCGATTTTCTTCGAACTTTTTCGAATTCTGAGATTAGAAGATTGTAATTGGGAATCGGAAATAGCATTTTGAATAGAATTCAGAACTCTAACAAGAAGATTTTATGATTTAAGATATTCAATTTGCGATTTAAATTCTTGACCTTATTTTTATACACTTTAACGAACGAAAGCTTTTTGAGATCCATTGAAAAAACTGACAGGTATTAAAAAAGTATTTTGAAAAAAACTCATTTCGTTATTATAATCATTTCAAAATCATGTATTGCATTACAAATTAAGTCAAGATATTATAAATTTAAAAAGAGAATACATTTAAATATTAAACTTAATAACAGAAATAGAACTGTAGCTGTCAAACTTTCATAAAATTGTGCTGGCAATATTTTAGAAATAATGAATATTTTTTAATGAATATTTTAAATAAATAAATTACGAATTGTTATAAGCTTTCGTATAAAATGTAGAGTGAAATCGCATATATCTATACATATGTATGTATATGTATCTATCAAAATTTATATATTCTGAATTTTTTAAGATCAGCTATTCTAACTTGACAGAAGTATTTAAATAGGTTTGAAGTTCGGTTTGAAGTTCGGTAACAGGTTTTGGCAAACGGAATAACAGAAGCGTAACAGGAGAAACCCCCGCGAACGATGAAAGACTAGTCAAACACTTACACCTAGACTGTGATAGGTAAGCAACTTTAACCTGCATTGCATACGACTATACGGTAAGAAACATCTTCTAGGGTACATTTTCTAATTTCAATACTCGAATGCGAACTTGGACAGAGTCTTCGTTTTTTAGCCTTTGAAAATCTTTGTCAAATTTTTTGTTTGTAAGATAACTTTTTTAGCTAAACTCCTTTTTAAACTTAAGAGGTCCTCAGTAAAAGAGTAAATCTTATTTCAACGTTTAGAATTTAGCAAAATATTTTTGTTTGAATTTAAATGAAAAATCAGTGCAATTTCGAGATAAATAAATTTCTATCAAAAAATTATTTATCCTCCTGTAAAATAAATCATTATTCATAAATCACCAGTGAATAATCCATCAAAGACTTGTCTTTCCGCGCGAATGAATAAATCCATACAAGAGGGACAATATCGTCGACAGCGGCTGAAAAAACAAAATCGCGAATGTCGCAAAGAGTGCATCAACCTTTGAGCTCGGCGTTCGTGCGTATCCTGAACCGAAGAGACGAAAGAGCGGAAGGCAGAGGAAGAGAGGCGGAGTGGCCGCTTTAAGAGCTTTTAAGCCTAGCGCTAAGCTCGGATTTATTCCTGACCTGTTTACAGTGGAAAAACAATTGACCCCCGCAGTGACCTCATTTACAGGCCGTCGAGGCGTCCATTGCTTTTCCACTCGGCGGCTCGATCGGCTCTGCGGGGCCGAGTAAACGTATCGCCTCGATGCAAATGCCAAGGCAATAACTGCGTTTTTCAAACGGACGGAGAGAAAAAGATAGAGAGAGAGGGAGAGACGGGGAAAAATGTCGGAGCACTCTCTTTTTCTCTTTAATCGCGTAATCCCGGGGGGGGGGGGGGGGGGGGGGGGGGGGGGGGG
>JAWWEO010000009.1:23818719-23837008 GCA_035582975.1 Ormyrus labotus | reverse complement strand
TAACCCCGCCCCCCCCCCCCCCCCCCCCCCCCGAGGATTAATATTATACAACAGAGTCGCTCTCGCTTCCAGTGAGAGATAAATTGAAAGAATAAATAACGGTATGATGCAGCTTTTATCGGTGGCTCTTCCTCGAACAATGACTGCTGGATTTTAGATTTCACGATGGACTTTTTTTGTCTTTTCCTCGCAACGACACCGAGCGTCCATGAATCTAAGAAGTCAGTTTCAGTTTTTAAGAGTTATTTAGTGGATTAAAAAGTTATTTATAGTTAAATAACTGTTTTTTTTCAATTATTTGTACTTGCGTGATAAATGCAGTGAACTTTTACGGTTAAATTATTGTTTTCTACAAAGTAGCGAAAAATCTGAAACAGTTTCCAGCTGAAATCGCTAAATAAAATTTTCTCGCAATGAGCACATAGCAAAGGCTTGCCATTCAGCGTAAAATTAGCATAACGCACACAATAAGCCGTAAAGATTCAAGCAAAGCGAAGCATCTCAACTTAACGCCTCTCACGTTAACGCGGCAATTCAAGTCAGCCTTATACCCCCGTGAAAATACTTGGCTGCTTAACGGGGCATAAAAACTTTAGGCGAGGACAAGCGACGCGACGCCTCGGCTGCAGCGGCAGCAGCAGCATCTGGAGACGGGATTTTCAATTTAAAATTAGTATAACGCGAGCGCGAGCCGAAAGCGGAAAAAATTGCGCACTCTCTCTCTCTCTCTTCTCGCGGGGAAGAAGTCATTCGCGAAGGCGGACGCGGTTAGGAGGTGTGTGTCTTAATAAGGTTAAGAAAAGAAACGGCCGAAGAGGAAGAGAGAGAGAGACGGAGGCAGGAAACTAATTAGCACGGGCCCTTCGCATGAAAAGGTCGTCGTTGCCAGGCGTCGCGATGAGCAGCCTGAATAGCCCGTTCTTTCTTTCTTCTGGTGGAAGCGCGGCCAGGAGAAAACCAGAGTTCCCACTTTCTCTCGCTTTCTCTCCTCCTCTTTCCTTCTCGCTTATTTCTTCGTTTCCAGTTCTCCTCTTTGTATTTCAAGCTTTGTATTTCAAGAGCTTTCATCGCGTTTTCTTAAATTCTGTATTGTGCATTGTAAACATTGTTAATTGTGTTTAACAAAGCTCCAAGTGTTCCGGCGAAAGAATTCCGTCAACTTAACTTCATTAAGCTCTAATTCTTTCATCAAATTTCATTTGCACTCCGCGCTGAGGGCGAAGCTCGGCTTAATTGGTTAAATTTTAGCACCGACTACTTTAACTACTTATATTTTTGCATTGGTCGGGCTTCGCGATACTTCTTTATCTATTAGCTTAACAATGATCGAGGCTCTTAAACTTAATACAAGGACTCTGTCGCCTCAAAGGCAGAAAAAGGCAGGCACGAATTTGCTCAAGAGGATTTGATCAAATTGAAGATGGACTTAATTTCCAAGGAAAGTGCGCGCCGCGAAAACGTCGAGATGAAATTTATTTTATACGTCGACGAAAAGATAAAGCGCAAAGGAGACACGTAGAGACAAGTAGCCGAGAAAAAGGTCAACTCGTAATGTGCAATTAACTTTTGAAGGGGAGAGAGAAAGGGAGAGAGAGAGTGAGTACGAGATTTTTCAGCACTTTACTAAATTAAATCTTTTCGCAACCTATTTCAATTCACCGGCTGTTTTATTTGCAGAGCCTTTAAGGGATTCATCAGGCCTCCACAATATACTGCTGAGCTTGCGGACGGTCACGCTTTCCAGAAATAAGACATTTCTGCCTCGCGTTTGAATTCTCTGGCACTTTTACGACGAGCTATTTTTACCCGCTAAACTTTTTTTCTCGCCGAGCTAAATTAATCCCTCGAAATAACCCCCTTTCGCTTTTATTATTTTTTAGCAAAATTTTCATTGACGATCCTTTTTATTCGAAAAAATATAAATATACTCAAAGATTTTTAGCGCAATAAATTCTGTGCAAAATAAATAAAAAATTGCAGTAAATTTAAAGAATACAGTCATGAAACGTCAGTCGCAGTCTCGTTACAATTTACTATTAAGAAAACCGAGAAGGCATCATTACATAATTGATGCCAAATAGAGCTTCAAACGTGATGATAATTAGGAACGCGACATGCAGTGCCAACGACGTAGTGTTCATAAAGTCGTGCATCGATTCGAATTTTCTTTAGCTTTAGTCAGTTCCTACGGAGGTAATGAATTTACAAGAATACGTTAAAAGCTGACTCGCCTACTGCAAAAGCTTTTTCATTGCGACACTCGACCGAGACGTAAAAAGAAGCGCAGGAGAGAATCAAAGTATAAAGAAGATGAAGAAATAACCGAAAAAAATGCACGTAATTGAGTTATATTTCATTGGAGACGGGGTAACAATTACGTAAGCTCATCGAAATCAGCGCGGAATGAAAAAAACGATTGGCAGAAAATTAACTGGAAAATTAACTGGAAATCGAGCGCGAGAAATCTATGTGGGAGAGGCGGATATTTAAGACGGAAAATTACGTTGTGGGAGTTTTTCTGTCTGATAAAGCGACGACGTAATTGATGAAAGCGCAGTTCATTTTTATTTGCAAGCGAGAGAAAAGAATTTTTCGAGATAGTTAATGTTCAATGTGAACTGATATCATTATTTATTACGATAATAAATAATAATTAATTGAAATTGTTTATAAATTTATTTCAATAAGTAACAAAAGCAAATATTTTCGAGAACACATTTTAGTTAGACATACGTCAATTTCAAGTATAACAATGATTAATTAACTTAAATATAGAAAAAAGCATTATATCATTGTTTGGAGTATATGTTCATCCATTAAATATGAGATTTATGTACAAGTATAAAATAATGAAATTCAATTGAATTAACATTATAAAATAAGTAGACAGTAGCCGAGAAAATAGCCTTAATTATCTAGACATAAATCGCTATTAAATAATTAGTTAAATAAGAGTAATAAGCTAATAAAAGTATTTATTTAACAAAAACATTTACCTTACGTATTTATATTTATGTCCAATGTACACATCCAATTTCAAACAACAATTTAACGCGTAAAAAAGAGTGAATTCTCTTTTTTTTCAAGATCGGTCGGGCAATTTCGACGTCGAACCTCCGTTTCTTCCTTTTTTCTAAGTTACCTTTTTTGAATCTATGAAATTCGGAACCCTTGGCCCCCACAATGACGGCTATAAAATATTTGGCTCGATCTTGTTCCGGCAATAAAAATGAATTTATGGTCGGCAACGATGTATCCGCAACGAGTTTTGCATTGCCGAGCCGCAGTCCCGAAATATGTATAGACAGATAAGAACTGAGACTGACACCAGAACCGGTAGAGCGAGAGCTGGAGAGAGAGAGAGAGAGAGAGAGAGAGAGAGAGAGAGAGAGAGAAAGGAAGGAACGCAATTAATAATTAATAGATTGATTATTCTTACATGTTGAAGTAACACCATGTTAAAATCACCTTTTTGCTCTTGTATTGAACATTATATTTTGATACGTTTTGTACAAAGCTTGATTTATAATATGTTATTTAACTTTTCGCGAAATTGGGCTTTGCGCATGGAGTTTCCAAAATTCTGTATTTAGGGCTTAAATATTCCAATAACAACATTTTTATTTAAATTTTGTTTGCTGCTCATTAAATTCTAAAATGGAGATAGAAAAATAAAATAATAATACAAACTAAATAATTAAATAAAGAATAGTTTGAAATTATGTTTTTGAAATCGATTGTTTTTAATGAATCTCAGAGATAATATTAGAACAATAAATTAGTTAGGAGGAAGCTAAGTGCCAATGAATTGGCAGCGGTTGTATTTTATTATATGAATGAAATATAACGAATACGTCTGCAAAGTTATTTCTTGTACTCTTATACTTTTTAAATTAAATTCTCAGTTGAGAATCTTCAGTTTTTATTAATGAAATATTGGTTTTGATCAAATCAAATTTATTATTGAAAGTTGATAAATTATAATTTATTTTTATCATTGCTTATTAATTAAACACCAACTCTGTAATTATTTATCAAACGTAATTTACGTCAAATTATAAAAATCTTTCTCTTGACAATACTAAAATTAAATTATTAGTAACGACTTTCCAAATAAAAAACGGAATTCAGGCAGATAAAGAAGAAATCAGAACTAAAAGAGAAAGGGGACTATCTCGAGAGATTAAGAACGATTGTTAGTGACAGATCGCGAAAAAGGATGAATAAACGAGAGTAAAAGAAAAAAGTTTTCGGAAGAAACTATAAAGTGACATTAAAGAATGGATCTGACTTCTAGCAAAAGACTTGGGGCAGAAAAAAATATTAAAAAAAAAAAGAAAAAAAAATCGCGAACAAGAGCTGAAGTCAGAGCGGGAGAGGAAAAAGTCACCAAATAGCAACGAGAGGGTAGCGTGAGAATCGAAAGTTGAGGGGGTACAGCCCGTGGCCGCCGGCCAATATTTGTCGACAGTTCGAGAATTCGAATCAGTCATGCGTGGGCAGGCGGTCCGAACGAAAAATCCCCACTGACCGCAAAAAGTAATTTGGCGAACGCTCGTTCAAACGGCGAATTTGCATGCGAGCGTAAGATCCCCCCTCCCCTCTCTTCCAGGCGAGCGCTAAGCAGATTTGTTAAGAATAATGCGCATAGTTACATGAGCGTAATTGCGAGGGAACGAAACGTTGACTCGCAGCTTCGAAAAATTAATGGGGCGTAATAAGGAGAATGGACGACGGTGCAAGTTTTTTCCTTGTTTGTTTAGCGCGAACTTCTAGCTACTGGAAGTAGTTCGCGCGATTTGTTTAATGGCGGAGAATTCGGTTGACGAGCGACGGTTTGGAAAATCTAGTCATCCGAAAAATATTGGAAGTAAAAATAACAGTATTGAAAATAATTTTTTTTTTTTTAAATTTATTTGCAGTAAAATCAATTTGTTTATGATTTAAGGTAATCATTACATATTATTTTCAAATAAAGAGCCAAGTATATACCATTCAAATACTTCGCTCAATACTGCCTTACCAAATTCAGCCGTATCTACTTGCTGGATCACTAAACCGCGAACCTTTATATCCCCCTTAAAATCTTCGAAGCAGAAACAATCGCAAACTCCAAAGAGTCATGCATCAAACGATCCGTGTACATTCCTCGAGTCTTATTCATTACTGGCCCCGATAACTGCATCAGAGAAACGGCTCGTAGCTTACGATCGGCTCTTGTTGCCGGGCACGAAGCTCCGTTTCGCCCCGGTCTTAGAAAAGCAACACATGGCGTCCCGCCCCCCCCCCCCCCCCGGGCGTATAACCGTATCGTCGCAGCCGAACGAACAAGGAGCCCCTCTAATTCAATTCGGCCCATTTCTGATTCCGGTGAGCGTGGCATCCTACACGCCTGCCTGTGCAGGCGCCCCGCGAAGCCCGTGGAATTCGTGATTGCACTTCCTCTCTGCTCCTCGCTCCTTTTTCTCATTTTCTTAACGTCTATATTCTGACTGATTCTTCTCCTTCGCTTACCTCCCCCCTGCTTACTCTTCGGCTTTAACTATGGGCATGTATCCGTCGATCCGCGCGGGAGGGAATGGAGATGAAAACGAGGACAGTAGTTCAATCGGTGTACCTTTGCGCAGCGTGAATCCTAATCTATAAAGACGACCGAGTTTTCATTCACCTTTTGTCTCTCCCTCCCGGCTGCATAGTACTCTGTCTTACTTTATTTCATTGTTTTCGCCGTGCTGCTCTCTCGCTCTCGTTTCCGAAAGGTATATATGCAATACGACGAATCTATATCACTTTCTGCTTTTATCGCATCCAACTCTATCTCCCTCTTGGCCCATTTTGGCGACGCGGCCCTGAACAATGCATTCGATTCCGGGCTTGACGACGCGGTAATTACGCAACACCCAACGCAATCCAACTGCCGTCCGGTTGCAACTTTGTTATTTAGAAACGTGGTCGTGTTCCAAAATGCTAGTATCAAATAGGCAAATATTATTGCAAGTCGGCCCTTACTTTCTTACAAAGGAGTATTTTTATATTTCTTTTGAAAACTGTATAGTTTATGTGATTTGCAATATTCGATTTGAAAAGAATTCTATTAAGTTATTGCGTGCCAAGAGCAGTAATATTTTATAGCCAAATAAGAAATTTGAATATTACTATCAAAGAGAATGTAAATTATCTAATTTGCACTGGAATTTTACGAGTAAAAAATGTTGAAATTAGTTAAATGTTGAATTTTGAAAAATGAATTTCAAAAAGCTTCCGTTCTTTTAGAGTTCTTCGATTTTTAACGCAAGAATATTTCCTTTATATTCTTAGAAAACTTCGCGAAAAATATATGAATAGAAAATATTGAGCCACATATTTCTTTCGCACTTTTTAAGTGCGCAAGTATTCGCAGTATTAAAAGGGCTTAAAAATTCTTTCTCGTTGCGTAAACTAATTTTTATCGAATAAAATGAGGGTGAAGTTCTTTAAAAATCATTATCTCCCAAGAGCCAAAGCTAAAAAGTAGAATCGAACGAGCACAAAAAGTATCCAAATAGAATAGCGCACCGAGTCGTCCCTCGTAAATACGGTCATTCTCGAAGTCGCGAGTACAAAGAAGTAACTCTGGCGCGCCAGACGCGTAATGATGATACCTAGGAATTTTCGCGGACGAAAACCGGCGGGATCGCGATTCTTTTTTTTTTTTTATCTCACGTGGGATGCCTCCATTGTTTTGCGCCCCGCGTTTTTCTCGAGCTTCACCGCCTGGGAATCCTTTCCTCTCCGCTGCGATCTTTCTTTTCGCGCCCTGCGACTCTTTGTGAGACTTTTTCTTTACTATCCATGGAAACATCGTCGAGCGCTAAGTTCGTTAAAGGAACCTCCTCAAGTGGAAATTGTACGGCTGCGAGTTCCTTCTTTTCAGATCTTGGATATATATAAAAATCTGACAGAGAGATGCTTTTTAAAGGCGAGGGAAGAGAAATCCGGGCGCGACGAGCTTTCGAACGGTATGTTTTTTTATAAGTAGGTGATCGAGTGAATATATTTTTCGAGACAAACTACATATAGTTCATCAACTTTATCATTTCTAAAACAATTATTTAAACGATTTCATTTTTTAAAGCAAAAACACTTCATTTATTATTTTCGCGAAGTAATCGTAAAATGAAATATTAATTCAATCGCATAAAGCCGAAATCGGCCTTTCTGCACATACGATGAATAATTAGTGGAAACATGCGTCTATTGATCCTTTTACATTGTAAACTCAATGAGTAATAGAGCGATAGAGAGCGGAACGTGCGGACCATTAGGCAGCCTGAAACGAAATGGTAAATGAGGACGAATCTAATAGCCTCGAAAACGCCCGGATCTTGCTGCTGTACTACATACCTGGGATCTATTGCGATATACCATCAGTGAGTCAAGTACATACTGCAAGTATTAATTTCCTTCTCGGGACTTTTGTTTGAAGTATTATCGAAGAAAATGAATAAAAGTAAATATTCAGTTCGACGTTAAAAATAACTGCATTTTTTATGTATGATTTATGAAATAAACTTTGCTATGCATATGAATGAATTGATTACTTAAGCCCGCTAATTAATCGTAACTTTTATAAAAGGACACTCGCATTGCAAACGTGCAAATATACTTTGAGCATTGATTATTTCGGCGTTCTCATTTCATAAAATGAAAGCTGAATAAAAGCGAGCTCGTTAATATCATTCGGATGTCTCTGAATAATTTTTGCGCGCGGATCCCGAAACTTTATCAAACAGTCGAATACTCGGCGACGTTAATTCCACGGTTTATTTCGCGTTCGACTCGGCGAGTGCTTTAACTACAATTTACGATGATTCGTTGATGGCCGATCCGAGCGATAAAACTTATATTGGGCAAACACCTCACGGATGATTTGCGGGCAAACTTTCGCGCGAGGCGTATATAACTTCTTGACGGACTCCCTCTCGATAGACGGGGGAGAATCGAGATTTCGCTGCGGAAAACGAAAGAGAAGAGAGATTCGCTTCTCGAGGAAACGGCATCGGCGTTTTTCACTTTACTGCCCCGTTTTGTCCACAAAACTTGGTCGAACAGCCCTTTCTCCTCCAGCGTACACATGGGGGTTATAGGTACGCAAGCAGGAGTTCCGGTATAAGTGCCGGCATAAAAGATCTTGAAATAGCCGTGGAAGGCAGTTCGCTCGGCTCGCGAGCCTTTTTTTGAGTGTCTCGTAATAAGAAACAGCGACATTTTTAAGTGAAACGTTTTTCTTTTGTAGAATCTACAATTGATTTAGAGCTCCGTACTTTCGATTAAATGTATACAACAGATTTGCCAATTCCTAACGAAACAAAACTTATGTCTTAAGAGAGTTCTATCGATAATCGAATTAACGATGAGAATTGACTGAAATTTTACACAGAACTTCATAAATATCTAATAAAGCTTGTGTTAAAATTTCACGGATCTAGGGTATCTCAGAGTCTTGAAATAATTAATTTTGTTTTTGCTCTTTTAGCACGTAACCTTATGGTCATCGAACTATTTTTGTAAATAACTTTTTAATTGACGATGAGGTTTCATCGGGTTCATTTTTTGAATAACAGAACAGAATTTTTAGAATTATTATCTGTTTACAAAACCGTCAAAGGGTATCTTTGAGACTTACAATAAATACTGACATTAGAAAGCTAATCATTTTTACCCACGTTTGTATATCTATATACGGAGCGACCGCGCGTCGTTTATTTACATCCGCGCAAACGCTGTACATCTATATTTATGAGATGTGCTATATCTTACGAGAGAACTCAGTAGAATTTCAGTATTTCAATATCGCCATTAATCGTTAAAAATAATAACTTTTAAAGGAACTTGAGATTAAATTTTTGCTTTTGCTTCAAAAAATCTACAATTTAATCTGGAAAATTTTCAAAGGTTTAAAAAATAAGTGAAAAATAAGTAGACTGAATCTTAAAATTTAAATGAGGAAAAGATAAGGAGGAGATGCAATAAACAAGCATTAGTGAGGAAAGTTTTACAAGATAAGGTAGCAGAGTTTATAATGTATTAATTCACTTTAATAAGCAGTGCTTTAAAAAAATATCCGTTAAAAATATAAATCCAGCCTTGTATTGCGTTTAATTTCAAAATCTCACGCACGATCTTTCACGCATAAATCTAAAAAATCTGATCTGAAAACGGCGCACAAAGGCCGCGGCGAGCACACTTTCCGCAAAATACCATTCAGCCGTGTATCCGGCGTCGTTTATAAAATTTAACTAGTTTTATCAAGTTCCGTCACGCAACAATAATTCCGGCAAAAAAGGACGCGCCGCCGCTGTAAAGGTAACTCGACTTGGCTCGGGCCAGACAGACGAGAGTCGCACGTAGCGAGGCGCGCATGATGCTCTTTGATAATATTTTTATAGCACTCCGTCGGGCCGTTGACTGCAAGAAAAAAGATAACGAAAGCGAAAGAGGAGAGAAAGAGAGAGAGAGAGAGGGAGGGCCGGAGTATTGCGCGATAACTCACGTCGCGGGGCATATCGCGCGCTGCGCGCGTTACTGCGGGGGAGAAATTCCGCGCGACGTGACCCAACGCCACTGTACGGGTACGGTCTATAGCTGTAGACGACGAGCGAACGGTTTCTTGACCAGCCCAGCCAGCTCGCTCCGATGGACAAACGAGCGTTTCAGCTACCTAAGTGAATGCTGCCTCGCTTTTTTCTCCCTCTCTCGAGGGGAGTTATTTATCTCGCTGTCCAGTCTTAAATAAGCGTTTAGTTTCTCTAGTCCGCCGAGGCTTTAGCTGCTTTTATTGCGTTTTCTTTTTTCTTTTTTTTTTTTTTTTAATGCGTCCGATCGCCTTCTTATTTTCCTTCGGTTTGTTTTCGCGCTAACGGCATTCGAGGACCAAACTTTCGCCCTGGATGATCGTTAAGTTTCCGAAAGTTTAAATTGGAGATCCCGCGGAATTGGGGAAAGAAAATTTTCGAAAATTCGACGGGGCAACGTGGTGCTTGCAGGATATTATTGGTATTTGACTGCGTGTACTTTTTCAATAAAAGGAATAAGAACGATCTTTAGAGAGCTTTGCTAGTGTTTTATTGTTCGTTAATCTTTCGCGGAACACAGTTTTATCGAGGGCCCTTGGATACCTTGTAAACCGTTTTTAAAGTTCAGCACATTGAAAAACTTTTTATCTATTCTTTTCGAATCAGCAAACATATTAAGAAAAATGTTTACTTCACTACGATTAGCGCCATCCTTGGCATTTTTCCTTAATGCTCGACAGATCGACTACTTTTTCTAAAAAAAAAATTTGAAAAATGTACTCTCCTAGGCTTCTAAAGAAAGTCAAAGAAAATCGAACCAAGAATTTCATCGGAAGAAATAACCATAATCAATTCCCCCTAAGAACTAGCAATCTAATAATCTCTAAACTGCCTTCTCCCCATATTGAAATTGTCCAAGCCGTAAAGCGAAGAAGAAGCAAGACTGCGAAGAAGAGGCAGCTCTCTCGCGGAGGCTTGCGAAGGAAGCGGCGGGAGGCATTACCGCGCGCTGTCACCTGCTCATTCGAATTTTTCCATTGGCACGAGCGAACATCTCCCGCCACTGAAATTACGAAATTTTACGATTTTACAATGTGTCCCCTCCGACAAGCTCTCCCTCTCCCTCTCTCTCTCTCTCTTTCTCTCTCTCTCAGCGCAAGTCCCCCTGCTGCCGCTCGCGGTTTTTATATTCCGGACGTAGATTCGATCATTACGCGGATCGCGTCACGAGTACACGTATACATAACCGATCTCCGGCGAATGGCCTCCCTTGCGAACCTCCGAGGATCCTCATATTCCCAAGTTTTTCCTCTCCCCTCCTTTTTTTTACGAGCGCGCCAGCAGCTGCGCGGGGCACTGCACAAACTCGATAAGGACAGCTGCAGCGTGTGTGCGTCTTGTACGTACGCGACGTCTTCGGTTCGCGCGAGCTTCGTAAAGTTACCCCCTCCCCTCCCTCCTTCTCCGGTCGGAGGATGCTTTTTTTCTGGCTCGTTCGTTCTTTGTTGCGCCGCTACTCTTCCGTGCGCTTCCTTCCGTAAGAATTTCTCGGAGGAGAGAATCGTGATGTACGAGCCACGCGAGAGCCCCCAGGAGTATCTTATTAATAAAGGCTCTTCTACCGTGCTCTATGAAGATTTATCTTTTTTTATGTTTTATCAATTTATTTATTAATAAGGAGTTATTGGATACTTTTTTCCCGGGGAAAAATTAGGCGCTCCGGCGTCTTACTATATACAGGGTTAAACTACTTACTACAAGAACTAATGGATTTATTCTTGTTAGAATTTTTTTTTTAATTTTCCGCTCTCGAAAGCGTAGTTCGAGCGGAAAAATAAAATTTTAATTGTTCGAAAAACTCGAAAAAGCACGTAAGAACCGACTGTGAAGTTCAAAGAACGGAAATCTCAGACGCTAGTTTTTTTAACCCCCGGAAAATGGTTTAGAAAAGCTGCGCGCAAGTACAGGCATCAGCGTCGGAGATTTGAAAGCGCTATTACAGGGGGGGAGGCGCGACTCGGCGAGAGAGAAAAAAAATAATATTTTACAACGTCGTCTCGAAAAACTCTTGCCGCCTTTGAGAAAGCCGAAACGGTCGCGCGCGGAAGGAATTAAGAGCGTCCGAGGTGAGAGATGAAACGAGTCGGAGAGAAAAAGAAAACGCCCAGAAGGAGCGCGGAGGTTTCGCGTCCCACGAAAAGTAGGTCGGCTCTCCTCTCGACTTTTCTCTTTCCCTTCGTTTTCCCGACGTTACCGTTTGGCCGGCGCGAAAGGCGGAGGAGGAGGAGAGCTTTTACGACGTCTGCATTGCGTGCCGGCCGAAAGACTTACTGGCTTAAGGGCGCTCGCACGATTTCAGAGGCCCGAAGTCCACGCCTACGCTCATTGTGCAAGCATTCGCTTATTCTCCTCCCCGCTTCCGACGCTTCTTCTTTGCTCTTTTCATGCCACTTTAGCCGAATCGCGCTCCGCCGTTGTCCGAGAGTATTTTCTTTACTGCTGCGGCGGAACCTTTGTTTCTGATTACGCTCATTTTAATTCGTTTGATATATGATGAGAACGTGCGGTGTCAAGTCAGAGAACCCCGTGTTTAATGTAATGATGGGGTGAAGCCTTGCTGGGAATAAAGATGTTTTCAAATGGTTTTTGTACTGGAGGGGTTTCTTGAGGGTGGATATAGAAACGCAGCCCAATGCTGTTTTTATTTTTTATTATTCATTTGGTTTCCGGTTCTCTTTTAAATATGAATTGTATCTATTTTTAAATTGCTTTTAATTGATCGAAAATCTGTTTGTTTTTTTTTTTTTTTTTTAGGAAGAGCTTGAAAGTGAGATAATTTATGTATGGTTTTCATCTACATTGCGTTAGTCTTACTTTATAAAAATATGTTTTCGTGGTGTCGTTTGAGCGAAAAAGTGAAATACTGCAGAAGAATATTTTTGATAATCTTTTATGTAAATTTGTAAAGTTTGTATGTAAGATCCCTTTGAATTTATTAAAAATTTATTAAATATTTTATATAATTCTTATTCTTAATTTAATGTATTTTAGCCCATTTGTCGCTTCTTACACAGAAATCTGCAGAATCATGATTATTTTCACAACATTAAAGTTGAAAAAACCGCGCAGAATACTGCTAGAATTTACTTTTTTAACCTAAATGCTTTTAAAAATTCTTAGGTAATACTGAAATAAATTCAAACTTCTTTATTAATCAGGTTTAATGTTAATTGTCCTAAATAATAAATACGTCCGCTCTACCCTTTTGAAATTAAAATTTATCGCGCGCAAAGAGCATACTAAAAGGTTAAAACTAGTTCTAACATTACTGCCCTGCTCGAATGTGCCTTTTTAGAATGCGACAGTACTTCTAAAAAGCTTTCCATTGTCATTGACATATTTTTACGAGCTCTTCAGTCTTATATGATGGCTCCTTACGTAGAGCATCCACTGCGTAAAGATTATATACGGTGTTGGAAAATTTATTAGCGAGAGATGCGAGGTCATGCAATTCTAGGTGACCCCAAGAGATCAAGATTATTTTTTAGTATTATGCTTCCGTTAATGGAGTGAGGATAGATCAATGCCCGCAATGTATGCGCTAAAAAATTATGCTGGAAAATGGAAAATGTGTGTATGCATTACTTACAGCTTGGTTAAAATTTTAAAGATATTTAAGCTTATCTTTCGAATACTTTTTTACCAATATTATGTTTTAAATGTATAAACAGCGTCAAGTTTTTAAAAATATTTTTAAATTTTAAAGTAATCCCATGTTTGTTGTATGAGCTCGTTTACGGAAAAAACAGTATTAAAATTTTTTTTTGTACCATCAGTTCATATATCTGTCGATTTCCAATGCCACATCCCCACTGAATGGATAAACACTGTTAAATGCTCAGCAAAATAAAACAGGACACGTAATAAACGTTAAATAAAAAGCTTTTTATAAATTTGACGTATATATCATACAAAGAATCTTTATACATTATATACTGTATGCATATTTACAGTCAAGAAAAATAAAAAATTTAATTTTACATATAACAAGGTCTTTTTCACGAGCACTGCGATTTTGCAAGTTATGCGCCTGTGAAATACAATGTATCGCATGTGCTTTTTATTCCAACCACTTGCTCGCCCAAGTATTATCAAACCTTTAAAATAAAACAAAAATCTTGAAATACGTTCTCATTTTATAAAACTCAAAATTTATCCAAGAATGTACCACAAAAAAATTCTGCAAATCTTTTTCTACATTCAAACTTACGCGTAAAAAAAGAGAACGGGTTCTCCCGCGTCTCCAATCGATTCGTAGCGTTTCATAGCCCGTCAGTCTCCTTGGCAAGTGCGCATTAGTCGCATGGAAAAACGCTTTGCTCGTAGATCACGGGCAATTTCGCAAATCGAGCCGCTCCGCGGCGCGCGAATATAACCTCGTCCAGCGGTGCCGAGAGCGGAGGGGTGGGGGGGTGAAGGGGGAGTTTGCGTGTGTCGCAGGATGCGCCATAAGCGCGTTATGCAGCCTGTGCCGGCTGCACCTAGCCGTAGGACTCGAGGAAGGAAGGATGTGTGCGAAATAGAGGACGAGAGCAGCAGGGAGGGGGTAGACATCTGAGCTTGCAAGCTGCAACTTTTCCCATCAGCGCGCAAGCTCCCCTCGCCGCTCCCACGAGCTTGTTATGCGAAGCTTGAAGCATGTAGCGCCAGATGCCGCATATTGGTTCGCTGTGTCCTCTTTCCGTCCTTCTCTCTCACTCTCTCTCTCTCTCTCACTCTCCAGCTTTGTTCGTCCTTCCTGAGCAAGAGCTTTGCCTTTGATACGGATAGCCGGGAAAGATTTTCGACCGGTACTCCGGTTTGTTTTGCTCTTTGCGCCCTGCTCTTTTTCAATTAAAGCGCGGCCCGGCCTTGGTATACGTATCGGGGATAGGGAATACGCTTTGAAATTAATTCCGAACCCCTGGGTGACCAGATGCTATGACGACTGAGGAAAAAGTTCGAATTTCTTGGGGACGAGAGCGCGAGATTTGCATTCAGAGCCAATTTCGGAGCTGGATCGAGCTATGAAAAAAACAGTTCGATTCTCCCAGTTTTTCTTTTGAGATTTTTGTTAGTTTTATTGCCGCGGAATTTAAAAGAGAATCTTCCGGCTGCGTCGAGATGAAAACGTGAAAAAAAAACCTTTTTATTTCCTTTTTTATAAGTTTCGGAATCAAATTTTTTCTTCATTTAAAAAAGGCTTTTTTGAAAAAAAGATAAATAAATAAAAGCTTTCAAGCTCGAATCATTCGACGTTTACAAAAAAATAAAACTCAGTGCCGTACTCAATTTCTTCTTTAAATGATTCCAGATTAAAACTTGCTCGATTCTACGAATTGCGTAGCTGCAAAAAGCATGTGTCACCGTAATAAACGTGCACTCGTAAACCTTCGCCTTTCTGACATTTAAACTTTGCGATTGAAGTTACCATTTACGGTTCCATTTAATTTCCAACAGTAAAATAACTCATTAAAGACTCGTTATAAACACCTTGTAAAGCGAGACTTGGCGGTAAAAAGCGCCGGTGCAGGCAAAAGCGGTAAAAAGCGGCCGACCAATTATAAGCCGAGAGCTAACACGTGTCAAAAGGGAAGCCGTGCTTGATATCTCGTACATAATTTAAAGAATCACGTGCCCGGAAAATAATCAAAGCCACCGCCAATAAGAAGTGGCGCGGAAAAAGGAAGGGGGTAGGAGTAACCTCTTGACTAAGGGAAGCCAGAAGCTCGAAATTAATGCACTTCTCTCCCCGCTTCTTCTTCCTTATCCACTCCCTCGTTCTCTTTATTCTTGATTTTAGTTTTTTTTCGCCGCCTTTCGTAGTTCTGCATTACTCTCCTTTTGGTCTCATTTCGTCTGTCTTACTGTCTCTCTTATTTAATTTATGTATACTTCACTTCCCATTTATTCCCGCTATTCTTCTCCATTTATTTCTTTATTTTCGCCGTCTTCTAAAAACGTTTTTTCAACGTTTTAAATGCTTTTCTTCTACCTCCGTAGGTATTTTACTCTCATTATTTTCGCATCATTTGCTTTTTAGTACAATTTAGTTTTTCTAGGTTTTTGTTTAACTACCCCTTTCTTTCCAGTTTTTTTTTTATTTTTCATTTACAGGAATTTGGTTTATTATGGAAAAAAAAATGTTTCTCCTCTATATATTTTGTTTGTATTTATACTTTTATTTATTATTTTTTTACATTTGTGTGAATGTTTAAACGAAAATTTAGTTTTTATTTATTCTTTATTAAAAGAAGTTTATTTTCATTAAAGTTCTGATATTAAGGTTGTTTATTCATTATTTTAATTCTATACACATCTTCCACCTTTTCTACTTTTATTTAAAGTTTTTATGTTTATACCTAATGAATAATTCACGTAATTGAAGCATCTTTCTGCTACGTAAAGTTAATTAACGAATCAATTCTACTATTCAAGTGATACGGTTTTTTCATTCAAATATGAAGTAAAAGTTAAATATTTGTTTTGCAATCGTTGCTTACTTCGTTAGTTCGCTTTTATTGTGCCTTTTTTAATTTTGTTCTATGATTCTTTCTCACTGTCTCTTCGTTCATCATAGCCGCTACCTGAGTTAATTACTCGTTGGTGGTAACGCAATTACGTACCTACTCGTATCTACCTCATTACTCAACTCGCAAAAATGTCCAGAGAAAAACATCGCAATTCTTCCTTCGTATATCTGTTCTTTGTTTTATTTTCACTGGCCTGATGTGTTTAGAACCTTAATAGCATTTATATTAAGCAAAATTATTGTGTAATTGGAGAAACAAATCTTTCTCTACTTAAATATTACAACATTTTTACGAAATACATCAACTGAATTGAAAATTTAACACAAAAAAGCTTTAATTAGAAAGCCTAATTAACAATAACTACGTTAATCTTAAGTTCATACGCAGATTTACTGATAACGGTTTTTCAAAATCATGCAGAAGCACGACGTATTCAAAGAGACTTTTCCCGCATCGATTAGCGCAAGAGCGGCTGAAATCCGAAGAGCCGTAATTCCCGCTGAAAGTTAACAAGCAATAAAATATCACCTAATTCAATCTAATCTCTTTCGGGCGTTCTCGCTCGTTGGCTTTCTCAATTTCTCGCTTTCGCTCAGCTCGGCTTCCTTTCTCTCTCTCTCCTCTCTCTCTCTCCCTTTCTCTCTCAAGCGGTAGTTTCACGCTTCTTTTCTCGTCGGCATCTGAGCGGCGCGCGCCGCCGCCACCGAGGCAATATGTATAGTCTAGTACCTCGCGGATAATAGAATTCCAGTGTCGGCGACCGCCGCTTGCACTTTTCTTCCTCCTTCTCTTACCGGAGGCTGCCTCGCACGTGTGTATAAGCAGGCTCCGGATGGCTTTTTATTTTTATTTACTTAGGCGGTGAGTGCAGCGCCAGTCGTTTACCGCCCCATCGAAGAATTTCATTCCGCGGCATTTTTTCGCCCGACGCCCCGACCGGGAGGTAAACGCGAGCGCGCAATATTCCGGCTTGCTGAGAGTCGGCGTAACCTACTAAACTTAACCCCACCCTTCGTCTCTCTCTCTCTCTCTCTCTCTCTCTTTCTCTTTTCACTCGTTATGCTTTTCTCTCCCTTTTATTGTGTCTTATTCGCTGTCATTAGTAGCTGTAAGCCGGTAAGAATGCAATGTATATGCAGTGGATATTTCTCAAGTAATTTTCAGTAAGATGTCTGGACCTAGACTTCCTTTTCATTTAGCATTCGATAGGCACTTTAAGGGGGCTCCACCGCGGAGAGTTCAGAAGTCAGCTATGGCATTTTTGATAAATAAAAATTTGCTGAATTTTACATAGCCTCTTATGGAGTGAAGTGAGAAACTGGTCGACTACTAACCTTAATCAAGGAGTTCCGCAATAAAAAAAATTATTTTTTATAGATAAAGATGTTTATTTTTTATAGATAAAAATGTAAGCTTTCAGATGGTATTTAGCAAAATATGGGTAGCCGTGGAAAATATCGAGATATTTTGTATTAATTGAGGTCAAAACTGAATGTCGTCTGGATATATCCGAATTCTAAAGGAAAGCCATCTTTTTCTTATTGTTAATATAAAGTGCGCGTTTTTTGAATAATTTAATTTTTAATGCTTAATACTAATTTTAAAACTAATGCTAATAAATGATTCAAGCTTTTATTTTATAAAAATAAAGATATTTTTGTAATTTTTATTCTGAGCTTATACTATCTAGGTTATATATAATGTTTTTTCGTGGATTCATATCTAAAGCTTTTAGCTCTTTGTTTCGTTAGGAAAAGATCAAGTTGATGACTATTTATTTTATTAATGAAAAAAACACTTCATAATTGCAGTTTACTTTAAACTATTTTTAAAGTAGTATTATGATATAATACTATTTTAAAAATAGTTATAAAATTTTTCAGCATAAATATGTGCTTTCAGTAGGCAAGTTTCTTTTTTGCCTTTGACTTCGGCTGTACTCGCTGGAGCTCACTTAAGTACTTACTATAAAAAATGATTCAAAAATGATTTGCAAACTTTTCAGATATAAAATTATTTGTAGACAATTGCCGCGTTCTCAGATTTTTAATTAAAATTTTTTCACATAGCCTCGTAGCCCTGGTAAAAATGGAAAACATTTCTTACCTAGGAAATAGGTAGCAGAAAATAAGATTAGGTAGCAACGAGCTAACCTTTTTAGAA
>JAWWEO010000009.1:23799545-23818619 GCA_035582975.1 Ormyrus labotus | reverse complement strand
GCATCAAAATCCTTCGGAAATATATAGTCTGTTTTCTGGGTCTGAATGTTGATTAAATTTTGTCGGCCTGTGTAATTCAAACACTCCAAAAAATCTTCATGACCGTATCTTCGACAATCTCAATTGCAGGCAATCTTCCGATCACCCAAAATCGAATTTTTGCTGCATCCATAATGCGCGGATTCCATCGGGGATTTGAATTACACGGGTGTAGCCAAGCCCCTTGACGTGCGTCGGCCACCAACAACAGCGTGTTACCTCTCCCCCTCCCCTCCCTCCAGCAGTCCTTAAACCCATTGTAAGCCGCGCAGCCGATTAATGGAAGCTGTCGATCGATTCGACTACTGTACATACACACGGGCAGTTCAACGTGACGTAGTTGATTGGCGCGAACGCGGCCAGTCCAAATAATTACGCAGAACGTAGCCCTCCCCGCCCCCCACCCCGTCTGTTTGTCGCTAAACTAATCGAGCATAAATTCAAATAATCAGCAGCTCTTTTCGCCAGCCCGATGACCTCGGCATCTAATTGTCGCTGTCGCTCCGATCGACAGAGATTTTTCTTGCCGCTGTTGGCTGCTGACGCGACGTCGCGAATTTCAAGAATCGATTTTTGGACGAGGAAACTGAAATTGAATGTGGGTCACTACTTTACGAGTAATTGGCGATTCTTATAATAAAAAGGTTTTCATTAATTTGGTAAAGTGCTCCTGAAAATATACATTGAATTATTGTTCTACAAGTTTATAAAGAACTCTTTTTTCTGCATTATTGGATGATTTCAAATTTTATTGGCACTCAATTATATAAAATATTTAAAATATATTTTTAAATTAATAAGGATTCGAAAAATGGGATTTATTGATAAAATATATATATTAATACTCGAATATCCATGCAGTCCTCTCGCTATTAATTTTATAGTATGGTTTTTAATTAATGTTTAATGACATATAAATTGCGTTTGAATTAAAGAATTTTACTTAATGATATACAAAATCCGAGAAAATCATTTTGACTTTAAACCATTCCAATATGTTTGCCAATAATTAAACCACAAATTATTACCTAGAATGCAATCTACGAGTAATTCCATTTTATACCTCTTTTAAAATAAATTAAAACAGCCCATTAATATTTAAAAAAAGAACTCTTTTTTTATTATCAAACAATAATTCTATCCAGCTGTTTCTTATCGGCGAAAACAATACCAGAGTGAAAAACGAAATCACTCGGTCAATTATCCCGATGAAAATTTCAAGCACGTACAATATTCAAGCTTCCCTCGGTCCGGCAATGTGCAGCTTCGGTTGTGCTTTCGAGCACGGCGGCATCCAGCATCGCTCGCGGGACTCGAAGAAGCGAAATCGTTGTTCGCCGCATATCCGCGCCAAGCCGTTTGTATAGTCATGCGAGTCCACTGCAGTTGACAGGGAAATAATGCTTCCGCTAACTGCTCTCACTGCCCTTTTACCTCGGCGGCCGCTAAGTTATAATGGAGCTGGGCGAGCACGGCTCGCCGACGCAAATCGTGCGAATAATTTATACATCTATATACGCGAGCGAGTGTACGCGCGGATACGTTATTAATTGCGTTCTTATTCCGCGATTTGTTACTTTTGAGAGGGGGTGACAAATAAAACGAGGCGACTAATCTTTTTGGAGAGGTAATAAGTTTGAGGAGCCGGGAGTGATTTTAAAGCTCGGGGAGTGGAGAACTATCAGGTTGCATTTTTTGAAAAAAAAAATGAAGATTTAACTGTAAAAAAGGTTTTAGCTTTCATAAAAAGCAGGGGGAGCTTTCATGGTCTCGAAAACTATAATTTAGAGTGAAGAGATCTACTTTTCTACTAAAACGCGCAGTTCCATATTCTTCTCTGCAGCGTTGCACTCTAAGGAATTAAGGGGGGAAAAAAAATTCAAGTTTTAAAGGGTACTTTAATTATATACCGTAAGGATTAAAAAATACAGACATGTGCTGAGCTAAGGAAATAACTTTTCATTAATAAATAATACTTCTGCGAGAGAGGAATCGGAGAATTGGAAACAAAACGATTCGCTCTCCAATCTTTCATCCGCTGTTTTATCGGAGAGGATCAAGTGAGCTTTTTGTTTTCGATAGGATTTTTCTCTCATCTTCAGGTTCGGCTCATCTTCGCTTCTGAGAGCGAAAGAAACTAACGTGTAAGTTTAAGCATCGATTTGAGCTTTTCGGAGGGACGCTTAAGCCGGAGGAAGACTTTCCGAAGCCAAGTGCAAATGGAAATTTTATTATGAATGAGATATTCCGGATGCGCTCGACAGATTTTACTGCAAAATTTTTTCGCGGTATTAAGGCGAGATCAATATTTTAGAATAGTATCTCGGTACTTAATATTTAAAAAAGTAAAATATTTCTAAACTTTGCTGCTTTTTCTTTTTTGCTGACTTTTTTTTTGTATTCATCAAAGTAACGGGTTTTACTTGCAGTTTGTGTCAAAAAATTAAAGTAAAAAAATTGAATTAACTTTTATTGCAGCAAAGTAATGAAGAAGGATTTAGGAAGGCTTATAAAAGCTTAAACCAAAAGAAGTTGAAGACTTAATAAAAGTTTTAAGCTCTGTTTCCATTTTTAGCATAAACAAGAAAATAATAGAATTCGAAGTTCAAGACGACGAAAGGAAAAAATTTTATTTAATACATTGTGCTGCTTTTCGTATTCATACATTTATAGCAATACATATAGTAAAATAATCTATGTCAACATTTTAAATTTTAAGTAACTACGGAGGCGCAGACAGAATTAGGTTGATTCTTTCGTCAATATTTTTAGTAAAGCATTGTTCACTTGAGGGTAGTTAGAACGAAAAAATACAATTGATAAATATACCTAGCTTATTTTAGTCTCTCTGCAATCGGCATATTTGTCGCGTCCTCTTTTATGTATCCGGTTTTATTCCATATATTTCCTTTCTATCTGTTTACGAAATTTCACGTAATAATTTGCTACGAACTGACATTATTAATAAACAATAGATTTTTCATAACGTAAATTTCAAAGCATATTATTAATATCAGAATGAATTTTTTTTAATCGACGAAGAAAATAATTTAATTACATAATATTAAACATATTACGTTTAATTGCTATATACAATTCTATAGCTGAAATAATTTGGAACAATTATTTTGGTAAAATCGTATATGTATGTAATATCGATGAGTGCAATAGAGAATCTAATTATTATATTTGATGATTCGATTTGAACATTCAAGCCCTTTATCGAATGATTTATGGCGAATACTCAACACACCTTCGTAAAATTACTCCAAAAACTAAATAATGTAGATCCAAATAATAATACAGTAATGTAATCACTGATAGTATTTTTTTATCGTAAAAAGTGCTAACGTGAGATTTTCCATATTTGCTATTATTCTCTCATCTCAGTCTCACGTGCTAACACCCCTACCATTTTCCAAAGGCAGAGTGGCAATTCTGGCGGCCTTTTGGGATAGGAAAGCTGTGACATTTTTTGACAACAGCTTGACATCATGGCGCCCCCCCCCCCCCAAACAGTCTTGTCGCCTGTAATATGGTCCTCTCTGCGTGTTATCATCGGACAGATTATTAAAGGAGATATTGTGAGGAAATATTGTATGAAAAATGTATATTAATTTAGAGATATGAAAATACAGAATTTATTTCATTGTGCAAAGGTTAATAAGAGAAATTCATTTTCTAATTTCATTTTACGTTTTAAAGTTGGCAAAAATAAATTGCCGCAGCCTGATTACTTGTATCCTTCGAAGAAATTTTATTTCTGGAAATTAGTTCAATATTGTTAGACTTTCCTTTTAATCACGAAAATTAAGACTTCATTAATTAAGTGAATTACACAAGAATTCTATTTTCATACTGATTTCTTTTCCAAGTGTTTATAATTTACAATTTTTTGCACACAGTCTACGAATATAAATACAAACTGTAGACTTTTCCGTTGATTACACCAATAATTTACGCTATTGTTCGCCCTCCCAAGCAAGTAAAATAGATTTCAATTTTCAAACATACTTCCCATCAAAAAACTTCAGCAGTAGGGGTCATAAATAACGTAATATTTTATTCCCGCGCAAAATCCCTACTTTTCAAAGACAATCGCGCGTAAATCAAAACTGTTGTTCCCGCCTGAATAACAAAAATGTTTATCAAAAGGCGCGGCGAGAAAAAACTCGAGCTGCGCGCATTCAGCCATCGGCTATTTATTTATTTTCCATTGTCGGTGTACTGTAATCCCGCACGAGAGTTCGGACACGGCGGAACACGTGGAAAAAATTTTCGACGAGGCGCGGGATATTAACATTTTGAGTGTCGCGCGTTATCTCCCGGCCGAGTTTGACCGATACGCTTTTGCGACGATGACAATGACGGCGCAGGCCGATAATGCCTTTTGGATTTATGTACTAGCGGACTTTAGCGAATTGCTGGCCGAATGTTTTCGCTGTGCTTTTTCGAGCCGCGGAGGTTATCGGCTGGCTTAACAATTATTCGCGGATGCTCAATGTCTGTGCCCGACAGAGAAATGTTTTAACGATCGCGGCTAATTATTGGCTTTGCGCGAGTTATAATGCGATGGACCAGATAAAAATAAATAGGTTTGGATAGTACAGTTTCTTTTTAGAGAAGAAGAGATTGTGCATGTCGATTAATTTAAATTACTTGATGCAGTTATGGTCCATTCGTTGATTAAATCGAAACGTGCATATGTTATTAATTCAAAAACCTATTCTTCTAGATATAATGACGCGTAGATTTAGAATTATTTTTATGAATATATATTTTTCATATTCCATAGTGGAGCATATCTATATGTTACTAAAATTTTTTACCAAAAAATATCATACATCAATTTCAGTTTGATTTATTGATTTATAAACGTATAGCAATAAATTAATAATACTTTTTAATTGAGATAAAATAGATGAAAATAAAATTTATAACAAAATGTTTTTAATATTGTTAAAATATTTTTCATGTTATTTCAGAAATAAGAGTATAGTTTTACAAAACAATGGACAAGAATTACCAACAATTTCCAGAATATTTATTTTAACTTTTGCTCAATATTGATAATTTTATTTTGATCGTCAATTTCAATTATCAATGAATACGTGTATTCCAACATGTGAAGATTTATGAATAATTCAATTAGTCCAGTTGGTAAGTTGATTAATAAATATCGTTCAATGTTTACTGATATTTTCGAAACTTAAACAATTTAACTACATTATTTAACTATGTAATGCAAAAACACGCTTTCCCCAAATGTCTATAACCTACATTATAACTTTATATAACAGTACTGCATGAGCCGATAAACAAAAAGAAACGATTTTTTCGTTCAATCGTTCAATAAAAAAGCACCCCTTCTTAACAGGGAACCCAGACAATAAGGTATTAAGCTCCGCTCACATTCATGAGCAATGCGATATTTTATTAAAGTAAGCGCAGCTCGTCGAATAAATGAAAAACGCCAGGTGCAGCGGTATTCGGGGCTTAAATTATTCCAGAATTCCTCGCCGAAAGGCATCAAACGCGCGATATATATTCATATACGTATCAAAATTTGCCGCTCGTGAAAAGGGCTAGACTATAAATCTTGCTTGTCCCGCAGATGCGAAGCGGATCACCGAGCCATTCCGCGGCTCCTAATGTCGAGCGGCCGCGTATCGTTGGCTCGCGCAATTAATCAAACAAAAACTGTCAACGACCGCACACGGTTATGATATGATACGGGACTGCACGTCGACGAGACAAACCTATCGGCTGCAAACAATGTAATGGCCTATAAAATTCTGCGCATTTTCGGGTGTCCTGATTAAACTGGGTGCGAATATTCTTCTTGGGGTTTTGTTAGATTTGGGGTTTTCAACAAATGAATAGTATATTCAATGTTTTTTTTGGAATGCAATATTGATCCGAGAATGGAGGTTCCCTGTGTAGAATGAGAAAACATGAATATCAAAAGAAATAGCCGCTTTTAAGGGGAGGGAAATTAGTCGAGTCATTCAACTACGATGTTTTCTGAAAAATTCAAACGAGTATCATCTAGAAGTCAATAAAATTATCTTTCATTTGTAAGCCTCCACAAAATTTGTGCAAAAAAGTATGCGATTCTTTTCTTTTAAATTAAAGATTTCAAATGATAATATGAATAAACAGTTCATCGTTGAATTCTTCTATTTTTCCTTCACCTAGAGGTGATCTTTTAGAAAATTCATGTACAGATATCAGTATTAGCGAAAAGTTGAAAAATTCATTAGTGCTCTTCATAAGCTGCTCTCTATCTACTTTCAACTACAGGCTTGAACCGTGATAAAGGAAATGCATTTCTGAAGTCGGATCAATACTGTAAGTACCAAATTTATTTTAACAACCCAACATTTAAGAAAATAAGCACGTAAGCCCTATAACACTTAGCTCTAAAGCTCCTAATAAACTTTCCGCATTAATAAAAGCGGCAACGCACCGACGAGGAGAAAAAATTTATTCCAAGATTAAAAGGCGTTTGATCGCGAGATAAAACGGAAGCGCGAGGAAGCATAAGCAAGATAAAGAGCGTCAGACACCAAATGCTAGGCCACTCTTTTGCGGATGTTGACCTGTCAGACGAGAAAGCCCTTTTCGCAATAGCAGGCGTAATACGAGGGCGTTATTTCACCGGCTCCGCTGCGCTGCTTCCTCTTGCGCAGCCTCGTCAATCTTTCATATAACTTTCCGCCTTCGTGGTCTCCTCGGCATGCGAGCAATGCGATAAATGTCGCGGCTCTGAGCAAAGCCACCCTCGCCCCTTTAACGCTTGTCAATTGGCCCGCGGCTTTTGTTTTTATAAAAGAATCTATTTTGGTGGAGTAAGTACTTAGATGAAAACTGTTTTTATTGCGGAAACAAGAATAATTATTGATAACTAGTTTTTTATTTTTTTGCAGGCATAATGATATAGAAATTCGATTTATAAGCGTGTAGAACAAATTACAAAATTATGCACGCAGTGCACCTACATTCATTAACGAACGAGTTCGTCATTTAAGTTCTGCATTTGCATTGCCAAATCTCGAATCGTTGATTAATTTTATAAATTATTAGTGCTTAATAATACTTAGCATAATTTCAAATACAAATGAGAATAATTTCAATAACAAAATAAGAAACAAAACACATTGATTGCTCGTGTGCATATCTATGATAATTAGTGGATGTAAAAATGCATGTGAATATTCAAAGAGGAAAATTTACATAAAAATTTTATTTAAATGACCAAAATCTTCTCGTTTAACGTACCGCTAGATACCGGTGTTTTATTGCAATTCTCGTAAAATAAATTGTACCTTCAGCGTACATGCGATGATTAAAGTCTTGATAAAAAATGAAAGATACAGAATTCACATTTGCAATAAGCTTTTTAAATGGGCAGTTAATATTTGGACTGATTTTATGATTGACAATCAACGTACATTTAATTTTAATCATAAGTCATCTTTTTACGATATCAAGTGGAACTATGTAATTTTACTGAATTTCACATATTGCGATTTAGTAATTTAAATAATTGATAAATGAATATTTAATTTTTTTTAATTTCGTGAGATTTTTAATTTTGAACAAAGGTATTTTAAAAACGTTATATATAAACTGACAATTTTAAATATTCAAAGAATCTCTGGCAGAACAATGCAATTTTATACTTGTTCATGTTCGTGTTTAATATACGTTCTTATTTTGTAATATTTTTAATAATTAATTAATCAATTAATTTCTTAATTAATTTACGTTAATTATACATGACTCACAACTCTCATTCCGCTTACAAAATAAAAACCTCAAATTCCTTTAAATTCATCAAAATCAAATTGTCTAAAATTATTTATATTTTATTTTTGCTAATTCTACAGTTTATGCAGTTGGGAATATTTTATCCAAAAGTTCTAATTATTTTAAGAGACTGTCATCTGATACGGAAATTAAAATCTAATATACTATTCAAAAATATAATAGAATCACAAATAGAAGTCACATATCTTGCTTGGATGTAAACTTTTAGTTACCTGAGAACAAACATGTGTGCACAAGATTACTTTATCAAATTAATCAGTAGAATATTGATTACTAGTAATCATTTTCATATACATACATCTAAATCGTACTTGGCTGGACCTAGCAGAATATTTCGATTGGCCTGAAATAGCTCAGATATTTCACGTACATTTTCCGGAGCATCCTGGATAGTATCTGGTGGATCTGTTGAAGAAATTAGACGAGGAATGTTAGTGCTGCTTTTTATCGAACTTGTAGGCAACAAGAAGACAATCCTCTTAACATTTGCTAAACTTATCTTCGTTTACGCTTACATTGCGAATTCTACTGAGTGGTTCTACATTGCCCGTTTCAGGTGGGTTTGCGCGCGGAATGATATTCAGCAGTTTTCCCCTGCATTCAAATGAAATAACTATTTGTTCCGAACATTCGCGGAATCTTAGTCTGCATAGCTAGCGAGTGGCACACTTGTTGCAGTCATTGTTGGCACACTGACGCATATTTATCTATGAAGATTTTGTAGCGCAAGTTATTTAGCTCAATGTTTAAAAATGGTGATACTATTGCGTGCCTTATACACGCACTATGTGATGTCGGGAAGGTTGAAAATGGTGGAACATGAACATGGAATTCATTAATTCAAATGTATTTTATATGAAAATGCTAATTTTATCACATGTGTTTCAGATTCGGATTGCTATTAAAGAGATATTAAGCTTGAATCAAAGTCTTTATTTTTAGACCGTATTCAGGAGAGTCAGTGTCTCTATATGTATAATTCGCGTTGAGCACAGCTGCCCAATGGTCGCATCCTTCGCAGATATAATTAAAATATTTACGTGCAATTTTTTTTTGATAACGTACAGTTTTTAAAAACAGTTTACAAAGAAAGAAGTAGTTAATTTCTAGCACAAATTTTGCCTTTCATAAAATCCTTTTTAATACTTAGGTAAACTTATGATAAGACTTGTATTTAAATAATAGAGGAAGTTTTTGACAAACTTTGTACGGCGGCAACGAGAAACGAGCCATAGGTTTCGAAACAAAACTCTTTCCCTTTAAAATTCACGCTCGCCCCACAAACATGAACTATTTCTTTTTCCTCCTCACGTAACGCTTAAAAAGCTATTTGGGTAGTACATTTGTGGCTTCTTCCTTAGCAAGTTTACTATTACTAGTGATCAAAAGTTCGAAACTTTACGAAATGACAGTGAAATCCGCAAGTTCAATAATAGATATAACCTGCTGCTGCAGTGTAATTTTCTTATTTGAAATTTAAGTTGGGAGCCCAAGAAGGTAGAAACAAGAACCTGCGCTCTTTTATTTTTATGAAAATGTCAAAGTTTACTCCTCACTTTTGAACAGAAATATAGGACGCGAGCGTAGATTTACTGTTTATTAAAGAGTTCCTTTTCATAAAACCTAAATAATACAAAGTTTCTGATTAATGACAGAATGGATGAGAGCTATCTAAACTTTTGAAAGCTTTATATTTTTATATAAAATGTTATGACAGGTAAAAAATTTAATAAGAATTTAATTTAATTTTCAATTTGAGTGTAACATTGAATGATGCAAAAAAGGAAAGTAAGTATTAGTAAAAATGACTTTTAGAAAATTGTGTATTCAAATTTGTATAACGTTTAAAAACTCACTTTGCAAGAGAATATGCATCCAATGAAGCAATTATATGAAAATTAGGTTAGTACAAAAGATAAATACATAAAATTTTTAAGATAAAAATTCACGTTATTGGACTTTAAATTGTCTGAACCCCTTCAGTAGAACAATACAACGGATAATAGTATTCATTCAACCATTGACTTTTAAAAGTTCTTCTATATTTTAAAATTATAATTTTTAAAAGTGGTGCATTCATTCATCATCAATGCAGCGCCGAGTATTTATTGAGGCACTTATCTTTTCTTTATATTGGAAAAATTTAGTTTTTGCAACCGAAATATCATAACAAAAAGTCATAGAAAAAATGCGCTAAACTGTTTTACATCGTAATATCTGTAATATCAAATGCCGCAGACGTTCCTACATAAAATTTTCAAAAAGCAGAACCTAAAAATCGAAACGGATTACTTTCGTCGGCAGTGAGAACGGAGGAGAGGCGAAATATTCTCCCCGGTTCCCGGCGATTAATAATGAGGCGAGCACGCAACGAACCGACGGAGCAGCCGTCGGCTATTCCGCGAGCTCTTGAAGGCTTAATTCGCGCTCGTGCGCGTGCAAACGAGATAACTGATAGGAATACAAAGCATTAGGCTAACGGAATTAGCGAGATAATCCAATTAAAGCGCCCCGCCAAGCCCTGCTGTAAGGCGCAGCTCTTTAAACGAGATGACGGATAGAAGCGGGAGGAAGGTGCAGGGGAGACGTTTTTTTTTTTTCGCTTTAAGCCTGGTCGTCGCGGCGTAAGAAATTACCGAACGCATAGGGGTGATTTGCACGACGCTCGCGGGGGACGTTTTGCCGTCGGCTCGTAATGAGATTGGAAGCGAAATGTCGGGGCTCGATGCCACTGACGGAATATCGCACTGTTTCTTGATGCAGTTTGTGCTTTAATGATGAAAGATTTTTTTTAATCGAAAAGAAACATCTTTTTTTATTATTTTCTTTTAATATTTAACAAGCCGTTGCGCTTTTTAATGCTTCAAAGGCTTTGTAAGAATTTACGTCAGAAGATAATGATTTCTGCAGAACAACTTCTTAAGATAATTACAAGTTATAATAATTAAAACTTCAATGTTAATAGCAGTAAATGAAAAATTAGAAGTAATTGTATTCTCGGATAAGTTACTTTTTGTATAAAGGATCCATTTAGTTCTTAATTAAACTGTATTTACTTCCAGCACTATAAAGCATTCGCAATATTTAAAAACAATAATGCAGTTCTTTGAACTGCCTCCCTTGTAATTTTAGCTCGTTTATTTATTAATTCCATCCTTGCCCGGGCGAGCAATAACGCAATTCGGCGTTCCTCCTCCGGAGGCAATCAACTGGCTATAAGTAAATAATTGAGTTGCGCACAGACGAGTCCGTTCGGGCTCTTTTACTTCCAAATTCCCGAAATTCGTCTGAAAAATGGTCTCTGCGAGGCTTTGTGGGGCGGGCGGTTATTTCGTGCATCGAAAAGTGGCCAAGGAAAGCATAAAAATTCGTTAGGGTCCCCCGCTGGATATTCGATGCGCGTCGACGGCCAGCCCTGAGTAATCCCATATTGATGATCGACAATTCAAATTTCCCCGTGGCGGGATACACAAGCAGACCCAGCCTCGTTGACCTCCCGAACGCGGCGGCCTGTATATATACATATATACAGGCATCACTTCTGAGCATGCTTATAGGCTGCCTGCTTGTTTGCCTGCGCGGGTGCAGTTAAAGTGGATTTGAAAGTCGCGAGGATCACTCTTGACGTCGTTGGCGATTTTTCTGTATTCGAGGAGAATGTGCACGTAGGATGCAAAGGAAGAACGCTGTTCTGGAAGTTGAAGGAGTTTTCTTTGCGAAAATTTTAGTTTTACGAATAATAGTTTTACTCGAGGTTTTATTTTACATTTTGAAATTTTAGCTTCTCTTTTTTGTATTGTTTTGTTTCTTTTACGTTTTTAAATTTCAAAGCAGTTTTAAGTACAATTATTTCAGAAATAATTGCAACTTTTAATTAAAACACTTATTTTAAATAGAAAGTAACGGGCCATTTTTAAAATGCTTTGATTTTTCTTCGTTACGTTTAGTTCATGAAATATCTCTATTCTCTTTCAATATTGAAAAAGGCAAATATATATTTTTCAATAAAATATAAAATATAGCTTGATTAGTGCAGTCCGACAATCAACTAATCGTGTTCTAGACGAAATGAATGACGCACCAACACTATTATTTAAATTAAATTAAATTAATTAGATAAGCTGTGCATTAGTTTGAATTACGAAATGCAAATATGTATTACGAGAAAAAAGTTTTCATTTAATTCAAACATGAAGTTCATCGTGAAAGCGAGCTAAGAAAAAGCGATAACAATCAAACGAGATTAATCATTGGGAAGTAGGAAGGTATTATGAGCACCCGTGTCTCGCGCTGAGCGTAATTTGTCAACACAATGGTCTCAACTTAGCCTTTTTCTGATGAATTACACTTTACATCACTTCGTTCGTACATTTGGCTATCAAGATCTACCGCCGCTCGCTTAAAATCTCATGATGACTCTAACAATCACCCTCCGGGTCTGACTCGCATTTTGTGGGAGTCACAGCTCTTTTCACGAAGCATTAAACTCATATACTTTTGGAGGGTTATTAAGATGGATCTTTATAAGAGATTAAGAGAAATGTAGAGTCATTCCCGTTGTATCAATTGCCTGAAAACTTCCTTGATCTTATTTTTACGTTTTAGAATAGAAGAGATTTATTTATATTTTGATTAATATAATGAATATCTGAACAAAAGATGGGCGAATAATTGATTAATTGTATCAGAACGTTTGTTATATTTCGATAAAGATCAAATATCTGCACACATAAATTTATAAAAACAGTTTTTAATTTTGAAATTTCGATTCATTTCAGTTAATATAAGTATAAAATTAATTAATTGAAACCTGAAAATTTCATTTTCAAAAAGCACATTAAGAAATTCTTATATTACCTGTCTGATTGCGCAAGCAAAGTTTATTTACAGTATTCATAAGAAATTAGTGTACTCTTACTTTTTTTCTTTTTCCTCGTAGTGTCGTTGCACTGCGGTTTAAAGTAATGAACACACAATCTTGATCGTCTGGAAACTTTCTAATAAAATCATAGATACGTAGATGAAAGCGAAGCCAATTTTCAATATGGCATCCAAGCAATTTTTTCGATTATCGGATACGATATCTATGTCGCATAATCACGGAATGTATCGATGAGTAATGAGAAGTGATAGAAAAAAACTGTCTTCAATGACAGTGCATTTTAATCTCGGAACGGGGCCGATTTATATTTTTCTACCGACCGACAATTTTCTGCTCTCTCATATTGGATATAAAATCAACAATCGCATACCTAAAAATAATGTTTCCAGTAAAGATGATACGCGAAACGTATTCTTTGTTTCACTGTTTATGTCCATATTTAGAATTGGCACGATGATTTAACGAGAAAGCACTAACAGCTTAAAAGGTTGTTAAGTAAAATTGACTAGCTTAATTAACTTTTTATAACAGCTTTTTACCCCATATTTTTATATGCTCAATGAATACGAGTGCTTTAAAAATTAATTGTTTCAAAATATTTTTTAATCATAGAAAAATATGAATGCTTTTAGATTATCGACAAAAAGGTAAATTAATCGTACTCCTAGCAAATGCAATTTTTTAAAACCATTATTATTGTATTAACGACAGACATAAATTTCATAAAATAAGTAAAAACTTTGCCCAAATCTTTCCGGAAAAGTTGAAAGCGTAAATGAAGTCCGCGAAGAAGACTGCGCAAAGAGAAGGCGGACGATATCCAACTCAAGACCTTCCAGGAAAAGTTGCTTTATGATTGGCACGGCGAGGTAACCAACGTCGGAGGAGACGACTGTGTTCCCACTGAATTCGAAGCCGACGTCCTGCGGGTTAAGAATTGTAAATGAAGATTGGTTAACGACGAAAGTTTCACGATCGGCTGCTGCGTAGCTCGGTGAAATGTATCTTAACGACTGCTCGTTAGATACGGGGAGCATTAAACTTATACCGCGCTGGCATATTTGCACGTGATATTCGGGGCGAATGGTTTATTCACTTTTGTAGAACTTGCGGCTGCATGCCGAGCTGTAAAATGTATTTTCCATGTAGCTTTGCTGAAACTTTACACTTTGACATTCTTCCCTCGAATCCTTGCAGTTTTTACGACTTTTGATAGGACCTTTTAGAAAGATTTTAATACAGAATTTTGATTATTTCATATTTTTATGAACCTTTAGAAATCTAAATTTAAACTTTACTTGAGCAGTATTAACGGCTTTAAATAATATACTCATTTATATAATGCAGTTTTGACAGAAAAATTCATTTTATCCTCTCGAAAGTTCGGAAATTATCCAATATTTCGAATAAATAACTCAATCTCTATATTTGAAAAAAATTGAAAGCATTTAACCCGCTTATATACGGATTTCGCAAAAATAGTAAGCACAGTTATAAGCAGGAAGGATAAGCTCCGTCGAGACATTAATCTATCAGTCGTAATTGAAAACGCAAACGTCACGCTCGAGTTGAGAGACGCGACAAATGCGAGCGGGCGAATCGTCGTCGCCCCCCCCCCCCTTTTGGCTCGAAAATTTCACGACTAGTCGCGCATTCGTCAGAAAAATTGGTGCCCTTCCCCGGCTGACTCCTAGCCGAGGATGGGAAATTGCGCGGCTGACGGAAACGAATTAATCGCCGGGATTGTACAAATCGGCGGAAGAAAGTACATTTTTCAAAGCGGACGAGGTTTTTATTTTCTTCTGGTTAAATTTTTACCGAATCGTTTGTGTTTTATATGTTTCTTTATTTTGGAAATGTTTCAGTTATTTATGTTGAAAGTTTTTCTTTTTTAAAATCATGCGTGATTTCTCGTAAAAGAAAAATGTGGCAATAAATATACATTTTACACAATATAACAACGAGGTTCTACTGTAAGATTCTACTTTACTGACATCGTAAATTATCCTTACGCGCGAAAATTTATTTCCGAGCGAAAAAAAATTGATTTTAAACTTTTTTTTACCTCGTGCAAGATTTAATGTAAGAGATTGAAATACATAGAAGACCTCCATAAAAAACTTTTCCTTATAATACCTTATAATCTCTGCAGTTCGGTGCTGCGCAGCTTACTGTTGGAGCGCGCAATAAAGCCGTAAGAGCATCATTGTGGAATAATGTTTTAAAATTGGATTAGAGAGAACGCTTGATTTCTGATGACTGGTTGATTATTTTGCAACTATTAGATTTGTTATTACCAACTTTTAAAAAGTGAGTTTTCAGCATAAATTCTTCTGTATTAGTAAATATTAAAGTTATTTTTCAGGTACTGAGGTATTTCATCTCAGTTATTATAGTACAAAAAAACTGTTGAGTATTGCCAAAGTAAATGTAGCAGAGTTAACAATGCTAATTAAGCTCCACCAAACATAATAATTTACTATCTGCTGAAAGAAAAGGCAAGTGATCTTTTTTACTTTATTTTAAAATCCAACAAAACCGACAAACTCGAATTACGCAATAAAATTATAAAAAAAATTCCGCTACGTTTTCAAAAAATCCATCCCTTACTTTTCCCAAAATCCACTCGAAAATCCATCCATGTACGCCTCCCAGCCGTCACGCTCCGGCCGGTGCTTCCCGCGCTCCCGAACCAGCAACCCCTTCGCGCCATTCATCCTTCTCCGCGGCAGCTTCAAGCTCAGCTTCCCGGGGTGAAATCGATCCCGTCTCTTGAAAAAAATTAGCCACATCGGCAGATCGGCTCCCGGCTGATTTGCCTGTCCTCGCCTCGGCGGACGAGAGGAGGGGCGCGCGCGCACACCGCCGCCGCTCTGGAGCACGTGTTGCGCAGAGGGCAGCTACGGGGGTGGCGCCGCGACCGCCTCGGCACACCAGTCACCAGACAGCCGTCGCACGGCGAAGACGCGACCGCGACCGATCGGCACTGAGCCGCTACCGGTTTTGCCCTTAATTAATCACCGATCAGGCCAATTATTCCGAGCTTTCAGTGACGTTGTTTGGTGAAGGTGATTGTATGCGCTGAGTGGTGAGTTCTTTATGCCTCTTTTCACCTTGTTATGGATAGTGCGATTGCGGTGGTTTTTATTCGAATCTGTTTTTTGTGGCTACTGCAGGGTAGTTGGTCTTTTTTATTCTTCCTTTTTAATGTACGATCATTTTTATTAATTAATCAGGTGAATTTTAAGAATTATTTGTCATAAATAAAAAAGCGAATAAAAGTGTCAATAATAAAATAAATTTACCGAGATATTTAAAATTAAATTATAAACTCTATAAACTTAAATTTTATTTGATAATTATTTGATATTTATTTTAGCTTAATACTTTTGGAGCATGAATATCCACTTACAAAAAAATCGAAGCACCTTAAACTTCAGTTATTGATGACTCCATATGCGATTGCAAGACGTTTTTCTGCAGTAGTTTTATGATTTAAATTTTTATCAAATGCATTTGTAGTTGGAATTTAAACTCAAAAACATTGCTCTGCAGGTATCAAAAATTCTCAGATTGTAATTACCACATTCAAGATAACCTCATCGGTGAAAAGGTCTTAATAGAATGTATTTCTAGTAGCCACACACTTTTGGCGTAACCAAGTTTAAAAGCTCGTAAACGTGGCGCAAGCCTCAAAAGTAACATGTAGTATGCGAGTTTCTGGAACTTTTTAATCTCTGTCCTCGGTCTATTCTTCTCGAGTACTTGCCGAGTTAAGAGTCGTTTTTCAAAAGAGAGGTATAATTTAAGACTCGCACCTTTTCTTGCTTCTTTTTGTACATTCGCTTTTTTTCTCCTCGTTCTCTCTCCTCTTCCTCTCTCGTTCTCTTCTCCCTTCTCTTTTTTGACTTTGCTCGAACTTTAGTGGATGATGTCATGAAATTAGTGAGCCGAATGAAAAGAGGTCAGCCGTCGGCAGGTAAATGGTGAAAATTAGCGCGAAAAGTTACAATTGCGAAGAAGGAATTTTTATTTTGTATTTTAGATAAATTTAATTGACGTTGGAGACTCGAACTTTCGGTTTGACGATTTAATGTTGGCGATGATTGAGATTCGAATGATCTCGTCGAACAATTTTCTTTAAATTTCATTTTTTTTATGCCAACGTTTCAATACATGTCTTTTTGCCCTTTTCAACGCTTTTATTTAAAATATTAGTCTAATATGGAAAAAGACACACAGATTTGCGGTGAAACTTCAGCATAAATAGATAAATGTATCATACAAGGAAATGAAACGAGCTTTTCACAGAATGTGATGATTCTGAAATAGAATTTCAAAGATGAATTAAATATTATACATTAGTTTTGATTGACAGAACATTAAATTCTGATGATAAATCGAAAGGCTATTCTATAATGATCTAAATGATCAGATTACAGAAACTAACCAAACCAGATTCCTGAATTAGGTTAAATACAATAAAATACAAATAAGCTTTCTTTCATTTAATTTGGATGCGAAATATATTCACATTTTTTGTTTCAATTATTTATACCTTAAAAGAAAAAAGCGTATATACAATATGTGCAATATCGGAAAAATTTTGTGCTTGCTTTCAAACCCACATCTTAAATTCGTATATTTTAATTGCATCAAATAGCTTCATTAGTTATTGAATTAAGTGACAGGATAAAACTTTCATGATCTAAAGGAGAGATATAAAAATGAGAAAATAATTTATTGAAATTTGCCATTTATACTAACGTCTCTTGATTCACAGTTTTCAATGTACGAATTACGGTTAAATTACTGGAATAATGCTGAAATTATTCGAATCCTATATATTTTCTTATATATTTTCGTATCCTACATATTACTTAGCTTCAGAAATTGTACAAATGAACGCTGCCTAAATTAGTTTTCGATAGATATGGATTCTAGAAATTTTTCATTAGTCATATAAATGTCAATAAATCAATCACGTTTTCATTGAAAAACTTTAACTTTTCTTCTGTAGATTAACTAATTGAGTAAGTACTTAATTTATAAATAGAACTTTCGTTTTTTTTTACTCATTTCATTATATTATATTCATGTAACTTCTATCTGCTCTGCCTATCCATGTTAGTGCACGGTGAGAAAAGTTTAGGAAAAATTACTATCTTTTTAATAAAGTGGTAACAGACTTGCCAAAAAAACTTTTTGTAAAACTTACCAAAAGTTTACCAACATTTACAAAATGTTCGGCAAAATTTACTAAAAAGTCTAGTAATTTTTTTACTTACGGCAAGTCGGTTACCACTTTACTAAAAAGATATTAATTTTGTCCTGAACTTTTCTTTCCGTCTGCAGCTTTCAACATTAATTTGACGGATATCAGTTAATGGGTCGTTTTCATCGACTCTGGTATTACCGACTACATTTTTACTAAATTTTAATATTTTATTTCAATACTTTATTAATTCCACAAGAGTTTATGTGCAATCATCGATTATCAAATATATTGTATACGATAATTGCTTTACTGATAAAAATTTAATATTAAAGCATTTTAACTGATGAACGCATTGCATTTTTCTGAAAGAAATACTGTGTTCCTGAATATATGGAATGACTTGTGTTTTTATCTTGATGTAAATTTAAATAATGACATTCGTTATAATTAAAATAATATAAAAGGTTTTAAAATTACTATATAAGTAATAATTTAAAAATTTAAATTGTCATTGGCTGAAACTACTCACATTAATTCCTATTAAGAAATCGCAGTGGTTGCACTCTTACTTGTTAGTAGACGGCGGGAATACTATTGGACTTCTTGGACTCATGAATTTCCGAATTTGAATTTGAAATCCGTCGAGTTACTTAATAGTTATTGCAGATTTATTATAGCTACATGATCCATTATTAAAGGTTCCTAAATTGGCAACAATATTTTAATAGCAAATTTAAATTTTTTTTTATTATTTTTTACACTAAAAGTGTTGTGCAAAAAACTTATTTGAAAAAATAATATTTAGCAACCGGAAGATATAAACTCGGCTTGAATATGTTAATTTATTTCAATATTGCGTTGACTATTTAAGTATTTAAGCATTTTTTATTCGTAATTTCTATAATAAAAATAACTTTTGCATAATTAAAATTATATAAAAGTTTATTTAGTAGAATATTAATGATTCTCCGTCGTTTACGAATTTCTTTTAAATTATGTTCAGCCTGAAAATTTACATTAATAAATGTCACGGTGCGTTTTAAACAATTATTGTTTATTGCCCGCGCACGTGACAACTAATTTATTATTCGACAAAAACCCG
>JAWWEO010000009.1:23727759-23798145 GCA_035582975.1 Ormyrus labotus | reverse complement strand
TAAGCGGAGAGCCCCGCGCGAAGAGAGGGGTCGCCCCTTACCTCGCCCCGCCCGCAGAAACTGATAAACGTCCTTAACGAGTGATGGGTGACTATTTCCGGCTGGGAAGGTTTTGCTTTTTGTTCGAGAGTTCGCGGATTAGTGACAAAGTATTGACACTTTAATTAATTATCGTTAGGCACTGGTTATTTACTCAATGGTGCGCTGCTAATGTCGATTTACTTTATTTTATTATCTTATAAAATTATTTGCAAAACTCAATAATTCTTATCTTTATAATATTAAAAACTAAAAGAATTAGCAGCAAAATAGTTTTTCTATACATTTAGAAATCCAATTGCACCTTTCTCTCGTAAAATAATACAGCAGCAAATATAACTTTTTAAAGTCAACTAATAATATTTTCAATATAGTTTAATTTGTTCTCGGGTATGAATGCATATATCAATATATCAGTTTTCAGCGAAAGAAATTCAATCCTGTGACTGCCTTTTAATCTCTGCAAGTGTTTCTCAAGAATAGCGTCTTATATCGCCTAGTTCAAGTAGAAAACGCCGCGATTTGTCAGAAGGAACACAAAGTGGGTTTCGAATGTATACAATACGTTTCAATAATGAAAACTCGGTCAAAGCGTCCGTAAAAGGAGAAGCGTCGTCATTCCCTGGTTTCAAGAATTGAATTTGAAAGAACAACGTACAAACTTCAGTAACATCGTAAGCGAAAGAGAATGAATGACGACGTCGCGTAATCTCTTTCGTTACAAGGATTAAATTAAACTACAGCCACGGAGTGCTCATGATTACTGTGGAAAATTTACGATTCAGCCGAGGCGTAATCACGCAATGCACGGCGACTTACGAAGCGCGTAAACCGATTTCGAATCGAGCGAATTCGCGCCGCACCGGAAGTAAGACGGGCATACTTTGATGTAATATTCGTTCGTAAGGGATTATTTCGCAATGCACGCGTCGTAATACCTACATTATAATCGAGGTAAATTAGTTGCTAGGTAATTTGAGCATTTTTTTCTCACGCGATCTGCTTTACGCAGTTTGAAACCTTTTAATTGTATGACTTTCAGAATTATTAATAAGCTTTAAATTACCCAACATAAATTATAACATAAATGTTACTCCGTGTAGTTTATTTAGCAGGATTAAATCATGATTATTTATAAATTACTACTCGAATGATTAATTACCGAGAAATAAATGTATTAATTTATTTTCACTGCACAAGATAGAGAATGCAGTTGAGTATAGTTAAATCGCAAGTTAAAACTGTAAAAAGTTATATAAAAAATGCAAAAAGCAAAGGTTTAACGATTAGTCGTTATTTATTACATAAGCTTAAAATAAAAAAAAAAACATCTTTTGTATGTTAAAACAAAACTCACTGCATCTCTTAAAAGAATCAAATCGCCCTTTTTCCAAGGACAAGAGATTTGCTCAGTTTTATCTGATGTATTTACCGAGAACTATTAGTCTTCGTTCTTCGCTGGAATCGCATCTCAGCCCTCCCTCACCACAAATTCATTTATCTATCGATCTTTCCATTCGATGAAAGTAAATAAATTCTTTTCTCTGAACTAGTAGATGCATATATATACAACATCGGGACCAGATGAACTCTACTCTTTTACTTAAGTGGATAGACATAGTTACATAAAAATACCATCGATTTTCTGCTCGTTGATCCGCTTTATAGCGCATGGAAGCGACTGCTACGCAAACACATTTTATCGACTGCGATGCAATTTTTCTTCCTTCATCCACTTCGAGAATAATTGTGCCGATGTGATAAATAAGTGGGTTTCTTCCTGACCAAATATTTTTAGCATCGAAAATCTATTTATGTGTCTGTTTTGGTGATTTAGTTCGGTACGTATGCCAAATAATTAGTCGACAGAATTTCACCAACCTAACTATTTTTGACGTGACTGTACCTGAATATTCTGGAAAATACTAAATCCTACGTAAATTTGAAGCACCTAATATGTCATTCGCGAGCCGTAATCCCTACATACTAAAGCTTAGCAAGATTAACTTTTAACAATAGCAGTATTTACTTTACTGCTTCATTATAAATCCCCTTATTTTTTATTGTCAGATACAGCTTCTGAAAATGTATACACATCATTAAAATAATTCTATTCGAATTCTGACTTTTATCAGATAATTATTCCGAGAATTCATGTTTTAACGAAACTGCTGGATTTTACTTGTAAAACCACATTGTCAAATTTTTCTGCTGATGAACTGACCCACTGGATCGCTTTTGCATAATTAAAGTGAGGCAGAGGGTCGATTCCGTTGAGATCGATATTATTAGCAAGGCGGAAGTACTTCATTTAAATGAAAATCCCCGTTTGAATATCGAATAATAATAGAATAACGAAGTCAGAACGGCTCATCAATGTCAGTATTTGCATTACGATCCAATCGCAAGGTAGCCGTAATTGTAAATAATATGCGCGGCTCGGGTAACGCTGATCACCTCTTCTCATTGTTCTTCTTCGTTTCATTTACCGCTTTATTATTGATCCCGTAGTTAAAAGTTTCTCCTTTCTTATGCAAAAATTTTTTACGCGTTATTTGATGGCGTAATTAAATTTATTTATACGCATTCTTAATATGAAATTGAATTTTTTATAAAGAATATACGGTTATTGTTTGCAATGATTTTGATATTTATTAACCATTTAATAAAAATGATTTATTATGACGAAAATAAAATTATTGCTTGATTTTATTTCGAAAGCAATTCTTTTATTTAATATGATTTTATATTATTATCGTTTATGCATATTCCACGTTATTTAATTAAACCGACTTTTTATTACTGTATACGTAAACTCTGACATACTCGCGACTGATTTGATCGTACATATTTTAGTTCACTAAAGTGAGAAATCCAGATTCAAGATTTCACAATCTAATTCAATTAGACAGATTGTCATGCGTGTTTACAAAACTGTTTCAAATTCTAAAAAGCCTTTTTCCTCCACTAAATAGATTTCCTGTACAAACAGTTTCTAGTACTCCTACTAAATTTACGTCACTAATTCCCAAGACCGTTCCGCAAGCTAAATTCCTAGTCAAATTGCTGTTACACACAACAATCGAGATCCACTTTACCTTCGACTATAAATCGCATTAACTTTCCCCTCGTCGCGACGAGGCAGCCGAGAAAATCGCGCTTTCTTTATGTAAAAAGAAACAAGAGAAGTAAGTACTTCGCCTGATTGAACGAGCTTCGTAACGCCTTGCGACAAATGTCACTTGTACCGATAAGAAACTGCGCGAAAGAAAGAGGCGGAGAGGGAGATAAAGCGACTACTGAAAGCGCGTAAAAAATTAACGAAGCTCCGTCGTCGAGGGAATCGCGAGGCTGCTCCCATTGTCGTTAGGCGAGAAGGATAAAAATCTTGGGAGGGGAGCGGAGGGGAGAGAGAGAGAGAGCTTACGATGCGCGCGAGATTTCCCTCCTTCTCCGAGGCGTGTCGTCGATGGCGTAGTTCATATCGATGCCGATATCTAACGGAGATACGAAGCGACAAATTCCGAGCTGAGGATTCCCATGATGGCTGGTGATTCTTTATGTTTGCGCTCTTTCTTTTAGCTGTGTGATGTGTACTTCACGCTTTCCACTTGTTTGATTGTTATTTTTAGTAAAAGGCGAGTTGTAGAATTATTTACATCGCTTATGTTGGCATTAATTTTAGACTTGTTATGTTGCTAATTACAACCAATTATTTAATTATTCTTATATATTATTCCCTCTATAAAATCCAATTTTTTGAAGAATTCATTGCCTCCTAATGAAGAAAGCTTCGAAAATCAATCTTGTTAAAAGGCCCTTCCTGCGTATACCCCCAAACAAGCCAGCAACCGAAAAGGGCGTTAAATCCTTGAGCCCCGCCGGGCGTTAAGCACACAAACATTGACGAATGCAGACGCGCGCTGCTCGTCGAACAAGGATGGATTACCGCAGGGGTGGTCAGCGTCCGTGGCGCCCAGCGATACATCATAGAGATCCCCTGAATCAATCGATGAACGCGCGCCGAGAGCCTTTGATGGCGTGTCTCGATAACTGCTCGAAAGCTGTGGATAAGAGCCAAGTCGCCGGATCACCGGATATCCCCGTACATCTATGCGAGGGCCTTCTGTGTGTTTGGGAGAGGGAAGCGTGGTGGAGAATCTTAAGGATGTAAGCTGTCCTGTGGTTATTTAATTGGGCAATTTTTTGCAAAAAATAAGAGAATATTTCTTAAAGCGTCTGTAAAAGCTTTTATAGGTATTCAATAATATTAATTATTTTATCTATTTTAGCTATTGACAGATTTAATCTAATATATAAAAGGTATTGGTTATTTTTAATTCTTTCAGTAGATTTAATGTGCTTTCAACTTTTCGTTAAACATTTACAATTCCACCTCTAAAAAGTTAGAATAATTGGATTACTTTTCAATCAACGTTTTACCTGATGAAATACAAAAGTAATCTTTAGATTTTTAATGTCTTTGTGGCTGGAAACACGAAACTTAGCTAAAGGAAGAAATTAAATTAAATTCTTTCATAACAAGATTTCCTTCCTCCCAAGAGGATTAAGCTACCTTTAAGATTGACATTTTAATAATTTCATTTCGAAAATTGCCAAAAATTTTATTATAAAAGAACACCAAACGAAGAAACATTTCCTGCAGTAATGAAAACTTGGAAATTAAAACAAGTGTCGCAATACTGTAATTAAAATTTTAATTATTCAATTTCTTTAAGAGTTTACCGTAAGATTAAAAAATATTTTACATAAAGCTATAAAAAGAAATTTACTCTCAATTTTTAAAGAGCACATTGTTTTTTCAAAATTGGCTCTTTTAGGAAAATACCTAAATTTCCCCTCTGGTTTGAAAATTTTATATCCAAAATTTAAACTCAAATTTTTCAGAGCCTCCAAATTCTATCTTCAAACACGCTTCCATTTTCTAAAGAATATTACCAGAAGCAAGAAGAATTCCTTACTCTTGATCATTCGTTCCTCCCTACGTGAGTTCGCTCGTGTCCACGCTCGATGAATCTTAGGGCAGAGAGGCCACACAGAGTTCGGGCGACGGGGAGAAAGATACAAGCAACCACGGTAGCGTTGCTTGAAATTCAACCCTGCACTGCTCTTGGCCTGCATCAAGACTTGGGTTCGTTATACGATAAGATGGATCGGCTCTTTGAACGTAGAAGCGGTCCGGAGAGCTTTACGGGGCAGGTAACCAAATTCCGTCGGAGTTTCCGTCGAAAAAAGCTTATCGGCTATCCCTCTGCAATGCTTATCCGACAAGGGTACGTCGGGGATATCGGCGACGTCCAACTTTTCGACAAGCTTTTTCGGTTTCTTTTTATGCCGAGCGCGAAAAAAGCTTTTGGATGTACTTTTGCCGTGTATAGACTTTCAGGGGGTATGAAGTCAATTTCCCATGAAATCGCTTCTTGCCGAGTTATTTCGCTAAATTTGGTCATGCGCGTCTGACATATATTTACGTCTTATTCTACGCACAGTGTTGAGACGTTTTAAAGTCAAACACGAATTATTAAAACTTAATTTAAAAGTTTTCCGCAAAAACTAGTTTCCTCTTAAGAACTAGTTTTTTTTTTCAGTTTGTAAAGAATATGTAAATAGTGTTCTAATTTTCTTATAATTAAAATTGAAATTTTACAATATTCAAGCTGCGAAATTAACTATTTATCTTATTCCGGATGAGATGCAATTATTGTAATGCAAGTAGTTCCGCATATATTTTGCATTAATCGCGCCACAGGGGAAATACGGGATTACAGAGTACATATCAGAATTCTCGTGTCACATATTCATCACATGGAAAAATGTTTTACATATTTTATAGTCTTCAAACGTTATACTTCAGTATGCGTATGTACAATTTTCTTAAAGCTTTGATTTGCGTTTTGCCTGAGAAATATTTACGGTGACAAAACAGTAATTTTCAATGATCCTTAGGATGTATTTCAATTCATGTATTCAACGTTACTGAATGCCGCAGATAGGGGACGATTTTTAAGAGAATTCCGTTATTGTTGTCACGCCATAAATCATGCAACGGAAGAAATTCGGAATAACAAAGCAGATACAAATTTCAAAGCGCTGTGCATCTTTTAAGGAGGTATTGTTATGCGACGACGAGATACGCAAAAAGACGTTTTTCATGTAAAGGTATGTTTTATGGAATCAACTTTTTGAGAGAATTATGGTGCCGGCAGAAACATAAATTATCAACAGTGAGTAATATAATTCTTAAAAACCAACGAAAATTCCATTTTATAAGTATTACGTATTTTTTTAGACTGGAGAAGACGCAGCTTCTAAAGTAATTTTAAAAGCTTTTAACTACGTGAGTGTAAAAAGTAAAAGTATACTTTAATTATCTAATTACTTCACTACTAAAGAAAGGCGAGTTGCAGATAGTAACGCTTAATCATTTTGACTACATTCATTGCGTACTCTAAGTAATTATGGCACCAATTAGAAACACTTTTAAAAAAGCGTATCTGCATCCTTACTGCCGTATAAAAAGTTACAAACATTTTTAATTAACATTCAATTATAAAAAAAAATACACCACTAAAACTCCCCTCTAACATGTTTAATTAAAACTATCAAGCCTCGACTATCCCCTTTCTCTTTCCCAAAACAAGCAACCAAAACTTCAAAGTCCCGCGATCCGAATCATCCCCCAAAAATGGATACCAAAGCCTTAACATTAATCGCATAAACGGAGTTACCCTTTTGCCCGCGCACAAAGAGTCACTTAACTCGCGGCGGCAAGAAACGCGGGATAATCTGGCGTTATGTACACACATATGTGCCAGAGGCAGACTAGGCGAAGGATAAGGTATACCTCGGAGGCGCGAGCTCGCGCGACTAATTTGCATTATTAATATGCGCGCTCAACTTTCTCGGGGAACAAAACTCGATACTTCGACATGTCTTTCGTATGTATAAGATGAGATGGTAATACATTCGTAAACAGGCGCAGCCGGTCGGATGTAAACATCGCTGCGGTACGCAGATGGAGGTAGAAGAAGGACTTCTGTTTAATGAGATCGAAGTGAAATTCTTGCAATTGGATCGGTTAATTAAGGGTATTGTTAACGAGTCGAAGAGTAAAATAGAATTGGGTATTTGTGAGTGAGTGTTCTAATTGAGTTTCGATAACATTTTAGTTAGTGTAGGTTACCGGCGTTTCAAATACTTTTAGAATTGATTGGATTTAGATTTTAAATAACTATTCCAAGAAAAACCAAATTTTTAATACCTTTGCTAAAACCGTTTGCAAACTGCATCTTTTAATCCAGTTATTTTAGACAGTATATTCCACCAATTTAGAATACGATATCGTTTCTCCGACAGCGCAAGAAAAGCGGAACTTCAATTTATAAAAGTAACTCGCTAATACTTTACGAGCGCCATTTTTCATGACACATTACGGGCACTTCGGAAAGCGGAGAAAGACGTCATTGGCTTACTCTTTATCCCGGGGCAGCTTTCTTTCGAGCAATCAATTTAACGAGGCTAACTCGCGGGCCCGGGGAAGATTCCCGCGATGCAGTTACAAATAAGTTACTTTTAATTCATTGACCGAGCCGGAAGAGGGCGAGCCAGATGGGAATTAATGCTCCTCGACTGTACATCCACGCCGTGGGAAATTAGGGGAAAGTTTCGCGAGTTTAATGGTGAGTTTCTCCCCCGTGCACTCGAGTCTGTCTCGCTTCCTCACTCTCCCGAGTCTCTCTGCGATCTCCTTTCTTAATGCTTATCAGAAAGTTTATATACCCGTTCGTTTGTGGAAGCCGAATTGAACTTTTTTCGTGTTTTGGCCATCCGTTTGTTTTGGCACGGGGCCGAAGTGGCTCTTTCAGTCCTGGCGGATCATTTTAACGCGAGTCGTTTCTCGAATTAATTAGTTTAATTGAAATGCTTTCGCGAAAAATTGCTGGTTTATTATTCATGACGTTGACCTTACTTTTTAATGCTATAGCGATTTACGTGTAATTAGAATCCGCAAATTTCTTACTTTAACAATTAAGTACTTTTATCATGAGCAATGAGGTTATTTGGCTCGTGAAAGACAATGATAAAGCAGTGCATTAAGCATTTACATTTGTCCTGAAAGTCCAATTCAATTCCTGATCTCGAGATAATTACACTCTTAAAAATCAATCCGAACCCAATATTCAAACAAAAAATAAACGCGCTCGTAAAAAAATAAAATAAAAATAGCAACTTCACCGGGATATTTCAATAAATATCCTTGGCCATCATCTCCCCCTAACCGGCTGATATTAATAGGAAAAAAAGCTCGGCAACGACGCGAGCTTGCATCGCCTTACGATCAGCGGCAGCTGCGCCTGAAAAGCCCGCACACCTACGGAAGGCGAGCATCATATTTCTTCCGCTCAGCGAGATATTCATCTTCATCCCTTGCGGCCGAGGCTACGACTTATGATAATACCGGGTGCTGCCCCTGTTTCCTCCCCCTCTCCCTCCTTCCTTACTTTGAACTCGCGGAAACATAAACAGGCTCCCGTTCGCATTAATTATGCGTGCTTATTAGCGCCTCGCGATATGTATGCGTATACGTCTGTCCGCGCGCGAAATTGCCATTGGTCGTTAATAGCGCGTGAAAGCTCCGGCGTGCGTCAGCCAGCCGTTTTATCCGAGGCCGGGGTTTGTTCGCGGCCTGCGGATACAATGGCGCTGTTTATGCGTAATGCGTAATGCTGATTCGGATCTATTTTATTGGATGGAATTGGCTGCATCGGGCGAATGAACGAAGTGAAAGCTGCTGTAAAGCAGAAAACGGTGCGGTTTAAGGGAGCGTTTGAAACGAACGCTCGAGCTGGGGTTATTACGATTTTTTAAACCGATAATAGAGGAATGATTTGGATTTTACTTGGTAGCAAAATTGTATGGTCTCGCTGTTAAGCTTTGTTGGCAAATTATCACTCAGTGATCATAATTAATTGATGTCATACTTGTCAGTCAGTTTTTGCTGTGAAAAGGATTACGAAATAGTCGAAACGTCAGCCTTTTTATGAATAAAATTCTCTTGAGCAGCAGTGAGCATTTTTATTTATTTATTCATGTAATGGAATTATTAATTTAAAGTTACATGTTTAAGGCATTTTAAACTTTACTAACAAGAAAGATATTTTTACATTAAAGTACTTTTTGTCGTCATTTTATTTCAATTTGTACGTTTAAGATCTCTTGCCGATCTTCATCTAATTACATTTTTAATAAACTTATTAAAATTCACTCTTCGGAGCTTAAATTTAAAAGCTTAGTAAGTACAAAAGTATACCAAATCTGTAATGGCAAAATAATTTATCTTCTCATCACGCTAGTAAAATATTTTCAACGGCTCGAAATATTACATGAGCTGCTTATACAAGATGAGTTGCATATTGTGAGCTTAAAATGGTTCGTTTCGAAAAATTTTATTATTTTATGAGAAGGCGGAGAATCTGCCGACGAAATTTAAAATTTAATAACTTACAGGATGCTCTTAACTCGAGTATACAATATACGCAGGATGTAAAATTGAAATATTCGTTTACAAGAGTCCCCATAATTAATAATCATGCTTCATGAAATTAATACATTTTAAGTTTTTTCAAGTGGTTTTTAATATTTGGCAAGAAAATATTTATTGATCAGAAAATGAAGATTCTTTTTCATCATTATTTATTATGAAAAAAATGTTGCAGATGAAAAATACAATAAAACATGACAGAAAATGATTTGTCTAATCGAAAATCGAGAAAAAAATCTGTAAATTAATTCAATTAAACTAAATACTCTTTTCCATTGACGCTAAACTTTTCTCATTACTCTCGTTCTCTTGCACTTTCTCTCACTACTCATTCGAAAGCCGCTCGTTACTCTTTCACTATTCTCCGCTCGGTTCATCATTTGCTCGCTTTTCTTTTTCTTTCTCTCGCTCTTCTCTCTGTCTTCTCGGATGCGGATTTGCTAGGATGCAGTGTACATAGTTGACCTGCGGATCGAATGCCTCAGCGAATTTCTCGGTCAGCGCGGTCATATCGGAGCACCGCTACATCCAGCCGATGAAAAGCGTCACCCCATTAGCAATATCATTAATGGACAATAGGCCGACGAGTGACGCCCAGCTTGTTTTCAATCAGCTTCAATTACTGGACGGTGTGGAATAATATGGGGAAACAAAAATAGTTGCGAAACGTGATTAAAATGTTGGGTTTATTATTTTTATTTATCCGCGCATTTTCTTGTTAAATATTGTTCGCGCGTTTAATATCATTACAATACTTCGTAAAATAAATATAAAACTTTTTTAAAAGAGCTTCAACAATTGCAAGCGTTCAATTTAACTTTTTTTGCGTTTTTCAAGCGAGTAATTATGCGCTAAACTTACTTTTAAATCCTATTTCAGATATTCAGAAAAAATGCTAACTGTTTGAAAGTTCTCAAATAACCGAGCTACCTTATGATTCAGCCTGCTAAAGCCTTCTAACCGTAGTGGGCAAACTACTGCAAGTGGCCAGCTGTAATTCTTGTGTTACTATCTCCCCGGCAGGCCGCGAATTATCGTGTTCTCGTAATGAAACTTGTGTGTAGAAGCCATAAACCTGGCTAAACATCGAACATCAAATTTGCATTTTCTGCGCTTCCGCGTTAATAAAAATTCCAGGTGGCGTGCTTTGCTTTTGCTGGTGCACTTTATTAGTCGCTGTTCCGATAGACTGTGAAAGCTGGGATGTTGTTTTGTTTTTCGTAGAAAAAGAAAATTCCTCCTCGTACGTTTTCCCACGGCTCTTTTATTCCGATTCTCAGTGCCGACTGGCACAATTTTTCAGAATTCAAAGCAGAACAAGCTTAGGTCAGAGAGGGAACAACAGCGAGAGCGAGAATAAGCAATGTAAGCGTGAAGTGAAGTTATTTATATCCGGAGCTGTCGTATTAGGAATCGGCAATGGGAGAAAAGCTTATAGAGGCAAGCGTCGAAGTTACGGATTTGCGAGCGATAAAGTCGTCGGTTTACGCGACGACACGTGTCTCGCGGTAAATTTTCCGAAATCCCCAATTCTCGATGGCGCGGACGTCTCGTATTTTCTTCACTTTACTCCTATAAAAGGAGGACGTCTAACCTTCTTTCGCAAACTTCGACTTCAATGGACAGCTTTTGTTCGGATTAAATTTAATTTGAATTTTCGACCTTTCGGCCGGAAATGAAATAGGCTGTCATTATAGTTATTTATGGCCGATTCTGTTTTGGACTGGAAAGAGAATTAGGGATAGAGCGAAGCGATTTTAAATTTGAGTTTGCTCCGCAAACATTTAAAGCGAATGCAATTAATGCTATCAACATCACTTTTGTCGGTGGCAAATCAACAGAAATAGCTTCATCAATTATAACTGGAAATCGAATTATCAATGTTTGAAATTGAAGATGTCATTTCGTTACCACGGCAATGCATTTTCGTACATTTACGGATTCGTTGATTATTATCGATCATTATTAACGATTTTCTTTACTTTTTCCAAATTTAAATGGTATAATTTAAAGCTTTATTAAATTTCAAAAGTAAATTTGACTTTTATAATTCAAATCGAAAAATGACTATAAACATTTTTTCACTTTACGGCAAAATTTTAAGTATTTTTCTGGAGGACTAGAAAATGGTGTAAATAGTGAAAGTACTTTTTACGCTCTTGCAAGAACCATTTGTCGTCTAGAGTTTACGAAATTATGTTCAATTTCAAAGACCATAAAACAATAGAAAGTGAACAGTGGTTATAATTTTTTCCTGGTAAACTTTTTTTAAAGAAATTTCTACCACCTAATCAACGTATGAGTTGCTTTACGTTCTGTAAACGCGCCATGCTAAATTTTTACAGTCAGGCTTAAACATATAAATAGAATGGTCAGAATGACAGACGAATCATTAATGTCTGATCATTCTTTATACACGTATGGTATTTGCCATTAATATTAAGATCTTTGTTTAAAAATCCAAAAGTAAAGTTTAAGCATCGAATATAAAAATTTAATTAAAAGTGGCTTTTTATTGTATAGTGTATTTTGCTGTCGTGGAGAAACTATAAAACTTTTAACACTTTGTCTTGTGTTGTGAATTCTTAACAGGTGAAAAATTGAAGAAACTTAGTCCGAAACTTTAAAGTAGGATACTCACTGTTTAAAAGTATTTGATCATTTTACGATAAACTTTATTTCTCTTATTTTCAAGTATTTGCACACATTTCTATGTCATTGTTATAAAGAGACATTTCTCAGATCTTTATGAACACACTCAATACGTTTGTGATTGGTCAAAAACTAAAAACGAAACTCAGGTATCCCTCTTCTCCTGCACCTCTTTTTAAAACTCCATCACAATGAAATAACCCTATCACTTCAATCCCCTCGAAAAAATTTTCCTCCGTTCGAGCCTTCCCCGCGCCTGTTGGACGCAACGAGCCGCGCACCATTCGCCAATCACCGGCCGAGCAAATTCGGCGTCGCTGTAATTCCCGGCTCCTTCATCCTTCTTTTTTTCCGGCTGACGCGGCTGTAGATCGATATCGCGTGCGGCGAAAGCCCGAGGCTTAGCATCTCGGACGCGGCGACAATTTTTTTTTTTTTTTTTTTTTTCGGCGAGGCAACAGGCAGAATAAGAAAGAACGCGCGGATCAGACTTGCCTGTCACGGAAGGCGCTGCGCTTTTGCGCGCCGGCCGAATGAATGCGCCCGTTTGTAGGTCGGACTGTTATTGTGCGTTCGTCGAGGGCTTCCGTTCGCAGCTTTTTTTCGGTTTTTCATGATTTATGGTGTCAGGGGTATTCTGTCCGGCAGCCGCTGTCTGTGTGTGTGTGTGGGTATGTGTGTGTGCATATTTCGAGAATTTCTTTTTTCTAGGTGCTTTTGTTGGGGATTTTCTGGAATGGATCGATCGGTGTATTGCAAACTAGGCGAGGGAAATTGGCGGAGGTGGGATATTAGGTGCTGGAAATACCGGGTTATTTGGTGGTTTGAAATGAGTGGCTGAGTTGCGTAAAATATTTATGAGGTCTCCCTTTAAAATCTTATTTTCCAGCAAACGTAAATTTTTATGGACATTTATATGATCTTAAAAAAATATTTTTAAATATTTTTATGATCTTAATTAAGTTATTATTCAAGTCACGAAAATTACGGATATTATTATTCGTTTTATATTATAGCTTCGCTGAGCTTTTGACAGATGAATTGAAACTATTGTATACATTACGATCTATTAAGGTGTAGATATAATATTTGGTTAAAATCATTTTAATGTAATAGTATGATTGATTAAATATTGCTCTTATATATATTATAGCAATTATATATATTAATATACTATTTTTAATATTTAGAAGATAATAACAAAATAAAAATAAAGATGTTTATTTACAACAGAATAAATATGAATAACTTTTGTGGTAACCTGCACCGATTTTATTACGTCAATCGAAGCAACTGTGTAATCTTTGCGATTAAAATCAAATTTCACGTAATACGAGTACTAACCATTAACAGCGAGCGAACACAATAATTAGTCTTTAAAATAAACCGGTGTTAGCACCCGAACAGCGAACTCTCCAAAAACGCAAGCTCGCAAACGTTCGAAACCGCGCAACAATCGCAATAACGATCGGTAATACCTCGGTAATATCCCAGCGGCTCTCGCGCGCATTAGGTACTTCCGCTCTCGCGCTCCCGCCGCTAATGCGAAATATCGTTCTATTAATTTAGCGCTCCGTGCTTCAGCGGCCAACAATTCCCGAATTCCGACGTATCGCGTTACTGCGCGGAATCCCCGAGTGGGCTGCTACTCTTCGGCCGCGAGTGGGGTGATTAAGACGTAAGCCCCGGAGTATCTCTCGCTCGCTCTTAAGGCTTTATACCGGGTCATATACGAGGGAAGGATGTGCGAGTTTACTGCTGCCGATTGGAAATTGCGAGGTGAGATGGGGAGGGGGGGAGGGGGACGATTTTATCGCCCGGTAAGTTTAGTTGCCGCGCTCGTATTATGCAGATTACAAATTGAATGTGTGAGCTCGGAAGGTGGGCTATTTATGGCGGGCTTCTTTATCGCGGGTATAAATTGGATGGGAATCGAGAAATGATTGAATTGAGTTCACTATCGTTAGTGGCTTTATGCAGTGTGTTATTGCACGATGCTGTATTCTTATTTCAAAATGAGAAAGTTGGAGGCAATTAAAAATTTTTTAAAGGAATCCCAGAATAAAGAAAAACAAAAGATGCATCGTTGAACATTCAAATTTATTATCAAGCAAGCGTTTCCGTCAAAACAATGTGCTACAATAAATAAATATCTTCAATTTATATTTGTCGAGGTCACGTCGAACTTCCATAAATTATTAGGCGACGCTCGAGAACAAAAAGGCGGGTAGACAGATCGGATATTCCTGAGGCGATCGGGGCAGTTTCGAGTTTTTAATTAAAAACGCACGACAGCACTGCCTCCTACGTTATACGTATATCGCGGACAGTGTCTACCAGCCGGATAGGCGGATAAGCTTGCGTTTCATGGCTCTCCGTAAAAAGAAATGCGGAATGCGCTTTGCGCACGTTCCTTTGAAAAGTGCGAGCTGGTATTGCGTCGGTGAGATTTTTTGGCTGAAGGACTACGGCCTTTGTTGCTCGAGCAGGCTTTGTTTTATTAAATTATTAGGCCAGGTATAAGGTATTCGGCGTTATGAAAGAAATTGCACGTGTGCATTTTTTTTCGTTAATTAATTTTTAACAGAGGAACAAATAGTTATTTGATTTTTCCATGTAGTTCCAGTACAATTCCAAAAAATGTTCATTCAACGCTATGCGTACCCATTAAAATTAAATCTCGGCAATACTCTCGGTTCTCCGCGGTAATACAAAATAAAATACTTTGAGAACTGAGAAAAAATATTTTTGTGATTCATCGTCAGTATGTCTCAAAAAGTTACACTTTCAGAAAGCATCAATTACTTATTCAACTGATAATCGAAAAATTTACTCTTCAATTTAAGCTCAGAACCGATTAAACTAAATACTAATAACTTAGATTCGCCATGCGAAAATTCGCAGATTTCTCTCTCTGAATAATTGTCGCGGTGCGCGAATTTCATTGTCAATTCATCAAGCGGAGCAATCTTGCATAGTAATGCAATTCATTACTTCGTTGTCATTCGTCATACTTACAGCGGCTGCGACTGAAAGCACGTCGAAGCTCGATCTTCTTCTGCACCTCCGCTACCTTCCGCTTTATTCGTCGGCTCGATTATCTGCTATTTAACTGAAAATAGAAAAAAAAAACACATTTAAAAGGTTACCAAGATAGACGAGCTCTCCGATGGAAAATTGAGAGGGAAAAGGGCAGCGCGGAAAAATCGATCGGCGGCAGAAGAAAAGGGGAAGAAAATCGAGTACTGCCCAGATGAATGCGTTCGGGAGCTTTTGTGGCTTGATTTTTATCCCGGAGCCGTTTGTTGCCTCCGGCATTTACAAGCCGCGGCTCGCTCGCGCCCTCTATTGTTTTATCGGTCCGGCCCGATCGAGGTCGTTTTTCTGCCTCCGTCTCTCTTTCTCTCTCTCTTTCTCCGCTACGCCGAGAGCCAGTAAACAGCCTGCTCAACTCTCTTCCTCTCTCTCTTTCTCTTTACGGCTTTAATTGCGCGAGCAAGGAAAAATCGTGAGGTGCATGCTTAATGCGGAGCTGCGCTGCAGCTGGGTAAAACAGAGACAAGGCGCGCAGGTATGCTTTCATGCTTTTTCGAATAAATATCAGATGCTATCGTTAATGGAGATGAAACTTGTTTGTAGAAATTTTGAGGGTTTGCTTGAATTCTTTTATTATAATTTTCGCTTTTTGCGCGGTACTTATCGCTTTCAGTTTTTACAGCACTTCGAATTGAATTTTTGGGATTTAAAATGGAAATGAAAAGGAATAAAGCTTTTTCATTTTGAATTTTTGTTCATAAAAGGATTTCGTGAAAATAGAAATTAAAAAAATTAACTGTTCTCGCAAAAAATTAAATGGTTTGATAAAAGTGTTTTATAACATTTTTACCTGGAGCAATTAATTAAATAATAAAAATTAAAAATTAAACGTAATTATAATTTCAGATAATCTGGACTAAATAGTAGTATTTCCGGTTGGCTAATTTACATAATTCTTTTATTGAGAAAATACACCCAATAGCTAAACGATTCTAAACTCGTGAGTGCGTCTGTTTATACCTATTACAGGATATCTACGGTATTTATGCAGTAATATAGTTTTAGAAAGCATGGTATTCAACTGAGATTTGTAAGCATGTGGAACGTAGCAGAACTGATTACTAATGGATGATAATTTGATGCGAATGAACTGACACAAATAATGAATTAAATTTCACTCAGTTGATTGAGTCCACCTAGAAAGCCGAATTAAATGCAATGACATAAAGTTTAGCCGCGACGAATAGCTTTGTCTTTTACAAAGGCAGTCGGTAAACAGTCTGCCTATGAAGAACGAAGACAGGCATTCGCAATTGGCCGATGCGCAGACACCGCCGACCGCAAAGTGAGCGAGGCATTCGACGTACACGTATCTCGATCTCTGTGTCTCGGCAAAATTTTGCCCGGCGTTAATTAACGCCTATGTATGCGCACTCCGAGGAGTCCCACTGAGTCAATTGGCTCTGCGCGATTCGAACTGACCGATGTCTCTCTCTCTCTCTCTCTCTCTGCCCGCCGTTTCTATCCGAGCAGTGATATAGCTCAACCTACGTGTGGACAGGTGCTTCAAGATAGAAGTAATTTTGAATGTGTGCATTTGGAATTTCAGATTGCAGCAATTGCTGTTTTGATGGTGTTTTGCTTTTTGAATTGGCGTTTTGAGAAAGTGGAGAATTAATTTCAGTTTGTAAGCTTTGTGAACCCCTCTTTCTCAGAATATTTCTATCTTTAGAATTCTTAACAGCTTTGTTCTAAAATAATAATAATTATAAATCTAATCTAGATTTATTTAGTTAATTACGAAGGCGAATGTATTTTAATGCTTTTCACATTTTCTTTTCATATCTATAACAAAAATAGTAGAAGAAGAGAATTTTCGATAAATTTCTTTATTTTCAAATAACATCAATATATTGATAATAATTTTAAAAAAGTGAAAGTTATATTACTTTTAAAAATACTAATACAGTTTTTCACAAAGGACATCTGACACTTTTAGCATGTTGAAAAAATGTACGATTATTAGAGAACGTGACCTTGTATGAATAACGCATGTAATATTTTATAGCCTATAAACTGTGAATGATTTTAAAATAAAATCGGTTGAGACATGAATCCTAAATAATTGTAAACGTTCGAACTTTTGTTCCTTGTATGCTTTTCCTGTTTCTTCAAAATATATTCCACCAATTTTTTATTTCATACATATGCGATTCAGCCTGTACAAAAAAAAATAATAAATAAAAGATAGCCGCATAAAATCCCTTCGACATCAATAAATTTAACTTTTTTTCATTCGGCGATAAAAGCAAACTCGCATTCTCGAAAACCGCTCGTCGATCTTCGGCCTAGACTATCCATCAGAGCAAGCTATTTACGTTAATGAGCTCCGGGTATTCTCTCGCTCTCTGAGCGCAAATCCGCCTTATTGTCCCTCTCTTTGCGAATCGACGTCCGCTCGGCGATTGAGAGCCCCCCGTGGAGAAGAAATTAGCCGCGATTGACCTTATTCGCGCTGAAGTGAAATTTCATCGGGCGAGAGAGAGGCTAATTCGAACTCTCGTGCGTGCGGACGATGATCGAGAGAGTGACCCCTTCCCCCATCCTATCCAATTACCTGTACGCTGCGCCTGTCAAAGGTGGACCGCTGACGGAGATACGCCGAGGTTCCCGGTGCACGAGGCTGTAACTGCCAATTCGGATTGGAAATTACTACTGATCGAATTTGATGTTACGATCGCGAAACTATAATAAGGATGAGTAACTGCAGATTCGATTTAGGTGGGCGCTTGGGTTACCTCGTTGGGGAGTTGCTTGCGCCGTTTTGAGCTTCGATTTAATTTCACGATAATTTGCGAATTCATTGAAGACGGTAATTGGTGGGTTTCTGATTATTGTATAAGAAATTTATTTTGGTTTGAGCTTATTTAAAAATGAAAATTTAGTTCTGATAATTATTGTACAGTCTTGGTTTTATGTTTTATGTTTTTCCTAGAATATTTATTTAATTTAAATTAAATTCTAAAATTGTTTTTGTCGGGAGCTTCGTTTTTGCAGGAATTTATTGAATAGCTTGCTGGTGAAATCATTAATAAAAAATTTATACGGTGATTAAATGCGTCAGTTTTAATGAAGTTTCTTTCATTAAAAGAGTTGATACCAAGAAATTTTCTTTATTTTGTCATAAAATACTACTTCCGAATAATTAAAAAACTTGCATCCAATATTTAAAGAAGACGCAATAAATAATGAAAACTTTCTAGCTTAATCATTCTTAATTCTTGCACAAGAAAAATACGTTCAGCGAATTTCACAGTTCCAGAAACGTCAGTAGTTACTCATCGGAATGCCACCTCCTTCCGTCCTCTCGACAATTAGCACCTGTCTAAACGTGTTTGCGATACAAGCACGGCTGAATGTAAGGGCGCGAAATAACGGTATCTGTTTCTCTCTCGCGCTTTATTCACGAATCTAATAAGCCCAATTAGTATTCGCGACAAGAAGCCGGCTAATGAGCCCGAAATATTCGTGCTCCGACGCGAGAGGAGAGCGGCACCGTCGCGATAATCGCGGCTAATCGAGCAACTGGATTACGTGACTGCGACTCTTACTTACGAGCGGTCCGGCTCGAACGAGTACGAAGCCTGCATGCCTGACTTCTGCATTCCAAATGGCCGGATTGAATTTGCATGATTGGGCCGAAGTGAAAATGGAATCGTTGATTTCGAGATTCTTATCCGTTATGAAAATTTTCATTCATTATGGATGTTCCTTACTGAGTATTTACATAGTAAATCCTTTCATTGATCGTTCATTCGGATATTTCCTAATTTTAATGCAGAAATTGAATAAGCGTGTCCTAATTTTAATGCAGAAATTGAGTAAGGATCGTCCGGGTGTATTTTTATTCATCAACGACGTACGAGCGCTGGTAAAAGATGAATACAGCAAGTCACTTTTACGGAATACCAGAGAAAAGCTGGTTATTATGGGAATAGTAAAATTGCAATTCTTCAAAACTTTTCCGAATGTCTATCTATAGATGTCTAAAACTCTTAGGGAAAAACAGATTTTTGTCAGAAACATGGAATTACATTAAAGTGAATCAGTACTGAATTCTTTTCTTCTCCTTTTCGTGCGCGGAATGATAAGTAACCACAACGAATATTTTATAAAATTCCGGTAATATAGTCAGTGAAAGATAATTCTAAAGGCTAAAAGTAATTTAAATATTTGTAATACAGAAGAAAACGAAAGCTTCAAATTGTATTTCGTAAAAAATAAGGGTCATTTATTCTGTTTACAAAAAGAATAAAGTAATAATTTAACAATTTCACCATTGCACAGTTAAAAATGAATTTTTAATCAGATAAGTGGCTTTATTTAATCACGAGTTTTGTTATTTGATTAAGGTATGGAATACAAAATAATCGAGTTTACCCTTACTGGCGGTCTCTGCGTAGGTCCCCTTCAAATAACCTTTTCTTGCGTCGCATACCGTACGCTCGGAAAACGTGGGGTTTTCTAGTGGTATGTAATAAGGTAGGGGGAACGCATTTCTATTTTCATGAGTATGTAGAGTTCCCCGTAATAAGGAACAAATTGTGCGCTGGTACGAATGTACGAAATAAATTAGAGGTAATTAAATTTTAAATAAGAGTATATATTGCTTTACGCGGCAGCTAATAAATATGTTTTACTTTTAACATGAATATAATTTGTAACAATGGAAAAGTTAATCTGAATGCTTATTAGCTCATCAGAAATGTTTATTAAATAAATTTAATGAAACTGCAATTATTTTTTTGATTAAAATTAAAATCCTATTCATTTAGCAAGAAAAGCTCTATAATAATCCTGAAAAACTTTTATGAAATAGTAGGTTACCTTGAAAAAGAAAGCTTATGTTTTCTATTAGCCCTCATTGTTAAGCTTTTAATACTTCTAATAAGAACCAAAAACTCTATTCTTGTTTGACAAATACTTTAATTCTATATTGGATTCAAATCTCGTAAATATTCTCTCACAGAGGAAAAGCTTTTTTATTTCCTGCGCAATTCAAAAGTCGCAAATTCTTGTCGAAACTGGTGCCCGTTAGAGCGTTCAAAATGCAAAGATCTCAATAAGTGCGAAACGCTTGTTAACGTTTCTCCTTGGCAAGGACGTTTTTTCTAACGAGAGAAAAATGCAGGACGAAATTCCTCGTTCCGGTGGTGAACTGGAGATGTCCTGTGCTTCGACTGTGAGGTTTTAATGCATTCGTTATCTTCTCCTCATCGCCCGACAGTTATCACTGGAAAACTCCAGGTCGAATCGCAGCCGCAGGGAAAGGATTTAACGATGGCAAGCGCAGAGAAATGTGTGCAAGTCGTCGGTGTGCAGATAAGTGTCGAAATACGAATAGCTACAGAATTTCACACATAGAAACTTTTAATAAATAATTATGGTGCAGAAGATTTTTTTATAATAGTACAAATTTGAAATGATATTTAAAAATTGTTTTTTTAGAATCTTACTCTTTAAGAAATACATTTACGATTCTATGATTTCTGATATGAAATTTAAAAGCTTATTTTCCTTTTCGGCAGCTTGAATATAATCATTATTATTAATGTATCAATTAATGTATCAATTAGAAATATTGCACTCAGTGAAGGGATCTTTAATTCTAAAATGTAACTTCCTCAAGCAGTTTCTGAAAAGTTTTGAAAATGACTCACAATAAGAAAGTTTCACATTACGGAAATTATTTGAAAAATCAAGTAAGGTGTTACATTTTGTAACACAAATGAAATTACTTATTTTTCATCTAATTAATACTATATTCAAATTTTAGCAGTTCATTGCAAAATCAAAAAGTCAAAGTGCAAACTATCCCCACAGACAGGCACCTCTAAAAAGAAAAACCCAGCTTTGCACCAGAGAAGTCAAAGACCGTCGTAAAAATAGTTTCCCCGCGTAGGAGTGTCGCCTCCTCGTAAAAAGGTAGACACGAAATAAAACAAACAAACAAGCAAAGCACCCGAAGGGCTCTCTCGCAGGCGGTGACGCGATCGCGCGACTGTCCCGCGCCGAAGAATAAGTGAAAAGAGCTTCGGGCCGGCGGGGGCAAAGCGGCTGATTAAAAGTTTTCCTTGTTCGAAGAAAAACACGACGTCGGCGTCGGGTTATGGAGCCGTTATTTGCATTGCAAATGCCGCTTTACTTTATTATCCGAGGGCGCACAATATGCCGCGCGCACATTTATACCCCGAGCGGCTTTTTACATTTTATATACGCAGCCGTTGTTCGTCTTCCAGTGCGAATGCGTGCGCGTTCTTTATTTCCTCGAGGTTTTTCGCTACAAGCGGCATTATTGCTTTCGAAATGGGGAATGCGGTCGAACGGCACTTTTGCATTACGAGCTAACTTAATGAAAGCTGGTAAAAAGGTTTTCGCGATGAAGCTTCGATTGATGCTCTTGCAGATTTGCCGTTTTTTTTTCGCCTGCGCCAACTGCGAGGATCAACTTTTTCGTTCTCAGTTTAAGTCTTTATATTCAATATTTTTATTTATGATTATAAGTTATTTAACATTAATTATCACAATGAAAAGTTTGACAAGTTTATTTAGTTAGAAAGCTTGGATTCTAAAAGTAAGTTATTATTTTTTAATTTTTCATCATAGTTTTCTAAAATAGAAATTGTTTAAACTTTTAATTCCTCAGGCGGTAACGTTTATTGTAATCTGTCCACTTAGTGCTTTTGTAGCTTCGTCGTAAACTTGATTTGCAAAACAACGATTAATATAAAAGGACGAAATTTTTTAATATCTCGGTTTTATCGCGTCTCTATTCATCCGTTTTACAGTGCTGCAAGGTAATTGGGTAAAAAATAATTTCAAAATTACCCACGGACTGTACACATGACAGCATTGCAAAAAATGCAATTTTCTTCCCGTCGTGTTTTACGTAAGCAGCAAAATATATGCACACTTACGATGCCATAAATTGAAAAAGCTGGATTAACTTTGTTAATATTTCATTATTTACAAGGACCATTTAAACCGATGCCCTTTAACGGTTTAAATATTGTCCAATTTCTTTTATTGAAAAAATAATCCATCAGTTAATGTGCCAATCAAATGAAAATTCAAGTCTGCGATTGCGTCTTTATTAAAATCGAAATTGCAATCCGAAAGCTCAGCAATCCGAGCGTAAGTACGAATCCGTGACAGCGGCATCCACTAGCCGCGAGTTACATTCGAAGGACAGCTTGCAGATTCAGCGTTAAGATAAAGGATTTCTACTCTGGGAAGCGCACGAAGATTTCAGGAGAGGCTCATTAGCTTAAAAACTCTGTCGAATAAAGCTCTCTTCGCGCGCTTTATTTTCCTGCTCTCCTCGGCACCTTTCGCTGTTTTCCGAATGGCTGCCTCGCTGGCATTCTCCTTTTTCATTTTACTGTATCCAATTATTCTCCGCGCGAAGTTGTAAAATTTTTTTCGTTAGCCACGACAGCAGCTAACCGAATTATGAGAAAGCTTTAATTTCGGAGATTCGGAGCTTCGCGGATTTTCCGGGAGAGCTCTTCGTAATTAAGGCTGAATTGAAGATTCTAATTAGCCATTCCTAGCGGAGGAAATATTGGTGCTGCTATAAAGTGCAGTTAAATGAAGTGTAATTTTTTCTGCGCTTTGGCAAATCAGATTAATGGCTTTCTTAGATTCTTAGTTGTAAGCTTATTTATTTTTTGAATGTGCAACCTAAAACATTTTGGTATGATCGATTATTCATTATCCAAATAATTAATAAAGAGTTCTTTTAGAAGCTGATTGAATTTTATTTTATTTTTGCTTCCTCCTAAAGGAAGCTTTATAATAGTAATTTTTGAAGTGGTTCGAAAATCCTGTTAGAATTATATTTTAAGGTGTCAGGAACAAGAATAAATAGTTTTTGAAAAATGTCTGTATGGATGTGTGTGTGTGTGTGTGTGTGTGTGTGTGTGTGTGTGTGTGTGTGTGTGTGTGTGTATGATACGCCTGGATCTCAGCTTCTAATGAACGGATATGCATCTTTGACGGCTCATTTTTTTGTTTCTCTTTTTTGATGGCGGGAAAAAAAATCTTTTTCTTTAGCTTATTTGTGATCGTTTTATCGCAAATTTTCGTTTTTCGAAAAATTTAATTTTACTTTTTTTTAATGATAGAATTGAGATATTTGAATCGAACAAAGAACATTTTAAAGAGCATAAAAATAACTATAATTTAAGTTAAAAAAAAGTTAGTTTAGCTCTTATGGTTCTTTTGTTTTTAACAAAAACGTTTTTTTTTAAAAAAAGCTTATAATTCTTAATTTAAATTATCAACTACTCGCGGTTTTTTATTTTTTAAGATATTCACTTTCTTTTTTTCATTTTTTTTTCATTAATATATTAATAATCTTTATTTATCAATAGCGTAAGTAGGTACCTATTAGATTCTTTCAAAATTTTTAAAATTTTAAAATCGTTTTACGTACATCTATAATTTTATTTGATTAAATCATTGCAATTAATTCAGACCAAGGAATTAAGGAGCAGGAATTTTAAAATCATATTAGAGCAATATTTCCGAATATTTCAGCGATGCACCGAAAGCTGTTTTGACCTTGTTTGATCTTGTTTGCCCAATATTGGAAATCTTAGTAAAAGTACTCGGTTAGTCGGCAAAACCTTCCGATAGTATGGAATCCTGATAGAATGTTGCTATGCAAAAACAATTCGTACCAAGAACATTCGATCCAGGATTCCACGGAAGAAACTAAAGTACTTTCAATCAAAGCGAGAGAGCCTCGGAGCCTCGTAAAAAGCTCCCCACCCTTCCACTGCAAACTTGGCCCTCCGGGGCTTATCATCGCTTGCGGCCGCGAACTTTGAAAGGCGGAACGCATTCGACTGTTTCCGTCATATCGGCGTAAACTACGCGGCTGTAACGAAGGCAGAATCAAAACGGCGCCGTTGGCGTTAAATGGAAACTTCGCCCGGATCAAGTTGTCGAAGCACCCAATATTCGGGACAATGACGCAACCGAATGAATTGTTTCTGATTCGCTGAGCGGCTCTGGCCTATTTATGTTTAGCTGCGATAAGAGTTCCGAAAGATGTATATGCCGAACGTTCGTTAAGAGTTGCGCCGGAGCATCGATTCCGCTGGCAGGTTTAACGGTTTGGTTTAGTCTACTTTCGCTGCTGCAGAAACGAAGTTTGGTCGGTGGTAAAGTGTATTTTAATTAAAATATTGGTAATCGATTATAATGTTGGTTATATAAAAAGCTTTTCAAGTCTGACAATGGCAATTTTAATCCGATAAAAGGATAAAGATTTAATAGATGTCGGCGTATTTCTCATAATTCGCTGTTTCTTATTTTAAACTTGACAGTAACATGCACGTACGTAAAAAACGAAGTTTAAAAATTCATGATCTATTTTAATTTGATCAGAAAATACGTTAGTGAAATGCCTGTATCTCATTTTTGACACGGACCAAATACGAGTAACGAAATTTTAATAAATTTTGAAATATTATTATTAGTTTCATAATAACATTATTTTATTAAACAAGCTTATAAGCTAATATGCTTTATAGATAATTGATCTATCCCAGAATTCCCAAACACTGCAAAGTTAACACAGGTAGATCTTGCAAGTGTTAATCAACAAGATCAAAGACCCAGTATACTATAGAGCACAACGTTGACTCTCTAATCGACAAGTTTCGAACGTACTCCAATAAGTTATGTCCACATTTAACCATATGTTACTCCGTCTAACTCCTCTAAGGCTCTTATAATAATACCAGCTTTATCAGTTAATATCTCCCAGTTTCAATAAATTTCCTCACTTTCACCCGGACTTAAAATAGTTCGATGTATTTCATAACTGACCCGAGATAACGGAACAGTAACCAGCGTGTCATTCCTCTTTTCGACTCCTTACGTCTGACTCAAACCTGACTCTTACTACTAGGAATTACTTCCGTAGGAACACCTCTCTCGAGCCAAAAATCTGAAGGAGCGCTTTGATCAAAGTTCCGCAGGCTTCCCTTTTCTTTACGGCACTTCTCGCGAAAGCGACCCAAAAAAGGCTCTCGCCCACCGCTTTGCCTGTTTGCGGCGAGACCCAAATGGACGTAATTAAGGCGACGCGCGTGCGCACGGTTAAGTGCTAATTAAGCGGCGATCAGGATGCGAAGTGAGGGGCAGGTCGCGCAGCTAGAGTTAAACGCTCGGCGCATTTAGCCGCGAATATAAAAGCCCGGCTAAAGCCATTCAGTCTACGGAGGATGTATATGTATAAGTCACATATTTTAAAAGCCGCGGAGAGAGAGAGAAAGAATATAGCGGATCCTGGAGACATAAAATGCATTAAGCATTCAGTACGTGTGAGTTTCCACGGTCCTTTTTTCGGATTTTCTCCTTTTGTACGACTCATTTGGCGGTACGCAAAGCGGCAAACGAAGCCGAGATATACCCGAGAATGAATATGCACTCGTTTCTTTTTCCATACCTCGCTGTATATCTTATTTTATCTTTTCATTCGAAATATTCCATTTTTTTTTCCTTCCATTCTCCCTAATTCGCATTCTTGCGCCCGAAGTTTCCTGGGCTACGACAATTTACGGAACTGTTTATCTACACGCGACTCGTTCATTCACGTATACGAAGAAGCTCTTTAGTGAAAATTTTAAAGGTAAAGTTGTTTCGCTTAACTTTACTTGTTTATAGGTTGGATTATGCGCTCCAACGTCGCACTTGAAATTAAAGCCGAAGAAAAAGTCTCGCGTTACACTTTCATTAGCGGTAATACAGTTTAATTAAATAACTCAAACGAAACTCTTGGAAAATTCATCCTGCAAAAATAGTCGAGCCTTTGTTTCTTCTTCACCCCCTGTATTTCTCCTCATCTCACGCGCATTCTAATGCTCGTTCATCCTATTTATCTCCATTGTTTTCTCACGTTTTTCCGGCTGGCGTCGACTCTTTTTGCCCTCTTTTTTTCCTTTTTGACTCCCCTCTCTTTTGCCGCCTTCCTCTTTTTGGAGAACAGATGAACCAACGCGCCGCGCGAAAACGAGAGTACGTTTGTGCGCGATGCGCGAATTAATTTCGAAGCTGGAGAGTCGTGCGAGAGAAATGAGAGAGAGAGAGAGCGAGGAAAAAACGAAGATGGGAGAAGATAAAAAGAGCAGCTTCGCGCGAGCATCGGCTTTCGGCAGGATCTACGTACGAGCGTTAATTGAAAAAAAAGTCTAATGTGCTTGAAGTTTTTTCAATTTTTTTTTTCGAGTTCATCGCGCGACTCTGTGCACTGTTTTTAGCGATTTCATTGGACCTTTTTTTGACTCGTTTCACATATCTAACCAGTGCAGCGGCTCTCACTAATTAAGTTTTATTACGTGAGATTCTCTCTCTCTCTCCCTCTCTCTCTCTCTCTCTTTCTTTTATAATAACGCTAATACATGCGTGGCTCTGAATGCAGAGGAAAATAATTGTAACGATTACTCACTCTCCGTGCTGAACTAGACATAAAGAAATTGTACTCTATTGGTTAGTTGCAAGAATATAAAAGTGCGATTAATAAATTTTAAAAAAATAAATAAACTAACGATAGCATAAATATATAATAATGAATTTTTTAGTAAAATTTATTTTCATTATTGAAAGCAAATATTTAAATTTACAAATCTGTCAATCCTGTCGCTGAAAAATGGCAATAAAAACTCAACAACAAAATGCGATACGTTTCGCTCTTTCTAAAATCATTGATCTGAAAATCGCGGCGAATTTCTTTGTCCACCGGTATACGGTAGAATCTCACAAAAACATTTTTCCAGCCGTTTACGAATTAATACAACGCCGCTAACTTTTCGCTCTGAGCTTCGCATATTTCCGAGGCAAGCCTAACAAAACCGACCTGCAAGCGCGCACAGGCGAACGGGAAAATATCTGGCGCTCTGAAAAAAAAAGGAATCCAATCGGGAGGACGAATAAGGTCGCTATGCGCGATATCCAGCCCGGATGCATACTCCGCTGAACCCTTTTTTTTCCGTTGCAAGCGCTCTTTGAAGAATGCCGGCTTTGCATTCATGCGTGAACGCATTCGCCTCCTCTCTCCCCTTTCTCCTTCGGCGAAGGTTACAATGGGAGCGCAGCGCATTGAGGAACGAGAATTCGTGCCTGTTTTCATATTCTCGGTGACTCCCCAGTTACGCGAACTTGTGATGCGAGGAGATTTCGGGATATTAGAGCGATAGAGGGATGATCGTCGTCTTTAGGGACTTGAATAAGTTTTATTGGGAATGCGTTATTATAGTTCAATGAAGAAAGAAGAAAAGCTGTATTAACGAAGGTTACCTTTTTAAAAATAATAATCAGTAATCAGTTTAAAAATTAAAATCTTTTGTTTCCCCGCTATAATTAACGCGAAGAAAAAATTTAAGGAAGAAATGAGGTTTATTTAACTAAAGTCCTTATTTGACTCGGATTCCCTTTATCGCGGTTTTGGTCGCGGCTTTGCGGCTTCAGCTTCCTTGGGAACTATCTAGGTGATTTCTCCAAGTCGAACACAATCAGACAACTGACACGGTATTATTGAAATCCGACGTTTATTTACAATTATGCAATAATTTTCGTTAATTTTGAAATTGATTTATTAAATTTTACAAATCTGTTTATAAATTGTTAAATTTCAAAATTACTCTTGTGAGCGTAATTCTCTACATGACGTCTAAATCGTTAAATAACTTCTTATTTGTAGAAATTATTATTGTTTATAAATTTAATTGCCCATTCATCAGTATTTTAAGAACTATTTAAGGAATAAATAACTACTTATTCCAAGCCCATTAGTTACTTCCAATAAACCTGCCCGTACAAGCTCTGAATATAAAACCATCTCTCCGCTTAAAAAATAACCCCCAGAATCAAAATCCCCCTCTAAAAGAAAAAGAGTAACGACTTGGGTTCAGCTATATGGATTTGAGCGGGCTAGTTAGCAATCACATCCACCAGAACAGAAACCCCAATCGTTACACGACCAACGTCGTTTTCGAGTGTGGGTCAAACTTTCGCCGGCGCCGTAATACACGCCCCCGACAATAGGCAGCCGACGTCTCGATTGCTAGCATTAGGAGCCGAGCTCAACGCCTACAATTGTCTAATACCAAGCCCGGAGCTCGGACCCTCGGACGCGTGTATATATATCTATGCAAATCGATGACTGAGGCTCGGCACGTGTTGGCCCTTCTGACTGCCGAGTGCCGGTCTTGCCCGCCTCTGACTTTATCCGCCGCGGCCTCTTGCCCTGCATTCAAAGTGCAAAGTGTTTTCTGGTTTTGGGGTTTCTCGCGATTTTGAATGCATGAATGCGGAATGGGATTTAATGGCTTAATTGTTCGCCGAGCAATTTCTGCTGAATTTTGAACTGTACAGTTTGGAAATGGAAAGTTAAAAATAGAAAGAGCAATGTTTAAGTTCTTAACAATTGACTTCGCGCATCACTAATTGATCGACAAAAGCTGGTTTAAAAAATTGCAGCCCCTGCACAAAGACTGATTGAAGAAAATAAAGACAGTTAAGGTAGCTCACTCTCTGACAAAGGCCGTTGAATCGTGACTTCTTTATGATTTTATTATGCACTCGCTTATGCACAAAGCGAGCAACCGACGTTCCGCGATTTCCTCATGTATACGAATCCATTTGTGCGCGAATCGAACGCTTCTGTTGCTCTGCAGCAACGCTTGGCTGCACGTTCCCGGAATTATTGAAAATAGGGAATCTTTTCGCAGTAGATTTTAAGATAAATGAAAGCTCTATAAACCCTCTTTTTGCGGCCCATTCTGCGAACGGTGTTGCGCATGCGCCTTTCGCGTTCGCCGAATGCGCCCGAGTTTTCCGCACACTTTTTTTCGCGGGCTATAAAAAGGGGCTCGAAAAAAGCGTTATGCCGGGCACTTAGTCTGAGCCGTAAAGGAATTATTACGGTTATACTAGTAAACATTATAACGAGTTTATTTGTCGATGTTTTCAAGAAAAGCAGATTACTTTTTTTACGGGTAATAAACTTTTTTTAATTTCAATTTATTATTTACAATCTATCATGAGAAAATAAGTAAATTTAGTTTACGAATTAATAATTAAAATGTTCTTTCTGGATTGCTTTAACAAATGTTACATATTTAATTAGTATAAGACGCATTGTAAGGTATTCAGTTGATTATTATTTTTTAAGCTTTGATAATTTGCTGGTCCTGCCTAATGTAGCTAATTGATTTGATGATTTTTGATAATTTACAGAGCTTGGTTTAAATTTTTGCTTTAATAATTCTATTCAACAATTCTATTTATTTACATCTAATTGTTCCGAGAAAGTTCATTCATTTCACGAATGACGAATAATTTATATATTTATTATTATTATTAATTAAATAATGTTACAAGTAAATTTATTAATATATTATTTTAATTTATTTACCACATTAATTTATGTTATAATTATTAACGAAGATTCAATTTGCACAAAAGAGATCATTATTTAGACACGAAGTAAAATCAAAAGTTATTAATCAACAAAAAATTTTGATCGAAAGTCTAAGATAAAAGGACAGAGAGAATTCTCCCTCGGGGAAGAAAAAGGAAAATCTTTTCTCAAACTGATTGAACAGCGTCTTCTTTATCGAGCTCTCGAGACATTCACTTTCGTGCATCCGTTCGCTAACTCGATCTAATTGAAAATTTAGAGTGCCAAGTCTGATGCACACGGGCTCGGATTTCGCTCCGCAGAGGATGAAACTTACGCCGTGGGAATCTGCGAAATGAACTTTACGATCTCTCCGTTCGTCCTATTAATTTTCGTTTGTTCCCAGGCGCGAATATTTCACGTCCCCTGCAGTAACCGCGAGTTTCTCTGTCGCTGCAGTGATTATTTTCTAGTAGCGAGGAATGATGTATCGTTCGGAGCTTTCTCTTTTCCGATCGACTGCGATTCGTTCTGCAGTTTAAGAGATTTCGCGGTTTTGTCAAGCTTCGGGGTTCTTGATTTCTCTATTTTTTTTTTTCTTTGTTTTTTGAGGAAGATTGATGTTTCCGATATTGACGGTGTGCCAGTTTGCGAAAAAATAGACTGCATTGGGTTTGAGTAAATGTTGGAGTGTAGGCAATAGTTTTATTACTTCCGAAGTATTTCTGTCACGCAGCTCGAATGGATTAATTTCACTTTTCAATCAGCGAAGCTTTTAGAGAAAGAATATTTCAAAACGCGAAAAAAGAAATGATTTTTTGTGAGAAGAAATATTTTCGGAATGCTTAATTTTAAGTTTTTGTTTTAAATAAAAGAATATAGAGTTAGTCGAAGGAAGCTTATATCGAAGGTAGAAAACGTGTGTTCGAATATTGCGTGAAAAATTCATGGTACGTAGAAAATATTTTACTCTTATTTTGAATACGGGTTAATCCGAATCGCTGAAAAGGTTTATCATTTCGTTACAACGCAAGAAGAGTTATGGTTGTCATGCGTTCTTTATATTTAATATTCATAAATTCTAACGGTATCGGAGTTCTCGAAACAAACGTGGTGGTGTACAAGCTGAAACTAAAAAAGCAATAGGGTGGTACAGTATGAGAAAATGTAAAAAAAATAGTGAAGCTGATGAAATTTTTCCAATCAACTTTATTCGTTCAATAAATTACTTTGAAAAGCAGGGTATGTAGTAATAAATGAGCCAATTTATTTTAAATGATTGGTAATAAATCAGCATAAACATTTATGTAGTTGCATTCAATCAATTAATAAATTAGACAAGATGTTCCCGCTCGAATCAGGAAATCACGCTAGAAAAAGAAACACTATTTTTATTTTAAATTTCTTTATTTATTCATTTTGTTTGTACTTTATATTTTAAAGACTAATATTTAAAAAAACGATATTAACCAAGTAAAACGTACGGAAACTAAAATTCTTGTTTTAAACTAAACTTACAAGTGCAACTTCACAACAGAATTCAATTATCTTCGATGTATATACGTGCTTAATATTTTAAATGCGTACTCTTACATACACAATGTATAAAACGCTGCCAACTGCAGTGGCAAAATGGTTTTTCAATGTAAGAAAATTGTATCCGTAACATAAGATTTCTTGGAAAAGTTATATTATTCCTCTAACAAAAGCTGACCTGCAACAAATTGTTTTGAATTTAAAGTCTTATTAAAAGGTCATCAGTGCCTTCATAAAAATAAAATATACATTGAAAATCAACATAGAAAAGTGTTTAAAAGTATGGAACCTATCTTTTACAAAGCATAATTACAGTCGACTTAAATATTAGAGCTGCTTCGTAGTTTTCCTTCCCTTTAAACTTAAAAACTCAAAGTTATGACAGCACAACAGCGTGACTCGCTTAAGTTATCCTTAAAGAGAAAAAAACTTTTTAATCCAAGCATGAAATTTTCCCCGATACGTCAAATACGGAGCACACAAAAGGAGTTTTCCACCTCATACACCAGACGGCAGCTGCAGATAAGAAAATACTCAGAAAAACTTAGTCGCCAAGCGGTCTCGTTTCAAGCGTCGAGTCGTCTCGCGGAACGTCGGCTTTTCAGGAAGGAAAACCATCGAAACAGGTGGTCCAAATAATGCATTCCAGTTCTCAGTAGGGCGTATCTCCAATATAAACAAGAGGAATCGACGAGGAGGAGGAAATACGCCGCGAAAGGCAATTTGAATGAGGCCAGTTGTTATCTCGGAAAAATAATAAAATCCATGGGCCGTATCCGTTTCACGATTTTATCCTCTCGGATCCTGCATTTGCTTTCATTCCCTCCTCTCTTTCTCCTACGAGGGGGGAGTGGGGAGGGAATGCACTTCGAGGAGGAAGAGTGGCTTTACGAGGGGACGTAACAAGAAATCGGTGAATGAAGCCGGCTAGACGCAGGAAGTCTATCTCTGGTTTGTTTTTTTTTTGCGATACACTCGGAAGTAACGTCCGAGAGTGAGGGAGTGGCCACTTAGGGGATTATTTTCCGAAGTTGAAAAATCGAACGTAATTGACTGACTTTGATTTACACATTTTGAATACAGATAATGATACTCGTTAAATTTTGTAAGGAATTGTTTTTCTATTTTTGTCCGGATCGCTGAAGTACATATGATGTATATTTTAGAGAGTTACGGTGAATTTAAAAATATAGAAAGTTGTTTTTTCGATTTTAAAATAAGTAGTTTGGAAAAGCATTTAGGATAGTTGTTTTATATTCCACGCAAAACAACTTGAATTCAATGAAAAGAAGCGGCGCTTGGCTAAAAAAACATTGTGAATTGCTTTATTTAATGGAGCTTTAGATTCCAAGAACCTACTATCAATTAAACAATTTCATACAAAGAATAACTATTAAAAATTGATGATTACCTCGATTTCAATAAATCATAATGATTTATTCATATATTCCTGAAAAAAGATTTAACTGAACAACGAATGTTTTCCCTGAAACAGTGAATAAAAATTTTTCGAAAAAAAGAAAAAAACATTTCAAAATCAAGATTCTGATAACGATATTTGTAATTAAAACGCAATGGACTGTACCTATAATTAAACGCGCCACTCGTCACAGCCAATATTACGTAGGTCGTTGTAGCAAAACCGTATAATTTTAACCTCTCACTCGTATTATGCGGGCATAAACGCGTGTATATTTCCCCGCCGACGATGAGAATTACGAACGTAATGCAGGTTGCTGACAGTTTTGGACGCTTCGCAGAATTTTGCTTTGAGAGTCATGCGCGCAAAGCATCCTCTGATAAATTGCATCGAGGCGAGGATGACGCACAAGTAGCTACGGTAGGTTACAGTCCTCTCCTACTGGAAGATGAATTTATATTCACCTTATTTAAGAATTTACCTCGAATTTCGGAGTCAAAGGCTCGCAGTGCGTTTTTGGGAAAGCTCAACGGAGGACACAAAGTATGATTATTAAGCTGTACTTCCCTTAATAGAGAGAAATTTTAGGTGAATTTCGCGAGTTTAGGTGAGTTTGCTCGCGGAAGGAATTTTACTTGTTTGCGAAATTATAACTGAGGTATAGAAATTACATTTTTTTTTTTTGGGAAATAAATGAACGTGGTTAACGAAGGTAATTAATAAGCTCCCATAAATAAATTTATTCAAAATATGAAGCTTGCAAATTTATATTTTTGTATATTACAGTATAAATGAAGGACTGAATATGACGTGTAATAAACAAAAGTTTCATTTAAGTTCGAAATAAAATAAGCACACATCTCGCGCTTAAAGCTTTTTAAAAAATAATTAAATGCAAAATCATTTTTCGCAGAAGGAAATGGAATACGTAATTGTATTTTACTACCGTAGAAATACTGATTGTGATACTAGACGAATTCGAGGGAACTTCAATGGAGATGAACTATACCTCTTTTGAAGGATCTCTTTCAACGTATTCTGAAGTATCCACAACGTCTGAGGGCTCAGACGTACCTCCTTACAGCCGCGTTAATTAACCGCCGCGACGAGCAATTATACGGAATTTTCGCGCGCGGCGACGTATTTGCGAAGCTTTGGCGCGGGCGAAGGAAAAGCAAACTTTTGCATAGGTAGAGAAGAATTAAGTCATCGTTAAGAGTAACTTTATCAATGTGTCGTTCTATAATTCGCTGTGAACTTATGATTCCTTTAGTGTCATAGTTATCAGAATTAATGTAACAAAATTTTTGAGCGAGGAATTTTACTATGCTAATCTAAATGAATCATAATATTGACTATTCAATTTATTCAGTTATTGACATTGTTGCAAAATATTATGAAAATATTATCTCCATTACGTAATTAGTTACCTCCAGGTACACTCAATCTTGAAGCAACATTGCCCCATCGACGTGCAATGCTTCGCTATAAAATCAAACTAATTTAATTGCTCATCATCCTCAAACAGCCCGACAACATTAATCCTGCAAATTTGTTTACCGACTCCGCCCGATCGCTAAACCAGAATAAGCAAGGAAACTCCCGCGCGAATCGACGGGGCGGCAATTATTCGCCAGTGCAATTAAAGAGCTATTTGGATGTCGTTTTGCAGAGCCAACGGCAGGTCGTTCGTTCGCGGCAAATCGAGGCTGAACCGCAGGGGATGCGAGTGCTGAGGGAGGATGTCTTTGGGCCGAGCTTGGGGGTCGAGGCTACTCCTGACGATGCTGGCGACCGCTGCTGTGGTCATCGCGCACCATCAGCGCCACCGCGGCTACTCCCACATGTACTTCCACGACGAGGCCTCTCATAAACTGTCCAACAACATCAGTCGCCTGTACGGTAAGAGTGAATTTTCGTTTTTTTTTTTCGGGGTGCTTTTTGCGGGCTTTCATACGCCGAAATATTGTGTTTCAAGCTCGTTTACCAGCGGAAAAAAATTTTGCATTTAGTAATATGGGGTAGTGCAGTCAATTGGTTGATGGACGTATCTTCGATGATTCATCTGAGTAAAATTATTATTAGTGGTTGGCTTTGTTTTTCACTAATAGTTTTATTCAATTAAGTGCTAATCAATTGTTTGTGGTTGCCCGTTTCATCTCCAAAAACGTAACAAAAACGCAATCATTTATTTTTTAAGTACAGATATTTTTGAATAGCTGATATAAAAAATTTAGTTAATAAACAGCTGTATCGACCAATATTCACCTCGTAACATTTTTTCTTATCTCCCATTAACTGTCTTGCAAGCTTCCACCTTTCCGGCACAGAAGATTTTTTGTTCTTAAGAAATCAGACCTTCGAGTATACAAAAAGCTAACCCTCATAAAGAATTCCACAACTATACATGTATACTTTTACATACACCACGAGATACAAGCCATCTGCGAAGGAAGTTTTTTTGAGTGGGGTCCGACACGATGTAACCTTTGACCGACGCAAAAAAACTCGTAAGAAAGACTCGTTTCCTCTTTATTATTTTTCAGATTAGAAAAAGAGTAAAATCGCATTAAGCAAATTTCTACCGAACGGCTAAGTGGATTTCTTAAATGATTCTCCTTAAATTAACGACCAATATAAATCATTCAGCTAATATTTTTAGCACCAGATAGACTTTTCTATCCAATTTCTACTTAGTGCCTCGGCGAATCCAAATGATTTCCTCGACCAGGAGAGAATCATGCTAAGCCCCTCCTTCGCTTAAAATACGAAAGTGCAAGCGCCTGAATTTTCGATAAATTTCGACTGGATTCATTGGGAAGTCGCAGTGAAAGCGTGCGGGAAAATCTCGTTTCGCCCCCGAGGGCAACTTGTCCTGTAAGTCGAGCTTGCAAGTCCATCGATAAAGCAATCCTTCGGCAATCTGCCAGCGCTGAATATTCCACGAAAGTCGAGGAGAGAAATTGCCCGGAGATCTTGCATGCTGACGATTGCCTTAGCCGGCTTCGACTCTGTACAGGCACTCGGTTTACGCGCCAAAGACGATGCCCGGGTTGCTTTCGCGCGCAGGGAATAGCTGAGCATCTCAGCAATTTCAATGAGGCGGTTTTTGGGGATCGAGTGGTTTTTGCGATTGACGCTGTTTTGCAATTTGTTGCTTGGTTTGTTTTTAATACTTTTTAAAATATACTGTAACTTTTTACTTGTTTTAAGGAGATTATAGAATTATAATTTTAATTTAAATAACATAAAGTGTTCAACAAGTTCTATAAGTATATATCCTTAAACTTTTTATCAAATAGTTGTTTACTTGTAATACAAAATAAAAGTCTTGCTTTCTATTTCGTAAACATAAGAATGAGTTACAAAAGAAAGTAGAAAAGTTTTCTATTTCACATCAGCGGACTATAGAAAAAAGCTTAAACGTTTCAAGCGAGGTAACACCGTATGTCTTAAGTGAATTTCTCAAGCTCCTATCGCACATCGTTTTCATACAAACTACCGAAAAGTAACACCATCTCTATTACAAAATAATCGTTAACGAATCCCCTTCTTCCAGCTTAATTTAACAAAGTACTCGAGTTCAATAGCGGATACAAGCGATCGCCTAATTTTCACCCCTCCTTAATTGCCAGGCGAGCGCAGGAAGCTTCTTCCTCCTCCGTGCGAAATTGAGAAGCGAGCTTTACGTAATTAGCAGTGAAATAAATTAGACGCGCAAATTTTCCCCCTCTTTATCCGAGAATTCGACTCGCTCTTACGTACAGGTTTACTATATGGGAACTGAATACAGCGCATACCGGATCGTTCATTTTCGGGGGTGCGCCGTTGAGTAGCTGTGTATTAAAGAGCCGCTACGTGAGTTGGATTCGTGTTAGACCAACGCAAATTTAACCTATTCCCTACCAATTGGATGCTTCGAATACTGAATGCACTCCGTTGATGCTTGGCGATCCTGAATTTTCCTTGCGTTTTTCCTTGTCGAGGGGGTTGGCTTTTTGGTTTACTTATAAATAAGTATTGAAAACAGCGAGTTTTTAACTGTAATTGAGTCATGTCAAAAAAACTTAACTGTTATTTGCAGGATGGAATCGTGAAAAAAAAAAATTTGCGCGCTAAAGCTGAAAATTGTTTTAGAAAGTAGGTTAGCATTTTTCCGTAAACTAAAATATTTTATAAGATTTTTTTCTTGTTCATTTTTAATGTAGTGAAGTAACTAAAAATGGAAAGAATAAATTTAAATAAAAAAAGTCTCAGTTAAAGTTCTTTGAAAAATTAAGTTTAAAATAATAATTAATTTCGTTCTTTGTTATTACGTTAAAAAGAAAAACAGCTTTGTTACTAATTTTAAATTTTTTCGAAAAAGTAACATTGATAAATTGCCGTTCAATCTCTGCACTTTCATTACTTACGTCCTGCAAACGAAACGTCAAACTTGACGGCAGCGGTAAAGGCGAAAGTAAAATTCCATAAACAAAAAAGCAGCATCCCCCCTCGTACGCACTTTTTCTCGTATATACACCTTTCGCGTAATGTGTCGCTTCGTAGTCCGCAGGAAGCAGCTCGCAAAAAAAAAGCAGTGCAATCGATCAAGTGCTTTGCCCCTCTGCATCGATCTGGTTCGCGCATCAATGCCTCCACAGCTTTGCGCCGCTGAAAGAGCGTGTGCGTAATCAGAGTGGAAGTCTGCAGCGCGGAGTCCGGCGAAACGACCCTTAATTAAAAGTATGCACTTGCGAAGCCCCCGGGAGACTCGTTAGAAAATATCGAATCGGAGCGTCGACCGGAAAATCCTGGCTAATGCGCGTATAGGACTGCCCTGCCCGTCGGCCATTGTCTCTGCCTTTTTCGGTCTCGCGAATTTATATGGAAATTCGCGCACTCACTGTTTCTTCTGGCCGCTGATTGTATTAAGCTCTTACAGATAAAGCGGACCGTCGCAATAATACGGGACGGATTGATTTTGGTTTTCCAGCCGATGTGCTCTGATATTGTTTCGAAAAGACTCGTCGAGCGGAAACTTTATTTGGGCTGGTGCAAAATTTTAATTTGAGAGGTTATTGAATTTCTCTGTTAATTTTGGGGTGGAGTGAGCTGCACTTTTTCAGAGAGGATTTGTTTTAGATCGGTGGGCTAAATTAAAAGTGTTCTTTAGAAAATTAAGGTCTGGTTTGAATTAAAACGACAGACGGACTCTGTGAAAGTAGAATTTTTTAATGAAATTTTTCTTCTTTCGCAATATTCTTTTAATTATTTTATCTATTATAGTATCTTCTTTTTACACAAAAATTTCGTGTACTTTCAATTCCAATTGTCTAACCGAATTTTTTTAAAAGCATACGGTGGTAACACAAAGGTTCGTGAAGCAGAAAAGGCTTATAGTGAAACAACGAATTCACGTGACAGAACTGCGAATGAACGTATATAGTCTTGCGAACTTTAAATTAAAGAACTTTCAATCCTATCCTAATATTTATTTTGTATTAATTTGCATTTGAATTTTCAAAAATTTTCAGTAAACAATAATTCAAAAAAACGTTAATAAATAAAAATTGATATCAATTGATACTTAATTAAATTCGTGACAACTGCATTGCCGCAAAGATCTCCTAGATCGAAACACTTTTCCAATAATCGGAATAGAGCTCTGTAACAAAATACATTAGGATAAATTCCAATTCCCTAAATCAAACAATTCCCCGGCGGGGGGAAGCCGATAACTGCGTATCCTGTAATGACAAACCCGCGGCAAAAACGCAGGTGAAAGGCGTTGATGACCCACTCCGGCCGGAACATTTCGCGACCCGGCTGACAAAACCGAAATTACTTTTGCGTCAGTTTATTTGATTTCTGTTTTTGCATTGCCCTTCGCGCGCTATAACGTGGATAAAATTGTAAAACTGCGCCTCTGTCGATATGCGCCTGTCGATGGCTCGCTATCTTCCTCTTCAGTTCTTTTTTCCTTTCTCTCTCCCTTCAACGGACAGAGCTATATGTACGTGCTCGTTAAAAACGTGACTTCCGAGACCTTTCGGAAAAGTTCCTCCGCCGTAGAGGCACAGAAGCCTGCGGGAAAACGTTACCTTCTGCGTGCGGACTAGTCAGCAGCGAACTTACGGAACGCTGCGTGCTCTGGGAATCGGAACGAGCGGTTTCGAGGGGGGCAACGTTATGGGATGATTATTATTTTATTGTAAGTTTGATAGAAGTATGTTTGATACTCTAAATTTGAATGTAAGTGAACATTTATTTGGAGAAAAAACTATATTAATGTGAATAAACATTCACGAGTTATTTTGCATCAATTTTATACGTGCAAATCGTTTTTTCAAGATTTATTACAGGTTTCTTGCAACAGACCATGAATATGTAATTCTAAAGCTACATCCAAGTTTTGAAATGGAATCTTCAGCGCAGGGTAAACTGAAAAATCGATAAGTAATACACTTTTTCGAATAACCATCTCTCGAATATAATTCGAACGATATTTTGTTTGCATTTGAATTAGACTTTCCATGATATACATGACATGACCCCATCGATCGAACCGTCATAAACTCGGGAAGGCGCTTTATCGAGCTTCGCACTTCATCGAATCGCATAATATTTAACAGCCAGTCACCGATAGTTTTGCTTTCTTCTTACGGTCATATCGACAGCGACTCTTCTACTACTTTTCTCCGGGGGAAATTCTCTATAGGCAGTGGCTCATCCTTCGAAAACCATCCGCAAACATTTGCCAAAACTCTTGGAGCAATTTTCTAGCAAAAACCGCGACAAAAAGGAAGCAAGGCAGAAAAGTAGGAGAGAGGAAATCGAGGAACAAAGTCTCGGGAAGATTCCGGAGGGAACTTTTGCGTATTTTTCTGAGAGATGGGACAAATAAGAAGAAGTCGAACAAGCAATCAGAAGAGGGTCCGTACAAATAAGGAATCGCGTTACCGTTTTGTTACGCGTCCGTTTGCAGCTACATGAAATATATGTATATGTTTCCTTTAAAACAATAAGGCCTTGTTACGATGTTGATTAAGTCGATATTGATTAGTTTGATGCCTGTATCGAAAAGCAATATTAATTTATAGAATTATCAAGTTTTTACGTAAATAAATGTATTTATAATTAGTGGATGACACTTTGGAGGCACGCTAGAGGATTGAAAGTTCATCTAACTCCTCTAATTATGTTGGAAGTTCAAGTAAAATTAATTAATCATATTTAACAGCCCAGCAGTGTGGATTGACATCTTGTTATAAATTAAGGTATTACATTTACAGCTTTCAAAACTGCCAAATCTTTTCTATATTAAAAACTGTAAATAATGAATCTATTATTATTTCAATTATAATCTGAACTAAATTAATAACATGCTTTTACACATCTCTAACAATATTTATAGCAAATGGATCCACACAAAATTGTTACAAAGAAACTCCAAGTTCGACTCAAGTGCGAAACTTGCACTATTAATGTAAATGCAAAGTTCCACTATGAATTTAACGGCGCGGCGTTTACCTTCCGAATTTGCGTAGCTATCTTATCTCAAATAAAGACGAAGCTCGAAACGAAGTTTCCTTGGACCGGCGCATTGATACCGGCAAATAAACGAGGTGTCCATTTTCGAATTACGGGCGAAGATCCCGTGGAAAATATCGCGGCAAGCTGCCAGGGCACGTTGCGCCGCTTTATTTACGTTTTTCCTAGGCCCCCCTGGTAGCCTTAACAAATCTCTCCTTGCCTCTATCTGGGCAGCGAAAATCCCGGCTCGTTGCGCAGCAGTGCGCCCCAACTTTTGCCGAAAGTTCGCCGCTATTTGTATTCTTCAAACGCAACGGGCGAAACTTGCGCTTCTTTTCGCGTTTCTCCTCTCGTTTTCGTCGATTTTTTCGCCCCGTGTAAGACTAATTTCGAGAGAGAGACAGCCGAGCTGCTGACGTCACGTATTACGATTTCCGTTGAGTGCAGTGTAACTTTGCGGGAAGCGCCCCGTTGCGATGTTTGATTGGCCGTAATTGCATTTGCCGTTGGGAATTCGTAAGGCAGGAACGTTGAATTTTGGATAGTTTTCTGCGCTTTTGGATGCTGTTTGATGATGAATCCTTCTGGCATTATCGTAGTGATGATGAAGATTTTAGATATAATTCCTATTATCAAATCTTGAGATTACAGGATAATTAATTAGTTTAAAGTTTAGAATGATAATTTGTATTAATAATAATATTCTAATTTGTATTCTAATTTATGAACTCATAAAAGAATATTAATAACATTTTATTTGAATAGATTTCAGTTTCATTGAAATGCACTTCTTTGTGCGTCTTTAAATTATGAAATTTTCATTCGCAACGAAATTTAATGCCCGCCTGAAATTTTATTCTTCGTCGGTCCTCGACTCTCGGAAGGAGAATCATATTATCATACAAGAATCTCTCTAAATTAATATTTTAATCATTTTTCCTTGAAAAGTGGAATGCATTTCTATTTTCTTTAGAAACTGGAAAATAATTGGAAAAGCTCGCCCGTAAGGCAACACGTTGATAAAAAATATACTCAAGATAATCAGTGATGTCTATATCGAATGCATTCAAATCTGAATAAACGTTACGACCATTATGAGAAAGCTAATTTATACATCGGTCTTGCTAAAATATTGTTAGGGCAACAACATCCGCAATCGGTCTATAATGTCCCCTTAAATGTTTATATTTTTTACTTCTGTTGGGAACTTACTCTTTTATTTGGAATTTAATAATTTTTGGAGAGTTCTCATCATATTTGATGGAACTTTATAAATTGGCAAATTGATTGAAAAAAGGTAATTGTTGTTTTGAGTTAGAATAAACTTTTCAATGATATTTGATTAAAAGTTGCATTTTTGTTTTATTTTATTGTAACTAACTAATTTCCTCTTTATTTACAAAAAGAATCAGCTTAAAGTTATTTTTCGAAAAAATATATAATGTAAAGAGTAGACGTTTTATTTAAGGTTTTTAATAAATTTTCTAAAAATACTTGGTTTAATTGTCTAAGTTCTGCTAGTTTCTGTCGCTATATAATACCCAAACCAGGAGATGCGATGTTAAATAATAAAGATAAAAAAAATATTTATTAAATACATAATTTAACATAATCGGCTTGATTTGATTGGTCAATATAGTTCGAATGTCAGAATTATGAATTCTTTGAACTTTTAAAACCGAATATTGATTTTTAGACGAAAAAAAATATGTAACTAAATCTTAATATTTTGTACAATGCTGAATAATGAAAAATATTCGAAAAAAATTTTGAATTCATAAGCTCAAATTTGAAAATTCAAGTTTCTACATGGCAGTAATGAATTATAGATAAATGAAATTTCACAAAATATGTTTGAAATTCGTATAAGAAATAAATTTCTAATATTCGTAATAAAATTTGAGCGCGCGGAGCGCGCCTGAATGTCGCTTGTAAAACATTAAAAAATAAAAGAATAGAATTGCATCATGCTGGCCATAAGTTATTTTTCAAGTATGAAAAATTTTAATGTTTTTTCAACAAAAAGTAAAACTAAAATATTAACAAATATGCTTGCTAATTTTTACGTCAAAAAAATAAGCTGAATTACCTCTTGACTTAAGAATTTGAATAAAATGTCTATAAAGGTACTATATACGTTCACTTTTTTTTTACTTTTTAGCAATCTCCCAATTCACCGCTTCTAGGGTGCATTAATGCAAACCGCTCTGAAAACATGAGGGTATCGTTCCGAGTGAGCTTTATCGCGGATTATAAGAATCTGTAATACATTGAGGCATCAAAACATATTTAACATAAAACCAAACATTGCAAAATTATGTGTGCTCATTATCTACCCGAACTTGTAATGTGTTTCGCGTGCATAAGTACACACTAAAGTTGCCTACTCTTTTGATTATTAAATTACACTTTAATCAAAAATCATCTTCGAAAATTGACAAACTTTATGCAAACAGTGGCATAAACGTATCTGACAAAATAGAAAATTTTAGCATAGAAGAGGCAATTTCCGCCAGTATAAAAAGTCAAAGCTCCATTATTTTTGCGCATGAAAATCACGAATAAATCGTTGAGAAAAAGAAGGAATAATCGGCATTTGAATTTCAAAAGCTGATAGTTGCTGCCGCCTCTATCGCGGTCAATCACTTTCACGTGGGGAATATGCGTAGATGATCGAAGCGGGTTATTTTGTCATAAACCGGCTCACGCACTAATTGACCTGGAAGGAGAGCGAAATTACACGGTTATCCGGATGATCCAATATATTCTCAATTAAATGTCTACCCGAAAGCTGTTGTTTTTTAATTTTCGTTAATTACGTTTTTGTCGGAGTTTTCGGCGCGCCGAGCATTTTTCCACATTGTTCGCTAGCTATTTATTTACGTTTTTGTCACGCTTGAAATACTTTTGGTGACACAAACAACCTCGGGTTTGCATTAATCTGTAGTCATTTCATATTTAAAAAAGTTTGTAATTCAATTTTTTGTACGCTTGGACGAAGTACATGTAGCATAAGATATAAAAAAAGACCCTTTTAATATTTTCATCATATTTTTTTGAGCCATTTCTCGTAAAACGGCGATTAAACCGACAACATTTACTCGATAATATCTCATCATCTTTCACTATTTCTGGAAGCACTTTGCCCTAAGCGAAGGCTGGAAAACTTGCTAGGACCGGCACTTCATAAAAGTGTAATATTAAGCATGTTATAGGCGGCCGGAACGACGTCTCTCCTATGAGTTCAAATCTTCGGAACGACAAGGTAGTTTTTATAAAAAAATAGTTTTTTTTTAAATGGTTACTTTTTTCTAAATCATTGCGATATTGAAGTTTTTCTCTTGAAAATTTATTACAAGAATCTTTTCACTTACTTAATAATTAAAAGTACAGTAATTACAAGCATTAAATGTGCACAATTTACAACAATGTAAGTTCATAAATAACTTCTATAAATTCGCAAATAAATTTTAGACCTTTTAAGTGGTTTTAACTAGAAATAGAATAATTATATTAGCTTTCATTAATTGACATCCAACTTCAATTCTACAGAAAAAGACAAGAGAAATAATGATCGAAGCAATTAAATTCAGTATCGAATCGGTGAAAAAGAAATAAAAGGAGAAGCTAAAATACCATTAAAAAAAAATCGAAAAACGCTTTTAGAAATTCAATAAGAAACAGTGTAAATAAAGGTTTCCCCTATAAGTCGACTTTTCGAAATCGGACTCGCTCGACTGGGTACTATAGCAAACAAATCTAATCTATTGCTCGTCTAACTTGACACCACTTTTCCTCCATTCTTAACGGAATTCTCATTTTGACAAAGGAAACCCACCCACACTACGACAGCCCGATGCACACGTACGCCAGCTTCGCGCATTTAACAAAGTCCTGCTCCAGACGCTCTATCCATCTTCTCCCGGGGCTCGCAACTAAAAATTGCGGAAGTTTACAACTGGAAAATAAGGTCTCGCCGCCGCAGACGTACGAAATTCAGCTTCCGCGAATCAAAGGCCAGGAACTCGCCAAGTTTCCTCTCGCCGACTTTCGCCGGGCCAATGGATGGAGCACATCGGCCGCCGCATCTCCTTTGCCCGCGGAAAGAAAAAAAAATCCGGCCTCCGGGCTATGGCAAAAAGGTTATATCGGCAAAGTTTCATTTTGCGAGCGGCCGCCGCGCGGCAGTTCATATCCGGGACGCGCGCGACAAACTTTCCCGAAATTGTCTGAAATTTGCTCACTTGGAGTCTCGGCGCGCGCAGCCGTCGATAAGAAGGTGTACAACCCTCTCGCTCGTTCGTTCATCGAGGGCTTCAACCGCGTCTGGCAATTGTCGGCGCGCAATGGAGTTTGGAGCGGAGAAGTTCAACAAGGCAGAGAAACCGCGGAAACGCGTTCCAGATGTAATGTATGTGGCGTCGGTGTCGATGGTTCCTGCCGGTCCGTCTGCTTTCCACACTGACGACACCGCCAGGCACTTCGCTGTTTTGCGTCGCTCTAATGATTTATTCGTTTGTGCCCACTGAAATTTATCGTTTGCAGACTTGTTGAGGAAGAGGTGACACGTCGTGGGGGAGGACTTAAATTATGCGAAAGTGCTTGCATGACAATATCAGCGTTGCGAATTATTCAATTGGGATGTATGGTAATTTCAAAAAGTTTGATAATTCGTTTGAATAAAAATGGCTGAATTTGGGTCGAAAATTTATTACTGTCTAAGCTATCCGTTAGAGTGCTCGACGTAGATTCAAAAATGAAAAAAATCTATCGGTACTTTTATCGCTTAGGAAACAGGAAGCGTTTCTTATCATCTGCAGAGTAGAACTGGGTCGAGGGGTCTCCTCAATCTGTCTAAAAATACATAAAATATGTTTAAAACTTCTAAATTTATTGCATAATTTTATAAAATAAACGCTTAAATTATTATTGCATCACATTATGGATTTAAGAAAATTTCCAGGCAGTCTAAAAGCATCATTTTATCTGCTCATAATTAAAAATCCTTAGATTTCAAGTAGAATAGAATTAATTAGATCAGCCTGAAATGAAAAAACTATTTATTAATTAAAATGTTTTTATTTTTCATTTTAGTGGAATTTCAATTGTATGCCACTTATAATTAAAAGATAAACAAGGTTTTTTAATTTTTAAAAAGCCATTATGCAAGCACGAAGAAGCACTCACCTCTCTCTCCGTCCCGAAAAGAGTTCCCCGTCGCTATCTCAAGATTAAGATTCCAATCTCAAAGCAAAGCGCAGAGAGCAGACGTAAAAAACAAGAAGCGGCGGCGGCAACAAACGAGCGGCTCCCCGATCGATATGGCGATGCGTCGGCTGCTCTTCAAACCTTATCACGCGTCGACGGAGGGATAAAAGCCCGCGTCGCGTGCTATTTGCGCGACAAAGGAAGCCCTCCCAGGCCGGAGAAAGAAATTGACATCTGGCCGATTACGCGCGCGTACGCTCGCGTATATATACGCACGCGGCGCTGCATTTTTTAAATCTTCATCGGGCTAGAGTTCGATGCAAAATGCATTTTTCCGCTTCTGTTTCTTTTTTCCCGGAGATCCTCTCTCCGCGCTCGATTATGCATACGAATTTTTAATGGCCTCGCTAGGAGAGCTTGGATTCCTCTGTGCAGCCGAGCGATTTCCACCGAGAGCTACGGGAGGGGGAGGAGGATTCCGATTGGATGCATGCATGAACGATACCGAGTCTGCGTGTTTCGTTTTATTTAAGTCGCCGGATGCCGGATGTTTTACCGATTTTTATCCGGGAAGCCGGGAGGATTCGATGCTGCGTGTTTTGGGAACGATATGAAATTTGGATTACCCGCGTCGCTCTGGTTTATGGGATTAAGGTTACATGAAAATCTGGAGCAGGAAAAATTAGCAATACGTTTTTAAAAATAGCGAGAACGAAGGATTTTTATTTAGAAACAATTTTTCTTTTATGTACAGAGAGAAAAGACCGGAGACTTGAATACGTTTTTTAAAAAGCAAAAGAAGGTAAGCTCCGGAGAACAATTCGGCGCGTTCCCAGTTCGGTAAAAATCTCCAAAAGACCTGTCGGAGTGTGTATTTTCATGCTCGAACGTTTTTCAATGCCGCCGAATGCTCGTTCCCGGCAGAAAAAATCGTAAAATTTACTCAAATCAATGAAAACTGATCGAATGCAGCCAGTCTCTCGGCGCCGCGATGAAATCGAAAATGTTTCAGCTCGCCTCACCCACATTCACCGAGCGCCGAGAAGATAAAACACAGTCGAAGGCAGGCGGGTTTCCCACTGGCTGCGCTTTAGCCCGAAAGTTATTTCTGCGCGTTTTCATGAACCGCGAAACTCGGGACTCGGTGGCGCAAAAACCGAGTCGACACCCTTCGCAGCTCCTCCGCGAGTCCGGGTCATCGGGTTTTACTCGCTTGGCTTTCATCGCTCGCTGCAGCCTATGCCGAGGCCTCGGAATAAGGAAAACATTCTTGTAAACAAAGGTTTATTCATCGGCCGGAGCCGCGGCGGGTTTCTGCCTAGAAGAAGCCGAGCGACCGCCAACAGCACAATGGCCATTGTTGCCCGGCGCTCCGAGGAAATTTAATAAGGAAGTCGCGGCCCTCTCATCGCCCTCTGCATACACGTACGTGCACGCAGTGGCCTTTTTCAGCCTTTCTAGACCGTTTTCGAAATTTCTCGGTCGATACGAACTCGGCGGGGGTTTTGTTTTGGGGTTTTTTTTCGAGTAATTGTATACGAAAGCGCGGGAAAAGATGTGGAGTGCGTTCGAAAGCGCGAATGAATCGCCGGGTTTTTCTTTGTGTTTATAATCCGCGTGATTAAAACCCGGTCTGCTGGGATGCTAATTCTGGAAATGCGATGCGCATCAGTAGAATTATGAGCCGCAGATCCAGTTCCGGGTGAATGCTCGCAATTATGCATTTGATGAGGGCTTTTGTAGCGGGACATCATAATCAGTCGACGGAATCAGAAGTTGCGGATGTAAATTTTTTTTTTTTGTGCGAGACTCGATTCTGATGTGTTCAACGAAATTTATTTACAGATTTTTCAAAAAAATGTTTGACTATCTCGAGAGAAGAAAATTGTGCTATTAATATATTGAATGAGATGCACATTTTTACGTAAGTCATTCTTACATAAGTAACTTTCGAAGCGTCCTTTCAACAAAATAATAACTAAGTACATCTCTTCAAACTTGGCGATTTTTCATAGAAACTTCTTTCCTGGTTAAACTTCTTCGCTACTTTTCAAAAGGGTTCGTACACTCTTTGTCTCCTAACCTCTGTTATATCTCAACCGTTAAGGACTACTTTAAAACCTTTAAAAGAACTTCAAAAGTTGATGCGCAACAAATATTGTTAATCCATCACACAAATTTATTGTTAATCCTTATATAGATTTAATATTAACGAATCAATTTTCTCAGTTTATTCATTACAATGACACAATTTCTTGGGCTCAAAAAACTTTGTATATTTAACGAACGCCCATCGAAAATTCATTAGCGTCCGGCGCAGTAGAATCATCCGTGCCAGGTCAGACACTTCCATCAATGAGTAATCCGCATTCACAAAAATCAACGCAGCCGCCAAAGAAACTGGAGCGCCGCAAAAATACAGCCTCGGCCTTATGAAGCTGCAACTCGGGATGAAAGGGTTAATACAGCGCGTCGCTCCGCGGCTTAATATCCTATGTAACTGTGCGTGTAAAGAAAGTTTTGTCGTTAGCGAGGAGCGGCATATAGCCGCGTCAACTTAGCATTAACGTGTCTTTCCTCGCGCATGCGGGACGCCTCCAAGTTATTTCCGCGGCGAAACTTTAAGCGGGGCTGATAAATTCTCCGAACATTATTCGAACAAAGGGGAGCCGCGAGTAGGCCAGCCGAACATTATCTAACTTTTTCAAAGATCTAATGAAAGTTCCACTCTCCGAAGCCTAAGCTGCTCTTCCAGGCTTTGCATTTTTGTTTTTGTCGAGCGGAGTAAAGAATTTCGTTGAGTGGTAGGAAAATAAAATGGTGTATCTTACTGGGTTTGTTTTGAAATTTTTAGCATTGCGGTAGAAACTGAAAAGAACGTTTGGCAAATGTCGTAGATTTACCGGGGAAACGGCAGGCGAACTTTTTTCTATTGAATTTAGAAGCGGTCTATTAATATTTAAAATGCGAAAAATTGCTTGCGAACTTGGTAAACGATTTTTTGTTCCGTAAAAAAAAGTTGTTAAACTAGTTTTGTATCGTAAATATTAATGGAGTAGCTAGAATTTTTTACTAGAACTTCTGTACGCTATTTTGGGGTGAATTGTAAATTAGAATTCATGGATCTAATATATTTTCAAATTTTTTTAATCCCATTTGAATTATTTAAACATCAGTGATGAAGATTATTTTGGAAAAATGTATTAACATTTTTTTTACTGGATTTATTGAAATTATGTGGTAATTAATAACTTTAAATAATTCATTCGAATACAGAAAAGCGAATTAAATAATATGTAACAAATATCGTAATTTTATGAATTTTAATGAATTCCATACGTTATTCCTGTCATGTCAAGTTTAATGACTTTAAAAGTTATATGCATCTAATTTTAAAAAGTGGTTAGAATACGCAAAAATATCTAACAATTCGCGTAAAGTAATCTACCATGCTTGTCCAATGTGCAATTATTATTCATTATTCCATTGCAGAAAGGTAACTTTTTAAATAAACTTTAAAACGAAACTAAAGCGTAGCATTTCAGCGCAAAATAAAACCTGCGAAACATGGCAATAACAGTCGAAAAAACATTCCCTCGATTCTCCTTGAACCAGAAAATTTATCTCTAAATCCTCGTAACAATAGCGAAAAACCTTATTATCCGCTTAAACATCAGCGGCAGCCTTAAGGTCCAGCAGTAGCCGTTCGCTTGTCCGGCTGAAAATTGCAAAAGTAAATGCAATGGCCAACGCGTCCTGCTCCTAAACTCATTTAACGCGCGCTTTTCCGGCCGATTAAAAAACTTTATACACGCAATCGCCTTTGTGCGAGCCGGCAATCGTCCGAGTAAGTTTCGGCCTTTATTTGCCCCCGAGAGAGATGCCGACATATCAAAGCGAAGGCTTTGATCAACCGGACGTCGTCGTCGAGTTGTCGCATTTGTTTGCATTCCGGTTCGTACGTTCATTCTAACTCTTATGCTCGAGAGGCGGCCGTTTGCGGACGTGGAAAGGCGAGTGCACTTCATTTTTACGGATATGCAAACGCGAAGTTCCGAGCTGAATGTCGCTGTGCTCAAAGGTGAAAGATTGCGTTTTTCGGCTCGACGAAGTTTAGTGGTTATAAAGTTTCGAGCGCACTTTGCTTTTTTAAGGTCTGCTTTTTTGTTTTTAACGCGTCTTTTATTTACATTACGTTTTATTTACATGAAAATTGCAGGAAAATTGGCTTTAGTTATTTTTCTAAAAATTTTTTAAACAAATTCTTTGCTTTTTAAAAGAATTTCCCTGCAAATATTTTCATAGATAAAACTTGAATTTAAAAGAAAAATTTAATAAATAATAATGATAATACTTATAAAATAAATGCTGAAAACTTCTACTTGTAGACACTACTTTTTTAAACTCTATATTTATAAGTTCTTTGAAATTGACAAAATTAAATATTTTATGATAAAAAATCCTATAAATGCATAAAGTTTATGTAGCGCTTTCCTAAAATTATTTTTTCAATATTTTGTAAAGATAATGGCATACAAATTTTACCAATGCGTTCTAATAAAACGAAATATATTGCAAACTTTTTAAAAATAACACCAATGAAAGTAGTTTAACGACCTAAAGTAGCCGTCGGCAACGTAATATAATTTTTCAAGTCAATATAATTTAATAGATCATAAAAAACTGAGCCTCCAAAGGAAATTTAAAGTAGCTTATCCTTTGAAAAAGTTACGGAAAGGCAGGTCATGAATCGTAATAGAAAAGTGTATACTCGTAAATGACACCCCATCTAAATGGTAATGGTTTATACTCAATAACGACATTTTCATGCGGTATAAAATCCATGTCACAACTTACAAATACATAACAAAAATATGAAAATTAGTTCTTAAAGCGCAATCATGAATTATACAGCGTTAATTCACTTGAGTTCAGAAAGAGGCTGACTCGCAAAAACAAGTTGGCAGCCGTGTGTTTTTGCCGGGCACACATCGTAAAACTTATTAGCGAACACTTGCGCTTTCATTTAGCCGAGCTCTTTCTCGGCGAGCGAAACTTTTGCCTCCTCGACGAGAGTTTTTTGCGTAAACCGCAGGAGCGGCAATCGGACTTGGCTTTTCTTTTCTCTTCTGCGACATCTTTTTAATTTAGCGCACATCCTGGCTGCTGCCGCTGCTGCTCCCAGTTGCGCGACGTCGAGTCACTCTTTATTCGATAACCGCTAAAGAGGTCATCCGCAAATTAAAGTTCCGCTAATTGCAAACTGTTTTTTTGAAATAGAGATTTTTCATTCGAAATTAGCTGCACTTCGCATGAAGTCAGTTACTTGACCTAAAAAGATGCTCGGATATGAAAGATCCGTTTGTAAGGAAATGTCTTCCGGTGAGAAATGAAATATCCTCTTCAAATTAAACATTTCATTATTCTAAAATTTAACGATATTTTTGTATTGCGCGAAGCTTCGATGCCATTTCTGAAATTAATTAATAAAATAAATGATAATAAATTCTTCTAATTTAACCCAAAAATCTCTTGCCATTTATAAGAATTAATCTTGATTATGGTTTCTTGACAAATGCTAACAACCCTGATCAGCAAGGGGGTGATTTTTCGAGGCAAACGAGCGGGGAGAAAAAGGTAGACAGTGATGATGAAGTCGCCATCTTAGCCATCAAACTCATCGGATGCCTTCTCTCTGACATCCAGATCACGAAGATAGAAGGTACCAAAGGTTTACGATGTTGCGGTCATAGAAAAAAGTAATAACGAGCAAGCACGTGCCTACGATAAAGCTGTTCAAACGTGAAAAAAAGAGATGGAAAGGAGCTTACGAATAATTGATTAATGTTGCTTTTATTATTGGATGCCAAAAAAGTAAAGTAGTAGGAATTTTAAGTGACCTATTTTATAAGATAACGGACTGGACTTTTAATTAGAAAAATAAAAGTAGATAGATAAATAATCAAATGAGAAAAAGTCGTGAGAAACTATTAATTAGAACCATTTGTAAGAAATCTTTCAACCGCTGAAACTTTAAAGCCTACTTTTCCGCGAAACAAAAAGGAATATCCACTTCCCAAGAGCCCGAGAAGCTCTTACTTTTTTCCGGAATATCATCGAGGCTTTTCGCAAATCTAGAAGTGCTTGAAGAAACACAGCGATACACGGCGGCAGAGACGCGGGCAGGAGCTAGCAAAGTCCGACTTCAACTTGAGAGGATCATAAAAGCGCGAGGGCGAAGAAAAACGACGGTACAAGACGAATAGGCATCTTTCGCTTTGCCCCGCTCCGTCCCCCCCCCCCCTGCCTCGTAAAACAATGCGAGAAAACGAATGGTCCTTGCGCGGAATGTAAATTTATTACGAAGGCAGGCGCGAGCGGTAGACCTACTTTTCACGAGAGCGCGGTCCCCTTCGCATTATCTCCTGCGGAAAGTATCAGCGGTGCTTGAGGCATTTAGCGCCTCGCGGAGCAGCAAAGAAATGGTCGCTGTTTTTTTCGAGAGGCTCTAAGTCGATATGGATTTTCTTGGATTCTGGGGAGATTGATAAGGAATGATTGATTGATGTGGGCGAGAGAAGTGCTTGCGAATATGTATGCGATACGAGGAATCTTTTACGATCCTTTGTGCAATTCAGGAATATTCATTGCGAAATATTAATAATATTTAATGATAGCAGAATGAAATTTTGAGTAATATAATGTGAAACAGTACAATAATTTTAATAATAATACTTTAGTTTAATAAATAAACTACAATGATTCCGAATGTTAATTTAAAATTTCTATGTTAAAAGAGCATGAATTCCAACAATTTTAATTAAAACATAAGCTCGGTAAAACCTGCAAACATTCACGAAATTCAACTGTACACGATGCTTAAAGCAGGATTACGCTTACTGTATAAAAAAAAGTTCAAATTAAATTTTTCTCACTAAATTTTAATTTCACCCCCCTAAATGTTCAATTCGCCTCAAACTATTTCGGCAAAAATAACTCGAGCAGATTTTTCCAATTATCATCCCGTCATATTTGACAATCCTCTGCGGTCCATTAGGCTCGCTGAAAAATACCCTTCCGCTTCTGTCCATCTACGTCCGAGTCGCGTGCTGTGCTTGACGAGAGCAACGGAGAAAAGGGAAGTAAGCGCAGTGAAAGGGATTTCGTTTTCGTAGTCCGAGCGCGTACTCCATTGTCGGGAAATAAGAAGCGCGGCTGTTTTCCTTTCTCTTCTCGTATTTGCCGAGTCCGCTGCACGTCGGATGGGATTTGTTAATATTTTTTTTTCTACCTTCCGAGTTTACACGTTTATCGAATTAAGATCCGATTAGTTTGAAGTTACACGCTTGGAAGATGGTTTATTGCGGAACAGGTTTTCTAAATGAATGAATATAAAATAAGGGAATTTTTAGAGCTATAAGAATGAACTATTTATTGAGGAATGGAGACTTTGTATATGTTTACAATCTGTAAAAAAGTTATTTTCAGAGTAAGGTTTTATTTTTCGAGGAAGTTACTTTATTTTTATTTCGCGGAAGGCAATTAAAAGAGCAAGTAATCGAACGGAAAATAAAGTCTGAAATTGTTTTCGTAATGCTCAAAATCACGTTATTATTTTTCGAAGCTTGAAAGCGAAAACTAGGCTCGCTAACTTTGTTAAATTTCCATGCCTTTCCAATCAAATTGGAAAGCGAAACAATTGCAGATAAATAAAAATTGAAGCAAGGCAATTTAAGCGGCGCTTCCCATTCGACGGGGACAAACGTCGGGGCGGGCAATAAAAACGCTTCCCTCTACAGCGATTCCGTAAAAAAAAAGTCCCGTACAAGACATTAAACGCGATACACCCACTTGGAGCTTGCAGGCTCGCAAGCTCGCAAACGAGAAAAATATATAGCCCTCCTCGGAAGATGCCTAATCCTTTCTTCTCCCTTTTATGCGGAAGCTAATTCACTCGGAGATTCGCTTCCGCCGGACGCGGAGACCTTTCATGCTCGCAGCAGAATCGGTAGGAAAAAAAGTTCCTCCGAGCGCGCAGCCTACATTTATTGCCCTCGTCAGCCAATTACGGTTGCTCTTTTATAGCTGCTTCTTCCGGAGCCCCTCGATTTCCGCGAGGCCTACCTCTCCCCCCCCCCCCGCCCCCTCTCTCTTTCTCCTCGTAAATTCCACCGAGTCTTTCCGCCCCGCCGAAGAGATGAATGCTCCGCTCGCTACCCGATCTCTATGCTTGATTAATGCTCTGCGTAAGTGTGCGTTGGTGCTCAAGTTGGCTTACTTGACTACGGCTGGAGCTTTGCTGCGAGGAACAGCCGCGCCGCATTATAATTTGACTGCTTCCGAGATGAGCCGCTGACTTTTTATTGCGAGCTAAGAGCATATCTCGCAATTATTTTGGTTAATTTTTTTTTAGGGCCGTTTGATTCGGGTTATGTGGTAGTATTATTTTATTTTAAGAAAATAGAATAACAAAAATATCAAGTTTTATAAGCTTTTTAATTTGAATTTTTTTTTGTTTATATAATAAATCTGCAATTGTTTTATTCTGATAAAATGATTTGATTACACTAATTTAATCTATATAAAATAAAACTCAATGAAAGTAATATTTTTACAACTGAAAAATAATACGATGAAAAAAGTTAACAAGTTCGTTATTTTTCAAAAGGATTTTAATATTCTCAAATTATTTTTCATTTTGTTTTGCAACAAAAAGTGAATGACACCTAATTTAAATATTTTTATACCAAATTGCGATAAAAGCGCATGATTTCAAGGTTTTATTGTCGATCGAGCAATAAAAATATTATTAAAGCTAAAAGTACCATGCGAAAGCTTTATATACGGAAACACATATTTTACTTGCTCCGAAGCTGTTAACTTTTCAAACGGAGCAATTTAGATCAAATGCGAAAAATAAAATGCAATTTATTCTTTCTCATTGAACTCGTTTCTGCCCCGGAGTCCACGTGGCTCTCTGCAAAAAGCATAATCTCAGCTTCCATTAGAGTAAACAGTAAAATTAAAATAAAGCAACGCTATTCTTTAAATAATTAGCCAACTGAACAGATCGATAACTCCCGAGCTTATAAAACGTGCAGCGCGGCTGTGTATTCGCGCAATAAGCGGGGGAATTGAATGAAAAATAATAGGAAGCCTTTATGAAATGCTAACTGTGTATTGCGAGCCGAAAGTGCCGGCGCTCGAGTGGTGCCGAGTGTTTCGGGTTTATGGGGCGCCGGTCCTGCCAGCCGCGTGTGCGTTTTATTGCGCGGTGATTTAAGTAGGGCGGCGCTGCGCCTATTTTCAAAATACGCTGCATAATGTCAACTTATTGCGGGTGTAATTATTATTCATAAAGCTGATTTTATCGCTTCGCAGAACGATATTAATCATGCAATTTACAACTTAGCGGTTTAAATGTTACTGTTGGGTAAAATCGAGTTAACAGCCGTTAAACGATTCTACGTATTCAGATTTTTATAGTTTTTTTTTTTTTTTTTTTTATTCAAATGTATAAAAATTTGATTTGCTTCAATTCGTTATTGAACGTAGATTAAGTGTTTTATTGGGCCCGTAAATAAATTTACGTACCGTTTTATGAAAATTTTTTATTCGTAAGATAATTTAAGAGATATTTCACTCAATAATCTATTTTGCTATTTTATTTTCTTAAAACTAAACTGCCATTTTATTTTCTTTTCCGTGAAAAATTCAGTTAGCGTCGCCAGATGGTTATCGGAAAATGACCGACGATTCATACAGCGCCTCACGCATGCGGATTGCATAAAAAAAGAACACAGCAGTGTCGAACGAAATCTACATGACAATTTAGACCGACTGGGTCGGTGGAAAAAAGCAAAATTGTGTGTGGACGGTTCGCCAGAAAAAAAGTGACAATTGACGTTCAGAGAATTTAATGTAGGTCATTTGTTTAATAGGCTAACCACATGTACATAATCGACGAGAAATTTTTTTTACGCATGAAGTTACAAGAAAACTAGAGCGGAGGGAAAATAACTGTGTATTCTACGTTTCGAATTTGAGTAAATGGGGCGCTCGAAATGATACAGTTTAACGCAAGCAATTGGAAAGTTTATTTTGAACCGAAATAATTGTTTACATTTTTTGATATTTTCACATTTACTTGTCCTACTTTTAAAATTGAATTTTTTTTTTTAGAAAAATCGAGAACATCGCAACGAATCGGTGAGAATGGAAAAGTTGGATAGATAGTTTTTGGGGTATTATGGTGTTGCAATATTTGCGCTCGGTGTAAAATCACTGTTGCTCGTTTCGTAGAGTGATGTGGCGATCGATTGATTGAAAGGGTTCGATTGATATGTATAATTGAAAAAAACTGATTGGAAGAATCACTCATGCAGAATCGAAAGGGAATCTATGTATGCTGTATCAATTGATTTTTATGTTATTGTCGGAGTGACTTTTTTCGAACACAATTTTCTTTTCAGCAAAAGAAAGTATATTAGTCGAACAGCAAACTAGATATATTATAAATTGTAGTATTTCAATTAATTACTAGTAGTAGTAAATATTTACGATATTATTCAATTATGTTTCAGGCACTAGATACATTTCAGGGTCAATTTTTATTCTGAACAGATTTTTTTTCTAAATAAGTAAAAGCTTGTACTAAATAATTAAAGGCTAATTATAGAATATATTTATGCATTCAAAAATGAGTAAAAGAATCATTATCAACAGTGTTGGATTCTGACTTTAAAGACGTAAAAGTATGTTAAGTGTCAACGCGTCGATTCCGCAACGCGCTTGCGCCTTAATAAACGGACTTTTCTGCAACCGTTTTTTATATTTTTTCTCGAAAATATAAAACACCTTTGTTGCAAAAACGCATAAAGTTTCGTGAGAGGTCTTCGCTGTCGCTTAGTGCGTAGATATGTTTTTACGTTTCTGCTGAGCTACTTTTACGACTTCCGTCAACAGCTGAGAGGAAGGTTTACACAATGGAATATGACGTTTCCAACGATGATTATTCAGCTATTATGTTACCGGGTAAAACGTACACTTTCATCATTCAAGAATCATAAAATTCAAGAACGGAAATAAAGATTTTTTTATGCGAAATTAGCAGGATGCACTTAAAACTTCAAAAGCTCATTTTAAAAAGCTCTTTCACTCTCAAAGAGGGGCGGTAAATTCGCTTATTTCTAATGGGCAACTTAATTTATCTAACTATTTTTATCTATTTTAGTTTTGCAATTAAAACAAGTGATTGGTGATAAACACCATTTTCGCCAGACTCTTTAAGCTTTACAGGGTCGGCATGGCCCTGGTTTAGTGGCCACTTTTTTTTACAATCTCCATCTGTGTATGTGTGTGGAATCAATTACATTAGTAGAATGTATATACAAAGGTTTCCGATATTTCTGAATATGAAATCGTCATCAGAATTTCTCTCCGATTTTTGATTAATTAATCTTTTTTATTATTTAATTTCGCTTGCCATGTTTGATCCGCCATCTTAATCGTAAAAAATTTTCAATCTTTGACTTTATATTTGTTATCAACGACATCAAAAACTCGCAAAACGATATTTTTGACGTGTTAGTAAAAATTAAAATATTTTTTTTGTATTTTATTATATTGGCCAAAGTTCTCCAGACCGGCCTGGACACTGTAGTGGCCACTTGGGGGTAAGGAGTAGTTGAACTTTACATGTTGAGTCTATTCATAAATCAATTAGTCACAACTATCATTAACAGAAAAATCCCGGCCCTGTAAAGGTTAATCCAAAGAGGGTGACGTATTATTGCGAAACGCACTTAGGAGAACATCCGTCTGCAATGACGTCAAAGACGTTCGACACTCATTGTCTCCAATATTGCTTTAGGTGTCCACCTCTTTTTCCTCGGCTCAGATTTTCGTTCATCCTCTCAATTTCTCATTCTCCTGCACTTTGTTTTAGGGCGAAGGATCAGGCCCAAGCCCGCAATCACTCGGCTTCGTCGAATTATTGCCCCGGCTTTCACTGTCGTATTTCAGAACTTCCAACTTACCCTTTACTTTCCACTGCTTTTAGATTCCGAGAAGTTTCTGTTACAAGGAGTAATACCGAGGGATTTGATTAAATGTTTTTTTTTTTCTTAAATTTGATGAAAATGTATTTGTTTTTCTTCGTGCTTGGTATGTATGCTTTTAGCAAACCGTTCCACTATCTTACGAGGAGGTAATGCTTCCTTTTGAATTCTTTTTCGTTTTACGTTTTTGGTTTCTTTTTATTTTTTCGCTTTATGACAAACGAACTTTTTCGCGTAGCTTTAAAAGCTTTCAATCCAATCGTCGGTCTGTAAATAATATTTTGTATTCTTCTACCTCATACAGAGTAACCGAATAAAACTAATTGAAGCATTTTATGTAGTACACAGAAAAATAGTATTAAAATTGAATTGTACAAAGTATTTATTGACACGATCGTTAAACTTAGTTTCATTAAAAAAAAAAACGCTTTGAAGTTCCCCACAAAAGACATAAATTTTAATTCAAAATGTCCTTTATCTCATTTCACATTCTTCTGGTATATTTCTTTCGCATTCGCTCTTTCTATTCATTACGTTCCCTGCGCAAGTCCGCTGTACTTCGACTCTTCAGCGTCACTTCCCCTCCCCTTTCTTTTTTACCTGTCTCTCGGGCGCGAACTCGGAGTGTAGTCTCAGCACAATTGAGTCAGCAACGGGTGGGTGATTTCTTCTCTCTCTCTCTCGCTCTCTCTCTCTCTCTCTCTCTCTCTGGTTGAAGAAACAGCGGCGAGAGATGAGGTCGAGGCGCGTCAATGAGCAAGAAAACCGAGCGTATCAACGCGAGCCTCGTTGCTCTGGGAAAGTCTTCGACGGGAAAAGTCTCCGACACCCGACGAAGGAAACCGCAAAAAATTTACGGGAACGAAGATAGCGGGGTGGCTCGGGCCGCATTTTTACCCGCTGCCTTTTTGCCGCGGCGCGACAAACTTTGCGCTCGCAATTCCATCTTTTTACCTCGCGGGAGACCGTCTGATTAGCGTTTTATGCGACGCGTCATTTCGGTGAATTCCGGTTGGCTCGAGTAAAAAGTAGATTAAAAAGGCGAGAATCGAGTGCTCAAATACGTTTAGTGGGTAGTTAGTTTTTTTGTTGCGAAATGATGAAAATTGGCGCAATCGTTAAGCTTTCAATTTCGGGTTAAATTTGACTTTTAAAGTTTAAAACGTATAAGGAATGCATAAATATTGTAATTCGATTAAGTGCGATATGCCAGTGAATTCTAGAAATTCTACTAGAAATTCTATTTAAAAGAAAACAATTTATAAAATTTTCAAATCTATTAATTATAAAATTAATTTAAATACAACTGATCTCCAATCTTTACACGATGCATCTAAATCCATCAACAGCAGAAATAATCCACTGCATCTGAATAATCATTAAATAAATACAAATTCTTTCGAGCCCGCGGAAACATCATTCATCGTAGCTCACTTAACCTACATTGCACTTTGCGCGCTCGTTAAATTACGAAGTCTGCTGACAGCGTTGATTTCTCGCGCAGGATGGCGCGGAAAAGCATTCCATAATCTCGCTGCGATAATTGGAAGAAACAATCTGTTGTAGCCGAGGGCAAGTTTTAAAGGTTCATAATTGATGGCGCTTCGAGTTGCTCGATGTATGCGCACTGCCGCGGGTAAGTTATTCCTCCTCTGTCCGTTCAAGAATTGCTAAGCTCCGGAAACTATGAAATAAAGCGTTTTAATATGAATTCCGCAGACTTTTTCCATAGTCTAGACTAAGCGGAATAAAATGAGTGAATCCCCCACTCGCCTATTTTTACTCCAGATTTCCCAATCGGATTACCTGGAGGGGCAGAATTTCAGCTGCTTTTCCATCTTTTTTCGAGAGCTACTTGCATACCCATGCAGAACATACTTTCAGCAGAAAATATTCCGCTGTTTTTATGATCTGTGACGGGGAGTCTTTAAGTACTTTGTTAGAGTTCGTATATCTCTGGATTGTGGATACCAGAAAATAGTAGAAAGTCGTGTGCCTTAAACAATATTTATTTATTCAGAAATGGAAGGACGATATAAAATAAAATTAATAGCTAGCTTCGTTACTTTTTAAGTGAAATTTACGGCTTATATAAGTGAGATGAGATGAAACTAAGATCTCGTAATTTACTTTAAAACCTTAATGAATATCTGATTACTGTAGTCAATTGAATTCCACTTAAATGTAGTGCCTATTTTCTCGCCTCATTTTCTCTGAAAGTTTTTGCTTCAATTCTCCCAGTCTAGAATTATGTGTCATTACTTGTGGTACTTACTTTTCTCGAGTACTTGATCAACTTTACTTCCTCTTGATAATATATCGCGTAGTTTTCAGGATTTGTTAGAGCTTACTACGTCTGAATAGCTATGTGTTTTGGATTTTCTGACTTTCTTCCTGATATTTCTCAACCGACAAATTTTGTGGAAAAGAAAAAAATAACTGGCCTGAAATATTTTTGTATTAACAATTTCATAAATATTCAAATTTATTCTCCGAAACAATTTTAAAAAAATAATAATTCAAACGAAAGAAATAATGTAATAATACATTCCGAATTTCTAAGCTACATCCGGTTTGGTTTTTCCCGACTCTTATTTTCTCCAATTATAGTAAACTTTACTACTACTTCGGAAGAGTAGCCCCGAAGCCTCCGCCCAATGCACATCTGCATTATCTCGAAACATTTATCTCAACATCTCATGTAATATTCATAAAAGCGTTTGTAAATAACTGGTTCATTTTTTCCCATCCAGCGGTCTTTTTCTCTCCGCGGAGTGCAACTAAGTCACTTTCCGGTGGTAACCTCGTTTCAGCAAAGAAAGTACACACTTAAAAGAGGTATAATGCACAATAAGGTTTCCATGCATAATTTATGAAGCCTCGCGCGATCTCCCGCTCCGCGTCAGTGACTCTGCCTCATCCTTCCTCTTTTACCCGTTCCCCCTCTTTAAGCCTCTAAATGCCCCGCGCATGAATTTACCATCTCATTGACTTATTGCTCTTCGGCGCGATTCATAATTGAGACTTACAAGTAAATAACTTTTGAGAGCTGCCGGCTTTCGGAGCAATTCGTTTTTGCCTGACCTCTAAGGCTTTCCAGGACTCACGGAGGCAGGACGGATGCTGATAACGTACGTTATAATGATGCACGGCTGAGTTGTACTTCAAGTTTAATTGTCTGGCTCTAATTTTGAAGCGAGTCGCATTAAAGTGCGAATTCATTTTTGGCTTTTTTATAAAAAAAATGTTATAACTTTAAATTTTAGTTTTTTTTTTTTTTTATTGAGATTGAAATATATAGTTCATTCGCAGCTTCGATAGTAAAATCTCTTTATATTTTCTAGTACAATATTCCAGGTGTAGATAATTGTTAAATATGAATGTTACATTTTTATTACTATCTATTATTAATAATGGAAATTTATTGAAAATATCTTTCTTATTGCTGAATATTTATTTCCCGAAATTTCGTTTTCATTTCTATATATTTTTTTAAATTTAAAAATTCTTTTCATTCGAGTTAGAAATGTCGAACGGACCAGTTTATCGTCGCCTTTTTTTCAAAAATGAAAAGATCTCATATTTGATATACGGTCTACAAATGCAAGTACGCCTTTAAATTGAAAAAAGAAATCGTACTCAAAATTCTGAAATCTACTTCTCCCGAGCTTTCGAAGCATTAATCCATTCCTTAAATTCATTTATCGCCAGACGTGATTTTGAATACCGCGCAGGGGGCGCATAAAGGCAGATTTTTTACAGCGCTCGTAAACCAAGAGTCCGAGAGACGCGCGCTCCTCGACTCGTATACGATCTCCGCTCGCTCATACATTATCAAAGTGAAAATATATAGCCGATGTGGATTTGTCGCGCCGGAAAATCTCGAGTTTGTCTCCGGGGAAAAGGCGCAGGCTGCAGCAGTCGCGTCCCGGAATCGCTGCGAACACGTTCCCTAGAGCGACCCTAAAACAGATCCGAATTGGAAGCGTGACCGAAGTTTATTGCAAATAGTTGCGATATAGCCTCGCGGAAATTGAACGTACCGCTGTCGCTGTTCCTTTGGGCGTCTGCGGGATATCGTGTGTGTGTGTGTGTGTGCGCGCGCGCGCGGGTGTGAGGCGCGAGGAGGAGTCGATTAACGGAGGCACAAAGGGTCAGTTTGGCCCACGGTTTTATCCCCTCTTCGTTTTGGACTTTCTCCCAGATGCCGGGCTATGCGAGTTGCGGTGCACATGTATGTAATGGCAGCGGGAAGGGATAAACAGGGAAACTGATGAAATTGGCTATTACTTTTACGTTGCTGCATTTTGCTGTTTCAAGTTTTACTATGTTGCAGGTTATTCGGGTTAGAACTTTGTCAATGATGCGAATTCGAGCGATTTTAGTTTCTCGGTTAAATAAATTTTTCTATACTTTATTCAGGAGAGCATTCTTTTTATTCTTTTTATGCTAAAACAATGAAAAACTAAGGAAAACAGTAATTATTTTGAATAATCTATGATTTTCATATAAGAATCAAATATAAACGAGTTGAAGTCTAATGAAATTTAGTTCACAATTTAACAAAAATTTTCTTTGAAAGAACCGGCAAATCGTGTTATCGTCAACAACTTTTACCTTAAACTTATTTTATTGACTCTGTGAAGAAGGAACTTACGCGAAAATATTACATTACAAGTTTTTCTTTTACGTATTTCTTATTGTTTCTTGAAAATGTTATATTTCCGAGAAAAACTGTATACCTAGCCCACATTTGAAAAAATATACACTTAATAAGATTTTTATTCTTCTCACTTTTTTCCTGGAAATTTTTGTTCTTTATTTCTTGCTTATCACCTCATTGGAACAGAAACCAAGCATTCTTATACTATAAATAAAACTTCGCCAATATTATTTTGATATTAAAGGAGAATATATCTTTATTCTTAACAGAAGAAATAAGATAGTTTCGTCTATCGTAAAATTTAAAAACAAGTCCAGAAATAGGAGTTTTTTTTAAATATGACCAAAAAAATAGACTTATAAAAGCCAATAAATATTAAATTCATAACTTATACAATTTTACTTAAAAATTATAACAAATTTAGCCACTTAAGCCAGTCAATTCGAAGTAAACGCAAGCAATCTCCACATTTGACGCCTGCTTTTTCTTGATTTTACGAGGCATGCTCGTCCAGAGAATTTCCGCGCTCGCATACCCACATCTACACATACGACCATCCGCACATTCGGACGGGAGGAATGGCTGAGTTCTCCAGGTTGAAAATCTTGAATTTTCCAGCCACTGCGCCACTCCTGCCGGATATTGCTCCATTGACTTGAAAGAGAGAAGTACGAGATCCAGGCCAATCTCGAGGTGGCTCGCGCATTTAAAAGAAGCCACTCCGTAAGGAGTCAAGAGTGGCCGTTGATCATTTTTAACCTCTTGTACGCCGTCTTCTGATTGAGACCTTAACAGAAAACAGCGGCTTATTTTTAAAGCGATATCGACAATAAATATTTCTACGCAATAAAATAATATCTTGCTCTAATTTTATAATACGAATTTGAATGTTAGACATTATAATTTGAAGAAAAAAAAATTGATTAAGTATGATAATTTTTCTAAAAATATTATTATTGTAATTATTTGCATATTATAAATTTACAAGCGGTGAAATAACATTTCTTCGAATAGTTGTAAAAAATGAAGAAAAATATTAAAATTAAAGTGAAGCAATATTGGAAAAAAGTTCAAAAATAAATCTGTCACTTAAATTCAATAATGGAATTAAGGAAATATTCTAGAAAGGTTGAAACTCAATTTAAAAACAAGTTATAATTAAACAGATTAAATACAATTAGCGAATTGCATTTTTGTACAAAAATGTAAGATTAAAATAATAATTCAAAATTACCTTTTATAAGTAAGATTAATTTAATGTTCACAAAAAAAATCTAAAATTTATTAAAGATTACTTTTTCTTATGCCTCCGATGATATATGAGAAGTTGACGCCTGAAATCAGTATTCCATGGTTCGCGTAAGGCATGACGTACGGCGGAACGTCGTTGCGCTCGTTAAATCCTGGCTTTTACTGGTCCATTCTTTTTGTTGCGCGGAGTGTTTATCGCAGTCTTTGCAGGCCAGTCGTGAATAGGACATAAATTCAGCATTTTTTTTTCTTAGGACGTCGCAAAAGCTGCGTTTTCTTTTTTTACTGAAGATGTTGCTTTTTTTGTCATATTTTTTATTACTGGAGTTAACATCATCAGATTATACTTTTAAGGGGAATCTTTGGTTCACTTACCTTTATTACTTGTTTCATGAGGTAATTACCACTAATAGAATTCTAATAGAGAAGTAGTCTTTGAGCCGTGAAGTTCAAGTAGTATGAGTCAATTTTCGCCAGCCTTAAAATTTAAGAGATAAAATATAAAATATAGATTATTCAGTTATTTAACATTGAACAAAATTATTAAAATGTGTTTAATAAAACCTTTATAATCAATTTTTTATTTAAATTTTTCGGGAAACGCGAATAATAATTTTTTGAATATTCAGAGCTCCGAACGATGTAAAGCAGTTGCAACTTGAGATAAGGCTCTTACGTTCTTTTCTTTTTATGGATGAAAAATGTTCAAGAGTTTCTAGAACGTAATTCAAGAAGTAATGTAAAATTGGGAGGAAAGGAACGAAACTAACCAAGGAGTACTCAAATCTATTCCAAAAAATTTAATTTCAATTGTACTTGAAATATAAATTTTTCTTTTCGTCTTATTTTTGTATAAACCTTCATAAATTTGAATATTAATATCGAACATTTTAGCAACATAACGTAAATTTAGTTCATTTTCTGCTGCATTTATTTAATTTTCAATTATAATGTATAAGCACTTAATTTTTTTAGACAGAATTCCCTGCTTGTTAACTGAACAAACAATGAAAATCGTGTACTTCGCGCATACAGATTTAACATAAAGTGCGGTTCAAATTCAAATCTGCATTAGGTTTTCTTTTAAATTTTCAGCGTACATTTGCATTCACGTATGTAGCAAATTAAATCATTAATTTTTAATCCTTTACTCATCCCAACTGTCAACGATTTAAATCAAGCCGAAATAATCGAAAAAATTTCCTTCTTCGTCAAAGTTCAGAAGTAGGTTGCACCTCCTTCTGTGCGCATCCCCCTTTGCGAAGTATCAAAGGTCAACAGCTTCCAGGAAAGTGAAGTGGGCCGAAGGAAAACGAGATGGAGGGCTATAGGTGTGACACAAGGCTCGGACTTGCTAATGGAAAATCGCAACTCTTTTGTCGTGTTCCAGAGGACTTGAGAACCGGTACGTACCAGCAGCAGCTCAGCGGTCCTTTGAGGGTTCCGCACCTGAGGCATCATCACGTCGCTCACAGGGGTCCTTACTTTGAAAACGCCGAGGGCCAGGAGATCAATCGGCTGCATAAGGTCGCCCACCTCGGCGACACCGCACTACTCGACTGCCGAGTCGCGATGCTTTTCGAGAAAACGGTAATTATGCATGAAGATGAAGCCTGAGAGATGGTAATCGGATTTCACGCTCCGCCGGCGACCGGATACAGCTGGAAACGAGCCGCTGTCATTTGATAGCCGCTACCTCCAATCGATAATTGACTTCTCTTTTGATTCAGTCTTTTCTGTTACTATTTGAGTCAAAATATTTTGAAACGCTCGCGTTTGTAAACTGAATTTTTTCTGATATTTTTTTTTTATTAATACAGTATTCGTTATCAAAATATGCGTTGTTTTAAAATTATGGCTGAATAATATTTGTGTTAAAGTACGAAATGTAAATAAAACGTTGAATGGGAATGAAACGCGAAAGAAATAAATTTCGAATTAGATTCGTACATTAATCTTGAATAAAATTTGTTTTACTTTTATTCGAAAATATACTGTTCGCAAATATTTATTCAGAAGTTCTTAAAAAATCAAACCAATATTTGTTTATATTATTTACTTTTTGTTCGCATTTCCAAATTTTACAGACTCGATATTCAAGTTGTAATACATTTAATAATAATAATTTGCATATGATTAATATTAATATAGTTTTATCGCTGAACTGTCAATTTTCGTTAATACAATTCATTTATTGTAATGCAACAATAAAATCGGATTTCACAATTAAACGCAACTTAATTACGCAAATACGCGATAGAGGCTATTGTTCAAAGTTCAGTTTTCCACTGCACGTTGCCAGAATATCGGTCAGATGCAGGTTTATTAATTTCTACTGTTTGTTACGTACATAGTGTAGATGTTCCGATTACTGCTTGCACTCCTATCACTGTGATTATAATGTATAACGTGATAATTGCCTACATTAAATGATTCGACAAACGGCTGTATTATTCAATTATATTACTCGCTTATTTTTAGTAATCTTTTCGATTTTTTCGCGTACTATTTCCCCGTTTTTACACGTCTATATCAAAAGCACAAAATATTATATAAAATTATTTATTTATTTCATTATTTAAATAAATAATATATTTCAGTTTTCTAATAATGCATTGAGAAATGTATTTTTCGGTCCAATTAATCGTTCCCGTTTTTAATTTATGCTTCCTCCTAAAGAAAGCTTCGTGATAGTAATTTTTGGAGTTGTTCGAAAAACCTGTTATAATTGTATTTTAAGGTGTTAGTAACAAAAATAATTGGTTTTTGGAATATGTCTGTATGGATGTATGTGTCTGTGTATGTGTGAATTTCAAAAGAATTTTTGAAATTCATCTACTAGTTTTTGTTTTATAACGATTTTAAATTATATATGGTATCGAGATTATATATATGATATAGTACAGTCATATTTTTCTTTTTATTATTTTATTATGATTATTTACATTAGTTTCAGCAATATAGTTCAAATTAAATATAAAAAATTACTTTTCTTTTGTTTATAATTACTAGAGAAAAGGTAACACCAGGTTAAAATGACCTTGTATTGAACATTATTTTATTATACGACTTGTACAAAGCTTGATTTAGCCCGTGCATTTTTAAGCAAGCTTGCTCCAAATCGAGTTTAGCGTATATAGTTCAAAAAATTCTGTTTTTTAGGACTATAAATATTCCCATAATAAAATTTTTATTTAAATTTTGTTTATTTTTCATTAAATTCTAAAATAGACGTTTAAAAATAAAATAATATAAAAATAAATAATTTAGTTGTTAAAATCGATTGTTTTTAATGAATTTTGAAGATAATATTGGAACGAGGAAGCTAAGTGCCAATGAATTGGCAGCGGTTTTATAATATTAAAACTAACTTCCACATTGCATTGCATTTAAAAATATTTCCCAGATTCTAGCTTGTCAACTATTTAAAATTTGTTTTAACGCACCATTATTTTTATTTAGGTGATGTGGGTACGGCAAAGTCCAGATCAAGCCCTACTGACTATCGGTAATATAACTCATATAGAAGACCCACGCTACTCCGTGAGATTCAAGTACCCAAACAACTGGCGACTGGCGATCTCGTCGGTTCAAAAAGAGGATCGCGGTTTGTACGTCTGCCAAGTGAATACACATCCCCCCAAAATGCTCGTCACCAACGTCACCATTCTAGGTAAAGATAAATTAAGAAATTATTATTTTAGACAGCCTTTTGATGGATAGGTTTTTAAAAAGTAAAGTTGATAAAAGAATGTTGGAATTAATGGTGATTGATAGAATTAACCTGATTGCGAAATTATCGAGGGCTTCGCATTTTCGATAAAACAGTTCGAAATCGGAAAGTGGAAGCTAATCCCACCAATTATTGAAAAAATTTTATGTCTAGGTCACTGCATGAAGAGCCGAGTTAAAAGAATAATCAGATGAACTATTTTTTTCTTTGTGTCCCGTATCAAAAATATAAAGCTCGCACTTCGATTATCGTGCGAATTACTTTCTTTTTTCATATTTATTTATTTTAGATTGAAAATTAAATTAAATCGTATACTTTATTAACATAAAACCTTTAAAAGAAGTTAGGCAAGCATTAATTATACTTTACCTGTTAAAATATTCAAAAACAATAAGAAGCGCATCCTTCTTACTTAGTTTAATTAATTGAACGAACAAGTATCCGCGACTTTCGTTGGCAAGCTTACTTTTCGAAGGAAAAGAAACACAAACATTTTGATAAAGTGGTCCAGACGCAACTCTCCCAAAGAGAGAACGGAAAAGTAGTTAAAGGCGCAGTTCAGTGATGATATCAATAGGAAAAACAACGTTTACCGAAAGAGTCATTAGAACTAGCAAAAAGCTGTGAGAGGCTAAAGGAAAAGCTCTGCTCCGAACTACTTGACTCTTATTCATGACGCTTACATTGAGTTGCGCGTAACTTTTCCTCGTCACTTATTCGTCAGAACTTGGCTTGCAGCGGCAGAAACAGAAGCTGGCTGTCTGCTCGCTCGAAAGTTGCGTAAAAAAAGAAAAAAGTTCCTCGTTAATCCGTTTAAGTTGCCGGAACTTTTGTCGCCGTGCTGAAGCCAAAAGGCACAAAGCTACTTTTTCTATCTCGGCCTTGCCGCTTGGATTTACCATAGAATTTACCGAATGTAGAGTTTACGAATATTTTTGGCTCGAATCTCGTAAATTTATCTTTTTTGAACACGTGTATGTGATATACATGCATTAATGTAGAGGGTTTTTTTGAGCTCATTTTAATGGAAATTTTAATCGATAATACCGAGATACAATTTTAAGACACGATAGAAAGTGGAAGTAAAATTTTAATAATAATTTTAATAATGAAACTTCTAATAATTAATAAGCTTCCTAAAAAGGTCCCTTGGCATTAATTGTTCGATAAAAGTTTGCTACTGGAATTTGGAAACTATAATCCTGATTAAATAAAATTTTAATTGAAGATTAATTTTAATTAAAGTTCTTAGATTCTTAGATGGTGAAGTAATTTAAGTGAGACTTTTGGATCTGCTATTTATCAATCATATTAAACCTGAATGGAAAAAGCTATTCTTATCGAAATTAAAAATATTAACATATTATTATATTAAAATGTTATGTTCCACGGAAGGTGCAACTAACAATTTATTTTTATGTTTATTAATCTAAATTAATAACTGGTAGGGTAAAACCAATTACGTCGCCATACGGCCTACGTCGCGTGGAAGCGAAATTGTTAAGAATCGGGAAACGGTCGCGCAAGTAAAACTAAACGCTAGTATGTTGGCTTGAACACAATTAAATTTTATTTGAACAAAATATACGTCTCTCGCTCCCTTAATTATTTTCTTTTATTTAACTGAACACGGTAATTAATTCGCAACATATTAATTGTCTTACTTTAGAGACTGCTAGCGATCTAGCTTTTTGATGATCAGCGATCCAGCGGAGTTCCAGCGAGAGCTGACAGTCGGGCGCTCTGCGCTACTTCCTGGACTTAGCAGCGGGCACTCGTGCTCCTGCACGATCAAACGGTTGGCCGCGACGGGAATATTCACCGTACGACACTTCGGGCTTTTCACCTTTTACGCGATACACAAATCGAATACCTTCCGGAGGTTTTGATGTTAAACGATGATACACGTGGGAGCGCAAACAATAATCAAACTTAATTAATAGAAAAATCGGATCAAACTTCATATCGGACGCGAGAACTATAACACTAAGATCGGAAAACTATTCTAAGTCCCTATGGAACTGCAAAAACTAGACGTGGTTTTCGACGTATCGGGATCGAGACCGGAGGCTACAACTAAAGGAGAGAGAAGTTTGCACTTCATGCAGCACCTCCGTTTCCCCTGCATTAGACAAGGGAGAGGGAGGTCCTCTCCTGACCGGGCGCTATGGTTTTTCGATGACACAGCCTTCTCGTGCGCGCAAGGCCAAGCGTCAACGGCCTGTAAGTGCAACTCAAACGCTTTCCTATACGCGCGCTTCGGGCTTAGTGATTTCGAAACTTAAACTAAATCGGGCTTATGATTATAAGAAGTAAAAAGTAAAAACATAATCATTTAAGATTAATTGCGCTTAAGTAAAAAATAAAATATACGTAACGTAACATAAAATTTGCTTCATTCTAGAGGAAGCTTTGTGACAGTAATTTTTTGAGTTGTTCTAAAAACCTGTTGTAATTGTATTTTAAGGTGTCAGGAAGAAGAAATGATTTTTGAAAAGTATCTGTATGAATGTATGTGTGTTTTTTATTTTTTATTTATTTTTTTTTTTTTACGAGGGAGTATGGGAAATTAACTTCTACTAAAATAGACATAAAAATAAAATAATAATACAAAAATAAATAATTCATTAAATATAGAATAATTTGAAATTATGTTGTTAAAATCGATTGTTTTTAATTAATCTCGGAGATAATATTGGAACGATAAATTAGTTAGCAGGAAGCTAAGTACCAATGAATTGGTAGCGGTTTTATTAAAGGTATGTTATTTTGAATAAGTTCTTTGTATTAAGAAGTAATAACATAACCTATATCTTTTCAATTAGAATTATAATTACGCAAAATTAATAACAAGTTGTATTTATTTTCAGCAAATTTGCATTAAGTATAATTTGAGAATTAAATACGTTCATATATATTTTAAATTATTAATCGTTTCATTTCTGATAAATCTGTTTAATTTATGCATAAATTAACGTAATTCGAAATCTGATGCAAAATATGCATTACAAAGTATAACCAGACTAATTCCATTAACATTTTTTACTACTAGATTGACTTCAATGGCATAATCTAACTATTACGTTTCAATGCTCAAATAACAAAAGAAATGTTCTAAATGTACTAAACCTTGATACAGTTGAAGTAATAAACTTTTAAATAAATAGGGGAGACCCGGGCAAGACGGACCCCTTAAGGAAAATCGAATAAAAAATGGATTCAAGAAAGAAAAATATAAT
>JAWWEO010000009.1:23712419-23727659 GCA_035582975.1 Ormyrus labotus | reverse complement strand
TAAATTAACTTCGTTAACCGAATGAAATTACTCTATTAATTTGACAGATTTAGTCTGTTATTTCAACGGAGCCTTTTGTTAAATTAACAGTGCGAATTTGTTGCTCATATTTAACAGCGCGAATTCGTTGGTTCGACTATATTTTTTGTTCAGTGTAAAAAAAGTTTTTGCAGTAATTTTAATTGGCGAAATGTTAACAATGGAAAAATTAATAAAAAGTTTTTGATCTAATTTTGCAAAATAAAATAATAAATCAAGTTTAAGGCTTAATAAACAAAATAATACACCCTTGCATGCAAAAAAAATGAATTTATTTACTTCGCAGATTTTAGTAAATCCGTTGCGTAAATGCGTATATAGTTAGAATAAAAAATATTATGATTTAAAAAATTTTGAATTTATAAAATAACTTCAATAATTTTTTTATAAAAAAAAAGTTATTAACTTTCACTTTAAAAAACTAATAAATCCATTAATTTAAAAACAAGAAATTTCAAGCACTAGGTTCATTAAAAACTCGCACAAAAAATTATCCTTCCAACTATTCCGCATTTATTTCAACACGAGGCATCGGGCTTCCGTAAAACGATTCTCTCGTTATAAAACCATCTCATCTCAAAAAAATTAAGCCAAAAGCTCGCTTTTTCTACAATAGTTACGTTCAGCGAGCTTATTCTCGTTCCCACTCGACTAGAATTATACTTCCCGCATTCAAATCGAGCGCGATATCCCCTTCCACCCTCTGGATAAGATGCACTTCAGAGGAATGAGGTATATAAGGAATTCATTTCACTACCCACGCGTGCTCAGAAAAATGAGAGAGAGAGAGAGAAAGAGTGAAGACTCATCGATCCATCGCGGGTTAATGAAAAAGATGGTCAACCGGAGGGAGAGGGATATAAAATATGAAAGGAGACGCAGTGAGAAAGACAGGGTATATGCGGAATGACAAGGAAGAGAGGATCTATGAATTAAACATCAGGCCGTGTCCAATATGAACGGGGCATAAAGACCGAGACGACTACGATGCCGGGAGAGAGAGAAAGAGAGAGAGAGGAAGAGAGAAAAATTCAGGCGAAGCAGAGACGGGGAAAAATTTTTTCTCTCTCTACTCTGAATTCCCTTCAGAGGCTCTTCGCTCCTTGCTGGTAATCTCCCGCTTGGCACTTTGGCTCGCTCTGTTCCGCCTTTCTTTCATATACTTACTTGCGATAGACGCTGTCCTGGAAATCGGAGGCTGCGTGTCCATTTTCAAGGGCATTAATTGCATTCTTCTGCTGGTTTCCTTCTTTGTTCTGTATTCCTTTACGAAATAAATGTCACCTCATTTAGCGCTGAGATTTACTTACATTTGTAGGGGAAAGAAATTGAATGTTATTTCAAGCACTTTAGAATTCTGAAAGGACACTTTTCAATTATTTTTAAAACGTTTGTTATTCTGAAAAATAAGTAAGCAGTCGTTTGCTTTAACATTTTAAACTTCTCGTAGCACGTAAAGTTTTCTAATTAGTTCGTCTTTTCCTCCAGAAAATCTCTTTTAGGTGTTCTTGTTGAAAAAAGTGAACAGAACGAGGATTGGAAGCAGACGGTGAAATAATGAAAAGGCGATTTTTTTAATTTCTTGGATTTATTGTGTTTTACTGTAAAATGATGGCTTTATTTAATATTTTTTATTCATCACATGAATTTTATACAAGTCAATATTTTGTTTTAAATGATTATTAACAGTAAAGCCCGCTTACCGCTGACGGGCTAATCGAAGGTGAAAATATTTACTTCGTCTTCTTCTTTTCCATGTAATTTTTACGATTAGGATTATGACCATTTATAAACTTTCTTTTTCTTTTAACAAAAAACATAACAAAATTACGATGCGTTCGCTTTTACTTTTACAATATTGTTATTGATACTTATCTATCTAAAAGCCATTCACTCGACTTCCGGACGGAAGGTTTTTTAACTCCCATTCATTGTCTTTTGGATTCTTTCTCTCGCACACACACGAATATTAAATGCAATCGTCGTACCTCCGCCATTCGCTCTTCGTGGCTAATTATGAACACGTAGGGACGAACTACGCGAAGTGTAATACACAGCTAACTTCTGGCCTCTCCTTTATTTCTCGATAAATCGTTTTCTTTGCTCCTTCAATTATTTGAGTTCATTAGTTCGCTTTATTATCGATATTTCTGAGTTTAGTATTGTTGAAAAATATAAATAACATCTTTTACAGTTCGCGCCTTATCGCTCAGTATAACGCGAGGCAATTTTACTTATTTTTTTTTGCGTAGCAGATTTCTTTCATTCTTTTTAACCATTTGAAGCAGAATTTTATTCATAAATTACGACTATTCAGAGTAGAAAACAGCTTTTTCTTTGAAAAGCGAAAAGCGCATCGTACTCTACGAATTTTAAATGAAACTTTATCTTCGAGGACTCGCGAGTTTTTTTTTTTTCTTTTCAACTCTCCGTTTGAAAAGTTTAATTTAGTCATTATGAACTCTTTAAATCTTTTATTTTAGAAAATTGCTTATTATATAAATTGAAATGTATGCTTCAAAAGGTTAATATGAATAATTTCATTTTAGGTGTAGCTTTCAGAGTCGTAAAAGATTGTAAATAAAAGAACAGCGTAGATATTTACTAAGGCTCTCTAAAATTGTAATTTTTCAACTTTTTAAAATAATTCTTCAGTGAGTATGCACATTGTTACTTCATTTTAATTTCGAGTCTAGCAGTGGACTTTTCGACGCTAAAGGAGATGCTCAGTTTATGTCGATAACATAGAAATTGGTTAGTAATGCAAAATGAATACACTATGTCTTAGTTTTTACAAGATATTTTAAAATCATATAGTATATTATACATGTTAATTTACTTATTGAAATATTTGATATATTTTATACAAAAAGTCCTTACATTTTACTGCGTATTACATGCGACAGCAGAAAAACAACTGCAATTTATTTTTATTCATCGTTTAGTAAGTAGATTTTGAACAATCTATTCTTTCTCTACAGCATTCCAGAAATCAATCAAACATTTACAAAAATCAAACTTACGTGATCAGAGTACAGTGTGAAGTTGAGTGAAATTTAAAACCATAAATTAACACTTGAATCTGAGCTACTTTCTCTCAGAAAAGAGGTGCACATTTAAATCGCCTTTTCCCGGAGGTAAACGTATTTACTTCATCTTGGACACACCCTCGCATTCACTGTACTCCAACCTAAAGAACACAGGACGCTCAACAATTGCAGAACGCTGAATACAAAGTCCAGAGCGAACATGTGCGCGTGTGGCAGTGTACTTGTACAATAAAATGTAAATGTGCGAAGAGATAAACAGCCGGAGCTGTCGGGTCGGGGAAAAATGAAGTTAAACGTGGCGTCGCGACCGCTGGTCCCTTTTGTCCATAAAAGAGTCAGAAGATCTCGTGAAAATTCTAACAAACAATTAATTTCGCCTCCGGGAACTTATTTACATCGAAATGAAACAGTACGCATCCTTTAAAGCCCAGTTTTTTGCGCTTCGCATTCATTTTCCTTAACGATCTCCCCGACTCGCGATCTTCATTAATGAAAAATCTAAAGTACATACGTTTCTCTAGATGTGTGGGTTTTTCCTTTCGAGCTTTTAAAAACGTATAACCTTATCCTCTATATTAACAGATTACATGTAATATTTACACTTTTTACACTAATAATTGATATATCCTGTTTGCCTCTTTTTATCGTACTGTTTTTTTACTATTTCCGTTTCCGTGTCGATTATTATGTAATGCTCGAAGCCGGCTTTTATTCTTTGCAGCTTATTTCTTGTTTATTAATGGGATTTACGATAAATGAAAATTATTGATGAGGAACGAAACCTCGATATATCAAGGGTAACTTTAATTTATTAAAAGAGATAATTTACGAATTTATTATAATTTCTCTAACAAATAAATAACATTTTTTAGATTTCGATATTTGTATATATAACATTTTTTTTTATTTATTTGATAAAACGAAAATCAATTCCGAACTGGCAAAAGTTGACAACTCCGATCAATTTTAAGAAGAAAAGTAAGTTTGCAACTATTGCTTTATGCAAATAAAAGTACGGACTGTTGGCGTTTGACTCTGTCTAGCTCGCAATTACTTCTTTCTCTTTCAGATCGAACAGTACGAAATGAAATGATTGCGCTTTGAAATTAAATTTCAAAAGCTTTTGAACAATAGCCTGCAAAGATAAAGATAATCAGGGCGTGAAATTGCAAAACTGCACGTTTAAACTCGTTTCTATTAGAATTATTTAAATTAATTTGTAAATTTTTGCGTTTAAATCAAAGGAATTATTGACTCCACAAAGTAATGACGATATAATTCCGGTATTTTAACGCTATATGATCGTTTTAACCGATCATGCCGGGTAATTTCCTCGGGCACCGAGGAGTCCGAAAGAATTCATTAAGCATCCGCAAATTAAGGGCAAAGTCGATCTCGCTGTACACATCGGAGCTTCTCCCCTTTTGTTCTCAAGAGCTTCGTGACCAGGGGATGGGCGCGACAATCGAGAGAAAGGAGAGGCAGACAAGTCCCGCGCGTTTTAGCCCGGAGAGAGAGAGAGAGAAGACAAATTGGTTTTCTTGTCACAGCGCTTACGCACCCCCTATCCTTCTCTTTGTCTTCCTCTCTCTTCTTTTTCGAGAAAAGCAAAGTAGATCCCTGTCAATATTGGGAGGTCCGTTCAAGATTTATTTACAAGTCTTTCTCGGTTCCTCGACAATGAGTTACGATGGCTCTTTTATCTCTCGAAAGCCTTGGCCACCTTCCCGAGTTCTTTTGCTCTAAAGGCACATACGAATTATCCTTTCCTTTCTCGCTTCCGAGTAACGAATGTAGCTCTCCGAAGGAGAATTGAATCTTGTTCAGTTTTTTACCTGGCCATTTTATTTTCTCGCTAAATATATATCATTGATAAAACTTTAAGTGAATGAAATTTTGTTCTAATAGGATATTTTTAATGTTTATCGAATAACTGAATATTGTTCTTTTTTTAAAGCAAGTTTTGCTTCTATATATTTAGTTCACTCGTATTTTGGCAAAAAACAAAATGCAATCTTTACGAAGTAGAAGTGGAATCAAACTGGCGCAAATAAGTGAATAGTTTTTTGCAGAATCTGAGAAAAATATTGAATTTAGAAGAAATACTTTATGACATATCTTTTTCTGTAAAAGAAAGGGAACTTTTGAAGTACAAGTAGAAAATTTCTTTACGATTTTGAAGGGAGTGAAATCACTGAAAGAAACTCAAACTCAACTTCAAGTTCCCTTATCTTATATCCAATGAACTCTTCCCCTTAAAAATAAAAGTACCCTTTAACTTAATAACAGTATAACGCAACCAGTGCATTTTAAATAAATAAGTAACTGCCTTTCGAACAATGCAAATCGATAAAGTCGTTCGAAACGGCAGAGAACAGCGCGAGCCATAAAGTCTTTGAAGTGCCATTCGAATCCTCGCGTTTTTATTTCCAGCTCCAAGGTGTACCAATGAGAAGTGGAGTAAAAAATAAAAAAATTGCGATAAGCGATTCAGCCTGACGTATGTCCGTCTCTGTGTTTCTCTCTTTAACGCGCGTTATACACCTTTTCTTTCCTTTCACGCGCTGGATTATGTGGAACGCTGCTGCAGAAAAACTGGCAGCGAAACAACAAGCGCGTTCGACTCGCGCGTTAGCCGTAATCCGTCGTTGAAAAGGTACGTGCCATCGATGACGCAGCGGCTTGTTAACGCTAGCATACACGGGATATATATACACATGTATAATATGTATAAGTTTATATATAGAAGCGCGTACAAAGCGCTCACTCCCTCCCCCTCTCTTTGCTTTTATAGCTGTGTGCCGCTGCGCGATGCGTATAAAAAAGATTTCGATGAAAAGGTATTTTTAATTCTACCGCTCGGATTCTTTGTGCGGCAGGAGGTAAATTAAGTGTGCTTTTAACAAACCTTTATTGGAAATAATTTTTTGTAATATAGTCAAGATTAATACGTAATTATTTTATTAAATTTCATTGTAAAGCATAAATTTGTATTAATTCATGTCAAAGATAAAATTATATTGCATCATTAATAAAAGGATTATTCGTCCAAATTCCTTTTTAACCTAATTACGTATAAATCAGCGCAAAAGCTGCTTTCTACAATTAATAACACGCGAAGGTGGAAAAAAATCAATAAAATTAATTATTAAAGGTACCATAATTGAATTAAAAGCTCACGTAAAAAGCTTGCACAAAATTCACCCTCCCCCCCAGACATCCAACACCAAAGCGAGAGCCCGTCCCCAAAAACCAAGACCTCCTCATCGAAATCTCTTTGACCGCGCCACTCAGCGATAAAGAGAGCCGCAGCGTCTTGCGCAAAAGCCGCTGGCAGACAATGCGTCTCTTTGACGGGCCGCGGCCTCTATTAAAGTCACGACGCACATTGTTTCCCACCTCCTCGACGCTGCCTCTGGTTCGTTCGCCGGGGTCGACGGCTCGCTTCTTCATCTCGGCACGAGCCAAACGAGGATGAAGCCGAGAACGAGCAGCAGCCCGGAACTGCTCAGCTCGATCCGCGGATGGTTCAGGCTGCTCGCGCGGCAGTGGTGGAGCTCGGCTAGACTTTCTCCTGAAACAAAGGCACACTGAAAGATTCTGTATCGGCCCGCCGCTGGATATCCCGGTTGACAGCTGCGAATGGGGTTGGACAAGATTCCGGGGATCTGGGAGCTTGGTTTATGGCTGCGTTGAATTGAGGCCTGGTGGTTCTTGGGAATAAGGGATTTGTAAGGGGAGTTTTTAAAATAAAAGATGGCGTGCTTGGAAAATCTTTATAAATATATCTAAATAAATTCCGCGTTTTGAAGCATATTTTTATCTTGACTATTGCTAATAAACAGCTTGTCTTTTGCGACTTAGAAAACTTGTTTTTAGTCGTTTTCAAACGATTAATTTTTCTGTTCTCAGAATTTTGACATAAGTTTGATTGTTTCGTCTGTTTTCCGCTTCAAGTGAATCTTTATTTCTTGCCGTTTTATATTGCAAAAACTTTTCTTTGTAGTTCAAAGTAAATATAGCTACAACTTCTCGGCTGGAAAAGAAAGCAATCGAAGTCGAAGTTTAAAAGTGCGACTCAATACATCGATTTTTCTCTTCATATTTTCTAGCTGTATGTAATAAATTTCATTATTTCAGCACTTAAGCTTTCAGTTTGTTTTAAAAGACTTTTTATTCTGCGTTTAAACACACTTTGTATTTGGTTCAAATTTTAAAAATAATATTTCCTGAACAAAATATTCAGGAACATTAAAATGTTATTTATCTCGAATTTCTCGATATTTTTCTTTTTAGAACACCAATATGTTTTAGAGCTAGAAAAAGTAAAGAGTTCGAGTTTATCTTACTATATGCGAGAAAAAGTTTGATTTATCTTCGTAGTTTATGCTTGTTACTGAAGTGAATAATCCAAATACTCAATTCCAAGCGTCTGGTGCATCGAACCTATCAAAACTTTTTATAAGTATTCAAAGCTTTAAGTAGAAATCAATATTTCGTACATCTTGTTATCTAATTTAAGAGTAAGATTTTCATAATAGGCACTAATCTTTTTTATAGTTTTTATCAAATTAATTTTAGAAAATGCATTATTACTTTGCGGACAAAACAGTTTTCTATTATTGTAATTGATACGTTTCGATGTTAGTTCGTTGACGACCCCATTAGATAATAGCTTGTTGCAGGTAATTATTAGAATCCGGTCACAGTTAATGCACTCGCATGGACGCCCCATCTTGCCTCGAAAGACTCATTTGATTTAATTAACAAATTTCCATTTAATTGCAGTTTGAAAAGCACTATGTTAAATTAATACAAGTTACAGAATAATTATTATTCTATAACGGATGATAATTATTTCTCCCCGCAACTCCTCAACGTGAAACAAGTTGCTAAAAATTATGCCTGCACCACTCGCGGCAAAACCCTCTAAAACACTAACATTTACATACTTACATCGCGCACCCCAAAAAAAGCAAGACTAATTAGCAGAAATGAATGCTCAACACCGTTTGCATATACAACGCGTATTTAAAACCAGCAGCCGCAACGGTCGAGCCGTACATCTCGTCGTAAGCAGAAACAAAAACAGAAACACTCGAGAAGGCGCGGCAAAGGAAGAGGAAAAAGAAAGAAAATCCGACCCGGGCGGCATGACAATGTATAACAAGGGCGAGAACTCGTATGTGCAGAGGTGCTCGGGGAGGGAAGTAGGCAACGATCCGCATAAGGAGGCTCATTAAACGCAGGAATTCCATTTTCACTCACCATTTAAAACGTGTACGTGCACGGTGGCCGGCTGGTCCGGCATCGTCGTCAGGACGCACGTGTAGTTGCCGCTGTCCGCCGGTCCGACCCTCGCTATGCTCAGGGTGGAGTTCGCCCCCTCTTCCATTAGGTTAGTTTTGACACTGAGGGCATAAAAACAGAATGGATGTGTCCGTGAGAGAGAGAGAGAGAGGAGAGCAAAGTGATATTCCAGAGGCCGCCCCTTGCATTTAGCCAACGGAAAATCCTGGGCGACCGAGCCTCAATTGTTTTCGCGTGCGTGTGCGTCCTTTTATGGTTTACGCGCCATTACTCGGAGTGTTATTTTTATTACCGAGTGCGGCTAATCAGGGATTTCACTTTTCACGCTGCTGCTCCACGACCATTGTGTGCTTTAAAATATTGCGCGAATTAAGCTGATAGGAGCCGTGCAATATTGTCAAAAAAGAGAGAGCGACCATTAAGTTGATGGGAATCGGACTTTTTTTTCTCGAGTGGGTGAGAATTTTTATGCGCGATAACTACCTTTTTTCTATTGAAAAAGTTTGAATAGGTCGGCTAGTAAGTAACTGTTAATTGGGCGAGAAACTGCTAGATAGATGATATTTCTTCCGAGGCATTATTTTTATAAAGGGGATGAACTTTTTACGATTCTCTCTTGATATTTCAATATACATTCTTTGATAACAGATCAAGAGGATGCGAATTCAATAATAAAATTCGACCTTTACAACGGAGAAGCTGCAAACTTTCGAAAACAGTCATATAAAGTACGAGATGGACTTTCAATTGACTTAATTTGTAACTTAAGATGGGAAAGTCGAAATTGCGAACTCGCTTCATGACCTCGCTTTCTTTGTAAAATCTCTCAGCAAGCAGTAGGTTTCATCAAAGCCACAAACCGTCCCCATTAAAAGCTATGAAATCTTAATTTACAGGAGCAAAATGTACTAACCTCGTTTGTACCGAATTGCTCCGCGGAAAGTAGAATAAAGGACTTTTTTTGCAGAGTCAAAAAACAATAATTCACAAATATAATTCAAGAGAAGCAAAAGTAATTCATTAACGCAAAACATTCCTCCAGAAACGAAATGAACAAGAAGCAGAAACAAAGCCAAAATGCAAGCTTTTCTTCCTCGCAACAGTCGGGGGGGCAAAGATTGGCCGCGTTGACCTTTTTCTATCCACAAAGCGTCTCCTCTGCCTCTTTCACTTTCTCGGAAAGTTTAATTGAAAAAGTTCGCTTTGCAATTCGCCTCGTTCATTATCTCTCTCTCTCTCTCTCTCTCTCTCTCTCTCTCCCCCTTTCTCCGCAAGTGGTTCAAGATAGGCCAAGGTGTTACTTATTGCGCGACTGCTCTCTTCTTTCCGAGCTTCCGAGCTTTCCTTTCTCTTTCTACACGGGGGCCGAGGGCACATAATGCCCCCCTCTCTCTCTCTCTCCGCCGCTTGTTTATCTACTCGACTTGAGTGCCAGCTAATTAAGTTGAGATGCCCATGTCGCGATAAACGTTACATTTACATACGCTTGGCGTAAATGGCCCCGGGCGTCTGCGCCGAGTCCCTATCCCCGCGCTCTCGGCCATTGAAATAATTCAAGGCCCGGTAAGTGGCCCGCAATTATAGTTTTATATATGGAAATTGTCGAGTGTCGAGAGCTTTATTTACGATTTTTAATTATGCATGCTCGCAAGACTCTACTTCACTTTGCGGACCCTCCCAGCCGCCAGGAGTATATACGCGTCGCGCGGTCTGAATTTATTAAACGCTTTTTCAGAAGCTCCGGAGAGAGAGAGACAGAGAGAGAGAGAGAAACAGAGAGAGAGGGAGAGTGGGAGCGAGAAGGAGAGAGGGAGGGAGGGAGGAAGGAAGGAAGAAGAAACAAGAACGCGGCCTGGGCGTGATTGCGAATTATGCGGTTGTATGGCTTTATTGTCCGCGTAATTCGTTCAATTAGTTTTAGTGGCAAGGATGCTTATGTTTTTTACGGGGATAGTAACGCGAGGATTTTTTTTAATGAGAAATATAAAGCAAACGACGAAATTATTTTTTTATGAAATATTAATATCATTTTGAAAATCGAATGGTTTTTCTGAATCTTTTATTTTAAATTTTTAGTAACTTGGTAATTTGGCAAACAAACGATATTTTCAATTATTTACACCTTACTTGAAATTAAATATAAAATCAACGAAAATTATTTCTCAAGCGCAACCACGCCCAGAGCCCAAGCAGAACTCCTCGAGAGCTCGTGCATGTTTAAAGAGGGCCATCGATGCGCCGTTTACGCCAAACACAGAGACACCAGTCGAGGCGTCTGCAGCAGCGATGAATTTTCCTTCCATTACTGCAGAGCAAACGTTGTTCCGCGGCCCGCGAGTGCATTTCGAATTCTTACCGTCGGTGCGGCTTGAAGGCGTAATACACACACGACCGAGGCGCACACGAAAATACACACGGCTCCCGCGCGTAAAAGGCCTCGCTGCCGCATGGGTTTCGCGCGACACGTCGGAAAGAAGAAGATGCCAGCCCGCTAAAAAAGCCGAGTACGAAGAGAAAGGGGACGGGCGGAAAGGGCGAGACAGCTTTTATTGAAGAAATGATGATTATGGCGTTAGTTAAAAACGCGTTCCTCCGCGGATTAGTGTAAATCTTGTTTGTTTTATAGCGCATTTAGGCTGCCTTTGCTCGCGGACTTTAATTTATCGGCTTTCATGTTAATTTATGATTTTTCAGATAAAATATAATTTATTGTTGCTGTTACCGGTAGTGCTGTAGTTTATCAAAGTAAACCCAACGAAGGTAAGATTGTTTTTTTTTTTTTTTTTTCATTTTGACGGTTTAAAGACAGTATTTCACGTACTTTGAAAAAATTAAGAAATTCCTTTTAGTAATAAAAAATTTATCAGAGGCATAAACTTTCGTTACTTAACCAAAACATCCCTTTTCACGCCACGAGCTTATTCAAAAAATCGTTAACAAGAAGATAAACCGACTACTTAAGAACAATCTTCATAGTTAATGAGTCTAAAAATTTCTCTGAAATTCTCTCAGCAACAGCAAGAGCGAGGGAGAGAGAGAGAGAGGGAGTATGAAAGATAAAGCGATAGGAAAGCAGCGGGAAGTCTTGTACGAAAACATGCATGCGAGAGAGAGAGAAGCAAAGTCGTGAAGGAGGTGAGTGTACATAGCGTTGTACATACACTAATCCTACTTACCGTCATTACCGTCTCTCTACCGCTAACTTTACTCTTAACCACACTTACTACCTCCTTTCCCAACTCACCCCGCTTCTTTTCTCCCCTCCTCCCTCTTATGACTGGGTTAAAGTCACTTTCCGCAGACTCGCGACTAGATTTGTTGACACTGGATTATAACTTTGCAACGGCGACCATGGCTTGATCGCATTTCGTTAACTCCCTCCCCTACCCCATCTCTCTCTCTCTCTCTCTCTCTCTCTCTCTTTGCGAGAAAGCGAGCGAGATACTCGCGAATTTAGCGCGTATGTAGCCGAGCAAACTCTTAGGCCGAGAAATTACTTTAGCATGTAGTTTCCTCTCTGCAAGCTCGCTGCAGTTCCGACACCGACTCGCATCGACTTTGTCCGTTTACCCGCGCGCCCCGTTTTGTGCCAGTCAATTTCGCCTCCACCTCCGGTGATACCCGTCGCAATGGCCGAGACATGCACTCGGGTAAAGCGTTTTGCAACGACTCTGTTGGCTTGTTTTGCTCGAGTTTATCAGAGATGCCTTGCTCTGATAATTTGTGAAAACATTATCTTCCAGCGGGGCTACTCGCATGTTGAAGTAGCGATTGTTTTTAAGTGGAAATGTCAACGTTTAGTCAGCCGTGCATGATAAACGATGTTTTAGTAATGGTCCTTTTTAAATAAATTAAATTTCGAGAGATGAATTTGGAAGTATTCGGTAAAAGGGATTTTAGCTCTGCTACAAACTGTCACTTTGAGAAATATTGCGTGCATTCAACATAAGACATTAGCAACCGTGTTGAATTAGATAATGATATCATCTGATGCCGGATTAGGTAATTATAATCTGTGTGTGAACGCGCTTCGGTAATTTGAACCAAATCCTATAAACGTTACCGAAGCACTCAAGATCATGTCAGCATCTGCTTCGATTATTAGACATCCTATCGATGTACTGAAGACAATAATCATTAGAGCAAAGTGCATATTAAACTCTATATTCAAGACGAATACCACGATTTTAATCTTAACTTTGATGAAAAATTTAGCAAAAAGTGATTTTTTCGACATTCAATATAGTATACCTACTCCAATAGTAACTAATTTTTTTTCCAGAGTTTCCCGTAACTATTAGAAATTCATAAGACTCCTTATTCGGCGGCCTCGCGTTTATCGCCTTTATCGGGTCCCCGTGTACGGGCTCTGCGTTTAATTGCGTTTATCGGGGCTTCGGCTGGCGGGCCGTGGCGAAACAAGGCCGATGCGAAAATTTATTCCCGGTTTACCTAATTCCTCCTCTGGTGGTGTCGTAATTCAGCGTCCGGTTTCCATGGAGCCACTGGACGACGCTGTACTGCATTTGCATTGCTATATGACGCACGACGCACAGGAGCTCTATGGTGCTGTCGGCCTCGTAGTACTTGTCCCTCAATGGCTCCCCCACGGCGTCTATTATCCTCACCGAGGGCGCTGCAAGCAGGATGAATTTTTCATTTTAGTCAAGGCCTTTTCTCCTTTTGTACGCGGCGCTTTTATTAAACGAGCCCGCGAGGTGTCGGGCAGCAGTGTCCCCCGCGAGACGCCGAGAAATTTAATTAAATAAATGTTTCGGAGCCGCCGAGCGGTTCGAGCGCATCGCTCGCGCGAACTAAATGAGTTTATCGTCATTTATTGTTTCCTGCCGCCGCGCGCAACCGAGAAAACTTTCTCGCTTAACCTTATTCATAGGGCTGCGAAAGTTCCGCGTTGTGTAACGTTATTTTGAGGTATTTTGATTTTAAGTCGACACCGTGCAGAAAAATGGAGGCGATGGAGAGAAGGGATAGAAACTTTTACGGCAGTATGTTTTACGCGATTTTACGTAAAAGAATACTAATTAAGCATTTTTATTTAAAAAAAAAATGTTGCCGTAAAAAGTTAAAGAATTTTTATCATAGTTTCGTTAGAATATATTAAATAATTTTTAAAATTCTTTTAAACTAATTACGTATATTCAAAATTGTAACAATCTATAAATATTATTTTTTTTCATCTTCCAAGAAAAGAAAAACTTCTCAAAAATAAAATCCCTTTTTTATTAGAGTTTTTACGACCTACATTACGTGCTTTTCAGGATTCATGTATAAAACTGAAAAGAAATTTCAGAATTATGGATAGAAGTATTTTTTGAAACTATTTTTTAAAAAACTCTTCAGATGGCTCTACTAAATGCATTGAAATATTTTAATTAAACGTCGACGGTAATACAAAAATTACCTCCAAAGTGATTTTCAAAATAATTATATGCATTATATTGAAAATTGTTCGCATAATAAAACTTTTCAATAACGTTTATCTAAAGAATCAAGTAATTAAATTTTCCCCTTAAATTATTTCATTATTAATCTCTATTAATCTCTATAAATAAAATACTCGTTCCCGAGCAAGTCGGAATCTGGGAACAAAAACATTTTAAAAGTAAATCCATCAAGTCAAGTTCTAATCTGCAAAAGAACGTACGAACATATCCCGTAACAGACCGTTGCAGACAAGAAGTTTGAAATCCATTCGCGCTGAAAACTTGGTAAATCGGCCGGTACTTCCATATCCCCTCCACCCGAAGCCAGAACATTGCGAATTCTTGTTGACTTTTGCAACTGTTCCGCTTTCACCTGCTTTCCATTCGATCCCCGGCGGAGTACCAGCCCGCGTACATATCTCGGCTGCCTCCGAGCCTTCGGCTTTAAATTGCCGCCTGACAAGTTCGCGAATTTCTTTTGGGCATAAAAACTTTTTCCATCCCCGGACGCCCTCCCCTAAACGACCAGTGGATTTCCACGAGTTAACGCGGGCGTGTTATACGTAGGTAATTGATTTTCCATATGGGCAAGACAGAGTTTATTATCGATTCGGTTATGGCTTTGTCTTGTGGCAGCTTTGTTTCTTCCTAATGATATTTTTGTAAGTTATTTCAATTTTGATGCATTGTTAATAAACTATAAAGGATAATGAGCAGCAAGCTAAGTAAGTATATTATTGATTTTCTTCTTTAGAAGAAAATATTTCTTTTAACATAAAAATGTTTGCTAAACTAAAATTTTTTTTCTTTGACATCTGACACCTGTCTCGTAAAAGTTTTGCTCATATTTCAAGAACTTTTTACCGGATAAAAATGTCCAATATTTTTAAATTAAGATATTCCATATTTAAAAAAATATTTGAATATTGTATTATAAAGCGGAAAAAATGTTTTAATGATTTTAAAAGTATTTTTCTAACCAATTTAAGTAAAAATTTTATGTGAAACAAAGACCTTTTGTTATCTATTATTATGTATAACTTATTCTTATCTTCCAGAATTACTGCGTTGTCTATTGCGCAATGTCGTTCAGGAGAAATATTTATGGATATTGAAGACGTATGAATAGCTTGCTGTGCTTTCAGGACCAAGGATATTAAGTTCGTCCACTGGCGTGGCAAAATACAAAACGAAGTTCAACGTTTGATTTAAATTGGTTTGATTATATATAAAACAATACAGACTCATATAAAAAGAAACCCAAAATATTCCTAATTCCATTTCCATACATACATGACGCCGGATGCCCGCCTTAATTACATACACTGAGAGAAAAAGTATAGTAAAAATTACAAATAATCTTGTAAAAATTACCATACTGTCTAGTAAAGCCGCCA
>JAWWEO010000009.1:23679954-23703113 GCA_035582975.1 Ormyrus labotus | reverse complement strand
TTTTTGGAAGAAGTTACTATCTTTATCTGTACGAATTGGGCGCTTGAAATTGTGTGCACAAAAGTTCGATTTTGCGCATTAATGGGTTAATGCTCGAGCGCTTGAAATGAGCGGACGAGCTTGATTTACGGTACGGCACGTTTTTGATTTAAAAGGAAACTGCGCGCGCGCGAGCTCGGCGATGCCTCGGTGCCACCATTATCGACTGGTAAAATTGAAAAGCTTTTGGAAATTAATAATTTTCGACGACCGGGTGGAGAGAAGAGGATGACGACGCCCTGCAGAATTAACCGATCCGTTATAGCGAACGCGAAATTTTGCGGGCTTTTCATTTTCGGCGCGCGACGCAACGAATACCGCCGGGGACACTGCATTGCGCAGTTGGCCTGTTTTCCGTGTTATGCAAACTTCGCTATTGGTCGCGCTATCCTGAATGATTTCCAACTGTTTTCTTTTTTTCGCCGCGGGAACGTGTTCCTAAGGCCGCGAGAACCCGCGAGAATGTATAGTTTATCTGCCTGTTTATTATAAAATATGGAATTATGAAAATGTATTGAATTTTTTAGATTTTGTGAAATAAGTTAATTATACTTATCAGTCGTAATAAATTGGAGATGTTTGATTATATTATTGATTCAATTGATTAATATTGCGAGGTAATGTTATATTTAAATTCAAATTTAATTAACATAATGTTAGACTGCAAACAAGCCTGAAACTATTAATTTACGTAACAGAGTAATTTACGTCAATTGTTGAGTAACAGCGCAACTACACGTTGAACCAAACTTTAAATCCCACCCAAAAAAGATCCTCGAACAGACATTCTTAATCTAACGAAAAATAACTTCCCCATCGTTGATTAGAGTCTAATTAACGACAACAGTTTTACTCGCGCCTTGCAAAGCCGGCAATTTCAGCGCCATCCATCATTTCGCGAGCCCACAGTCGACGAAGCCCTAAGAATACACTCGGAGCAAACGTCAAGCAGGCAGCTGAACAATTTCCATTCCGACCGCGCGCCGCTTTTTCCGCCCCGGCGAGCTCGAGTGCGAAATCCTCCTCCGGGCGCGGAAGCACGAACGAACAAGCCAAGTAGCGCCAACACCTGCTGCACGCAAAATCACTATTTGCCTTACACCCTGTCCTTCTTGCCCGTCTTTTCCAAGTCCCGGGCAACTCTTCATTAATGCGCAATTTCTGCTTTATCGCTGTTGACTGAACTGCAACTAACTATATCGGGAGTTTTTCTTTTCCACTTTCGGAGGAGGCATTTTATCTTTTAGCGAATGCCTTGGGTCGTAAATTATTATTTCTTGGGTTTTGGGTGAATTTGCTGAAATTAAAATATTAAAGTTAAAGCTGTCGTCTGATTCAAAAGTGTGGAGGAAATTCTGTAACCTTTGAAATATTAATTCTCACGAAGGCAAGATGTAAAAAGACTCTTTCAAGGCAAAAATTCTCAGTATTACGCGGAAAATTCTAATGAAACTCAGTTCACGTTTTTGAAAAAGATAAGCTTGAGATCCAACCTTCCAAATAATTAATTAAGTATAATATTAATTAAAACAATGATTAACGTGGTCTTTTAATTTTCTTTGAAGTTAACTATACTCTTTCACATTAAAGTAATTCTCATAACATATTTTTAAATAGTTATAAAATACATAAAAATAATTATATAAATTAACTGAAATATTTCGCTTTCTTTAATCGTACAACTGTTTTATACTATTCCTCCTTCGTAAATTCTTGCTACCCAACAAGGAAATAAGACGAACATGACAGCTCGCCTCATTCAACCTGGATCCTTAACAATGATTAGAACTCATAACAAAATCAGTTTCCTCTTCTCCTTCTTCTTTTCCTCCCTCTCAGCTTTCGTTCATCGGACCGAGTTGCTTTCCGCGAGCGCAACAAATCTCCATTCCGAAACTCCGCCCCTCTCGTCTTTTCCGTTGTCGGCAATCTCGCTGCCGCGTAACTTTTCCTCCGCCGCGCTTCTTTCTCCGACGCGAGAATAGGTTTAAAGCGCGCCTCCGTCCTGGGAGTAGAATTTTTGCGCGACGTTTACCGACCGGCTTTAATATTCGATGCCGGAAGTTCGTTGCCACTCGCAGGAAATGACATTCCTGCAGTGTAGCTAGGAGCCGAAGAAGAGAGCCACGATGAGATATTGATTGATTGAAGCATTTGAGACCTTGGGACCTGCATTAAGGAGAGTATACTATTAAGGATATTGCATGCCCTGTTTTTACTCGAACTTATGACATAAGAATGTAATGATAAGGGCTCTTATTCCTTTTTTCACTTGATACATTTTTAAATTAACCAAAATTTCGCTCTCGCGATAGTAGCTATAATCCATTTGTGATATATTATTAAATTGATTATTTCTTGAAATTACGTCTTCTAGAATTACGTCTACGTTTTTCTTAAACCTCTTTGGAAAATAATAATGAAATTTTTAAGAAAGTCAAGCAATTTCTTATAGATTTACTCCTAAAAAGAAGCGCTTCTGCGAAACATTTTGAAACAAAAATATTCCACTGCCTTTAAACCTTTGCGATGAATTAACACAAATGTGCAGTAAAAATAACCTAGCGAGTACATTGTTTAAAAAACTCTCTGATTTTATCGAAAAGCGACTAAGCAATATCATTCCAAGCAATACTACTGTCCTCTCGCAATTCTGAATCACTTGAAAGATGCTCTTGACGCGTGACCTCTCGCCGTTTTTCATTCCCGATAGACCGGCAAGTTAAAAGCTTTCCTTACGTGCGTAAAGCGTCGAGAGGCCGTAGAAGATCAAAACGTAGGAGGAAGAGGCGAGCGAAGGAAGAGAGAGCCAGACCTTCGGATCTAAAGGGAAAACACGAGGCGCAGCCAGTGAAAATATTATCAAGTCCGAGCTCGTAAAATCAGCCGTATGATAGGCGTTATCGCGCTGGGAGATCGCGAGGCATAAACCCCCCGTACTCGTAAAGGAGGCTTCCGTGAAAAAAAAAGAATAGCCAAGCGCAAAAAATGCTCGGAATAATAAATTTCGGCGAAGGCGCACCGGCGGAATCAGTGTCGCGAAGTGTCGTTGCGTAATTCTTTGCGTCCCTCCGAGGGACGCCTTTTTAGTAGGAGGGACTAATTCCTTTTTCTTCTTCGGCGCTGAAACGCGCTCGTAAAAATTTTTACGGCGCGAGCCGCTTGACACAAAGCTCGAGGTTTTAAAACGTGCGTGGCACGAATGAATTTGGTCGTCTTTATGAGGGAAGAGCGCTGCTGCGGAATTACCAAGTGCTTTTTATTCGCAATATTGTTTAGTAAATTGGGTACGATTTATGGGGAAGATTTACGTGCTTGTTTTATAATCAAAGTTACACGAATTCTGGCGATAACTCATGATTACCCAGAATAGACTGCAATTTAAAAAGATTTTTTGTTAAAAGTAGCGCTTGTACACAATTATATTACACTAATCGCTTCTAAGTGATCCTTAGTTAAAATAGTTTTAAAGTTTACTCAGTTCTCTTGTGCCCATCGTTATGTAAAATTATGCGCAACGGTTTAATTTTCCATGTAATTTTAATAGTTTGTCAAGACTTTGAAGTAGTAAAGGAACTTTAAAACCCAACAGTACGACTATAATTTTCCAAGTTAAACGTACTGTCGCAAAAAAATTATTCCACTAAATCAAGGAACACTGGACCGCTGACTCCCTTGCACTCTTTCTCCATTTATCCGGCAAAAGAAAAAGCAAATACGAGGCAAGCTCCGCTTTCGGAGCAGCGAAGGGTACGGCGTGCAAAAAAAAAAATTACCGAAACACGGGCGAAGAAAATGAGTTAGCCGGTAAAAAGCGCAGCGTCAGCGATCAATGGCACGAAATCCACTCGGCTCTCGGCTTCTCTACGGTATACCTATAGTCTAAACCGGTTAAATCCCACGTGTACGTTTTGCTGCTGTCTCGCGATGTACGGAAGCGCCAACGCACATGAGGAAGGCAGCCCTTGATACGTGTTTCACATGAATGCGAAATGTGTTCCTCGCAAGCGCGCCTTTTCTGATTTCTTACCCTGCTTCTCCTCGGGTGGCTAATGTTTAAAATATCTCGCATAGTTCCGTCGCCGGATAATTTAAGCCGTAAATCATCGCTGCTTGCGTTCTTTGAATTTTTAACGAAAATACGCGCGTTGAGGTGCGTTCGGCAAAATATACATTGTTGCTAAATTTTCTAAAGAACGTCGAGCAAGAAATTACATGCTTTCCATTCTGTTTATTGCACTGAGTATTCTCTCGAAACTTTACGGGCTCGAGCTTATTGAAAAATTTCCTTAGCCCCGCGCTTTGCAAAATCACAATTCTATTTAGCAGTCTGAAGGCACGCAGGAAATTCTTACGTAAATCGAAGTGAAACAAAATTTAAAGCAGTCAGACAGTCTGCTATGGCAGTCCTTACATCTCCTTACACGTACGTACAACATCTGTCGCTTACGTGATGCTACTACGCGAGTTCCGCGCTTGGCGTACCGCGAGATTTCCGCTCCTTTCTCTCCCTCTTCTCCCTCGCTCTGTCTGTGCGGTAATTCGACGGATTTTCCGTACTAAGGCCGAATCGCAAATCTCACGTTTTATCATTCATCCTTGTAGTTGCTCGAGCAGGAACCCTTTGATCCGAGAAAGCCTTCCTGTTTTCTCGCTGACGTGTAGAAGGTAGAGATTCCTTACTCTGGAAAGAACTGCTAGTCATTTTTTTTACTTTTTATCGAGTCCGTAAAATAGTGTCTGGTAGCTGAGGTTGGAATTATATGCTTGGGTTTTATTTAAAGATGAGACAAAATTATGCTGTACTAAAAGAGTTTCAATTTTATACCTATCTAGATATAGTTTTAATTTCTAAGATAATATTCTTTTTATTAATTTCTAAGTCAAAGAAAATAAAGTCTTAATCTTGTTTTCTTATCAATGCTACAGTCGCACAATTAAGTTGCTATAACCAGTATAAACTAAGATTAAAATAAATTTCATTATTATAATTTAAGCCTATACATAGGCTTAAATTCGACTAAATATGCGGTAATATCAGCAATCAACTAATATTTGCCCTTTGATCGAACCGAACAAAATCAACCTCAAGATTGAAGTCGAAGTTCGTTCAGCCAGAGCTTCTGATCTCCCTTCGCTCTTTCCTCGACACGCACAGAGTCAGAAGCTTCGTCGGCGGCTGCCGGCTCAGACGCGCAGATAATGCTGCGCGGAGTCATCGAAGCTCTTAGAACAAAGCCACTTCGGCACACGCCGAGGCCATAAGTCACTTGCAAAAAAGTTACAGAGCTGGCTCGCCTCCAGCGCTTTTGCCGCTTGCATTTGCAAAGGGGATAAATTTATTACCGCGATGACCTGATAAACGAGCCGTCCGTCTCTCTCTCTCTCTCTCTCTCCCTCCGCCCGCGTTTCACTCTCGTCCGTCCCTTCTCAGCTCTGCGGTCTGCAAGGTCTATTCATCTTTATTTGTCTATTGGCATTCCCCGCCGATATCCCATTTTTTATAGCGAGCTTACTTGCTAACGCTGCTGAAAGTGATCGCTGACTTTTTCCCTGGTCTTACATCCCTGAAGGTCTGACCTGAAGGTCTGACTGGGCACGACTGCGACTACTCGCGGTCTACTAAATTGAGAGTTTGGTTCAGTCCGAGAGTTTTTTTTTTATCTGCATGTGCTTACTTTGCTCAATTCAAGTTTTAAAAACTAATACAGTTTTCTGATTGGTTAGAATTTATGTACCGTCGGACGTCTGATCTTGCATTGATATTACTACTTCACTGTAAAAACTTCTTTATGTTGCAAACTTAGATGCTTTAAAATTTGAAACTAAAGCAATTCTAATACCTGGCTAGAAATCAATTACCTATAAAGCTGCAGAATACTCGGCTCTGATAACCAGAACAAAAAGCCCTGCCGCAAAAACAGACGCGAGGGTACACTGCCGCTCTAACCAACAGGTTAACAAGGTTAGCAGCGACGCTTCCAAGAAAAGAGTCGTCTTCTCAAGCCGATACGTCGCAAACGGCGACGATGCCTCCTCCACGCCCTCTTATTTCCTCTCTTCTTTCGCCTCGTAACCCGACTCTCGTGCATCAGCGACGTCGACGCGAGGCACCGCAGCTCCGGATGTTCATTCGGCGCGACAGCCGCTGGATCTTTCTCTCTCTCTCGCGCGCGCGCGAGACGTAAATCCCGAGAACACGAACGCGACGTGTTTGCCTTTGTCGCTCGATACTCGAATGGCTTCCGCAGACACACGCTGATGAAATAAAGAGAGAATGCGGAGGTTTCGATAAAATACGGCTGCGGCTGATTTTTCTCATAATTCGATTGTTTTTCAATGGCGGTTGGAAAACTAGTTGCTGCATTTGCTTGCGAAAAGCGTAGAATCAAGGTTTTTATTTAGATAATGCAGTGATGAACAATTATTTCGATATGAGACATTTCTATAAATGCTACTGGTTCGAAGCAGTCAACTTTTTTATTCGATGACCAACAACAAAATCAAATAAAGTCACTTCGGAGCAAAACCATTTCAAAAGCTGATTCATAATAGCTTTAGCACATTTACCAGATAACGACGCATACATTATTTGAGTATACACTCGCTGTTCACGTTGATAGTTTGAAAAAAGACAGTAAACGTAAACCCGTTAACCAAACATTAATTAGGTCAACATTTCCTGTAGTTCCATTACTATCGTGTTATAACTGTATTTCAGCTGGATAGCTAATATTGTTTAAACAATAAGTGCGTTTGTATTTCTTGGGTAATTCGTTTGATTACTTATAGATTTCGCTATTCGGTAAGGTAATTGGAATACACGAGTATTATGTACTTACGAAATTATGCGCGCATTAAAGCTTGAGTATGGTTACACGTGCGATATCATTCTGCAGCTTTGAAGCTTGTTAAAGATTAATAGTAGCGGTATACGCGCGAATTTTGAACGTAAATAAAATCGTAAAGCTACTTCAAGGAGATTTTAAAATTAATTTTTTGTTTTTTTGATTAAGGTGTTAATAAATGAAAACTGTTTACATTGTTGTTATAAAACATTATTTACTTCCGCAGTAAATATATCAGAAAAACAAAAATAACAATTATCGCTCTGTTTATAAATTAGCTTGTCAAAGTGAAAACAATAGCCTGCGATTATTGACAAACAAGGAAGATAAATTTTCGCTGTAAAAGATTGCCACTAAATTCGTTACGAATTGTCAGTGGGAAAATTTATACAGATGTAGATACATAGAATTTATAAACAGGTCGTGTGTGCAGCTGAATTAATGTAATGTAATTGCAATGAACATGTTATCGATTGCAACGCGCGGGCCTCAATCATACTTAAACCCATATTATGAAATCCCTTGTTTCCCATACGAAGCAGCGAAAGTTTAACAAATAGGAAATTCGTGTGAAAAATAAAACATTTAAAAACCTGAACTCTCAATTTAATATATTCTAATCAATCAATTTAGCTACATCAATTGGCCGAAGCATCTAATAGTACTTCCTGTACTATTATTAAAATATTAAATATTCAACAGTGAATAATTAAAAAACAAATCCTCACGTTTGATCTACTACGTAATAGAACCTACACCCCGCCACAGTTTCGGCAACTGAGTGGAGTTGAATGACGTGCAGCGGCTGCTGTTTGACCATAATTCGGGTCATCGAAAAGGCTATTAAGCCACTTTACCTACCTGTTTGAGATAGCGATGCCGACAGTAGCGCGAAGCAACTGTACACCAGAAGCCACATGGCTGCCCCGGAACAATCCGAACCGGCGAGAGATTACTCGCGCCGTCTCTATCCCCACTCCCGGACTCGTGGAATTCTTGAGGTCATCTGAAATCAAACAAGTCGTTTGCGTTAAGAAAATTTAATGCAATTACGTGTAATGACGCATATATCGTTTAAGTAGAAATGGTCGGATTCGGTCAGACAATATTTTCATATATATAGTGATTTGTGTAGGCTTATTCTTTGCAGTATTCCTATTAATTGTCTCATGGGACACATTTAGGCCTCGTTATGAATCGTATCCCCGTTACTATTTGAAATGAAATATCAATAGCAGCAGCAGCGGCAGTATCATGTCTATTATACGACCTCATCACCCCCCAGCAAAAACTAAGCGCGCAAAAACGAGGTTTCGGTGTCATATAGATCCTCTTTAGCACAGAGCCAGCGGCGGCAACCGGACCTCCAACAGCAGCAGCGCAGCTGCTACCTGCACAGATGCGTCCCGCCGCGAAAAAAAAAGGAAGAAGGAAGTCGCGCTGTCGCAGCGGAACGCGCGCACAATGGACGATCTAGTCGAGGGTCCCCGGAAAAATGTATCTCTCCCTCTCTCTCTCTCTCTCTCTCTCTCTCTCTCGCTTCACAGATATTCGCTGATATTTACGGAGGCCGCCGAGCGTGGAAACAACACCGGCGCAAGAGGGACGACCACCGCCGCCGGCTAAACTCCGCGAGCATAATATAGCGCGGCGGCATCCAGTCCTGTCGTACTTGTCGCGACCGTCACCCGCGAGCACCGCAATGCCAAGCGTCCTGACCTGAGCTTGCGACGCTAAGCTCTGCCCCTTTTCGACTGCTATGCCTGACTGCTGTTCAGAGCTCGGGCTTGGGAATTATTCTCGGCCTAGTTTTCTGGTAAATGGGTAAGATCGCTTTGGGGATCTTATCTGCTGGAAGAGTTGAAACAATAGTTGTACTTTGGGTTTTAATCAAACATTCTTTTATCGAAAGTAACGAATAAAGCCAGTTGATGGGATTAGGCTGTGACTGCAATGGAAGATCAACGGCTCACATATTTTTGATACTTTGAAGAAAATGTTTAAATTGCTTATTAGGTATGATTCATTAAATGATGTCCTGTACAAGATAAAAATGAATCATTTTTAAAGGCTAAAAAAGTTATATTTCCTCCATAAAAAAGTCGTGATATAAAAAAATTCAGAAAACTTTGCCCGTGAAAAAGTCTAAGACACGCTTTTAAGTACTTTATACTTTTTAAGTTTCGTCTTATAACAGAACTTCGTGTAATTTTTCGTTTTATTGCAGAGCCATAAAATTTTCTAATTCCGATTTCAGCTTTTTAGGAAATTCTCGGCCAAAACGACGCGCAAAAAAAAATGTTTCTTAAAAAAACGAAATTCCCGCCTCCTCGACGAAAGTGAAAATAATCAAAGCAGCCCAACAAAAAAGGGGTAAAGACAAAGGGAGCAAAGTGATAATGCGCGAATGACACGGGGGGAGAGCCGAGGGCTGATATAATTTTCCGGTGGGCGCGCGCCGCCTCCGCCGAGATAACGACGACTATACTTTATTCTTAGCCTCCGCCGGAGCTCTAAAATACTGCGTTTATGATACATTTATGTATATCGGCGAGGGCACAGCGCGGCGTGACTGGGCTTTCATCAAGAAAACACAAGTCTCGCCGTGGGCGCCACCTGCGAAACATCCGCTGACCCGCTTCTCCTCCGTTCCAGCGTCCCCCGTCGCTGCTTTTCTCTCTTTCTGTCGCTATCTTTAGCTTCGTTAGGAGAGGAAAAAAAAAGAATGTTTGACAGTCGCTATCGCAAAAGGCGCGGAAAATGTGATGCGCGCATTATGTTCTTTACGCGGGGTTTTTGTGCCGAACGAGCAGGGCAACTATGTAGCGTATGGAATTGTTTTCGAAATTTTTATGATAACGAGAGGGCGGATTTTATTTTTAGAATAATGCGCTGCTCTTCAATGAGTATCACAGAAGTTTTTCTGAAATTTATATATTTTACATTATTCTACAATACCTCAGTCACTGAAATAATTACAAGTCTAATTAATTTTCTAAATGAAGAGAATATTCTAGATTAGATTAAATTTAATCCTATATACTTAATAACAGCCGTTATCAACATTGCAGATAAAACTTGGCAGTTTTTTTTAAATAAAATGTCACATTTTTACAAATTATCTCTTCATAACATAATTACATGTACTGTTCCGTGCGGTCAATTCACCTACATTTCAGTTTTTCAATCACTCCAGAATTACGCAGTTCTCCTGAATAAACAAACTTTTATACGCATCGCGAGTCGGCGCAATATTACTCCTAATTATTCAGTTCTGACGCTAATGATGTGGTCGGTTACACTCACAAACATACGCTCCCACCTCATCAAGCTTCATCCGAGTGTAAAAACTGCAGCCGAGCATTCGAGTGCTCGGCTGCGAATATTTAAATACTTTTTTTTTGTGAGAGCTAGCGCGAGTTTCCATTGTTTCCCAACGAGATTAAAATGCATTTTTGCGTAGGCCTCGCATTAAAACGTTTCAACAAGGTTTCGCCATCGGATGAACGTGAAAGATTCATGTTGTCCGGGCGTGATTGGTCTTTTAAATCTGCGCGGGCTCTGAAAAACGAAATTTTGATTATCCGCCCACCCCGCATTCTGCAAAATTAATTGAATGAACAAATTGTTCGCTTTATGAGAATGATGTCGCTGCTGCTGCTGGGAGCATCGGCCGGAATTTATTCTGAACGAGAACAAGGTTTTTCGGACTGCGTTAGCGGGCCGCTCTTAATTGGCTGAATACAAACAACTCTCATAATTGCTAGTATGTTATTATTACCGAATTAAGCGAATGCGTTAAAGCAGATTGCACGAAATTTTAATTGCATTTTGTAGTTAAATATAAATCTAATTTTTTTACTCTCGCCCAGGAGAGATGGTTTTAAAAATAAATACACGTCACTTTAAACTGATGTTTACCTCTGTAAAGAAAAATACTTTTAAAAATATACTAATATATGTATACTTTTAAAAATATTTTTACTTGCAGAAGAAAATTATTTTCAACTATTTCGTTAACGCCGGTAAAAAAACTCCGGGATTTTTTTTTAAGTGTTACGTAAAAGTTCGTAACTTTAAAACAAGTAAGGTTTCAAACACCAGTACCTTCACAAAGCTCCAAAGTATCTCTCAGCGCATAAATGAAGCGCAAAGAATTTCCCACTGCCGATCCCAAAAGAATCTCAACTATTCTCACACATCTGCCTACGCGGATAGAATTTTTCAATAAAAATTACGAGTACGGCACCCGTAAACGTGGGACGGTTGACCTGGGTGTAAGGATTTACGCTTTTGTCGATAAATAATTACGTGCCATCCATGAATTAGTACAGAACGACACGAAACAATTATTATACGCTCAAGTAAATTTTACTGAACGTTCCGTAACTTTTTTCAGTTAGTTGTTTTTACTGAAAGGATCACAATTTTTATCGATCTGTTCCGTAATTTTATATGATAGTATACATAAATTTTACTCAATAGAACGTAAATTTTACCGAACAGACAGGTGACAGTAGGCATATTGGAAGTTGAGGTTAAGTAGGTCGTATTGCCGAAAGTCAATACTAAAGTAAAGTATTTTTGATTATTTACTAATTTTTATTATTACTTACATATTTAAGTTTATATACTTAAGGTTAATACCTGAAGTATATTATTTTGAATCTTGCACGTGTTATATCTTATTTACGGCTGCTCAGGAGATCGGTAATTTTTATGAGATAGTCAGTAAAATTTTCTGCGCTGTGTCATATTAATGAACAAAATGTCACATGATCCCACGATTACGATGCGTCTCGTAATTTTTATATGGATTTTTCTCGTAAATTTTAATGTAAAATTCTATCGGCGTACACACGCGATAATTCCCGCAACCAAGTCCCGTTCTTTTCCCCGTCCTCGCGTTTAATCACAGGCCGAATTCACGCATCTGAATTCAGAAAAAGGGTGGCGGGCTGGAAGCTGCGCCCTCCTCCCCCCCCCCCCAACCCCTTATTCCGCCGTAAACAAAAAGTCCTCCCGAAAAACATGCTTTAATTAATCTAAGTGCTAGCCTTCCACCCACGCTTAAGAGATTCAAGACGTTAGCCTCCTCCGTTCTCTCCGTCCATCTCGCCACCTCTTCCCGCGACCTTTTTTTGCTCGGGTCCTCGCGCTCTTTCTTTCTCTTCTTGAAACGTCGTCGAGAGAGGCGAGGAGAAAGAAAGGAGGAAAGAAAGAAAGAAAGAAAGACGGAGAGGGAGTCGAGTGGTTAACCGAAAGTACACCCTCACGAGGGTCCTCCATTCTGCATAGAAAGTCGGGGGGCTGCTACCGCTCCTGTAATTCGCGGGCAAGCCTCGTTACACTCCTTGAATTTCAACTTTATGCGCCGACTAATTCGCATGGACAGACTTAGCTCGTCGACCGCGTGTGCCCGAGCTTTTCGCCTCCCACTCCGCCTCTCCTCTTTTTTTTCTTCGCTTGCTTCATTTTTTTCCCTCTCTCTTTTCCCGCGTTTTGTTTTGCTCTGTGTGCGTGGGAACCGAGCTGCCGAGGGCGCGCTCGACTGCCATTATTGCGCCCTTTATCGGCCCGAATTTCGCTCTCATTTTTTTTTTGCTTTTACGATCCATATTGCAAAATTTGGTGGTTCGACAGTTATTAACCGAGGCTCGAGGTATACGCTTATCTTTTACACTTTTTCTTCGAAACTTTGTTTCTACGTAAAAAAAATTTAAAAATTTTGTAATTACGCTGCGCTCGAAAATTTCATGGCTTCTCTCTACTGCATGCTAAATAAATAATAAAATTACTGAAACCGACCCCACTTTGAAATTACAGCATTAACAACTTTACATGTACGCGCGCGTACCCAGAGTAAAACAATGTTACACTGAAATTCTTAAAAGTAAATAAAACCTAAAGCCGCCTCGATTTCTAAATAAAATAAAGAGTAAATGGCAAGCCATTTTCGCGAGATATAATTCTCGAATCCGAGACGACAAAGATAAGAGAAAAAAGAGCAGCTACATCCTCGAAAGCAATCGTGCCAACGAGACTCCAACGTCAAATGCGATATAAAGAGCCGCGCCGCAGCGACTTGACAACGTCGTAATAACAAACGTACCGTCTAGCCCATTCCGCGTTCATATCAGGAAAATGGACTTTATCGCGTCCGTAGCGTGCGGTATTACCCGCTGCCGCGCCACGAGACACGGAATTGTCCGCCGTCCCTGCAGCCCGAAACTAATTTTTGTCCCATCGCACATAGACCGCCACTGGATTCCGCCTCCGTATTTCGTAATTCTGTTGCGTCAGATTCGAGCCGTCGAATTTACATTGAGAATGAAGAATAATAGATGGGTTTTGATGGTAGCGATTTTTTTTTTTTTTTTGGATTTACAAGAATGCCAAAATCTCGCGTCATTTTTGTGTTTGAAGTGGTGAAACTAATTTTTAAGTGGATTACACTTTGAAAATATCGTCACTACTTGTTCTTCCTTTTGAAATAAAGAGTCGCACGAGTATTTTTTTGAAATTTATTTTGAAAGCTGAAGAGTACTTGAAAAACTGAAATTTACAAAACAGAATTTGTTCAACTAAAGTTTCGCCATTGAATTTATAAAATTCTGGGTACGTAAAAGTGAGAAGGTTACTTGATCGTCGTTTAATCTTTCAATTCTTCCGGTCAGGAGCCGTAAAAATTATAAAACTTTTACATGTCGCTGAGACGGGGAATTTTCAAAATTCCTGGCTATTCGAAAAGTTTCACCTTTAACATCGAGCTCTAAAACGTAGCCGTGTACAAACGTACGAAGAGCTGCAGCGCGGCGCCGCAGGAAATACTCTCTCTCTCTCTCTTCTCTGGTGCGCTTCGTAAATTAAATCCCGCGGCCTGCAGGCGTCTCTCGAGCTACTGCTGCAACTGCAACCCCCGAAAATTCCGTGAGCGTGTCTCTCTCTCTATCTCTCTCTCTCTCTCTCTCTCTCTCTTTGGATTTTTATCTCTATTTTTTGTAGTCACCGTCCTTGTCCTAACGCTTTCGTCGCCTCTGCCGCTGGGAGGGGGAGGAAAAAAGAGAGAAGAAGCGAAATGGAGATAGCGGACCGCTGACCAAAGTCCGGATGATTAATGGGGGCGGCCGAAGCTGTGAGAGTCGCTCGCTGGGCGTAGAGGAGCTACAGCCGTCGCTTCGAGATAATCGCGGAGGCAGTGAATTTGTTTAGCTCTCGGGATGCGCGCTATTTTATTTATCTTTTGCCCGGGTGGAGGGGGGGGATGATTTTATTTAGTCGTCCGTTTGCGGGGAACGGAATTTTTACGATGCCGAGATGCTTTACGAGGCGATTCGTCGGGGATAGCTGAGGGTAGCTATGTTTAAAATTGATGGGAGACATGTTTTGAGGCCAAAATATACTTCTGCTCAGTGCTGTTTGAGCTTAACTTAATTATTTTCCAAAACAATTTTTGCTTGAATTTTAGGGGTGCTCCTTTAATCTTTAGAGTGAATTTAAACATGGTTCTCCTTTATGTCTCGTATTTCCAATAAAGAGAAGCTTCTTGAGTTCAAATTTCGTTGTACATTATATCCGTTAATGGCTGGAAAATACGATAACGGAGATAGATCTGAAGGCTTCTAAGGACTGTCTTATTACAATAATTCACTACTTACTCCCGAAAGCGTATAATACAGATTCTTCGCAAGTCGAATTTCCTAAAATAAAAATGCACAAACAGCAAAAAGCGTCAACTGATATCGTTCGATGCTTAAATTTCGAAATTGAATAAATCAGCGCTCGAAACAATATCACCCCGGGAGCATCATAAGTTTAAGCTGTCGTTACGCAAGCGTTCGAGCGTATTATCCGCGGGCTCGTACAGCTCCCCTGTCAACGCTGCTTTTCACTGACTGCTACGCACCGCACCCTCCCACACGCCTTCCGCGTCTAAATTATCGCGACAAAACGTATTGGCTTTTAATCTTCCCCTCCCGCCGTCGCTGCCGTAGCGATGAGCGCACTATCAATCGTTATCCAGGGTGCTTCTCTGCGCACTGATACGAGTCTGCTTTCATAATTTAGTGGTGATTTGTGTATTGATGAGTCTGATAAAAAAAACGTTTATTTTAGAACAAATTCTACAAGTGACTATTGGAATAAAATAATTTACCTTTTGAAAAAAATTTACACTTTAAAAATGTTTCAACTTGCGAAAAAATGTCTTGCGAAACAGTGTTCTCTGTTAACAAAAACACGTTTCTCGCTCTAAATGAAATTTTTCTCCCATTTTGAATGGGCATAAAAAATAGAGAATAAAGTGCCACTTAGGCAGGGTATTCAGTTGGACTACTCGGCTTAATTGCATCCCAAAGTTGCACGAAACTTTCAAGTCGCGAAGGAGAAGGAGGCGGAGGTGTTACAGCGCCAGCTTGTTTTTCTGCCCCCCCCCCTCCCCTAACAGTCTCTCAGCTTTTGTACTCGCGGGACACGTGAAACGCAATAAAATTTTACAGTCCGCCTCATCCTCCACCTCCCTTCCCTCGGGGACGTTGCTGCTTTAAATGGGATTAAGCGGGAATTCAATAAGGCTGCTTAAATTTTTCACGAGCCCTCGGCGAGACATGCGAAAATTGTCGACGGATTTACGCGGGAGAATGAAAAAAAAAAAAAAAAAACTGGCGTTTTGGAGGTAAAGATATATGCGGTAACGATTAGCGGTTGGTCGGGAAGTTTTCGAAGATTATTATTTATCGATGCTTGACTGCTCCTCCATGATTAGCTCGAACAATGTAAATGGAAAGTTGGATGATGAGAGTGATTTTTTGCTGATATTAATCTCGCTTTTTATACATTGCCATATTATTTCGCTCGTTTACTTTGAACTCACTCCTATAAAACTTTCACTTTTATTATGAAGCAAATTATTTACCGGTGGATAATTCAATCTCAGTTTCATATCTGCATATAAACCAACGTTATTAAAATTGATGGAAGCTCCGGAAATCAGGTTACGTAATTTACATCATTACCCCCGCGCGGCTAATTGAAAAACCCCCGCTAATTTATCACTGGCTATGTGATAGACGCGTGCAATCCAATCTTCGACAGCTCTCGCCGCCGCAGAATGGATAATCAAACTCTTTTAAATTTCGTCGCGCTCCGTCTCCCCCCAAGCAACTCCCTCGTTTCCTTTCGCCCCGATTTTCTTCTTCATCCCGTTCCGCTCTTCAATCCTTACTTCATTTGAGGTCCGAAGACATGCAATTCATCAGGCGCGAACCAAATTGGCCGGATTCGGGAGAGATTTAATATTCCAGGAGGTCGTCCCCACGTGATATTCGTTGGACGGATATTAGCACGTAGAGCGACATTAGAGACTTGCGCGAGTTTCTGCGGAGGTTGATTCTCCTCTGGATAAGGACAGCATCTACGTCGCTTTCTTCGGGAGCTTTAGCTTTATTGGTCGAGAAACCTTTTATTACTTCGTTAATTAAATTAAAAACATTTACTTTTTTCTACAGAATTTTTGTAATTAGTTTAATTTTACGCGTTACAATACGCGTTACTTGTATTAAAATATGTATGCGTAAAGCATTAATGAGGAAAAGAATTATTTTAAGTTGACTTAAACTTTCACCAATCGATTAAGAATCTAACAGACATTTAAAGTAACGTAAGTAAACGCAGAGATGAAATTGAGACTATCGTTTAATTTAAATATTGTTTATTTATGAAAAATGTAATATAAAAGAATAAATACACTGTGAGTACATAAATACCAACTTTGAGTTTCATCTTGCTTTTCGTAGCATAAAATAGTTATAACAAGTCATACTTAAAGTTCATATAGCAAAGAAAGTTACTTGGCAAATGCATATTTTAAGGTCGCCGAGAATTCCTTTTTACTCAAAAAAGAAAAATCGTTTTAAGTTATGCAGAATTCAGCTTTTCTATTTCATTTTGCTTTATTAAGCGAACATTCGTTAAAAAAGTTATACGGTTTCCTTAAAAATAAGAACCTTTTCAGTACGTCAAAATAATAACTTCGCCTGTGCACCACAAAATACAGTGCATTTTTATTCAAAACTTATCTAACAATTTTCTTTAATATATAACTAATTTCAAAATATCAAGATACGTAATCGAAATAAATTTAATTAAAATTAAAACTAATTGAACATAATTTTCCGGAGTTGATAAGCGTTGTTTAAGGTTTTTTGAATTTTATTGACTCGTACTCTCTAAAAATCAATAAGTGAAATTAAGTGTATATACACTTATTCTACGTTAATTTCGCTTATTGATTTTTAAAAAGTAATTGGATATAGCTCACTGCTTGGGTGATTTTTATTTTATTTTTGTATTGAAAATTTTTAGTTTTAGTTACATTGGAATCAATAGTTTTAGGCTGAAGTTTTAAAATTAACATAAGCATGACATTCTGGAAGGTCAAAATGACTCTGCAGCACGTGTGAATACTAAATTATGCAAGAAAAATTATAAAAGTTATTTTCTTAATCATTTCGTCGATTCTTCATGCGGTTATTAGTTGTCACTGCACTTTCAGATAGCACTTCTTTGAATCGCATACAGAAATTCTGCATCAAACAGAAGCTTTTATATTTATATTTAAGAAATCTTCAGAATGAATATAATCGTAAAAGTTACTTTGGCATTATTTGTTATTTTAAAAATTTTAATAAATAATAGTGAAGCGAATTTAAAAAACAATTGTTCTCATTCAACGAAACTAGATGCAATACCTAGAATGACGGTACGGTAAATTTTCGTTTTTCTTTATTTAAACAATTTGTTATATATAAATTCTTTATATTTAGATGAACATTATGAAGCTATGTTTTGAAGAAAGCACTATTATTTTCGGTAACCAGAGAGAAGATAACACAGCTATTTTTGGTATTTTAACACATTTCTTAAAATCGTATTATGTTTTTGATACTAAACATTCCGTTCTTCAAAAATATAAACGTTTTGGACGTACGTACGTTCTTAATGAAACGATACTTGAGATAAAAGCTTTGCCTCCTTCTAATATAATTATTTTTGTATCGTCGAATACAAATTTTATGAAACTGTTAGAATATATTCGAAACTCTCTTTGGTGGAATCACGAAGCAATATTTTTGATTATTAGCAGAAATGACTGTCGTTTTGCCAATGAAATATTGATTTCTTTGTGGTCTTTCAATATCTTATCTGCAGTTCTTATATGTAACAAGTTGAATAGTCAATTGATCTACACTTTTAATCCTTTCTCCGATGAGTCTCCAACATTTTGGAGTAAAATGCACATCACAAATCTGCCGCACAAAGAATGGACGTTATTTCAACACATCATTTTGAACGAGTCTTTCTTTCTTCCCCGTAAGTATATACTGCAATTAAAAACGATTTACATATACGTCCCACTTAATTCTCTTTTTATTATACAGGAACCGCTTTTTGCAAAACCTTATATTTTGACAAAATAAAAAATCTGCATGGTTTCAATTTGAAAGCCTTCACTCACAATGATAATTCATTCTTTCGCATTGAAGTTAATAAATTTGGCTTCGATAAATTCGTAGGAAGTAAATATCGCTTTATCGTTATAGCTTTGAAATATCTAAATGCAAGCATAACAGTAAAACGAACTAATAAGCTTGGGTCTATTGAAAATAACGAACCGAAAGGGGCTCTACGAGATATAGATTCTGGGACAGTAAGTTTTGGTTTACCAAAATATTTTCAACGCCCTTATTGGAAAATGCAACTATACCCTTTTGGTGATAGCAGCACCCTCAAAATCATCACGCTTAAACAGAAGGTTCATTACATTTTGAATTTCGAAGTAATTTTTAATTATAAACTTTGGGTGTTTTTCCTTTGCGTGTCTACTGTTTCGATTCTAATTTTTAAGTATAGCCTTCACCGGTCAATGTTAACAACCACTTTAGAATTTTTGTTACTGTTCGCAGGAGGTACTGAATTAAGGTACCTGCAAAGATTATCTTCGAGAATTCTTTGGATAACATGTATATTTTTGTCTTTTATAACTAGCTGTTATATTCAAACTTGGGTAAGTGCTGTTATAACGGTACCAGAATATTTTTCAGACATTGACACGGCTGAAGATTTGAAAATGTCCAACCTAACAATTGTCGGAACAGTGAATTACAAAGAAATGATCGAAGATAAAGAAATAGTTCGCAGGTATCGAATTACGGATAAAGCTAAAGACTGTTTTGATCGCCTTCTAAACTGCGAAAATATTGCTTGCATTAACGCTGAAAGAGAATCAAAAGTCTACCTTAATGAAGATATAAATATTCATATTTCGCGGAATAATTTAGCATCAACGGCAGTTACCTATACGATTATCGAAGACTCACCTTTTAAAGCCAAATTCAGTTGGGTTTTGTTGAAATTGACCGAAGGAGGATTTTTGAAACTAGTAAACGGTCGCAGGGAACGATTTATACCAAAAAGAGTCAGTGAAGGTTGTAACCGTCAAGCGAATCCTGAAAATTTTCTTGTGTTCTTTTATTTTTCAATGGGAGGTTTGATATTAACAATTTTAACTCTAGTAATCGAAATATGTGTACATAAAATGTATCGTATATTGACATAAAATGTGTAATAAATATGCGTATTCATATCATAGTTATATATAATGATGCAGCATTTCGTACACATATATGATACTTTCGAATTTCCGCAAACGTAGAAGAAAAGCGAGCGGAATGAAAAAAAAGAAAAGGTTCGTCGATTCGAGCGACGAATCAATAATGAAATCGCGATATCCGCGTATACACACCAAACTTTTGACAAAGTGCGCGAGAAAAGCGAACAAACAAGATACCGTTCAGCGCTCGACTCTTTGTGCGTGTTTCGCACGCACATTAATTCTAGTATGAACGCGATAGCTCCGAGTCTCCCGATAAAAAAAGAACAGTACGAAAAAGAGGAGATGCTTTCTCTTTCTCTTTCTCTACCTATCTGGCGGGGAGCCTTTTGTGAACAATCAGATAAAGGCATTCGCTCAAACCGCGGTTATTGATTTTGTAACGCGAGCACGTGAACCGAAGCAATTCCTGCGGTTTAGCGCAGATTAATTTGAATGCGCTCACGCTTTGCGGCACATACCTATCAATGACCCCCGCGTCCTTTTTGTTAATTTTTCTTTCAGCTCTGCTATTCCGCTGCGATGTTCTTGTTTATAGCGATATTTATGGGGCGTTTTTTTCCTCTTTTTTGCGCTGACGTTTTGCTCGTTCGGAATGCAGTTTTGTTGCGGTTTTTTACTGCCGTTTAAATTAATAGTGCTTTCGTTTGGATAATGATAGTATGTTACAGCTTCAAAATAGGCAATAATAAAGTCGTATGTGATTAAATCAGAAAAGCATTATATTATATTTTCATGCGCAGGCTGATTAACTTTAATAGTCGTTTGGAGCTTAGTATTAAGTTTCTTTTTAGAGAAATATTACTGCGTTATTAGTGTATAATTATGAAGTCGTTCGTTATTTTTATCGGTTAAAATATGCTATTACAATTTCTGATTTTGATATTAGCACTTATTCGAAATTAGATATAAAGCAACTAATCAATTTGGAAATTTTAATAATTCAATTACAGTTGAAGTAATTAAGCTTAAAGTAGTTACTAAATATTATTTATTTCATCAAAAAGCACTTTAATTGGACAGATTCAAAATTATTTACGAATTAATAATAAAAAGTTTGAAATTATATAATTCAACATTATTAAAAAAAAAAAAAAAAAGAAGTCTGAATAATACATTGAAGATTAAAAGCTCCCTAGTGAATCTTCAACGCAAACGATCTTTTTCCTGCTTCAATATTAATTCGATATTAAAAAGTTCTAAGTAGAGACTTTAATTTAACAAAATGTTACTAAAATACAAAATTTTAAATTTCTGCAATTCTCGAGGATATTTATAAAAAATTTATAGAAAAAGTCCTCTTTTTTATGAATCAATTCTTTAAAGAATACTTCAAAGTAATGAAAAGAAAAAATGTAATTATCTGTTGAAACTTTTATTTTCAAACTTATAAAAATCCTATTTTATTTGTGGCACTGTTATTAGTTCTTACAAATCGAAAAAAAATCTCCTTTATTATTTAATATTACTGACACGTATAATATTAAAATTCATGTTCGGTGCCATGTATATGGTTACAAAACACTCAAATTAAAATTTTTTTCAAGTTTACAAAATAAAATGATGAATAATATACATTTCACGCCTCTCTTTTTCCCCGTATACCCGATCCCACCTAGCTCTAATTCTCAAGTTATCATTACCATCTCGGCCACGAAAAAGAGGCTTGGCGAATTCTCGCGCTCGAAGCAGATATCAGTAAAACATAGAAAACGAGCCGGGGCTCTTTAGCTTCCAGCAATGGCTTATTATACGTGCTAAAAAAGCAAATAAAAAAAGATGAAATTTTCGCGGACTATAGGAAAAAAGCAACTCGGCGGAAATTTAACGAGCTTAACCGTTAGCACGACTGCTCGTATGTACGTTTCTAATTTTACATTTGGCCTTTTGTCGTTGATGCTTCCATTGCCGGACTACAAGCGGTAGGAAGAGGACTTTTCCGCGGACTGACTTCGGAACAGATGCAAACGAGTTGTTAGAAAATAACGCGTAGAGTGTAAAATTTAGAAGGTGTAGAAATTCAGAATTGCAGTTTTTACTACTTTCTGTTCTATTTTTCCCTTTTTTAATTTTTTACTACAACACCGTTTTGACATGACTTTTCATCATTGCGAAATATTTATATTTTAATTTTTCGTGGTAGTAGTCGTTTTAGGTTTTATTTTATTCGTTATTTTATTAAAAAAATGTTCTATAAATAATTCTATTCAAACAATAAAGATTTTATTACGAAAAAGAATTTTTTTTCATTAAAAGAAATACCAGAGGAATTTATTTTTTATATTATTTTTCATCCACTTTTTTCGTTAAATAATACAAAATAATGACTATAAACTCTAAGCTCCGCTAAAACCGTGGTCCTTTCGCGAAAATTCAATATATTTATTACCCCGACGTCAATAACGCCATTTCCACATACTCGCGAACAAATGACGCGGCGTCACAAATTTACGACTGCTCCGGCGCATAACGCACTTAACATTCGTACGTTGAACGAGCGATTTTCAATTTCGCTACGAATCTCGTGTATTTTACGCGTTAAATGGAGCGCAGCGCCACCGATAGGGTAATGTTTTCCCCTCTTGATGCGCGCGGCAAAGTTTCGCGAGTGCGAGGAAGGAAGCTCGCGAGCTCGAAAACGAGAGAGAGCGAGAGGGAGAGAAAGAGAGAGAGAGAGAGAGATTTTACCCGTCGCTTCGAAAGTGAGATTAGCCCTGACTATATGTGTCTGCGAAAACTCTCCTCGCGGTCTCCTCTCTCCCTCCTGTTGATTATTCTAATTTCCGAAATCCGAAGCTGAAGAGGCCCACTCGAAACGACTTGTTCAGCTCGGCGTGCGCTCCTAATTATCCCGCGTGTTTAAAGTTGATAACGAGATAATTAGACGCGATTCGTTTTATTTATTACCGGCCTTTTTTTCACATGTATAATTAGATTAGGTGAGAAATAGAGAAAAACATCTTAGTGTGTATCCTAACTTTTTAGCTTTAATATATCGTTAATGAAATAGTTTAGCGGATGCGGATAGCGGTGAAATCAATTGTTTAGCGAAAGTAGGGCAACTACTATCCGGCGAAGGAGGAGCAGCTAAAAAATTTAGCCGCTGCGCAGTAATGAAGCTTGAAGTGGACTTTCCGCCACGATTTTCTCATCGAGCGAGTCGACTTGGAGCGCGAGTCCCTAAGGAGCAAATACCTAAAAGTAATTTCTTACGGAAGATGAAGTCATTTTGCCGTGTTTCCGTTACTCGGCGTCAATGATGAGGAAAGAAGTTTGCCGCCCTGGGAAAATGTTATTATTAAGTTCGATCGCACTACGGGTAGCAATGAAAGTTTCTTGCTCTGATAAACGACTATGCAGGAATAAAAATGAAAAATTTTAGTTGTCTCTCCTCGATGGGCAGACTGCTACGACGTTGGGTCAAAATATTGCTTTTAACTCGGGGTATTTACTTTATTGAACTGCGAAGAAAACTGAAACTATAAATGTTATCACCGCCAATTCGATTAAATCTTTATAATAAACAATTAAGGGGGTATGATACCCATTTTCTTCTCTTGCAAAATTGACCTGAAAAATACATAAATTAATTAATAACAAAT
>JAWWEO010000009.1:23627969-23679854 GCA_035582975.1 Ormyrus labotus | reverse complement strand
TTATAACATATACAATCAAAATATGTAATAAAAAAAATTTCCATTTTTTAAATTTTTTCGGTATCATACCCCCTTAAGTCATTTAAAAACTTTTTTTTTTTTAAATATTATTATTTGCGCTAATAATCGATCCTCCAAAGGCTACATTTACCCGCGCATTATCCATTTCCCGTTCAATTAAAACCCCGTCGATTCGTCGAACGAGTATACTTGACTCGGATGAAAGAACAACAGGAGGCGAGCTTTCGCTCGCGCAAAGTCGCAAACCCATCAGCGAAGAAAAGACCGCGGGCAGGGAGCAGCCTCCACTCGGGGCTCAGGGGCGGGAAGAGTAGCGGAATCATCAAACACACTCGAACCCTACGGTTTCCCGGCGGGCTTCACCTACGTGAATCCACTCGACAACGAGGCTCGCGAGGAACGGAGCCAACTGGGAGCAAAGTCCGCACGCGTGCATACATACGTACACGGCAGGAATCCGTTACGGCCTTTTGTCTCAGGGCGTTGATTAACACGACCGATCGAACTCAATTATTAAAGTAATCGGTCGCGAGAGCTCCGACGTTTGTTTTACCGACTGCACGTCTCGTCTCGTATACGGGCGATTCTCGTTTTCTTCTCCCCCTCGGATGGATGAAGGTAATGAAAAATGCTGTATTGCCACGTTGACGGTGCAAGTGGCCGAGTGGCAATCGTTGAAATGCAGCGGAGTCGACTGGGTGCAGTCGCGTTTTTACGCGAACAATTCAAGCTTTAATTAGAGCTAGATGCTCGAAGTTTATACGCCGATTTAATGTTTAGTGTAATTGGGATTTGTTTTTTAATGTCGTTGAAACACTTTGCTACGGCTCGTCGACTGGGAAGAAATATGGCGTCTGTTAATGGCGTTAGTGGTTTTGAAGAAAGTTAATAAAATCTTGATTTCATGATAAATTATGATACATAAGTTGCGAGATACCCTTTTCCATTGTGTTTTTAAATTCTGCCATAAATATCCGGATTTCTTTTGCAAAAAATAAGTAATCCATCCTTTCAAAAGCTTCCTTTAAAAGATACAAAAAAAATCCCGTGAAAAATCTGAATAGTCTTTCAGCTATAAAACATTTTATCGGACGTCGAAAAAAAAAGCGAAGACAGGGCAATTATTGCGACATATTTCAATGTAAAATTAATCACCACCGTAGATTTTTTAATAGATCATTGTCCCGGGGACACATCTCAGGTGATTAATCAATGTTTCACAATGGTTCATGATAAAAGGTAGAAAAAATTAATGAGAGATCGCCGTACGGACTACAAAAAAAAAAAATCGTCACGCTAATCCATTTGCTTAATTAGCGCGTGAGCTTAAACATTAAAGGAGCTACACTAATCAAACAAAAGACGGACACCGTTTCATTATGTAAATATATATCCACGTAGCATGCGACTTTTTTGCAAGCTAAAAGCGCGATTGCAAAGCAGCCGCAATTACATCCATAACAATCCCTTTATAGTCCAATCGATCCATCCGCCAACGACGTGCCAAATGTGCCACATTAAAGCAGAAATTCTTAATGAACCCCGCTAATAACCAGCGACCGATGACACATTGGCCACCATAAATCCGACGATCTCGGCGGACGTGCTCGAAAATGAAAAACAGCCCCGACGACGGCCAATTATCTCGATTAAATTAGAAGAAGAAGCTCCGCGCGCCGCTTCAATTACGAGGAGGGAGAGAGAGAGAGAGCGATATGGATGCTCGCAAAGCGGCTCCCCGAGCGACAAAAGTTCGTACGGCGCACGAGCCGCTCCGGCATAATTGAGCCGGGGAGTGCGCGCACGTCCGCGAGTTGTCACGCTCCGAAGTCGAGGCTAATGGGCCAGCTGCAAACAACTCGCACATCGGCCGGGGACAATGAATCGTAATCGGCTGGATGATTAGTCGCTGTGTTATGCAGTCTTGCGCGCCGATCGATTAACCCTCGGGTGCTCTTTCTTTCGTTTATTCTTGCCTCGTTTCTCGTTGGTATATTAATGTTTGCTTACTTATTATATTGCACTTCTTTTGTACACGATTTTGATCTTTATAAATGTATTTATTGTCATTATAAGGATTGATTTGTTAGTGATATTTTTATATTACAGTATATAAATTGTAACAGCGCTTTAGTACTGGTACAAAAATTTATTATTACTTTTAAAATAAGGGAAAACTCATCTAGAAATGAGTTAAAAAATTCTACTCAGAATGGACAGCTTAGGTTAAAGAATAGGTTCTAAGCAACTTTTAGCAACCCTCTAAAAATATTTTGTAACAATAATTAAAACTACCCTAGCGACTACCTCTGAAAGGTAGAACCCCTGTAGCAGCATAAGCAAACGAGCCCAGCTGACTACTCCTTGATGCGAAGACTCTGTCTTGTCTCTTCCTCCTTGTTATTTTCAGATTCTATAACAAGACTAGGTAATAAAATAAGAATTAAGCTAAAGCTGGAACGATACTTTTATTTACTCACCAACAGAAGAATTGACGCTTAAGAAGAGAGCCATCCGGACTCGACCTGTAATAAATTATAGAAAGGTGAAGCAGCTAAAAGTGTAGAAAAGAGTGGAAGTCAACTCACCTAAAGAGCAAGGCGGAAGGCAGATGGGGCTGGAGGAAAACCATTGACAGCAAGTAGCGAGCCCAACAGCTGGCACGTACGAGCCCTTATCCAGTCCCGACATCCGTGGGCTAAAAAGGGGCATAATTGATAATCAAGCAGTCAATATATTATTGAACTTACATGTGTAGCATAGCTGCTTCTGCAGAATCTCCTCAGCCTTTGCACCGCATAAGCTGCAAGTCCGGAGCAGTTTCCATCACTCATAAGCAAGTTCTTCTTTTACATTTTTGGCACAGAACAAGATCACAACACCGCATGAAGAATCCCTTGGCTCGACGATGCTGCAGGAAGGCGTAACGTCACACATCGTCAGCTGCTGAGTCTGACAGCCGTAAACAGTCAGAAGTCGGCTGAGACGCTTCGGCGCGAAGTTGGCATCGAACGCGAGATCGCGATCGATAAGCGCGAGACTGGCGGGGAGCTAGAGATAAAGAAAGGAGATGATTCGGCGTTCGATCGCCAGGCAGAGAATCTCGTCTCTGCCTGTTCGCTCTGAGCTCCTAATCCGATCGGTTGCGTCCATAGCGTGCTCCAGCGAAACCCGTTCTTTCCGGTGCGACTGAAAAAACTGCGGGGCCTGGGGCGAGAGGCAGCGAGCGGCGAGAAACAAGCTGCGTGGAGCCCAGCGATTTCTCCATGACTTTTCAAAGTAAGTGCACTGCCGACAATATTGTGCGTTAGAAAAGTGAGTTTTCATGTAAATAGTTTTCCTTAACGTTATTTAAATATTATTGATTAGTAGTCGAACGTCGGTCGCAAGTTTCGAGATGCTTGGAATCTCGAAACTAGAATTTAAAAATATAATATTGCCGAAACTAAATTGTTAGATTAATTATTACCGAAACAGCGCTCTATACAATATTATTTTCATTGTAATTAGTTACGCGAAATCGAGAGATAAAATAGAGAGGTTTCGAGTTGTGAATTCGCGTCCCTGTTGAGTTTAGCCATGCACATTATTATTAAAGCATTGTTTATAATAATTAGAATAATTAGATAAAACCTTTATATTAAGTTTATAATATATAAACTACTTAATGCTTTATTAAACCTTTGCATGTATCCTTATGTCACCCTGTAGTATTAAATAGAAAGTATAAGTAAAATCGTTCATTGTAAAATTAAAGTTAATTTACAATAAAACATTGTACTAAAATGCGTATTATATTTTGTATTCTTACTATTTAATGCGTGAAATTGAAATTACAAATAAATGAACATTAATCTTCTCATCTCTTCCGTTTACAGACTCATTGAGCTTTAACGTTAATATTCCATCGAAGTATCACTCCCTGCTTCGCCGCGGCTTTGTTTAATTCTGTGTGTGGGATCTAGTGATCGGAATGAATGATTTATTAAAAGTATATTTCATCAGCATTGTAAGGCTTTGTGCAAATCTATACATGCAGTAATCGATTAATTACAGAAGTTCAAAAATTAATTGTTTGTTGCGCATTATAATCGGATTATAAAATAATAAAATTGATTATTCGATTGTTAAATTCGAATAACAGTGAGATTTAATGTCGCTATATACTTTCTGAAAAAGAGGCTAAACCAGGTCAATGAATAAATATAATAGACTAATTTAATTGAATGGAAATATAAAAATATTATAATCTACTTAATAATTATAGAAATGATCAAATACATACGATTAATAATTAGAGTAAAATCAGCGAATTCATTTATGGCATGAAAGTGCTGCACTTATACTGCCATCGAGTAAAATGCTATTGTATTAAATTAATGCTATACTATTAATACTTCCAACATTCAAATAGCATATATCACACATACCGATAATTTTCGAAGCTAATGCAAAAGCAGCCTCCTCCAAACAAATCTGCCAATAACGGACATCCTTCAAGCTCCACAAAGCCGACCCTAAACCGTGGCCTACTTAAATCCGAAAAATCTGCGGCTCAGTATATCAGCGCGTAATACGAATGCCGATAAAACAGATCCAGCCTTTATCAGATAACCATTTAAGTAAAAAGCCCTTGTCAGCAATTCGACGGAGGCGCGCGAGCGAGCGAGCGAGCGAGCTTTGCGACCTTATCAGCGTAATGCCTCGCGTGAATCACAGGCCCAAATAATACTCGAAGCCCGGCGGCAGCGACGTGCACTTTGCGAAATTCGCGCACCGGGAAGGAGAAAAGAGAGACTCGCAGTCGCGTTGATACATTCTGATGAACGTTCCACTTAAGGCAGCAAGAGACTTGCGGGGAAGAACGGGAAGTAGGAAGTGTAAGGCAACGAGGATGCTGCAGCAGGAGGAAGGGAACGCCGAAAGAGATGTCTCGCACGATTAGGAACTACTGCTCGGGATCTGACTGGAGGCGCTACGTGTACCCGATTATTATGAATTGTATTTTCGAAGAGAAGAGAAAATTTGAAGAATGTTCCGAAATAATAAAAGGAAAAATGCTTTAAGGAAAACTTTTGTCGTTGTCATTGATATGATAATGGCTCATTTTATTATAAGCATTTATTCATTTGTAATGCCATTAAAGTATTAAATTTATAACGTCGTTAAATTATATTTCAATAACATATATTTTATTTTAAAATTCCACGAACATCCGACCTATTGTTTTAACCTTACGCGTGTATTTTGACGTGGAACATGCGACTGAGTGCGTGACACGACGGAAAATAGAAAAGAAAAGGCAAAAAGGCAGCAAGAGACGAAGAGGAGCAGACGGAGAAGGAGAGAAATGCAAGGGGGATCAAGGGGTGGAAAGACTTTTAGGAAGTAGATGGAGACGTTGCATTGGTTGGCTCGCACGTGACTGGAATTCCGGACTGTCTGCAGATTTCTTTACTTCTCTTTCCCTCTCTCTCTCTTGCTTCTCCTTCCCTTCGTCCGCTCCCGTGTCTCTATTTCGCTCTTTTTACCTTTCCCGCTTTGCGCGGCTCTTTATTTCGCCCTTACACAGAGGGAAATCAGTACCTGCGGGAGATCTACTTTGAAAATTGAGCTGATTTGCTTTTCATTGTACGGTTCTCACTCTTTATCCGCTCGAGGTAATATCAGGTTATTACAAACCGCGTACTTGGACGGTTACCTTTAATACTAGATATTGGAAAAAAAGTGGTCGTTTTAAAGAAAGAGAAGAAAAACGAACCCATAAAAATTCTAAAGAGTTTACTGGGTTTATGAGCAGCATTTTCAACAACTGTTTTCCAATAATTTATTAGAGTTCGGGAAATTTATTAGTTTTTTTTTTTAGAAATTGTTGAAAATTGAAAAAAAGACTGACTTTAAGCTTTAAATTGATCAAAGATCAAGAAAAATCATTGTAAACTTAGCAGGATAAAAACATTACTTTTTCAATCATTAACTTGATCGCGGACGCGCGGTATTTGCTTGTCCGAAGCCGGAAAACACACAAACGAACTGGAGCAATTGAAATAAATTCCCCGGCCCCCGGGCTTCGGCGTTTAAACGGCTGCGCAAGCACTTGCCTCACCTGCTACAAAAGCGATCGGACGAAATCAAAGTGTGTACAGATTGTAAAGTAGATATTGCGCGGTGCGCCACTAAACCAAATCCTGAACGATTCCGGGCGAGGAGTCGCAATAGCGCATTTTCCAGACCTCTCGCCGCATAGACAAAGAGACAATGCAATAGGAAGAGCTGAAGGGGTCGGACATAGAATGCTGAAACGCATCGGGAGACAAAGACGCGCGGGAGAAAGAGAAAAGGGCCGTGCGCGAGACAAATAGAAATGGAGATGGCGAGCGTAAGAAGGGTCGAGGAAAGCGGAAGACAAAGGTAAAATCGACTTGGAACGGCGCTCGGAAAAACCATGGAATGACGCGGTTGAAGTTTTTTACGTAAGTTTTATAGGATTTGAAAAAGTATTTTTGTCTTTAAAAAAAAGCATTAAGCGAAAAATTAAAAGCATCGCCAACGAGCTGTTTAACATTTCAAACGTCTCGTTTAAAGGGAAGTTTAAAGAGTTTAAACAGTTTCCTTTTAAATGTTTTATTCCTGGGAAACAAGGTTACCAAGACAATGGCAGCACCCGATCCTTACATTTCCTTCGAATAAAAGAATCAGAAGAGGATACACACCTATCTGCAGAATAAATAAATATATTTTTGATTCTTGCATTCAAAGTTTTTGAAAATTTATTTTACAAGCAAATTTCGACATAAACAATAAAAATGTTCATATCGGCAATATCACACGAAAAGGCGCAGAAAAATCTGCAAAGCGTCCATATTTAGAAACGGATGAAATCGTTTCATTCTAAATCCGAGTTTGCGTAACTTATAACGAAAAAATAGTAAACTCCGAGATAAAATTCACTTTCGCGAGAAAAAAAATTGTTAACATTCAAGCGGGCGCAGTCTGCGTCGTATAAAAAAAGAATCTGATAAAAATCCACTGGCTAAGCGAGCGAGCGAAATATCTCAAAGCTCGCGGGAAACAAAGAAAAAGCTCGAATAAACCGTCGGGGCGACGAGATTGAGCAATCTTCTCGAATCTGGCGGATCTCGCGCGAAAGTGTATTACAGCAATATTGCATTATTATTTGGCGGAATATAAGCGGGCGGAAGGGGAAGCGGCGTTAAAGTACAAGCCGGAGCGTGCCGGAGAAAGACATTGAAACCGAGAAAAAGAGGAGGAAAGAAGCGACGAAGAGACAAAACACAGAGAGAGAACGCCGTGCAATTCCGGCCCTTGCAGCGGCAGAGCGCAAAATTGCACGAGACTCGTATGACAATGCCGTGCAATCTGGCGTCGTCGACCAATCGGCCATTGAGACACTGACACAGTCGGCTGCGCTCACGTAGACAAGCTGCCGCCGCCGCCGTCGCCGCTTTTCCAAAGGCCATTCGGGAGGGGAGAAATCTCGCGCCAAGATGGCCGGATAATGCCGGCAGCCCGTTGGGGGATGAAAATCGCGACGATAAAATTATACGATCGATCCCGATCGCTTTTAGCTACACGCACAGAGAGTCACGTCTCGCGCCCTTTTCCGCTTCTGTCTTTCCTCTCGGGAGATTTCCCCGAGTGATGGATTGCTCGATTTGTCTTGCTAATTTTACTGGCGCGTTTCGTTTGGCTTTACAAATTCATTCCGCGAAGAGTACAGGAAGAGTTACTGTTTTACATTTGTAACGTTTTTTTTTTTACTTAATTGCCCTAACTTTGGGAAGATTTATTTAAGTTTGAAAACAATGTTGTAAAAACGGCTGCAGATAATTTGATTCTCGTTAAGCATCCATAAAATTAATCACGATGAATAAAAAACACATTGCCTGCTAATCACTACAAGTGAATTACAAGTGAACAAAAAAGTACACCCTCATAACGCCAACATTCCTTTGTTACAGAAAGACAAACATCCATATAAAGCCGTTCTTCGTGTTGAAATCAAATCTGTCTTGTTGAAAAAGGTTTCCGGCTGTTTGACGAGTGGGTGAACGAACGAGGGTAGGAAAGAAGGGGGGGGGGCGAATAGTCCCAGGCGTCACGGAGACTGTCAAGTGACGCTCGAACCTTCAAGATAAACATCAGAGCCCGAAACTTTAGACCTTCTCTTTTCTTACATGTAGTTTTTCTGCTTCCTGCCAATTCAAAACCTAAAATCAGATAACCGGAAATTGCCTTACGCGTGTCATTCATTTCCTTCTGCTTGACTTCATCTCTTTCTGATTTATTAGCCGTAACTTTCGGTACGAAAAAATATAATAACGTCTCGTGCGCGTTTACTGAAAGAGAAAATTTCTTCTACATTAACCGCGGAGTAAATCTAAATAATGTATTCGTTGAAATTATAAAGCGAATAAACGGTTGTCAATTAAATTTACAATGCGACTTCGTTAAATTAAATTAAATATTAACTTTTAAGACCGACGCAATAAACGTTTTTAACTGAAGAATAAAGGGCTTTGACCCATTTACAGTCATGGTACCAACATTAACTTGGTACTGCATCTCTTTACCGAGTAATTTAAAGTTTCGAAAGTTTTTTCAAAAACTAGTTAACCTAAGGCTTCGGTCCTCTACGCAAGTCCATAGTTGTTGGCATTTGCTTATTATAATATATTTCATTAATTAAACTCAGCTTGTAATATAAAATTTTACGACTAAAAATTAAAAGCTTTTATATCAAAAATTTGAAAGCAATGAAAACTTTTATTACAAATTACGTTTCTTGAAAGTTCATAAAAAATTGAAATAATACCATAAATAAGCCAATATAAAATATTTATGTCGGTGAAACAAAAACAAAAACACACAAGTTTATGAGTTTGAAAAAAGTAAAAGATAGACACGAGAGGCGTGCCAAGTTTACAAAAATTTTTATTGTTAAATATAAATTACAAGAAGAAAAATAAAAATTGTTCAATCTTCTTAAAACCACAAATACAGCAAGTTTCGCAAAATTTACTACTTCAATACGAAATAGATTTCCTAAGTACTTAACCTATAATTTTTCATTACTCGTGTCGGAGAGAAAGAGATATAGAATAGCTCAAAGTCAATGAGATAATAAAATCCGAAAAATAGGGGAGATATTTTTTCCTTAGCAAATGACTCGGCAAGAGCTCCAAGAGAGGCATTACGTCGACTGCGAAGAGTTTCAGCATTAGATTCTCCTGTTTTTACGGTTGGCTCGCTTGCGGCGACTATTGAAAAATCGACGAATTTATATACTCCCGAAACTTTATTATATTCATGATTCCAAAAGAATCGAGGATGACAATCATATAGATGGTGATCGTCTTTCGTCCACTTCTATTGAAAGATTGCAAGTCATGGATAGCTTAAGTTACATTATTTTACTTTCTTATAAGCAATAATGATTATTTTATTAGAAATCAGTCCTTTGAGCATTAGAAAAATTTAAAAAAAAAAACGCACGGCGAACAAAGTGTAATGTATAAAACAAACACTCCCAGAAGGAGCGAAAAAAATGGCAAATGTAAAACTCGCGCGGCGGCGTTTAAAGTTAAAACGCGATAGCCGTCAAAATTCAACTCGGCTCAGAAACCGTCGGTCGGCAAACGGAATATAGCAGACGAAACAACAGGACGGCGAGAGAGCGAGGAAAAAAAAAATTAGACGCGTAGACAGAGATGAAGAGGCTACAATAAAACCGAGGCAAAAGCCAGTCTCTCTCTCTCTCTCTCCCTCTCTGCTCTTTTAGTACTGCAGAGGGAGAGCCGCAAGGGCAAAAAGCGGGGGAAGAAAGCGAGCGAGGGAAGGAAAAAAAAAATCTGGAGCGCAGTAAGAGTTTAGTCGAAAAATAATGGCTTGACTCGCGGGAAAGAAGCTCGACAAAAATTCGCGCTTCCACTCGTCACGCACGAAACCTCGATAAATAGTTTTCTCCTTTTCGCGCAAGGATTTTCATTAATGCGACGATAAATCATTCGTATGCACGCCGCGCCTTCGCGCAACTCCGCGGAGCCGACGTGTCTGTGTATATTTAGATTAGACGAGCGCTGCCTTCGGGCGAGTAATATGAGAAAAGCGAAGTAGAGCGAAGAACTAAAATCGCGGCGCGGGCTTTATTTGACGCAGTGAAGACATTTTTTTCTCCGGTTGATTTTACGAATGATTTTTTGAAGAGTGCACTAAGAAGTTCGACTTATTTTCTTGTTTGAATTGCACTCGATTAAAACTTTATCGCGCGATGCTATTTCGAGAAAATATTCTTTTGAAATTTAACGGCGTGCTTGATCAAGGTAAATTTTCGATTTCTTGTTCTTCAATAGTTTGAAAAATCTTCAAATAATGATTTTGGATAGTTAAACTGCTCTTTTTGGCATTAAAAATATCGAGGAAATGAAAAAGTAAATTCGAACGACGGTTAAGTGGGACAAAGCACTTCTGAATATGAATATTTTTACAGTTTTGTGCGTTACTTATTTAACAATTCTAACAAATGTCAAATTTATGTAGAGAATCATAATTATTTCACGAATTCAAAAAATACATATAGATTAGTGTGAAGTTTTCTTAAAAAATGTATCTACTCCATTAGCGTGCAAAAACGCTTAATCTGCAAAAAATTTGACCTTCTTTCAGCAGGAGTAAAAGTTCGGAAAATAGTTGGAGCTACCGGAATAATCAGTTTAAAATCTTTTCACTAAAACCGTGTCAAGAAAAATTTAAAAGACTTTCCTACTTCCACCCTTAAGCCTATCAAATTTCGCGCGAAATGCTATTTTAATATTCAAATGCACTTCCAAATAATCATCGCCCACAAATATTAATCTCCCGCAGCTGCGCTTCTCCATCAGGCTATTTATTTTCAATCATTTCAGCGGATGCTTCCTCTGGCGCGAGGTTATAAAAAGTCTGAGAGTGAAACAATTTAAATCGAGAGCGAGCACATCTTTATCCAGAATATGAGAAATCCAGGGAACGCCGAAGGCAATCGGTCCCGAGATAAATAAAGCAGCAGCGGGCGCCAAAATTGGAAATAAGTAGTTCCCATCATGCGAAATAGCTGGCGCTTTGAGAGCTCGGCTCTTGGATAGCGATTTCTCGCGGGAATAGAGTTTTGCGCGCGGAGAAAGAGCTCGGAGATTATTCATCCGAGACTTTTTTTGCCTCTCTCGCGCCCGATACCTCCGCCTCGTACATTCTTCCCCTCTCGACATTACATTCCGAGCGATTACTCCGTCCAATATGACGAGGAAGCGAGCTGCTAGACAATGATGCCTTCCTGCTATTTCTCGTCTGAACTGCGATGCCTTCCCGAGCGAGATGTACTTCATCCGCTTTACAACGCCGCTGCACAACCTCTTTGCGAGTGTGAAGCGCGGAATCGTTCCCTTTCTGCGCCGGGAATGATGAACTTTTTTGTACTCCTTCGTGCCGCTTACGTCGCGTCGTATCCCGAGGTAGTAGTCGCAAGAAATATTCCGATTGAGTGTTGATTTCTTGGGAAGGTTTTTGTGCCGAGGCGACGAATGACGTATTCTTCGCAAAGTCCATTGGAATGGAGTATTCTTTGATTTCTTTAAATCTCGGGCGCTGTTTGTTTTATATAGTAATGTACAATAATTATGTACTAACTTTGAAACCTTACTCGCTAGCGCTCGCTCGGTACGATGAACGTTTTATTTTAAAAACAAGATAGTATATTTATATTAATTTATTAACTAAAAATCCCATAAATTGTCGAAAATTGGAAGATGTGAGGTCATTAAAATTTGTGACGTCGTTAAGCGAAGAACTTTAATTTAATAAAGGATATATGCTTTTGAACCAAGACTCGACAAATTCAAAATTAGAAATTCATTTGTTCAGTAATATTCGTGAGAATGAACGACTAATGTCAGCTAAAAGAGGAAAGAAAACGTCAAGACCGAGAATAATAGACCTAAAACCACAAGCTAAGCGGAAGTAGTAAACCAGAGGCAACCACTTCGCTCGCATTATCCGAATCTGTGGCAGCGCTGGCGCACTTGCGCCTTGGGAGATGATAGTAATCGTTGTAATTCTAGCTCTATAAGTTACGCCGGTGGCTGCAATTATTCGTATTATAACCAGTCGTTATACCCGCGGCAAAATTCGACGTTAATGATGTCTAATGCCGCGGCGAATAACAATGTGAAACGGAACTCACATTCCCTATTTGATAATAGAGAATTGCACGTTAAGTAACTAAACTTAATTATTTCCTTTGGTAAAAAATCAATCTAAACGCACGTTTTGTAATCATATTTGCACCTCCGTCCCCAGTCCAAGTTGTTGTGACGCCGCAACATGGCTTTTTGTCGACTGCAATCCGAATAGTTGCACTGTCAGGCTACTGAACTATACAGTGTCAACATCCCCTATCTTATGCTTACGCTGTCCCGCCTCTGTCCAGCTTTTTACGAGGGTGCAAGCTCACGCTCTCGGCCTTATGAATATTATTTCGACGCGTCGAGTTGCTGGGGATCTTTTTTGCTCGCAGCCTCCTCACCGACGGCTCGTTGAACTATCTACTTACAATGTATATATTTCAAAGAGCCAGTTGTATATAGGAATTTACATCGCATAATAATGACGCTTTTTGTCTAGGTTGGCTAGCGTGACGAGAGCTGACTTTTTGATACTCGTGGGTTTAACAATTCTTTCGAACGATCAGTTTATTTTCGTAACGTTTGGACGTCGCTAATGTGAAAATAATCTAGTACAAAATTGGACGACTTTGAGTGCTGTGATTTTCTACTTACATTAATGGAAGCGAGAAAGGAAGGCAGATTTATCGTGCTTTCTTGCTGTAGAATAATTTCACAAACATAAAAGAAGTACACTTGCTTTCTGCTTTAGGCAATATTAATCATCCCCCTTGATCTATTCAAAGGCTGAAGCTATTCAAAACTCATTAAAGTACGTCGATCTTTCGATAGGATCGCAAGTTCGTCCGGCAGCTCCTTAATGTCCATAAGTTGTGTTTATCATATTTTTTGACCCTTTTAAGATTATTAACGACCTTCTTTTGGCCCAGAACGGTGTTACCATCATTCACTTTAATTTACGTCAAGATTCCCTGGTAAAAAAACGAATGTCAAACTGGCTTTTAACATCTGCAAAAAGTTTATTATACTCCGCTAACACTTTCCGCTTCATGACATACTTTTAATTAATTCAAATATTTTGTCGCTATTCTTCAACAACTGTAAAAGGTGTAAAGTTACAAACTGAGGATCCTTAATTGTGTAAGATTTTTACCTGGACAGAATACTGAATTAATCTTTGTCTGAAATATTTCAGACGTTAAATAAGAATAAGCGAAGCGGTGACAGTGAAGATAGAATTATGCATTATAAGAAAGAGGAAGAAGCTTTAAATTAATACAGAATGAAAACTTAACTGCAGCAGTAAATCTTCGTAATGTGTTAATTTCGTTATGAAGACGGGCAAATTTTAGTTTCTTTATTTAATCTCGCACTACATAAGAGAGACTTTCACTCCGTTTTTAACTTTCAACTTTATCCACTTTCGCGCGTACTTCTGAAATTTTTATTGTAAGAACGAAACGTAGTCGAGAGTGACGAAAAACTTGCAAATGGAGCTTTGAAATGACTTTCGCCTTTGAAATCGAGTTTCTTACTTGCAGTCTTGAAAGTATTACTTGTGATTTAAAGGTCTCCTTAACTAACGTTTTCTTATCAGTAAATGATTTTACCTATCCTTGAAGAGTTAGCAATTATATACCGGAAAACGTAGAAATATCTAATCTACTGCAGAAGTTTTAAACCATCATTAACAAAGCAAACCAATAAGTTTTTATTATTTTTCAAAAAAATTATTCGAAAGGTATAAAGAGATTAAATAATTTGTTGCGTTGAAGCGATTCCTCTGCGAGATACGTTTGTAATTAAAACCTTTCGGAATTAACTTAACAGAATGAGAATTCTTTAATCAGCTCTCCAGGCGGAGAGTCCTCATTAACGATAAAATTTTTATTACGCAATTTTATCAGACTCGGCGATAAAAAATTAACTTAATTAAACCCCCGAAAATCGACACTTACAAGCCCGCACTAAAATTAGCATGCCCCGAGGAAAAAATTTTTAATTATTCTCGTTAAGAGCAGGCAATTCCGATGCAACGGATACACATCTTATTGTATAATTTGTTTCCAGCGCGCGTAAAGCTCCGTCATCCAGCCTCGCGGGAATGAGTTTAACGAAGACCAAGGTAACGCTCCCGCCGTAAAAACGCGCGCTTTATTCCGATTACACATTTTGCGCCTCTCTTATTGCGCGAAAGAAAATTTTCAAGGATACCGTTCGCGCAGCCGGTCGTTTCTCTTTAATTTTCCTCGCACGAACGAAGGACCGTGTAATTTGGCGTTCGCGCGCGAGGAAATTAAACGGCACGCGGAAGGGGGAGGAGGGGGGGGTGGAAAAAAGGAGGCGGGCCGAGTTGCAAGCCGGGCGAAGGAAAAAAACTTAGGAACTTAGGGCCAGTTTAATCATTATAATTTTAATTAGGCAGGAAAAAGCGCTCGAACGCAAATGAAGAGAGGAAAGGAGGCTGCAGAGGAGGAAGTGGAGCTCTCGAGTGTTCGAGGCGCTTTCTACTTCCTTTCTCAGAAAACTGCCGTTAAAACCTGGCATTAAGGATTCTCGAGCGGGGCAATTACTAGAGACTGAAATTTTCATTTAGTCAAAACATCAACAAGGTCGTTTACGTTTCGTGCCTGCTTAGTTAATTTTCTTTAAGTCTTAGAAAGTAATTAACTGGATTTTATACTGTTTTTCTTGCGCCGTTCGTCTTATTTCACTGTTCATAAACCCATTCGTAGTTTACGTCCGCATTTTATGGATTTGAATAAAGATATCGCCCACTTTCCATTGTCAGTTGAGAAGAAAATATCCTTGATTACCTTTGGGAAAACATTTCAACGGGAAAGTAGTTTAAGGCACAAAGATAACTTACGGGCTTTCGCGACGTGCGAGCAACTGAAATTACTAAAAAAAAAAAAAATTAAGAAAAGTGGATCATCTCTTTTAACGTGATAACTCTATATTAAAAATTGATCCCAAAGTTTAAAAGGCAGATTACACTTTTAGTGCAGAAAGTATGAATCTGGCAAATTTATTCATAGACTTTAAAAACGTCTTATAAGAGCTTCCGAAAGTAACCTTCGCGGAAAATTTTGTAAGATTTTCTCGTCTTTTCACAAAAATTAAGGAATGCATAATATCGTTCTTCGACAAGGGGAAAAAACGCCTAGTTTAAGCTTATTTGCCATCACTACTTTATTTCGGTTGCACGCCGCAGTACGAACTCAACGTCTTCCCAATTCCATTTCGTTCCATTCTTCGGAAAAATATTCACTTTACCGGCAACGTTCGCACATTCGGAACCTCCATGAAGCTAAAATACGACCCTAAAGAATCAATCTCAAAATGTGAATACAATCTTGCGGCGGGTCTACACGCGCAGCTGCATATCCAATTCGTCCAGAATTAGAATTTCGCCATTCCGGATCGCGCGGCGCTTCTGGGGGTCAAAAAGAGACGTCGGGCGACACATAAAAGAAAGGCTCCGCACAGTAAGGCCACAGCTTTTTCGCTCTAAAAGAGAGTAAAGCCTTATATAGGAGGGAAAGGCGAGCGCGGAAACGGAAAGATCTTTCACGATGTCCGTCGTGCAGCGGAAGAGCAGAGCTTTGCGGGAGGGAGGGAGAGAGATATCAAGGAAGCTCGCGGAGTGAGAGAGAGAGAGAGAGAGAAGAAGAAAAGGAGGCCGCAGGAAAAAGAACTGGAGGGAATCTCTGGAGAAGAGGAGCGAGAGATCCTACTGGCCTTTTTAAGAAAAAGCGGATCGATTCCGCGAACGGCGGCTTTAGCCTCGTGCAATGAGCAAAGAGAATGGAACGAATCGTCGCGCCTTAAAGGGGAGCTTGCGGAACGTGACGGGGGAGTCCGCGAGCGGATAAACCGGCCCGAGCTAAGACGATAAGTGCGAAACGCCGCCGAAGATAAACAACGGAGGACTGCAATCGAACCGTCAAAGGGTCGGAGCTGAATGGTCAGTCAAGAGGGTACTTCGAGTACAGAATGTCTATTCTTTATGTGTTGACACTATAAGACGTATTCTTTCGGAGGCATATTTTTTCGGATAAAAGCAGTTTGTTCTTTCAGAGTCACATTTTTTTCGGATAAAAGTAGTTTGTTCAAAGCCACCTAGGGTTTAGGAAGCACTTTATTATTTTGTTGGGAAAAATAATCACGATTTTTAAACTAACTGAACAATTATCGTCATCTTCTACTTGTTTATTATATTTAAATAGAAAGAAGAGGTAAAAGAATAAAAGAAGGTAAAAGAACCTTCAAGAATACATTGAACTACAACATTGAATATATAAATTAAGTTTGAAAAATAAATGTGTATATTAACTGCTTTCAACTGAAAGAGAAGTTAATAAAAGCAAGCTCAAACCTTACAAGATAAGATAAACCAGAATTCATATTACATATACATTTAAGTAGATAGAAGCCGAGTATTGTACGGCACCGCTTATTAGACTCGGTGTGTATATATGTACATCGCAGTGCAGGAAGATCTCGCCTTTCTTATTTTTTTTCTCGATTCTTGTGGATCAATGTTTTCATTAAACCAAATTGTATGACCAATGATGATTTCTCATTAGATAAAATTGTAACCACCATAAAACTGGGATGAAATTTTCCGTAACGACTTTGTTTTAATGTTTTTAAGCCTGTAAAATTCTGTAATTTTCGTGATTATACCTAAATAAGATTTTAATGAAGTTAGCGTAACATCGTCTTCTCATTCTGCATTTGCGCTGACTTTTTTATAAGAGTTCTTGCGCAATCGTCGTTACATCGTAACAACAGCAGAAAAGCAAGGCAAATCGAAAAGTAGTCAAGTAAGTGTTTCTCGAAAATGTGAAAGAAATTTCTTCAGCTGTAATATCAAATTTGCATTTACCGAAAAAGCAGCATCATTTTGTAATTTCCAAATATTCGCCTAGTCTAACCGTACGTGTAACAAACTTAATATTGATCTTATATGTGTTACATCATATACCTCATACTATTTTTCATAAATTTGGTACATATAATAACGATGTAATTACGGAAACGTAAATCAGCAATGAGAAAACGCGTTGAATTATTGTTAATGTAAAAGGGATCATCATCCAATAACCGTAATAAAGACGTTTCGCACAATGAAATTTCTATGAATTACTTCTCTTGCTGGTGGAAACGACCCTTCTGTACAGTTCCATCCCTAGCTCGTTCGGAGGAGTACAATGCTCTAACTTTAATGTCAATTTAAAGTGCAATAAGAACGTATCTTTCTCAGACGCACGTAACCATTAGCGTGGTTGAAAGTAGAATGTCTGTTTATTTCATAACTCAATGGGAGCTGTTCTAATTTCACTACAATCAACTTCTTTTTCACTTGACCCAGATGCGATAACTTATTTTATTAAAAAGTTTATTAGTAGTTATAATGAGTGCAATACAAGCAGAAAACTAGATGCAGTATTGTCATAATTAATGAGAGCAACAAGATAGTTAGAAACAAGTATTATATGCATATTGTTGCAAACATTCCTCCGGAACATTTATAACTGACCCCGGCATTCTCCGTTTATTCGAATCGAAGAAACGCGCGGCAACTATAAATCGATTCCGCTCGCAGAACATGAATTCGCATTCAAATTTATAACATATCTAAGGCACAGCTACATGCGCCGGCGAACATAGTTGTATACTCTACACGAATTTAATTTGACTATCAATTCACGTTATTCACTTAGAATCGATTTATGGCGGATCTACAGATACCAATACGCTTCAGGCTAAATAATCCAGAATCAGTTCCCTGTAGTACTCCATCGGATAAGACTACCGATTCTCCTTCGTCACGAACGGATGCAAATTTCAAAAGTCCCACTTACCCTCCGAACTGTTCACCGACAGCCTGCGAAGTAAATTAGGATAAGAGTATGATTACCTCGCGCAAGAAGCCGCCGCCCGCCGGAAGAAAAAGGAAGAAGAAGAGAGCGACGCATAAATCCCTAGGCGGAGAAGAAGTAGAGCTTCTCTAATGCGGAATATGGTCTATCTGAAAATCTCCGGAGCCCTTCTCCCCGGAAGGATGAGCGGATGCGCGATTTAATTTAGTCCCCCTTACCTGTTTATGTATACAAGGCGTGCAAGTATACGTCTTATCTCCGCGCCCGGGAAAGAAAAGTGCAACGCGCGCTCTCTCTCTCTCTCTCTCTCTAGCTCGCGCGCGGGGACATTTAAATGCTAAGAAGCAGTCGGCTCGTGAATAATAGCCGAGCGCGAGCGACAATCGCTTTAAGCCCCTCGACAAGTGGAGTGTTCTTTCGAATCCGGTTGAAATCTCCTTTAACTCTCCGTACTCTCTCTCTCTCTCTCTCTCTCTCTCTCTCTCTCTCTCTCTCTCTCTTATAGCGCGCTCCGCTAGCTACTGGCTCGTTTTTCTTCCTCCTCCCGCGGCGCGGAGCCGGCGAACTCGTTTTTTCACTCGCCCGTTAAGGGCTTTCTAAGCAAATTTCTATTAGCGGGAGTACGGCCGCTTTTTAGCGCCCAGATGGTTTTGAATTGTTTATGGTTCCGAGGCTTGGGGGGTTTCATCAATTTATGTGTCTTGCGGAGCTTCTCGGGCTCTTTGAAAGTCATTTGTTTCGTTAATTTGGTTAGTAAATGTCGCAGGTGCGGGCGTTACTTTTAATTAAAATTGAAAATACGCTCTTTGGAGAGTATTGCGAAATGAAAAAAAAATAAATAAAATCAATATTCACAGTCGATTTCCTATATTCGCTCGGATTCTCCTGTTCACGGTCGATTCGCCGTGTTTTAATAATTCCCCGACATAGTCGCGGGGTAAAAAGTAAAAAATTTAAACAAAACATCATTTTTTTTACGACGGTTATGAAGATAAGCTATCGGGTAAATAAATCTCTCATGAAAAGCGGGGAATAAAAAAAAAACACTCGATAATTCAGCGCTCCGTTCTATCATTTGATAAAAGTTAAACGAAACGATATATAAATAACTGGCTGATATTTAGCGTTAACATTCAGCTGAAAATAATCCCGTACAAAAATCCCCGACGCGGCAATAACGTTCGCACCCACTCAGTCAAAAGCACTTTGCTCAGCCGTAAAAACGCCCCGCTCTTCTCAGCAGCTGCCCCTCCGGTGGTCCAATGAAGCCTCCGCCGCTTTCAACTGCTCTCCGTTCGCATAAAAAGCGAGCAAACACGATCTCCTAGATCCGATTTACGGAGAAAGAGAGAGAGAGAGAGAGAGAGAGAGAGAGAGAGAGAAGAATAAATAGAAAAAAAAGGCCGGGCTAAAAACTAAATGCAACTTCTCTCGCGGTTCGCAAGTAGACGCCCGCGGCGCGCGGAACTTCGAACATCGACGGACGCGGTTATTGAGAGGCCGACGATGTAAAACGGGGGTCTATTCAGAGAGCCAGCTGGGCTAAATTAATTATGGCGCGACAATCGAACGGGAAGTCCGGGACTGCACGCGGTTTAAAAGCCGACGAGTCGAGTGAGCGACTTATTTGGCCTGGAAGTCGGGTTAAGCGACGCCGAGTTAAGACGGTTAAAGAGCCCGGGGTATTTATCGGGAAATTAAGTGGATTGCCGAGCGTTTGTGCCGCCGACGGCAAATGGGATCTTGCAAGTTACCTGCTTTATTGTCGAGCTTCTTCAAGGGGCAATTACTGGTGGAGTTTTTCGAAAACTAGGTTTGCCGGTGAGAAAATGAAAGTTTAAGAAGGGTTGTTAAGATTTGAAAATTTACTTGACACAAGGAGAAAAATTTTCTAGTAAAAATTACAATAGTGCATTTTAATTTGATCGCAGACAAAATTTTTTTAATTTTTGCAGTAGTCTGTGATCAAATTGAAATGCACTATATTGTAATTTATCTAATTTGGTGCAATTTGTTTGTAAAAAAAAAGAAAAAAATTGCTCATCAGATTAGAATTTTAACAAGCATCCATTGCACATCAGTTTCTAACTATCAAAGCAGAAATTCGTTAGAGAGAATGCGAGTCCATTGTAACGATAGGATCAAAATATACGGTGTTGCATTCGACGTATCCTTGTAATTAGAGTATCAATTCCATTGGTTATTCCATTGGTAATTAATGAAGTTCGATTGTGCACTTCTCGTTTCTAATCCTTTGATTCATGCTTATTATGTTTACGCCTAGCGCAACGGGTAATAATGAAGAATTCCATCAAAATTGTATTGCTGTCTGTGCGTATACATATGTGTATGTATATGTTGGCGACAATAATGAATAGGAGATTAAAATGGTATTAAATGATAATCGCTCTTAAAATTTAAATAAAATGTTTTTACGTACGTGTGAAAACATTTTTATTTTCAGTGTTTTTTTCGGATCATTAAACAAAAATTCGATGAAAGGTCATTTTTATTGGAATTTCAGAGCGGCCCTTCCCTAAATTTACTTTGTCAAAGCGTAAAGTGAAAAGGACAATGGCTGCAAAAAAATGTAAACAATAAAGTTAAACATAAATTTTTATTCCCTTAATGGAGGCCGGTCGAAATTTCATTTCGACGCGAAAAAATACGGTTACATACCTACGCACAAGCTTGCGTTTCAAAATAAAAGCCAAAAAAATGAAACGTCTGATTCAGCGAGGCGAAATTTGTTGAAAAACAGCGAAATCGCGCGAAACAAGTTTATTTAAACAACGGCAAATGGATAACTTTTCACGTCAATTAACCTACATCCAACCAATCATCTCTAAAAATCCATAAAGCAAAACTTCCCCCAGCCTACTCGCTTAAACGACTTGGCGAAGAGGGAAGGAGAAAAAAAAAAGCAGAAACTCGGCAAGTTCATCAAACAAAACACTTGGCGAAGTGGCGAATGGTTGATTGTACAAAGGAATTTTCGGTATTCGCCGTAATTACAAGCGAGCGAGAGGGACGTAACGCGCCATTCATCAGAATTCATAGCGTCGCAACGGCCAGAATGCAAAGCCAAGTCCTATGGCGTCTTCGCCGTCTCTCTCTCTCTCTCTCGGTGCGGAAACTTCGAAATCGAAATCGAATTATTATTATTTGCTCGTGCTCGGGCGCTAAGTAAAAAGCGTCGCTCGCCGCTCGTAAAGTTGGGAGAAGCGGAGCTTTCGCGGTTAAATTAATATGCCAGCAGCAGGAGTCCACGGCTGGGACACAAACGCGCGAAGGACTCGTGAATAACATTATGCAAAGTTCATTAAAACCGGGTCCCATGGACCCGCCGTGCGTGGAAAGTAGTTCGCCCTCCCTCCCCCCCCCCCCTCCCTCCCGGTCCTCTTTAATCTCACTCTCGCGCCGGTCTCTGTTTTTCTGCGTCTACCTTTGATTCGTTTTGTGCGCCGCGCGGCCTCTCGCTCGGGCTCTGTGTATAACCTCTTTGAATTCGTAATGAATTTCGTTTATTGTTTGCCGAGCCGCGTATTTTTTCGCGGTCTTATCGACGTTTTGCAACTCGCTTTGCAAGAGTTCATGGCGGCGCTTACACTGACTGGAAGTTAAGGTAGTCGGTTATTAAGTAGACCTCGAAACGATAATTTAACTTTGGGAAATTTAGATATTGTTAAAAGAATGACGAACGTATTACAGCGGCAACGACATATTTTATCTATTCATATCAATCTTAAAAATTTACACAGTCCAATACATTCTTCTTAATTCATTCATCAATCTGGGTATTCATTCATTACTTCCCAAACTCACTTTATACCTTACTTACATACACTTTATACCTACAAGCAATGTAAATTTGTATAACCGAACGCTATACCCCCAAAAAGAGGTAAAAAGGGCTTCTCCCGTCCGCTCCATCTCTCTTCATCTCTCCTCATCTTGCCGGCGCAGCGAACTATAAGATAAATAACACTCGAGCGCGGCAGAAGGCGAAGCTTACACTCCACTTTCGGGCTCTCTCTCGAGCCACGAAAATTCATGCGACGCGCGCAAGGAATTCGGCGGCCGACGAGGCAGAAGAGGAAGAAGAAGAAGAAGAAGAAAAAGAAGAAGAAAGCGTAGTAGGCGACGAGAGGCGCGGGAGACGATGCACAATATGTGCATTGATATTCCGGCGTACCTGGTACTTTGCATATTTTCCCTATTCCGCTTCTTTCTCCGGCACGTTTCCGCGTCCTCGCCTCCTCCCGCGCGACTCGCGGCGGGAATTTTTGCCGAATTTCGGCGGAGTATTACGGCCTAATGACCTCGGGCATTATTTCTGTTTAGGAGTCTATGAGAGCGCTTTTTGGGGGGAGATTAAATGGCGCTTTATTGCGCGCAGATAGAATTTAGGACCGCTGGCTGGGGCGATAAGTAGCCGCGTTTAAGAGTGCATAATTTTTAAGTCTTCTTTGGGAAAATATTCGTAAATCATATTTATTGCGCGAGAGTTTTCTAGATTACCGAACTAATGAAGATTTATTCTCTCTTTTTGCAGCTGCTTAATTTTACGTTTTCCTCATAGAAGTGACGTAAAGCTACGAGTGAAATTTTTATTTATTAAACTTGTTTTAAATTTGGCGGTAAATATCATAAAGTTGTTTTAGGTAAATTATCGCCATCTCATTTATTTTATTATTACACTTTAATTATTGTTTAAAGCGATTCTATTCACAAATAATGAAAAAAAAATTTACAAAAATCCAGTTAAAAATTCCCTTTCAACGGTATACAATTACGTACTCCGAAACACCTTCGCTAAAGCTCTATTTTGCTGCATTTAATCTCTCGCAAAAATGGAATACGGCATGCATGCAAGCACATAATTTGCATTCGTAGTGAAAGAGAGAGAACCTAAAATTCCCTAAACCCAGTGACTACTTTGTCCGACGGGAGTGTCTCTTCACGTCTGATTATTCTACTTTCCTCCGGCGTATGTATCTCCGCTCAAGGAGGGTCTTGCACGAAATATAGACTATATTTGCTAATTTTATGTTTCAACTATTTGACGTTTAATAATCTGGTTGGTAATATATGTTGAACAGGTGTTCCCTACGAACCTTATGAATCTTCGATAAATCTATGAACAAGTGAATATAACTACCGGTTTTGAAAATACCCTAGTTTTTGCATTGTTAACTCCCCCTGAAATTGAATAAGGAATAAAATGAAACCTTCCAAATTAAAATTCAATAAAAAACAAAAAACATTCCCGTGTTTCAAACAATTATTTTTTTAATGAACCATAACTGCATTTGTTGAATGATATTTACGGCTTTTAAATTTTTATTCGGTTCGTAGGGAACACCTCTTCGACACATATTACCAATCAGATTATTAAACCTTAAATAGTTGAAATATAAAATTAGCAAATATAGTCTGTATTTCGTGCAAGACCCTCCTTAATAAAAAAAAAAAAAGAAGGCCCAGCTGACGGCAGAGTCGGAAGGAGCTGTCTTGACGCCCCGCTCGCATTCAGCCAATCAAGCCCGGTTCTCGAGCTCGCGGCAAGTCAGTGGCAAAGGGGTGAAAGCCTCTCTCTCTCCCGGCGCGGTGCCCGGAAATACCGCGTAAAATTGCCGTATGTGCGGAGTCGTGTCTTTTGTTTACGCGCGCGAGATGCAGTACTCCGGGCGCGGGGGTGTGAGAAAAAATTTAATTACGCTCCCGACGCTTTTCTCCTCGGCTTTTCTCTCTCTCTCTCTCTTTCTCTCTCTCGCGCTTTTATTGCCTTTTCGCGCGACAGTTTAACTCCGCGTGTCGCCTCGGATAAAAATTGCAATTAGCACGCGCTGACGAATGTAGTTGCGAATGTTTATTCTTCATTCGCCGGGATGCTGCAGCTGCTGATGCTTTTTTTTTCTCGCTGGATTATTTTTTTTCTGCCGAGCGTCGCTCTTGTCCCGGGAATACACAATGATAGCCGGGAGTTTTCTGGAACAAATAAATTGTTTGCCGTTGATTTCTTTAGCGCGTCGCCTCGCCCCGCTTCGCTTTACGACGTTTTGTCGGGAGAAAGAGGAGCTTTTGTGCTTTTTTTCTTTACTGCTGTGATTTTATAGTCTTTAGCGTTTAAATCTGTTTGTGTATATAGATATATGACTGCAATTTCGAGGGCTTCGATATAACATTCCTAATTCAGTTTTCTATTAAAAAAAATCCGTCTGACACGCAGTTATTATCTTTAAACAAAGTAATCAAAACATCTTATTCAAATACAAGACGGTTTCCGCGCCCCAGACAAAAACAATCCCATCCAACTTTATAATCCATTTTCCCCTCTACGAAACGTGAACAAAATGCGTCCGGCGTTCCTTTTCATTAAACTCCTAAACCGCTGCTCGTCGCCTTCGACAAAGTCCGAGGCCAAGAGCCGTTCGAGTTGACCAAGTCACGCCTGCGCCGCGACTATTCGCGATATTTTTCTTGTTGTTCCACGCGCGTATGCAGCGGCGTCTACGTGACGTCTTTGCCCGGCTGCCGCGGGATTTCCTGACCCTGTTCCGGCGCCGCCGATGTGACTGGCGTGCGTGTCCGATAATGCCGCTATTTCGCCTTTCGTTTTTCATTGTTGCCCCGCGTACCTGCCCCAACTTGAAAAGCTCGGATTCGGAATCGGATTTTAGAAAATTTCGTATGTATTAAAGGTCGTAGATTAAGGATTTATCGGACACGCTTTCGTACTGCTAAACTGGGCCTTTTTGTATCGAGCATGTTTTGAATGTGATTTTTTGAATTTCATTTAAAATACTGAGATCGCTCCTAGAAGAAATTTGTGGTAATAATGAGAAGTGCTTCTGTGAAAGTTCTTGTACAGTTGGGTAAAGTAATATAACAAAGAAAATAACTGTAAATTACAGGAAATTTTACAAAAATTTAATCAATTTTATTGAAGATATTATTACGCTTTTCACGCAATGTGTTAATTTTTATAGTTGATCGTCTACAATTTACAATCCATCTTTTATGAGACTGATCAGTCATTTTTATAGAGATATTTTCCATTTTGAAAATATTTCTCCTCGAATGTAGAAAACATTTAAGCTACTAAAACGGCAATAAATTCCGTTTTATACTTTTATTGGGCAATGAAAATTTTCTATATGGAAAATGTTAGATATATTTATTAATGGGAGGCAACAAGATTGTAGCGTCAGCGGTTTACCACTTTAAGGACTCGTGCGCCGTTTGTGTTTCGTCGATTCTTTTTTGCGAACTTTCGGAAATATTCACTTCGGAATGCGCGAAAGTTTATGCCAAGGCAAGGAGGAAGTTCAGTAGCTTAAGAAAGTTGAAATATCGATGAATAATTCATAAAATTTTAGCGCACGCACTTGTCCGCGTCCAATGTATTTGCGCATAAATTTAATATTTTAAAAGTGCACTTTTAATGGCTACATTTATACTGCTTTATTTACGTCTTGAAATTTATAATAATCGATTGAAGAGAGAAGCGAGTAGACGTAGAAGCGAAAATTATTTAAAACCATGACGTTGATTGACTACGGACTTATTATCGGACTTACGTTAATTCCGTCAACGAATCGAAAGCTTCAAAACTCGAACCTCAATCCGAGCGAAAAGCAAAGTTAATTACTCGCAATTCAATCGCAATGAAAATCTAAAATTATCAAATCAATGAAATCTCGCGGGTCGAGCGACTTAAGCGACTAATCAAAAAGAAATTTACCTCGAGTAAGAAGGAGATCTCTCGGGAGGGGGGTGAAGGGCGGCGTAATCGGAGCAGCCCCGAACGACCTTTCGTCGCACGTCTCGTCGTTTCCGTGCTTTAGGGTTTAAAAACGACCGGATCATTATCGGGGCGCGTGCGCCTCCTCGCATTCAGAAGAACAGGATCTCGAAAGAACAGTCGCCGCAAACCGAATCCTATTTCCCTTTCCTCGGTCGGGGGAATGCTTTTCTCTCTCCCTTTCTATGTCTCTTTCTCTCTCTCTCTCTCTCTCTCTCTCTCTCTCTCTCGGCTCCTCGAGTAAACAGCCTTGTTCGAGGGCGTGCACGCGCTTCTCTTACGTTGGCTTTAACAATCGCCGTAACTGAAATAATCTTTATTTTTTGTTTCTTCCTTTTTTCGCTGAATGTTTAATGCAATTGTTGACTGGGGTTTTTGGACGTGTGCGTTTATTTGTATTAGAGAGATTTTATATTATGGAAAGTGCAAAATGGGTGATAAAGAAAACAGAATGATTTTTTAATTCCTTATTTCGAAATATTTTTACGAAAGAATTTGCAAAGTTTTCTAGAAATTTCGAAGGGAATACAATCTTACTTCTTTACGATAACTCATTCCGCGTATCCGCGTGAATGTCCATCGTATTTTAAAAAATCATTCTTAAATCATAGTACCTTAATATAAGAATCCCAGCGAGCACGAGAACCTCCCATAAAACCTCGCGAGTTACCTGAAACAGAACAGTGCTCGCGAAACGAATTTCATCTTGCGGCATATCAAAAAAGTAGCCTCAAAAGGCACACATACCCTCTACAAACGTCATAAAATTCGAGGGGCGAAAGAAAGAAATTCTCCCGGGCTATTAAATAACAGGGATGGTAGTTTTTCAGCTTTCACCGTGGCGAAATCTTCTTAAGGAAGAAAGAGTGGAGGTAAGGCGCGAGCAGTCGTCGTCGTCGTCGTCGCCGGCTGGAAAAATGTATGAGGTCGAGTAAGAGCTTCTCGAAGCGCAGAGAGAGAGAGAGAGAGAGAGAGACGAGGAGCTCGTATTAGACGAGACGCTGAATTCCCGAAGCTGAGTGCTGCGAGCGTACACAGACACGCGTCGACGTTGCCGGAAATTCAACCGAGCCTTCAAAGAGTACTTGCTCTCGAACTATCGAACTTAATTAGAGCTTTCCTAGGCATTATTGCAGCGAGTGTCAAGGTTTTCGGGGGAATATTCTTGCGGAATTGTCTTCAGGGAATTTTGTAAAAGGTCAGAAGTGCAGGGGAACATTTTTGAGTGAAAAATTTGTTTAGCGATTTCAACTTAATAATTTAGGCATAATTTTATTTCAACTTACGGAGGGAGTATTAAATAGATGTTCGGTAGAATCTTCTTGATAAACTAAATTTCTTTAAAAAAATTATATTCGCTCTTTTTAAAATTTAAAACCATTTTCGTAACTGTCGCGTGGAATAAAAACTTAATTTCCTCTCCGCAAAACCGTTTTCCTTGAATTCTTTCCCTTTTCTCAAAACTTCTTTCGCACTGCGCCGTGCGGTCGAGTAAAATAAAATTTCATTTCTCGAAATTCGAAAATTTTTTTTAACAAAATAAATAAAACGGCCCTACAAAATTTATCCTAAGCAAGAGAAAAATTGAAATTAGCATATACTAGCCTACCATTTACGCTTATTCTTACAGGAGTATAAAAAATGTAAACTTCAATTTTGATAAAAGCATGGTACTCTGCATCGAGGGATAGAGCAACTATAAAAAACCGGTGTCCATACTTGTGTATGTGAACACGAAAAAAAATACACCGAGCAAAAATTCTGAAAACAGAAGGAAAATAATAAAAAAAAACGGACAAGTTAAATTAACAGTTGCGTGTAAACTTCATCTGAAAAAAACAAGAACGCCCTCGTGGATCGACACTCCGCGACGCGTATACGAATAAATATACAAACACGCAAATGCAGCCGTACGAGTTAAAAAAAAACACGAAAGAGGTCACTTATCGACCCCCTGCTTCTTTTGTTTTTTCCTCCTTCGCTTCTCCCCCATTTTTCAAGCCGAGGTTACGATTTATGTGGGTCTCGGTTCCGAATTCATCCCGGCCTTATGAAGCCCGAGGAATCTCCCTGTTTCGCCCGATGGGGCAAAAACCGCGAACAGCTGACTCAGTTGCAGCGCAGCGGATCGGCCCGTAATTTTTGATCCGTGGAATTATATGTGGGTGCTGAAACCGAGGAATGGTGACAGATTGCACGATGGCACGTGCGCACTGAGTGACGGCCGTTATTTCTGCATCGAGTTCGGTGTGTTTTCTTAGCGAAAATGAGCAATATGTTTATCGGATGTGAATGATTCTGAAATTTCGATATTTGTCGGGTGAAAATTGACGTCTTTCAAATGGAAAGACAGACTTTTTATTTTTGGTTATAAATGAACTTTATCCAAAAGAAGTAAAAAGCTCATTTTAGTTCAATTTTGTATTCTATTTAAATCGTACAGTATTATCATAAAAAATATTTAAAAGGATCTACTGTAAAACTAAAAGATTCGTCTTATCAAAACGAAGGTTCTCGTAAGTGACCAGTGACTTAAAATTACATTACTTATAAAAGCCACTAAGCAAACAACGTTACCCAATAAAAATCCATAACAGCCGTCGCCTAATGGTTACTTACGGTCCACAAATTGAATTCCTCGCTCCGGAGAGTTCGCTCGGCTTTGCCAAATGAAATCATACACGCTAAGCAGCTACGTACAACTCCCGCTCGCAGACGATGAAGTCGCAAGACGAGCCGTAACTGGTTTCAAAGAGCTAAATGTCGCGGACGTAGCCGTCGTCGTCGTCGTTGTCGTAGTCGTCGTAGTAAAAGTTCCGCCCGAGATAACCGATGCAAGAACTTGTACACCGCGAGTTTCCCCTCTCATCCTCCCCCCCAAAAAAGAATGCTCCGAGCGAGTTGGAACGAGAACAAGTCGGCGCTGAAAGGGTACTTTCCGCCAAGTGTCAGACGGCGGCGCATCGCGATATTTCATTTAAGAAACGATTAACTTGCCGATGTAAATGGCGAAGTCGCGAGGGAGGCGCGCTGCATAAATAGAAACTCCGCTCGTAAAGTCGCGGCCGATGTTTTATCGACGATAATTTCCCTCGTCGCGCGCAGTTTTCTCGTTTTTGAGGAGCGGCCAAACTTGGACCGCCTTGACATAGCAAGACTAACGAAATTTCGAGCTGACGGGGGAGGAGCAGATGGTCCGTGTATAACTTAATAATTGTAATTTTGAGCAGGCGATTTCGAGGGATTTTAAGCAAACGCGAAGGGAGTTATAAACAGGGACTAATGATTTGTGCGAGTTTTAAGTTAATGCAGCTCGTAAAAGAACGTCTCTTAAAACTTTAAATGCACTTTCAGGCGAATTAATGGAATTGCAGATTTCAGAAGGTAATCGTTTATTCTTAATGGAAATTTGAAATACTTGATAGAAAACGACCCGAGAGGAAAGGAAAACGTTGAATGGCGTTAATTGTAAATCGTTTAAAATGAAATTCCGTCGCACATTGCATTATGTAGCATTTAAAACCATTATTAAGTAACGAAGTCTCTTTAAAATGCGTGCACAATTCACGAACGACGCGAATGTCCCCTTCGCTCGGCGTGCTCGTCGAACGTTGTAACTGAACTGGTAGCAATCGATCGCGCAACGAAAAAGCTTTAATTTAACAGCCTTTAGCCGGAAAAAGAGCATTTTTTGTTCGTTCCACTCGGCAAAGTGGATTAAATAAATGTACATCTGGAACATTTTAAACATGAATAACACGTTGAAAATGGTTTTACGCGTCAATCGCGACAGAATCGCAATCAGGCACTTTCAATTCAATCGACACTTCACATTTATAAATGGAGGAAATTATAATGCCAATTATTCATCACTCATTTTGAAGTTCATTTCGCATGAAAGCCATTAAACCCACTTTACAAAGCTAATACCCATCAATAGCTCTTAAAGCAATTCAGTTGGTAAATGCTAGAAAAAAAAACGAAGGAAAAACTCATAATAAAAATTGCTGGCTTTTCGACGAAAAAACTCCTTCTAAAAAACCCTCGCAAATGCCGACTTCCCAAATCAGCCGCCTTGAGTCCATTAGCCCGTCGAAACGAAGATTCAAGGACGGGAGCAACAGAGCAATCAGGGAGAACAAAATGATTAGCCGGCCCGTTTGAAAAACGTTCCATCCGTCAAGCGGCGAAAGAGGCATCGCCGGCAATTATCCGCTCGACGCTCGATCTTCCCCTCAACGCGTATTCCATTTCGGGCGAAATCGCCAGTGGCGTGCCAGCGAATGCATTACCCCGATTATATTGCCGGGGAGGAGGACGACGAGCGACGCGGCCCGATACGCTAATGCATGTCCCGATGCGCGAGAGAGCGCGCGCGGGGGTTTTACGAGAGTCGCGCGCGCGCTAGCCCGAGCCACTTTATGGCCCCCCGTTACATAATGCATCCCGAGGAATTCGCAAAAAATTACTGGGGCAACGCGCTTTTCAATATGCTCCGCGGGCTCTATCGCCGCGGCTGCAGGTTTTTCTTAGTTTCGTCGCCGCGGCGGGGTTATCGAGGGGGCGCTTTATTCGAGGCTGATCCTCGGTTTAGGGTTGACGAATTGTAAAGGGGGAGCTGCGGGTTTTTGGGGGGACATTAATTTAAGTAGCTATTTAACGTATTGCTGTTGAAAACATTTTTGGTCATGATTAATTTTAAAGTTTGAACCCTGGTGAAAGTTTTCACCGTTATTTGGTCAGTTTGTGACCAATTTTCGTGAAATTGGCCAAACTGAAAATAATATTAAAATGCTATAAATAATAACATTTAATAACTGTATTCAATTATTTTTAAAGAATTCTCTATTAAATTGATTTTCAGTTTAAATAATTTTTTAAAATTGCATGAAATAAATGTATTGAATAATTATTACATTAATTATTCTTGTGAATCCATTATATTTATTTTCCATCAGTTTTTAACCAATACTAGACCAAAATAGTTGGCCAAAAGAATTGGTCAATTATTGATGAAATTTCCCAGACGGAATAACCGCTAAATAAGTACTTATGTTAGAATTACGATACCAATAAAACCTATTTTTCAAAGTGCCTGAAACTTTTCAACGAATTATTCCCAGTTTTCCGAGCGAAAAAAAGTTGGCCTTAAATTTCGGAAATTCGTAAAATTAATAAAAGCCAGCGCCCGTAGGAGAGAAAAAAAATCCAAACTTCAAATGAACAAAAGCTGTTGATTATATCCCAAGCAACCCTTAGTTTCCGCACTTCGCCAGCATCGTCAGAACGGTAAAGTTGAGCGTGATGCACACAGCACGACTTGAATTTTTTTCCTCCCGCGGCTCTCTCTCTCTCTCAGCACTCCCATTCAATTAATTTTCTATCTTCCGGCTTAATTATGGTTTAATTAAAATTCGCTCTCTCTCTCTCTCTCTCCGGCCGCGGCGAACTTTGAGAAGTTAATCCCCCGCAGACGCGACGATACATTTATATTAAACCCCGAGCACCTGCTGAGGCTTTAAATAAAACGGACTTAATTACGTTATTGCTCGCTGTTTGCGCCCTGAGATTTTAAGCGCGAATTGCCGGCGATGTTATTCTTCCAATAAATTAGCCCCGCCCAATCCGCAGGGCTTTTCGCGAAAAGCACGCGCGCGAACGCTTTACGGGCGCTAGCCCGCCGTAACGAAAACGACGACCTATCGGCTTGGCGCGCGCGCGTGTTTCTTTACGCGTGTACGAGGGGGGGGGGGGGGGGGGTAAGCTTGCAGATGTGTGCCGAGTTGGGGGAAAAGTTTTCGAGCCGCTTAGAATTCATGGCGCAATTACTCATTTAACGCTCCTTCTGGCGCTTTAAATATTCAGGAGCGCGCCCGGGCGTCTATTTTCTAGCGTAAACAGAGATGTAAAAATAAATTGCGGGTAATTGTTGGTAATTGGGGCTACTAACTGCCGGGATGAAATATAGATTTTTCTCCGGGAGACTGCGAAATTAGTGGCGAGCGAGTCAATGAAATTTATTGACACGTAGAAAAAGTTTATTCAGATTTTCAAAATTGCAATTGAAAAGATTTGCCGTGTTTTGCTCTAATAAATACAATACATGAATGAAATTGTTTCTTTCAAGCATTTCTAACAAATATATAGAAATACTTTTCGTACTGTAATTGGTAAAACATAAAAGTGCTCTTGTAAAATGTTTTTTTTGAATTTTTATACAAAGTGAAGATAATATTTTATAAAATAAAGGCACAGAGTAAAGCCGTAAAAACAGATTTTTACAGTATTTTGTTTATTTCTATTCCAATGGTCAATAGTCTATAATTCTAGAAAGGATGAAACATAAAAACATGCAAAATATTGATAAATAAAGAAAAAGCGCCATATAAAAATAAAAGAAAATATCTTTTACAAGCTTGACAATATAAAATTTGTTGTGTGTATTTTTAAAGAATTTTATAATGAAATACTACCTTTAAGATCAACGTTTTTTTTATATTAATTCAAGACCTTCAAACACAAAATTATAGTTTCAAATTAGTTTTGAGGAACTTGAAGTAGATTCAAAACGATCATTTTACATCAAGGTGTACAATTTATCGTCTCTAAACCTGCAGCATAACTCAATTATCGAACAAACCTCACAAGTAGAGCTTTGATATGACCCTACAATGTATTGGCTAGTGACAATAGCAATGGCCTCGTAACAGACGTAACCGGCGATTTGTTAAACTGTGTTGATATATAAATTTTCCGGAATAGCTTTATTGTTGAGTTTATGACATCCGCGTGCTTCTAGATTTGCCAATAATTGAAATATACACCAAGGGCTAAATTTACAGGTGTCGAAGGTTAAATTTACAGCTTTAGAAAGTAATCCAACCTGGCGAGGGAATTCTCGCGTCGATGTAAGACAAAAAGAATTCCATAAACGGGTTTCTCCTGAAGTTTTAATTAAATTTCGTATGCTTAATGTGGCGAATCGTCGCCGCTGAAGCCCAGCGCGGGAAGTTGAATGAATTCTTCCTTCGAGCTGCAAGTTTTCTCGGGCTTTGAATTACAGTTTCTTTCAGGCTTCCGTTCTTCGTATCGCCTATTGTAAGTCTACGAGCTGTGAAAAAAGTCCCGTTGAATTCAATCTCGATGAATAGACAAGCAACGTCTTATACCGATTTACACGTTATTACGAACCTCGTTAACTCCAATTTTGCGACACGAAAATCTTTCGATTACAATTAATCAGCTGTCTATTCTTCGAAACCAGTACGAGCTCGCAGTCCCGCATATAAATTGTCCCTCTAACGCGAAGTTTAATAATCGTCTAAGAATCGATTCGTTATTAATATCCCTTCACGAGTACGTAATGCATGCACGTATACCACCGGTTTACGAATGGGAGAATTAATATCTTTGCAGGAGCAGGGAGCCGTAAAGCCAAAGCATAAGGTGCATGGCTGCGCCGTTACATTCCCCATACGTTGAGCAGCCGGGTTACAGCCACCTGAATGTCAATTAATCAGTCGAGTATCAATTTTAAGCCACTGCTCGAGCCTTTGTAGGTTTATAGTTTATTTCGTAGTTGCGCCCCAGTAAATATCGACAGCTTCGAGGATCGTATATCAAAGCAAAACATTATTTAATTTATCTTTCAGACCGCTTGCCGAGTAAGGAGCACACATAAATGCTTGATTCATTTGTTTATTTTGAATGAAAACAAAAGATTTATAATTATGAATCTAAGCTCCCTTATTGCTTTTTCTGGCTTTTTCTATATAGAAATTTTGTATTTTATCTATATTATTTTTGCAAATCTTTAATTTAAACACGTTTACATCGCCATCTGCTCAAGAATATTACCCAAAGAATACACGATAAATTAAATTTTTGTGCCTGAAATTGGTCCAGCGCCTGCAATATTTAGATCATTTTATTATTTTTCGATGGACCAAAATGTTTTTCAAAACGAAACCAGGTCAATAAAACCGAAGCTGTATTAAAATTTTGATCGCCTGCGCCAGCATTTAAAAAAAAAAACAAAAAATTCCAATGCAAAAAATAGAGCTCGAAACACATTTCGCTCGCATTCGTTCCCCCAGTTTTTCAATTACCCGCGGGGCGCAACAATTGATTCCCATCAGCATAGACAAGGGCAATAATATTTATCTCGGCGATCACGCATCAAAATTGCGAGCTCGCGCTCACGCGAGCAGCTTATATATCACTGTCGGCGCTTGTCGCTTGTTTACAAAAATGCGGGTAATAAAAAAATAAAAAAAAAACAGAAAAAAAGAATAGAGGAGAGAGGAGAGGCGCACTTACCGAGATCGAGGCTGGCGGCGTTGCTAGCGCCGGCATTAAATCAAAGAACTAGCCGCTGGCCTCTCGTCCTCGTGTCCTTCATCGGTGATGCAGAGCCTCCGCGGGGTGATCGACGTCGATATTTGTAGGCGGCCTTGCTGCGCGACAGCATCGAGAGTTATTGCCCGCGATATCTATCCCGCCGTGTCGTCCTGTAATTAAATTACTTTTGTTACTCGCCCGCGCACACGCGCGGGATGCTCCTTGTCTGCGAATTAGTTTCTGATTCTGGTGCGTCGTAATTTTTTTTTTTCGTTATTAAGGAGCTCGGGAGATTTGGGAGGATGTTTCGATATTCAATTTGGAAAAAGTGAAAAAGCTTTTGTAAAACGGGAGGGCGCAAAGTCCTCTTGAATATTTGAGAAATGTTTTAGACTGCAGTTGGGTCGTCTTGAATAGGATGTCTAACTAAATGACAGGTATATTCAGTTCCTGCATATAAATGCAGACAGTGGACAAGACTTTGGATAAGGTTATCTTAACTATTTGGGTACATTTAAACTTTGGCAAGTTTCTGAGTATTCCTTTTCACGCAATATTCCAGGTATTAAATCTTGTATTGTTAACAGAGTTATTTCTCGTTATTATGTCAGAGCTCATTATAAAGAGCTTCTCCGAACGTAACTAGAAAATCAAAACTGACGTTATCTCGATTTTCACGAAAATAATTTATTCCTTTTTTCAAGCGAGAAATAAGTATTCATTAAAACGTCGTTTAAAAAATTCAAATCTAGACGGATCAAGTAGGTCACACCAATCTAGATTTTCCAATCAGAAAGATATGCGGATGAAACCGATCAATTACATTCTTAAAGCAAAAAGACTAAGCATCCCCGTTCACTAGAACATTAAAAATCTCTGCCAGCCCCTCTAACCAGCCCAAAACTACATAAGCTACCTCCTCGTTGGAAAAATCGATGCGGCCCTAAAATTACGAAAATCATCGCGGAGGCAATTTCGAAGTCAAATGCAGCGAGAAGTACGTACACAGGAGGCCGGGCTCTCGGCTCCGGGTATCATCGCGTGCATCGCGATTTAATCTCCGACCGCGGCCGATATATATCTCGGACACAAGAAGCCGGCCATCGTTCATTGGCAACTCATCGAGAGGAGCCCGGGCGTCGATAGCATCGATAATGGCGCGGCATGCAATAGCCCGGGCGCGCGTGTAATTTACGTCCACCCTCTCCCCCTCTCTGTCTTTCCGCGCGTCCCTTGTACAGCGCGGCGCGCACGTAAGGCACGCGCCCCCGACCGCTTCCCAGGAATTCCCAATCTAACGCTTTCCCCGCGCGCAGCTGTCCCTCATATCGGTCCGTAATGACGGACGAGCCCGGGACGCGGATAGGCCTTCACCAAAGTGTAAGGGCCGATTCTATATATGCATATTCCCCAGTCGTTAATTGCAGAAACCACTTACGTCCATTTTGCATAATGGGAGAGCGATCTAAAACGCGAGGGTCCACGCGGATGTGTTCGCTTTTGAAGCCGCAATTAACGGCCTTGAGTTGTCATGGATTGTAAGCGTGTACTTGTGGGGGGGGGGGGAAAGGGCCGGACGCACTGTAAAACGCACCTGAGTGCTTTTTGCAATTAACGATTCGATTTTGCGACGCGCGCGAGAGTTTTATACAGGGAGGAACGGTTTTTTTTTATACTGTGCGTAAATAAGAACAGGTGCGCGTATTTTTTTTTCCTTTTATGGAATATTAACTCTATTTTCTACTAGATAAATCTTCAGTCAAATATTGCAGCCGCTTATCGCGCTTAAATTGAACTGGTTAATAAAAAATAGTTTTAAAAGCTCTCTTCTCCTCCTTGTTTCCTCTTTAATCCGGGCTTTCATTCTTTGGCTTTTTGGATTTTTAATAATTCCCAGGAAAGAGGATCTCGTAGGCGCGTCTCAATGGGCGAACGATCGACGAGGCACGAGTCCCGATAAAATTCGTTAAACCCGCCGGCGTATACCTATAGGTGGATATTTTATGACGGCGCGCGACTACGTGAAAATCGCCGACTCACGCGGATATCCGGGAGGGAGAAATTTATGAAATTCAGACCGTTCCTTTTTTTTTTTCTTCGAATTTTCGGAGTTCACCGGATACTTTATTCGTCGTGTTCATAATCTGCTTACTCCTGATGAACGCACAACAGAATTAAGAGCTATTTGTGTATGGAGAGAATATTTGAAAATTTTAACGTGTTATACGTGTTTTAAATGAAGAATTTGTTAAACGCAAGCAATTTATTGTTCAAGTTTATGAATTATTTATGCAGCTTTAAATTCCCGCGTTTAAGTAGAAAGAACCGAATTTAGTCAGACGGCGAGAACGCTAACCCTTACCAAGTCTTGTTTAATAAATATCAATTAAACACAACAGCGTTTTCACAAGTACTCGTATCGAGCTTCTTCCCTCTAAATCATCTAAATCAACAATTACCTTTGTTCCCCATCCAATTACTCACTCTCCTAACAATCCCCTCATTCTTCACACCCCCGCCGCTGCAAAAAAAAGTCCCGGCAGAAAGCATGGCGCTAATCTCGGGCGACAATTAGCCGTCCTGTCAGTCAAGGCGCCGCTGGCTTTCGGTTTCTTACGAACTCGAAGAGCAGCGGCAGAGCAGCAGGACGATATCGCACACAGAGGTTTAGTCCCGCTCGGCGAGCGCCGAGGCAAGAAATTTCATTTGTCGCTACGGCACGTCGAGGCTCGAGAGAGAGAGAGAGAGAGAGAGCTCTGGCCGGGAATAATTTTGCACACGCGGCGCCGCGGATGCAAAATCCGGCTGCGGCTCCCTGCGTGTGTGTGCATGTGTGCGGCTTTTGTTCGCGCCGCGCGTCGCTGGCTCGCCGAGCGTGAAGAGCGAGGCGGGGGAGGAAGAAAAAAAAAGAAATAATGGGCTTAATGCGTTTTGCGCAGCTGAACCCTCCCGCCGTTTGATACCGGTTTTTCAGCTGTCTTTTTGGCCTGCTAATTAGCTTCTCGTGTAAGTGGTTTGTAAACATTCTACCCTCGCGTTAGAAAGTACCCCACGACGGTTAAGAACTGCCGCCTTTGCGAATCTTTGCCGATAAAATTACCTTAATTAATAAAAACATACTAACCGTTCATAACTAATCGACATCATGAATAAAAGCCAGGTACATATTCAGCCAGCGACAAGTGGCCGCACGAACGGAGCCCTCAGATTTCGGCAATAAATAAGAATCGCGCGGAGCTCGTTATTTACCGTCGATAATGTACGTGTTGCTAGCCGGTGTGTATGCGCGTAAACGTTACTGATCCTCACAGTCGATCAGACACAATGGCTGACCGCGCGCTAAGCCGGGGGATGAAGTCGCACACAAGCCCCTCGTGAACCCACGGCTGCGAGCTTGTACGTCGTTTAACCTCTGAAGAGCCGGCGCGAGATGTCGTTTCACGCAAGCGTACACGGTTTTTTTTTTCCGTTTTTTTTTCGAAGTAATCCCCGGATGCGTTTTTTGTGCGTCGCGCGTTTCTTTTTTTTTGGTTATTGAAATACGGCGCGTGCGACGGGTACATTAATTGCGTTTAATTGTGTTTGCTCTCGCGTGGCATTATTCGATAATTATAGCGGAGCCTGGGCTAATTAAATCGGGAAGAGCGAAGATTACGTTAATTATATTGTTAATTATGCAAACTGCCGAGAAGCAGAGAATTTCGCGACTTGAATTGTTTTCCCGATTATACTATATTCCGTTACCGTGAAAGTAAAAAATTGAAAAATCTTTCACTTAACAGAGGGAGCTACAACAAACTTCGGCAATTAGAGCGCGCAGGAAAAATCTAAAGCTGAAATCTTCTCCGAAAAGTTTGTTCGAATCGCGTATATATACGTTCAACTGGCGCTCGCAGATACGTAGCAATTATACCGGAGCAAGTCTTACCAAAGCTGGTCGGTGTGCATCTACTTATCTACCCTCCCTTTATACACACGGATATCCGCGCGCAGACCCATCACAGGAGCATATAGACACACCGCGGTGGCAGGATCCCCATCGAGCTCTGCTTAAACATTTGAATTTTCCTCGAATCCCGAGGCAGCCGGCCATAAACCGCGGCCTCCCCAAACAGGAAGTACGCGGCGACACCCGCAATTAACCGCTTCTTATCGAAACAATGGACCGCCCGGCCGGCGCAAACAAATCCGCGCAGGGCGCAAACGCACCTGCATCAATGGCGACAGCGGTGTGGGCGGTCAATGTTTGGAAGGCTCACTGTCGTATTGCACAGAGTGACCCGGGGAGATCGATATCGCCGGCTAGTTAACGGTGCATCCTAGACGATCGTCCGGAGGTGCTCTCTCCCCCGTGAGCGACGCACCGCAATCTGTCAAGGCTACGCAAATATATGTCCCCGAAGCAAACGCGGCCATATCTACTGCGACTATTCACTCTCTCTCTCTCTCTATCTCTCTCTCTCTCTCTCTCTCTCTCTGTCGCGCTCTCTGCTCTGAGATTCAGATGATGCCGGGGAGTCCCACAGGGAAGGAACTACGGTATTGCCCCAGGACTGGATTACCCTGGATACTCCTTTGACTGCAGCAGGAAAAATTATGGATATTTCAATAGATCGAATAGAGCTTCGATTTGCAACATGAGCATATTCAATTGATTAAATATTTATGGGTTGGAAGATTATTTTTCTTCTTTGGAAGTGCAGCTTTCTCGTTTTCCGTGATAATGTGAAATGATGTTTTAACTTTTGCTTTCGCTGCTTCAATTTTTCTATTAATTAAAACTGCTATGCTTCACTTCTAGCTTTGCTCGATAAAAAAACATTTCTATTAGTTTTATCAAATATTCGACTTTTTATTTAAATTTTTATCTATTTTTTTTAAACGTATTTTACCAAACTCGAAATTTCTAAAATAATTAAAACAATCGTGTAAAAAACATTTTTGCCCGAACGCGCAACAATAGCAAAACTCGTCCGAAGATCCCTCGTCTAATTGTAGCTGACGCCTTGATCAAAGTTCCGAGCAAATGAGCCCAATCAGTACCGGATAATTGTGCGTCGCTTCGTAGAAACGACGTCTCAAGGCCGATAGAGCGAGAGAGAGAGAAACACAGAAACGGCACACGAGTCCCAAGCGATGCTCAGCGTTCCGGCTCTGACTCGAGCCGAAGCAGGAGCTTTTGCCGCGAGGGGACACGCGCGTCGAGACTGTACCGGTCCCACTAATCAAGATTATGTGCACTAGGATAAGTCGACCTATATTGTCAGCTGTATTTGAGATCAGCGCCGATACTCTCTCCTACTCCTGGCGATCAGTTCATTAACGCGACTGACTTTATTCGATTCCGGGGGCGCTTTCCGACTTGCGCAAGCTGCTGATGATACAGGCAAAAATGCATAGCGCGGGAGAGTTAATCAAAGTAATGCGGGTATAATTTTACATTTATTTGGATTTGCGGCTCCCGGGACAGTATTTTGTACTGTAATATTGTAAAGTTTATAATGAATATATCTATTTTTTATCTCGTTCGTTAAGAACTTGTTACCCTTTTAATCTAAATTTATCGCCGCGAAGTTAGGGGCGATAAATAGAGTACAAAGGATAACCCAATTTGAAAATATAGAAGCTACATTTTAAAAGGGTAAACTGCGGCGTCGTAAAATAAATTTTACTAGCCCGCAGTCAAGATTTTTAAATTTCGTCTTTTTTTCCTTTTTTCTTTTTTTTGGAAAAGCGTTTTTTCGCACGGATAAAGGATTTTATTGCACAATTTACAAAAGTTATTCAACTACGATTCTTACATTTTGTTTTTACGAAGCGAGCTCCGATTTAAAAGCATTGCAGCTCTGCTTTAAAGCTCTCCTCTTTAATTCCTTTCAAACCAATTCACGCAATACATTCATCAGGATTAATTTAGCCGTAAATAACGTAATTTACCGCATCCATCAAGAAACTCGAGGCGGCGTCCGCTTCGATCCTGAAGGAGAGGCTACATCTCCCGGCGAAGAGTAACTCCCAAGAATGCGGCCCATGAATCTCGCGAGGAAGTTAACGACACCTCGCCGCCGCGCGCGACACGATGACTCCCTGTTGTTGCCCGAAAGTCGTTAAACCGATTTTATATATCGCGGACTGCTCGCGAGTCGCGCGCGCACTGCCATTTGCGCGAAGTGTTAGATTTCAGAGCCCGAAACTAGACGATGGTTACGCGGCGCTTTTATACTGTACGCGCCGAAGTCGCTCTGTCTCTGTTCCTCCTCGGATTTTCGTCGTCCTTTTTTCGCTGCATGTGTTACTCTTTGCCAGTCGTTTCGCACCGGACTTCGTAAAGGCGGAGAGGGCGAATGACAGGACGTCGATACGTCGATACCAAAGTCTAGTAATACGCTCGAATGGAAGAAATAAATCGATTTCCGCGCGGCGCCCTGCTATTTGAGAGCCCCGCGGATCCCTGCTTTTGAACATTTGCGGTGCGGATCCGTTCTAAGCCTCTCCATATAACTTTACTGTGAATTTGATATAGAGATCATTATTGATAGGATTATTTAAATGCGGAAACCGAGACCTCAATTTATCGTTCTAATTGGTATAACTAATCAATTATTGTAATGAAGTTCGATACAATTCGGTTGGAAATGAATGAATTTAATACATGGTATATTTGATCTCGAGTTTAAATTCCTAAAATAATAAACACCTGAAAGCATTTTTCTGCTGTCACACTTTTCTGCTTTCGGAAAAAACACTCCGTCCAATCAAGCCGCGTTTCGGAAAAAACAATTCTCCAAATGCGAAAGAAGTGCCAAAAAAGAGCAACTTCATTCTCCCCGAGAAGAAGAAACATGAAAAGTGCCATTCGTTTGCCCCTCCGTCTTCTATTCCGCTCGCAAAGGGGGAAAAATGTTGCTCGAGTTATTTTAGCACGAGGCGCTAAAGTCCACTTTGACGACGGCGACGGAAGAAAACAATGTGCTTTACATGCGCACCGAAAGATTTGAAAGAAGATGGTAAAACGGCAGGGGGGAAACGAACGAGCGTTTTCACAGCGCCGTTAGTGTCTTTGGCGAAGCTGGAGCGAAAAAACGGGAAGCGTTTTATACCGATACAAAACATTATTACACTCCAATTACGTTGTTTGCGCGCGACTCTACTTACCTACATTTGCCGAAGTGTCGTTCGCATTCAAATGCTGAATGTTCTTCGTTTTACGCATGTATAGACTAAACTGCTTGTCGGATGATTCAAGCTCGCTTGCGAATTCATCTGTTCAAGAAAATATATGTGGCGATATTTTTTGTTTACTTGTACATTATGTGTACTAAAATTATTCAAAATAAACGAGCATTAGCGGTTCAAATACTGGATTTTAATACACACTTTTATTCAATATAAATATAAATTATTGTATAAATAAATATCATGAAAATAAATATTTTATGTGTTCAGTTTTTCATTTCTTCGAGTAAATTTTGAGAAAGTTATTTTTCATTTATTTAACTATCTATCAAAAGTACCGGATTTACTAAATCAATAGAGTTTCGAAAACAACAAAAGAAGCTTTGAAAACTCAGTGTCGTATTGTGATTAAAGATTATGTTGCCGCGAGAGTCGTATTTTTTCATTTTTGGAAAATATTGCAATGCCCAACGCTGTATTCTTTTTCTGGTGTCAACGAGATTGAAAGAACTGCAATATTGGTCGACTCTATATTTTAGTAGCAATTAAACGCTTTTGGAACGAAAAAATTGTGACAACTGAAACTCAAATCCGCCTCAAAATCAGTTGTTCGTGTAATCCCCAGCTGTGATTGTTAACACTGACTTATTGGTATGTAATACTAATTCTGTGTAAATCAAGATTTATTTCTAGAGAAAAAGTACTTTTGTTCATTGCAATTTTCATTAAAGTTTAATAATAAAAATGTATATTACTAAAAAAATAATGTGAAAATTAAAAATTGTTTTACTTTTGCGGTTAAAGTGCTTTGAACTCTCTCTCTCTCTCTCTCTCTCGGGACGCAAACGATGAAATCGTTTTAGAACATGACTATGAAGTTCCTTCAAAATAGTTCTCAAACACCGGAAAACTAAAGAAAAACAGAAACTTATAGTTTTCGTTCAAGTTCAAGAAAAAAAACATCGTTTTTACAGCTTTAATTGTCATTCCTTGAGATCGAGGATAATGGACTCCCGGCCGGTACTTGAAAATAGTTCGAGAGTTCTTTCGCGAACAGGAAGGAGAACGAGTAAAAAGCAATAGACGCCTCGGCTGTAAGGGAAATTCGTCGCCTAAAACTTGGCAAATAAGACTTATTCCGGAAGCGTGTCGGAGCTATTGGATCGGCGAATAATGTGCGTTCATAACGTTTTCATGGACGCGTCGGGGCGCGAGTCCCTCTCTCTCTCTCTCTCTTTCTCTCTCGCTCGATGACCTCGGCGAGAATATCGACGAATTTCCCGAATACCAGGGATACTTGGCGATATCCTTCCCCGATGCGAAAGAAAGAGAGATAGGAAGAAAGCCGGCGGCGGCTCCGCATTACGTGAGGATTGAAGGACTATTGATCCATTTTGCTCGGGCCGCGTTACATTACTTTGTCGCCGATCACATAGTTTCGCGTGTTCCACGGCGATCCGGGAGGCGGCCGCGCGCTTTTTTTTTGCCTCTTTTAATCTCGCCGCTTCACAAAGTGCTGCGATCTTTATGGACTTCCGATGAATTCATCGACTTTATTCCCACGATTTGAGCATTAGCATATCCTATTTTCGTCGCTGCCTTCAAAGGGTCTTCGCGAATGGGATTTATTGCATCAATTTTCTCATAACCAAGCTTTCGAGGAATCGGAGTAATCGGGGACCGACTTTCGTAATTGCAGTTCATTTTTTAAAATAATCCTTCACCGCTATATAAATTATCATTCGAAACTCTTTCCACCGCGGCGCTTTATAGGTTAATTCATTTGAATAAAATAAAAGAAGCGCCGCGAAATACTTAGCAAAAACCAGGAAATACCAAGCTTTTAGCATAAAGCGACTTTCCTTCTTACCGGCGTTAGCACACATTTAAACAAAAGCGCCGCCGCGAAACCTGAAACGCCGGGCAACTAAATTTCCCGCTAACCCTGCAGGGCCATTTGCCGTTTTACACAGGACGAGGGAACGCCTATCTCGGCCGCACGAACGCAATCTCCGCTGCCCTCCCCTCTTCTTTTCCCCCTCGGCAAGAGCAGCATTTTCCCTCTCTATCTCTCTCTGGCTCTCCAGAGCCAACCCCGTGTGTACGCGGACTGTAACTCCTGCCGATCGCGAAAGCCCGCCGTCCGCGCCGGTTCAAAAATCAGGGGATCAGAGAGAGCGCTGCCGGGGATGAGAGCGGCTGACCTACTGGTTCTGCTGCCGGGGAGGTCGGGGTGCGCGGGCACTCGAGAGCGCGCGCTTTGTTTGGTTCAAAAAATGTGGAAGACGCGGGAAGGAGATGAGAGTAGTTTGTAGAGATTCTTCGGGCGCTTATTTTTTTGATAAATCGAGGCGTTTCTCGTTGGATTTTTTGGTGCGTTGTTGCGTGCTTTTTGTTTAAGTTACTTGCAGAAACTTTGTAAAAGTCGTTAATTAGTTACTTTATTAATTACGAATGTTTTTCCGATGAATGATGTTTCAATATAGAAACAATTATGCACTTTAATTTTAGACATTACTTTTTAACTTTGTTATTAAATATCGATAAAGCCTTTACGTGAAATCTCTAAATATAGATTAATATTAAAACTACTTTATTGCAAGTTAACTTTGATCGTGCTTTCATGTTTATAAATAAATTCCGTTTTCTAGCAGCTGAAAGCTATATAAGAGTTATTACAGAAATTAAGCTTCAACGGATTAAAGTGCTCTTTTACGACATCTAATCAATAATAATGTAAATATTTTACTGTGTTTAAACGATAAAGCATATTAATTAATTACAAGCATGAAATTTTATTACTCTTTAAGCAACAGTTTCAACTGAAATGTATACGACTTATAATATTTGGCATCAAACTTTAATATGCGGACATTTCAATATTAACATGGTTCTGCTTTCGAGCTTTATAATTTATATCGCGCTCCCTGGTAGCAGCGTACCGATAATATCGCTAGACGATCGTTAAATTTTGAAAATTATTACTACGCTGCTACCCAGGCTCTTGCAATAATAATTAAGATAGTTTTTCGAAAGAAAACAGTTATGTCACCCAAGATATTAATTAGCTCTAAAATAACGATCTCGAAGAAAACGAGCATTTGAGCCCTTTTACGACACTTAGTCGAAAGAGTGCCGCAGCTTTTATTATTAACGGTAATAGTGTTATTTACGACCAAAACTTTGATGTTGCACTAAAAAAAGAAGGTCGTGCTCGAACAAAATTGAAATGTTTATAGTGGGGCTCCCGGCTATTATGCTCGAAAAAAAATTGTCGGCGATTCGGCCCTCCAATTGCAAATGTTATTGCCGTGTCTTCCGCACGTTAAAATAAATAAACAAGGCTGACCCAACAATTCCTCTCGGCTCGACGGCGCATCGATCGGCCGTGTAAATTTTTATACTTGACTTCCTTTATTATAGAAACGAGAATAATTTCTTTATCGAAAGCGTTCTGTCGGGGAGCGTCGCGTAACCGGGTGCGAGAAAACAGGATTTTTACGGGCTGAAACCGTATTTTTTGTTGGCCGGCTGGATGAAAAAAAAACAAAAAACAAAAAAACAAAAAAAAAAATTTCCGAGTTCTCGTACGAGAGGGCACATATGCAGATAGGTACAGTGCCGGAACAGGCCGCAAATCGCGAGCGGGCACGCATACACACGTACTTTTTCTCCCAATATCGAGCTGCCCATAAAATAATCCTTTTCACGGAAAATATAACCACTTCGAACTCTCGTTTGATTTTATGCCCTACCTAAAATTCTTATCGAGTGTAGGGCAGCAACGAGCTCTCGAAGAAGTCTCCGCGTGCACATAAAACTAAATTACTCGCTCGAATCTACTTTCTATCAAAAATACAGACTTGTATCACTTTTCGAATGAGGTAATTAGTTTTTAGGGTTATGGTTTTTCTTACATTATTTATGCGCTTGTTTACTTGACGCGAATTGAAAATCTGTTGTTAATCGATGTAAATTAGAAAACTTTGAAATATTTAAAAAATGTAGAAACAAGTGGTTAAAAGCTTTTTTTCATATAACTAAGTTATAATTATTTCATTTTAAGAGAAAATTTACATAGTTGCAAAGCATGATGTTTACGAATGAGAAGGTTTACAACAGTACTGAAATGAATTAAAGATCCCCAATCTTTAGTATCAGTGCACTTATAACGCTATAAACACTTTAAACACCCCGACCAAATATTAAATACAAAAGATAATATTTTTTACTAACGCTTAAAAGAGAAAAAAAAACTTTTTTACTCGCCACGGCGCTAAATTAAAAATTGGCATTGTTCGCCCCCCAGAGTGTTGCGAAGCAAGAGTGCCGCGCCATAATAAAGTTTCTACCGCTTTCCTGCCCGTTTCATTTGTCTCTTGCACTTCATATCTTGTTCATCATTTGGCCTGCATCGCCATCGCGAAGCGGAACGGCGCGGGAGGAAGAACGAAAAAAATAGGAGCGCGCGGGGAAAAAAGTTTCTTATAGTCACGGAGAGGCTTATCTTCGCGGCAGTTCTTTTATTTCGTCGTATAATGCCTCAAGCTTTTTCAGTTCTCGGAGGCATTAAGGTAATTGAAATTTTACCTTTCCCGCTTTGCGCGCCTTCGCTCTCCCTCTCGCTCTCTCTTTCAAATGTTTTCGTGCTCGCGGCCTTTTCGGTGTGGATGGAAAAGACAGCGGAAGAGGGAGAACGGATGGGTAAGAACTCGGTGCTTTACGTAAGCCGCTTGAATTGCAACAATTGCAGTCTTTGCCTTTCTCCCATTGTTAAGTAGACGAGAGATAAAATGTTTATCTTCTTTCTTCTCGGCACGTTTTTTTTTTCGCTGTCTTGCCGAACGACGACGGGAGATGTATGTTTTGACATTGAATTCCTTCGTGCGTTAATCACCTGTGCGTTTTTTAGTACTTTAGTTTGACCTCAAAATCTTTTTTTTTTTTTTTGTTTTTTGCAATCTATGTATAATGGGCGTCGTTAAATATCGATGAGGGCCAGTTTACCATCAAATCGTCATACGCCAGGCGAAGGAGAATCGCGAGGAATACGGTAATCATGCAATTAAATTCTAGTGTTACATCTGCCGCAACTGCAGTTTAGATTTTAGTATAATTGCAATAAACATAATAATGCTAATTTATGTTACGAGTTCCCGAGCTAACTGTGAGTGTTTGGTAAGTATAGATAATTAAGTACTAATGAAGCGCTGTCTATCATTTAGCACTGATTACATGCGTAGCCGCAGGCGTTAAAAATAAAAATAAATAAAACATACAATGTCAGAACAGTAATAAATTTCGTTTATTTTTGCAGAATACACAATCTATACCTTATAATCTTCTTTGCTCCAAATTTTTTATTTTAATTTCGCGAAGGGCCTCGTATCTAACCCCGCGTCTTTCCCGACGTCCGCAAACATGTGCAACCGCGAGAGCACTCGATAAAAAAAAACCGGGGAGAGCTCCGAAACTCCATTCGACCGATGCACCAGTGCTTTAAGTCTCTTATCCGCGAAAGTGACGGCGCGGCATTTGTCCCTTTCTCTCACGCTTGCGTATCGACGTTCCCAGCTTGGTAGAGCGAGAGAGAGATAGAGGGATAGGGTGGAGGGGAGTAGACACGAGCGTCTTGCGCTAAGTTTGTTAACGGGACTCGCAGTCGCACGTACGTAGCCATAACCCACATAGAGGCGAACTCTGCTGTCGTCCGAAACTAGCAAGAGAGACTCGCTCCCGACTGTATACGTACTGGCCCCGGGATTATTTGATAGCGGCAAGTTTGGCCGAGGGGGAGAGAGAGAGAGAGAGAGAGAGAGAGAGAGAGAGAGAGAGAGAGAGAGAGAGAGAGAGAGACGCCGGTGGACTTTCGCGAACTCGCCCGTGGAATGCGAAATTCGTCAGGCTCTGCACCGCCGCCTGCCTTGATCGGTATATGTGCGCGGCCCGCGACGGGCAACTAATTGTTCGGTGCAAGCTCCGCCGGACGTCCTTCTTGCTATTTTATGGTAAATTTCTCCCGCGGCGGGGCGGACCTCGACCGGGGATTACTCGATTCTGGAATGCTAAGTGCTCTTTACGGTGTATCGAAATCTGTTGCGACGGCCTTTCGAATATTAATTTTGAAATAATAATGCAGGAGGAGGATTTCTTTAAAAAAATTGATAATATTCTGATAGATATAGATTTTAATTTGTCACTTTCGAACGATCCTAAGTCTAAAGTAAACAAGTCATTTTTGCTACTTGCTCGAATATTTACAAAATTTTTATCAAGCTCTTTGATTCGATATTCATACGATCTCAAGTCGTACAAAAAGCCTCTTCACTCGGTTTTCAATCGCCCAATTTCAGAACGAAAAGTGCTCAAGCACGATACGAGAGCTTTTAATAAGCAGTCCCTCCAGCCATGTAATAATCGCTTTCGAAAGATCTCGAAAAACTTCGGGCACTCATAGATCCCCTCTTTGATATCGGCGCAAAGCATACAGCGCGAAACAAAAAAAAAAGCCGATCGAAATTTTCAAAGGCGCAAATGAAAAGGCCCTCGGGAGAAAAACATCCCGACTCGATATAAGAAGCGCAAAATTAGCGGCAGCTTTTCTCCCTTCCCCCCTTCCCCCCTTCGATGGGAGCTTGCGATAGGTTGACTCGGAAGGGGGCTTTGACATTTTTCGAATGAATCTGTCGAGCGGCTCTACCTGTGATCTTCGGATCAGCGGCTCGGAAAGGTTGCCATTCCACGCCGACGTGGTTCCGAACGACGTTCCTTCGTGCGAATGCCCCTCTAGTCCGACACTTTCGCGCCCCATTTATGCCATCGCTTCCTTCTCGCCTCGTTAAAACTTTCTTCTTTCTCGCTCTTTCTACACTATATCTCCGTGTTTCCGACGTTGTTCGTGTGATTCGTTACGCAGTTTTAAAACACTTTTACGTGCTGATCAAGAAAACATACTTAAAAAAAAAAAAAAAAAAATACAATCTTCCCACTTTCTTCTGACTTTAAATGCGAAACTATATATAAAACTAAAATTTTTAATTTACTAATCGTACACAAGAAGGTCTGAAAAACTACTCGGACCAACCGACGTTAAATTAAACCCAATCATAAAATAAAGCAAAAACTCCCGCCGATAAAAAGCCTTTGTCCCGGTTGCCGGCTCACCCGAAGTAGCCGAGAAGCCAACCGTGGCCACTCCGTTTCGCGTAAGGACAGCCGTAAAACCGTTGCCCGGAAGCAGCGCGGCAGCAGGCCGCGCTCGACGCCGGTAAAAAGCTTCGACGAGACATGCATCTCGAGTGCGCGCGCGCGCGCGACAGCGCCGAAATGGCTCACTAGGCTCCCTCCGAGCGTGCGTCTCTCCGCCTCTCCTTCGTGCTTTCGTTTAACGGAGGAGACTCGGGGATGTGCCCCCGTCGCTCCAGCGAGACGGCGCCTCGAGCGGGAGGAGTACGCGCGAGGAGAAGTTTTCATAAAGTGCGCCGAGAGCGGCTTCTCTCAAAGTGCCGGATTCAATGACAATTTCTCCGGGCAAACCTAAACTCGACGATTAGGGGCTGTGGAACGTTCGGCCGGAAAGAGCCGCGGCGGAGTTAAGCGGGGAGAGTAAATTACTCAACGCGTTTTCTCACAGTTTGATGCAATTTTATAAAGAACTTCCGTGTAAGGTAAAGCGGGGGAAGATGCCATACTTAAGGAAAAAAGTGAAATAAATATTTCAAAAATGAATGAAATAACATTTTTATAACTGAAATCTATAAAGAATACAGTAAACTAATAAATACATAACAATTCTTTGAAAAAAATTTCATTAATTGATAATTAATAATAATTAAAGTTTATGACGTGAAAGTGGCATCTTCCCCACCAGTGCGGGAAAGATGCCACATACTTACAAACAAGATTTAACTTATATTAAACTTGAAAATATAATTACAATAAATTATTTTTTTCTCTAAATAAATACTTTTAATACTTTTTAACAAAAAAATAATAAAATAAAATAAAATAAAAATATAAATCCATTGATACTATTGCTAGCTATTGTAGCCGATGATCAAGTGCTGTTCAGAAGTTTTCTAAAACAAAACCTCGCCACACGTTTACCAGGATTATTAAAAATCCAGTAGGCCATAGTTGTTTTCCAGTGAGATTTAAGTAACTTAAAAAAAGTTCAGTCTAATGGCTGTAGATAATGCATATATCGGTGGCATTACCCCGCCCTTTTTTGTGGCATCTTTGACTGTAAAATAAAAAAAATGAATTTAATCTAAAAAAGATTATTTCCTATCTTTTAATGGTGGTGTTTTATTAAAGTTTATTAAATTATCTAATTTACGTTTTTTTTCTTTTAACGATATTACAAATCAAAGCTTAAAGAATGATGTTTCAATTTATTGCAAATTTTAGATCGAGACCTACTAGTTTTGACTCTGCTCGAAAAGAAACTGATAATGATGCTAAAATCCTGAAATATTTAGGCGACTGAATAAGAAAATCATAATAAACACATCTAGCCAGCACTTCTTGCGATTTGTTTACAAACAAAGAAAATCTTGCATTGTGGCGTCTTCCCCAAGCTGGCATCTTCCCCCGCTTTACCTTATGCAGATAATGTTATAACGTTTGAAAAAACGGAAGTTTTTCACGCGGTGTAGATTATTTTAGAGTTTTAATATTATGATACTTATCAAGAATGCGATTAAAGTAAAATGAGAGAAAGATAATGTAGTTTATTCGTTCGATGATGCAAGATATATCTATGAATATATGAATACAGCGTCGCCTAAATCTTACTATATTCATTTTATTTAATCAACTTTGACCTCTTTTCCTTCGAATTTCCCTGGAGTTAAATTAACATTTTGTAGCGGCCATTTTTCTTTACGATATAAACTGCATTGTAAGGTTTTTTTTTCTATTGTATGAGAGCATTTACTAAGATATAAATGACCTATTGAAAATGTGCCACTCAATCATTAATTAGTGTAATTAATTATTATTTTTAAAAAGGTATTTTCAATTTAATTGCTGTACAATTTAAAAAAAAAAATTTAATTTATTAAATTGTTGTTTTCTTTTCACACGAGATGAAATTCCAGCTTTGTCGACTTTAGAAATAAAACCTCGAAAACTAAAAATTTATATTTGTTACAAAAAGAAATTCGAATTCGTTCAATTTTTTGTCACGTATATACTTTAGCAGTCGAGAACTTTTACAACCAGGTAAACAAAATACATTCCATCTCGAATACAAATGTTTATGCAAATAAAGTGACTTTTAAAACGCACGTTACTTAAGTAAACAACATATATTTTTACGTGAAACTGCTTCTTGTGCCATATCAACCAAATATTTTTCTGCAATGTTCCTAAAGCATGTAAAACTCTCTTCATGACATTCAATTACGGAGGATTTAATTTTGCATAAGACAACACGAAGAAAGTAACAAAACTAATTAAAAACTTTTTCAACGTTTCTAGCGCATCTTCTTACTCTTTCTATCTGATGTTTCACTAGTCAATAAGAAGATTTCCAATCCAAACCGACGTTCTAATTATACGGCTGACTGTAAGAAAAGAAAATACATCGGACCATTCAATTTCCGTCGCTATTTATCCGCCATAAAGAGTCCGCGTCGATTTATCTCTTTTGCCTTTCACTTTCCGCGTTTCTTTCCTCGTCCTGCTCTCGCTCCTTTTTCTCCCGCCTCGATATATACGCGGCTCTTTGAATGCATCCCGCGCGCCGAGTCTCCCTTTGACGGCGAAATGACGTTTATTCTGGGTGCGGGAGCTCGCGGGCGACGACTTTACGACTGCGCCTACGCAAATAATCAAAGTAATGCGATTTTGTTCTTCAGAGGCTTTTCGCTCGCGGGGGGCCCGTAGAGAGCGAGCGGCAAATTAAATGATGACGGGGAAAAAACGATTATCGAGAAAAACCGGACGCTGTGCGCGCCGAATCCATCCGAAGCAGATTCACCTTTTCGGAGCTTTCAATATTTGCATTTTCACCGGGGAAGTTATTTCGCTTTTTATAAAGTAGTTTTCACGTTTGGAGAATTATTGCTGGCTCAAAAATCGGGGTACATTTTATAATGGTATTTTCGAGGTATTACTGAACACTGCCCACTTCAATTCACTTAAAAATTCCGGATAAAAGGGAAACAGCACTTTTCCTACTCTATTTCCCCCATGCATTTTCCACACACGCGGAACTTCCGGAATGTCATTCAAACGAAAGTGCATCGTCTCGACGTCCCTTTACCGTGTCCAAGCGTTTCCATTACTCTCGTTGAAATCAGCATCGGACAAGACCCATCTGAGCCATTTGCACACTGAGAAAAATGTCATACGAAAATTTAATATATCATATAATATATTTTATAGTAATGCAAGGACATACTCAAAAAATGTCATCTTTTACTATTCCCATATAGTAATTTTTTTTAATGCGAGTTTAAATTTAAAAAAA
>JAWWEO010000009.1:23601300-23622707 GCA_035582975.1 Ormyrus labotus | reverse complement strand
TAAAGTATAGAATCAAAAAATCAAATAAAAAAAAATTGATTTTTGGAACCTTTTTCAGTATATAACCCCCTTAAATAGATAGTTTACACGAATAACAGTAAAATATATTTTATTGTGTTTAAAAAATTCTTTTACTGTACATTTTTAAACGATTTTTACACTTCTCAAAGTGTCTCTTCAATTTCAATTGCTCACAAAAAAAAAGAAGTTTATTTCCAGAAGAGTAAAACTTAATTTAAAAAATACCTTGTTTTTTTTATTTCGTTTTACATTTTTCTGTTAATCCTCGCGCTACATTTTTCCATTCATGCAATTTTCTCGAATCGAAGTCTATAGAGATTTTTGAGGTCACTGACTACGGATATGAGGCAGATTTGGAAACGACATATGGCCGGAAGGCTTCATTCGAAAATGCATTGAAAAAGATCTCGCCGTTGGATGGCTAACGAAACGAGAATTTTTGATTCAAAGAAAATGTTAAAAGTGCACTCATTTTGTTAGAAGCTCTAAAAAAATTCATTTCCAATTCAATGTATTATAACAAAAATTATTATTCATCTGAACCCTGAATCACCCTTCAGCGTTTGTCGGCACAGCCTTAAAACTTAATTGCCGAGAAATTCATTGAAGTAGACAGCATCTCATTGGCCCGAAAGCATCCACCCAATCCGAGACAGTGCCTGCACTCGGCCCTCTCAAAGATTATCGCTACACGCGCACGTAAGTCATTGTCTACCCAGGAGCAGCCCCAATAACACCAAAGGACTTGCCTGTCCATCCGGAGAAGTTCCGATGCCTTGCGGTCAGACGAGAGCGCCAAGATAGTTGCTGCTTAATTCGCACGCCCTCTCGCGGAACGCCTCTCGGGCATCTTCGTTTACGTTTAGTCCGATAAAGGACTTTCAGGGACGCCGCCGGATTAACCCCCTTTGTCGCGAGAAAGGGCCCGAACTTATACGAGCCGAAGGACTGACCGAATCCCCGCGGGGGGGACCGAGACTGACAAATTGCCGAGTCGGACGGGAGACTGATGGCATTTACCGCATTCCCGGAATGCTGCGAGGTTGGAATTTTTGTGGGGAGATTCCGGGGATTCGGTGCTAATGTAATACTCGGTATAGATCGTTGCGGGAATCGAGTGGACGGGTTCGTTTGCTGGTTTCGAGGAATTTTTGGAAGCTGATATTTAATAGAATTGATTGTGTAAAGTTTTCTAGTCTGTTGTTACTTGACTTAATGAAGCAACGAATGCAAAAAGTTAAGAAATTGGCAACGAATGCAAATAGTTAAGAAATAATTTTATGAGTTATTAGGTGTTCTGCGCACCTAATTTAAAAAAGCAGAATATATTATCTACGTCAATGACATAATTGATTTATATTTGATGAATGCAGTGTATACTTCTTTTCAATTATTGGAGTGCCTTTCATAGAAATGAAGTACGAACTCGGCATTTCAGTTTCCTTTCACGACTAAAGCATTTTAAAGAAATGACGTTTCCGCTAATAGGATACAACGTTTCATTCAAACCGAGAAGAAAAAGGCGCATCGACGATACTAAAGAAAACATACTCGCAACTTCAATAGACCTTTGAAAGATCAGCACATCAGAAGACTTAATTCCTCCCCTCATTTTCCGAAGATCGAGGATGAAAAAAAAAAAAAAAAACGCGGGCATCGTCTGTTACCCGAACAAATAGCTCGGATAATCTTTCGAGTGCTTAAGTAAACGAGGCCTTTTTTTTCCTGCTGCGCTCGAGATGCTCTCGCTCGGCTCGGTAAGGCGCGTTTCCCTGACTACGCAGTGCGCCAGCGCCAGTCGGGGGGAGTCGGCGGTAATTGTTGTCAATTGACCGGAATATCGGAAATGGCGAATGAATGCGCGCTTAATGCCTCCGCGCGAGAGAGTTTCTTTTTAAGCTCGAATGGAGGTTCGATTACCGGCGGCGTGATCGCTTGACTTTTTTAGATAATTGGTACGGTAGTCATTATTTAGAAATGATTTTTTGATGGCGAGCTTTCTTTTACCGATGGAAATATTTACTTTTAGAGTTTGAGGATCGCTTAGCGCGTGTCTGATCGTACTCAGTTTTTTCTACTTATTCCAAACTGGTTAAAAGTGCGTTGATACGCTTGCCGTTTCTCAATAGCAACGGAGTTATAAAATCCAATGTTCGTTTCGCCAAGAGGAAAAATGACATCGCCTTCTTTGTGCATATTAATGCGTAAATAAACATATCCGGTGAAAAGCCCCAAGAACGGCTCGATTTCTTTTGAAACGCACGGCGTTCCCCTTCAGCATCCGATAGTTATCTCCCCGGCATCTCTTCTCTCTCTCTCCACTCTCGCGGCTCTTCTTTAGCTCCCTTATCTTTCCAGCAGTTCCTTTTTCCCTCCCTTGTACTCTTTTCACTCCGTCCCGGTGGCGCTTTCTCTTGGCGGGGGCCAAGTCCTCCGTGCCGTAGAGTACAACTTTATCGAGGGGTCAGATTTATGGTTTCGCGGAGTGAATAATGCCGAGGAGAGGGCTTTTTTCTTGGCTCTCGATAACGCGCCCGAGCCAGCTAACGGGATTATAAAGGCTCGCCCAGCACTTGCGTCCGACGATTGACCGTCCGCGGAAGTTTCGTCGCGCGCGCGAGAGAGCTTGTCCTCGTTATTATGCAGAGTGAGAGAGAGAGAGAGAGAGAGAGAATGATGGAAGGCACTTTCGAGCCTCAGAAGTTTTCCTGCTGGACGAGTTAATCTTGACAAACGACTTCCCCAGCCGGCTAAAGGGTTTGCCTTACTGGAATGGAAGGTTAGCCTAGCTGCTGTTTCACTAACCCGCTATCTCCGAGATTTGGGTAATTTAGCTGTGACTGATTTTCGAGGAAATACCGAGGTTAGAGTCGTATCGAACGCTGTCCAGCTGCGCACTGGAAGCGCGTATCTTTCGCTATGGTTAGCCGTTCTAACGTCAAGCGTATTTTGGGCAATAAATTTAAAAAATACTTGTACGTTATGCGAGAATTGGATTTATTTCCCATGTTATGGACGAAGTAAAGGTGGTAATTTTTCGGATTCTTAATTAAAAATTTGAAATTACTGGCTAAAAATAGCGGACCGTGAACGCGTAATAAAATACATTCACCTTTAGCGTTTAGCTAATACATCTAACCTTTGGCGTGCCAACACAAACTCCTTGAGTTTTCGCATGCATATATTCATAGGGCATACAAGTTCGAAAATGAATATTTACGACTTTTGCTTTATCTAGATCAACCTCGGGCAAAAAATCATTTTTGAAATTTAAATTTTCCCAAACGAATAAAAAAGAAAGAAAAAAGAAGAAAAAAAACATCGCCCGGATCGAAAAAAAAAGCGCAGCTCACTCGAAAATTGAGACGCGTTTAACAACGTTTATCCGCAAACGTCGGTAAAGGAGAAAGAGAAAAAGCCGCGGGAGAGAGAGACAAGAGGAGGGTAGATTTCGTCCGTGCAGCTCAGTTTAAAAAGGAACATCGCCGATGCCGCGCGCGTATCTTTTTGCGATAGTAATCATCGCTTTTCTTTGAGCTTACACCGACGTTACTTCTTTCTTCCTCTTCTTCTTCTTTCCTGCGCTTTTTTTACCGCGCGGCTGGGCGGTTCTTTCGTTAAAAAACGATTCAGGATATTTTCTGCCTTGTACCTCTCTCCCTCTCTCTCTGCTTTTAGATCGAAAACGATATGTTTAAGGATGATTGCTGCGAGTTCTGCTCTACTTTTGGAGCTTGAGCTTTGGGGAAACTAAATTACTGTCGTTAAAGACAAACTTGTAAGCATTTTTTATAGAATGAGTTTATTATCTAAACAACCCCTTTTGTTAACGTAAGAGCAAAACTAACGTATATATTCACATTCCGCTTACTTAAGTCACGTCACAGTACGTAATTAAAGATTGAAATTCGCCAAGGAAAATCTTCGAAATTCAGTCTGAAAACAAACCACGAATTCCCCGTTCTTCACCGTATCTTAGCTCGTGCACCCCGGCAGTCGCTAATGTCATATTCGCCCTCTGCTCGTATCTCCTCGAAGGCACGCGCGTTACTGATAGCAGCTCGACTCCGGACGGTAATGTACGTTCAAGCTCGCCGACAAAAAGGTATGAGAAAAAACCCTGCCTCGCTCCTCTCTCTCTCTCTCTCTCTCTCTCGCGGCCCGAATTTTATTATAATTACAGAGCGACTTTACAGCCGACGGCGTCCGACTTGTCGTCGAGTCTTAAAGACGAGCTTGCGATATTCACGATTATCGCGCGCGGTCTGCTCTCTCTCCCCGCCGTTCGAAGCACGATAGATGCAACAAAAGAGCAGGGAGATAAGCGACCTGGAAAGAGCTTAACGGTTATTTTTGAGCGGTCGCGAGGGGAAACTCTCTCTCGATATCGTACGTACAACCCTGCCGGAGGATTTATTCATTATACATGTTTCATGAGGGACATGACGTATGGAGGAGATCGATCGGATTGTCGGTGTAATTGTTTTTTTTTATTAAATATTACGGCCGTCAATGGCGATGTATTTTTGTAACGAGATTTTATTAATCTTATGAAGTGACAATCACTGTCGTGCGACGAACTGAATCTTGCTGATGCTATTGGTTATTGGAAAGAGATTAATTTTTTAAGGCAGTGTAAAAATGTTCGTTGGATTTCAAGATAGAAGACTAAATTGAATAATTAATTGAATAATTTGATTAATTACAACATTACATAATGCAATAATCTTACATTGATTTCCGGTGCAAAAATAACTAAGAAAATTATAAAAGTGGTAATAGCAGCTTACAAAGTATGCTGGATCAATTATTTATATGCGTATATTTAGTCTGACTATATCCGTCGTTTATCTACTTAAATCTACTAACTAAAATATCGACGCAAACTCGATGATTTTCCACATTTTCCAGCTAATTCCGAAGCTGCCGGTAAAAAAGCCAATAGATTTTTCAAGATGTCTCTTTCCTTTCAGCCTGAAAGAAAAAAAAAAAATTTCGACTCGCGCCGGCACGTAGCATCACGCAGCGTGGCTTCCGCACGTTCCATTCCGCGTTTTTTTCAGTTCTTTCCCACGGTATCTACCGATGGGAGAAAAAGAGAGAAGGAAAAAGATAGAGAAACACGTACACAGACACGCGGCAGTCCGATATCGACTTTACGTCGCTCGGCCGCGGCTGATGCGCCCGCTCGACTCTCTCTCTCTCTCTCTCTCTCTCTCCTCAGTTGGCCCGCCGCCAGGCCTGTTTCCATCAGATAACAAATTCCTAAGCTTTGAAGGTGTACACATACGCCTCGTAAGCCTATTTGTGCGCCTCCTCCTTTTTCCCTCTTCCAGTCTCTCGCGGATAAAGTAATCCTCCGTCTTTTTCCGCCCGGCCCCCGCGGAGCTGCTCCTATACGTGTTTGCACGGAGCCCGAAAACAATCGAAGCCCGAGTCAGCTGTCTTGCCTTTGTATTATTGTGGCTCTCTCTCGCTCGGGGGAGCCGAACGCACTCGCGACTTTATCTTATTAATATTGAAATTGAATTTTCCTCGGCTGGCTTTTTGTTGCCGCGCGTGGCGAAATAACGTGCCTGGAATTTTCTGCGGGCCTTCGTTTTTTTTTTTAACTTAAATGGAATGCACTTTTGGGAGTCTTTTTTTTCTGGACGGAAGCCGCGGTCGCTTTATTATTCAGCACGATTTTTTTTTTTTTACGGCGGCTGGGGCTGGAAGAGAGTAAGCAGCAGCGCTAAATATTTACCAAATATGGGAAACGAGCTTGACGCCCTCGAGTGCTATTTTTCCGATATTTAAATTAGGGAAATGGGGAATGCATAATACTTATTCAATTGGGGGTGGAAATAACTGGGGCGAATTCTTCATATTTTTTTCTTATAAATAAAAATTGAATTGGGGCTTGATAGAATTTATATCTTTCATTCGAGGTTAATAAAAAATCTGACCATTAAGAAGGAAAAAACAAAATTGATTAATAAAGCAAACCAAATATATTGCTTTGTCTGTAAGTTTTTTCGAATAAAAAAGGTGGAATTTTTTTGTTTGAAAAAAAAATCTTTATGAATGATCCTATAAAGTAAATAAATGAGGATACAATTTGAAAATATATATTAGTTACTATTATTTTATTAAATATAATAAATATGAGTAAGTAATAAGGTGTAAACTGTAATGCCAAAGTAATAATTAAAATTAATCTACGTACATATTGGTACAGACGTTAAACCTGTTTTTAATAGCTTCTGTGCGCGGATTATTATTTTATACTTTCATTTACGTCGTACTAAAAATTAAAAGATTAAAAATTATTATAAGCAGGGTGATAAAAAATTTTTACATTATATCCCTGAAAGGCTTTTTGGTTATAAATAGAAAAATAAAGTTTGTAAATATTTATATTTTATGGTGCTCTTCGCGTACTTGAACGTAAAGAATTTATAAAGCGCACGCGGTCTACTATACTTGATATTTTATTATTCTGTTAACATCCAAGAAAGAATTATATAACGTATTGCAGTTGCGTTTAATGAATTTTTTCTTTCGAAAACTTATAATTAAAATAGCAGCGTGCGTAAAATTTGGATAACAAAAATATTAAATATATTAATAATTTGTTAGATTTTATTTTGATTTTATTACGTTAATCTTTTACGTCAATGCAAAAAAATATCGCGTTTAATGGAATAACGAATAATTCGTCTCATTTTTTAAGAAGAACAGCCGGCTTTAAAAATATATCTATATTAATCGCTTCTGCTAAGAGCGAATAAAAATAAAAGCAATTCCGGTTCAATGCCCGTGAATAAGAGCGCGGAATTAAGCAAATAAACGCGAAGCACTGCATCAAATTGCTCACTTGGCAGCGACTTTCTTCTCGCCCGCGAGCAAAAGGGCAAAGAGCAATCGCCTTGAGTACGAAAACTTTATTTCTCGTCTCGTTCAAAAATGCGAGGCGGCGCGCGCGCGCTACTCTTTTTAGCCGGATATAACGTAGACGAAGAAAAGCTCGCTGCTCTCTCTCTCCCTCCTCCGACGCCCACTTCATCCCTGTAATAGCACGCCTTGCCGCGTGTACGTAGGCGGTGGAATTACGCTCTCGTTTGTTTCGTATTTTCGATAACGTTCGCTCGGCGCGCCAATTCTTCCGATAGCGCGGGCAAAGGAGGAGGCGACAATTTTAAACGTCCCAATAGAATAAGGTCGCCCCGTGCCAGACATAGTAAAATTTTATCGTTAAAATGACTATAAGGTCTTTTCTTAGAGCGCAGCCGGCATTCCGGCTTCTATAGTTTGTAAGGAAATGTTTAAAATTTAAAGGTCGGGGCTTTATGCGCTAATAAAAATTGCAGATAGTCTTGCGCGCTGACAATATTGGCTTTGATAACCAAATAACGCGTAAAGCTCGAATTTTCGAACAATAAGGTCGAATTATGAATTTTAATTTTTCTGCCGTCGAGTTTATTGTCGGCGACAGAAAACAACGACGAAGGAAGGTGTCGTTACATCGATGTATTATTAATAAGGCCTTTTAAGAGGTCTAATAAAAATGATAAGTCAACCAGCTTTGACAAAAATTTTCTCAAAGCTGGTAATTGACAATTCTCAACGGTTAGTCTTAAAGACTAGCTTATCTACATATAAAACGTCCGATACTTCAAAATAAATGATAAACATAACAATAGCGACTATTTTGTCTCATCAAAATAAATCAAAAGAAAACTTAAGATTTCCTAGCGAAATCTAACATTAAAATCTAAACAGTTTTTATAGATAACATCCAACCTTTTTTTTATCAATCTAATTTAATGTAAAGAAACTTTTCAAAACATCTAAAACCAATCAGCGAAAAAGCTTTTACACCATTTTCAACAAAACTCACAGCCAACAATATTTCCCACTAAAACAAAGGGACCACTGTCACTTCCGCGAAAAAAAATCAGTTTGAAAATCCCTCGCGGCGTCTCGATTTCCCTGTCAGTCCCACAGAGGAAGCCGTAACGACGCGATAGCTTTCAGGAACTCTTGAGAGGGGGGAGCGGCAATCTTGGATATACGGGAACTTGTGAATAGGGTTGTTAGCGAGCGGCAAGATGAACGCCCCCCCCCCTCTCCCCTACCCCCGTTCCTTCCCGCTAACTTATTCGAGGCTCGACTGGATGGTACGCGGGAGTGTGATTAATTTGCCTAATGCCAGGAATTAGCGGAGACGCGAGCGAGACACGTGTAAACGTGACGTGTCGCCTCCTCCCACGTCTTTGTCGTCGTATTTACGTCTGCGTATACGCCGGGGCGAAGCAGGAATCCATTGGCTGATGACGCTGCGGCTGCACGCCGCCGCGGTTCGATCGGACGAGCGCGCGCGTTACTTTATGCAGTATTGCTCTCTTTGATGAGAACTTTGCCGTTTCCTCGTTTTGCATTTGCCTTGCTCATCTTTCCGGATCGTTGTCTTAATTCTTGCCTTTGTTTCTTAATTCGCCCTCTTTGAAATCAGTTCGGTTCTTTAATTAGACTTTTCCGTTTTTCTATACTACCTTGGGTTTGCCCTTTTTTTCTGACATAACTCTTTTAATGCTTACTCTTGGGCTTTTATTAATAGTAGCTTCGTACTTTTCCTTCGTTTTTCCTCGATTCTTTGTTGTTCTGCAACTTTTTTCTCCCCTTTAAAATCTCTTTTCTTCCCGTTCCGCGGACGTAATGACCGGGGAAAAGTTAAATTTTATTTTTTTTTTGCCCCGCTCTCGCTGGAATCTTCTTGGTTATTTAAACGGCTTTTTAAACGTTGCCAAAGCGTGTTCTACTTTTCTTTTTACTTGCAGTATCAGTTTCGTAATCTTTTAAGAAATTCAATTTATCGCTTAAACTTATCATAACGTCGTTTGCAAAATGTTTCGCAAACTCGACAGAACCTTGCTTTTGCATTTATTTCTCAACGCTTGCCACATAAAGAGTCACAAGCAGAGAAAATATAGAAAAGTTATTTTAACGCATGACCTTGGCAAATATAAACTGGACGTGTCGCTGTCTGTGTACGATTCTTATGTGCATAAAAAAACCAATGACATAAACCGTATATTCACTTCCCTGATTTTGGGCGCTAATTTTTGCCAAAATAGAATGCGTTGTCGACTTGAAAGCTCTCGGGGCAGTTCAAAGCAAATGTTTTTTTTTTCATTATCTTTCCAACATTTTCATAATTGAAAGGATGAGATACGAACGTGAGCTTAAATAAATACTGCATGTGTTTTCAAGATATAATTTGCATGAATGTTGAGAAGAAAGGACTACGTACCTCGACCTATTTACATAAATTATATTATTGAAAAATTGAAATTAGTATGTCAGTGAAATAATTAAATACGGTGTCTCGTGTATTTACTGAAGGTAAACAAACCTTTGACCTTTTTGATCTTTGACCGACATGTCAATATGGATTTTGTTATACCCCTTGTGTTTTTAATTCAAAATTATTTATGCTATTACCTAATTCGTCAATGTAACTACATCTTTGTTGTATATAATACAGGTTTTGCATTTTAACATTTTTTATAAAATATTGTAAAGTTTTACGCGAACGCAATAAATAATTTTCTATATAAGAAACTATTTTATAAAACTGAAATTCTTTATTATTAAATGTTTATAAAAAGCAGTTCTCTTCATTTCCCTTGGGAAATTGCTTAGTGTAGCTCAAACGCTAAGACTAGCTTAGCGTAAAAGATTAACTTTTTCTCAGCTTCCATGATGGAATACATCTTTTATAGCGCATATAAAGTTTTAAAATGCAACGCGAGACCCAAAAACTAAGTCAAACTTTTATTTAAAAAAATGCATTTATCAAAACGCCTGATCATTGCTACGTTTATCGCCTCGGGTCCGTACCCTTTCACGTCATAAATAACCCACTACAATCTAAACAACGTGCCCTCGATCTTATTAAAAAGCCAGCGACGGTCAAAAGGGGGCTTCCGATAAAACCGAAATATATCGTAAATCCAACAAAAAAAAAAAAAAAAAAACGCAGCTCGACCGCAAGCGCGACCGCCGCCCAGTTCAGCGACAGGCGAGGCGAACAAAAAGGCGAAATAGCCGGAAAGCATCCAATTACAGTGGAGGCCGACGTTACGGTCATCGATAACCCGGTATGCAGGCACCGCTCTATAGCGGAGGTGGCGTTCGCGATTCCGAGCGCCCTCGCGACTAATATCGTCTCCATCCCGCGTTAATTGCCGAGCGGACTCCCTCCCCTCCCCCCTCTCTCTCTCTCTCTCTCTCTCTCTCTCTCTTCCTCGATTACGCGCGTGCGCGTTAATTGTCGGTCTCCGGCGCGAAACACAATATGTCCGTGTGTGCGCGCCTCCGGGCTATTACCGCGCGAGGCTGACCGAGCCGCCGCCGCCGCCGCCGCCGCCGCCACGCTCCAAGTGCTTTCTCCTTCTAATTCGAAAATGCGCGCCTGATGGGACGTGTTTAGCGTACTCGCTCGGGCGTAAAAGTACCGAGCGTGCCCGAGATTCCGAACGAAGCAACTGAGCTTGCGAGCGAAAAATAATTCCCGGACGATAATTAGTTCGATGCGCTAATACAAGCTCCGGGGGGGATATAATTAGCTACGCAAAGTTTTTCCAAAAATCTGGGAGCTTCTCTGCAGTGAATTGAGACGATTTTCCGAGTGCGCCGCTCTCTTTATTTCGAACGTTTAATTAAATGTGCGAGCGAGATTTTGAACGAACGTTTATCATCACCCTAGATTGCACTTGACTTTCGAATTAAAACTGGGATAATAACAAAATAAATCATTCAATTTATCTCGGCGCTCACCGGCAATCCTCCCGGAATTATCATAATAATAGCCCCGCGTAATTATTCGCGGAACAATAAAATTCAATGCCAAGAGATTAATAACCGAAGCGCAATAGGCGAGAAACAAAACTGCGAGGCGAAATATAAGTACGAATAAACCAGGCAAGACAAGAAGGCCGCAACAATACGACTCGCGGGCGCCCCTCATTTGCATGGTAATTAGCTCGGGTCGAATTTTACTCGTTAATCGTCATCGGCGGCCGGATGCGTCGCGGCGGCCGATTTTCGCGCCGGGCCAGAGGACTAAACGCGCCTGATTCACGGTCTATCATTACGGGGCTGGATCAAGAGTCGCCGATTAATGCGATTACTGGAATTCCCGCGCGACAGGTTTGGCCGTTTGATTTACGGGGCACCGAGATCTTGATATTTTTTGTCGACCCTCATCCCCCGTTTAAATTATAATGCTGGTTAGAGGCGATGTTTTATTAGGCTCGCTAAATCATTTTGCGCTCCGACAGGTAATTAGGAGTTTTCGGTTGTTCCCGGATTAATTAGACGGAAATGCGGATGTACTTTCGCAGTATGTTTATCTATTTGCGTATTTGTCATGCTTGCTCGCTCCGGAACATTAAACTGCATTGAGTGAGCTTTGTTGGTATTTCCACTAAACTATATAATAAAATTATTTTCACGGTAATATTTGAAAACAAAAATAAAAAATTTATTTTTGCCTATTAAAATTTGGAACCTGATATTGGGTCTTTATTTTAACAATGTTAAAATTTAAATTGGAACATTCGGGGTGAAAAGAATATTGTATTAAAATTCTTGAAATAGTTTGCATCAAGAAAAATTCAATTTTTTATGTTTCTAATGCACACGACTGCCTACATTGCAAGTTGCTTTTGTAGTCAGGCAATCTACTGTTGGCTATTTGCTATCATCCTATTTTCGGTTGACTTATTTTAGTTTCAGGTTGGTTAGACCACTGTTGACTTCGTAAAAAAGACGTTTTAGAGAAAACAAATTTCTTAGTTCATAAAAAAAACTCCTAAATTTACAAAAAAAAATATAATAAAATTTACAATAATCAGTGAATTCGTTAAACTGAGGGAGACAAAAATGGAAATTAAACAAAATACACTCCGTTCCTTTCCACACAATTAGCTGAACGACGAGACTATTTTTCACCCTTCTCATCTTCCCAGGCGAGCAAAAAAAATTGGGCCACTCATTTGACACTCCACTACGATCGGCGCTTCAATATTGATAAGAATGAACTACATAACCCTATCCAAATGTTTGCTCCCAGTCCAGCTGGAGCTGCAGTGTAAACAAAGAGGAGAGCGCGGCGTGCTCTTTTTTTTTTCTCGAGCTCTCGCGCGCTCGACAATTTTTCGTTATGTCGCACGCACACGTGGCCCTTGTTTGTTGACAGTGAGCATCGTTGAATTCGCGCGGACGGCGCCGGAGGCCCGTAGAGCCCGAAATCGCGATAATTGCACTCGCGCACTGTTGCGCGCGAGGCTCTCCGTCGAGAGTGAAGTGGCTCTTATTAAATTATGCAATTTCGTTTATTACGTTTGCGCAGGCGAGCTTCTGCGCCGCGGGAGTACGGAAATTTGTCAATATATAACTGTATTTTCCGGCGAATCTCTTTCGCTTCTGTATTTTTAGGGGTCGCGTCGAGACAAAAAAAGTGGCATTTGTTATACGCACCGACCGAACGGAACTCGAGAGCCTTCTGGAAAAAAAAAATTGTCAAACAACAATATTTGGAAAAGCAATACAAAACAGAGGAGGAAAGTTTGCCGAGCGAGAAAGTAAATAAAGAAGTATTAACTTGGCTAAAATATATGCTTATCCCATTACAGTTTCTCATTCGGGCCAGTAAATTCTCCGCTTAACTCTCGAGGAACATTCCTATAAATAGGGTAGGCACACAGCTTGGGCTCGAACTCCGGAAATTCCGCATTCAGCGAGCGTCTTGCCCGGGGCGGCGAAAGGCTTAAAAGAGCCATCGATTCCGGTATAGAGGAGCCCGAGCGCTACAATATCGCGCAACTTCGGCGCTCCGTAAAACTCGGCGAGCGAAAAAAGAAGCTACCGAGCCGGTAAAAGGCACACACACGGACCGGGGGGCGTTCGTCTGGAATTCGAAGAAAAAAAAAAGAGAAAGGGCCCGCGACCGGAGAATGGCAGGAATCGAGCGGGAGAAACGCGTGCCGGGCGGAAGGGAAAACTGGGCTATCGATTTTAGCGTTTCGTAGTGCGGCTCCTCGTAACTTTTCAGCGCGCGGCAATCCGAGCGATGACCGGCCGCGGCTATAATCAGCGACGCTCGGTCTAATGCGCGATTCGCCCGCTCGGGTTCGCATAATTAGAGCCCCCCTGTGCCTTCCTCGGCCGATCGCGGTGGTCTATTAATTTGATATTGGAAACGGATTGAATACTTGAATATAAAAGCTATGTGCTTAGCGTCAGGGGTGTCGGGAAATTCGCTTATTTGCTTGTGAAGATTTTACGGGGTACTTTTAGCTTGATTAAAGTAAACTTGAATAACAGCGTTTAACTTTCTGATATAGATCATGTCAAAATATTTGATGTACAAACTCCGCATGTGAAAAGCAGCCTTATCCGTGTATTATTGTACACTTTTCAGCTTCTCTGGAAATATTATTCGCGAACATTTTACAAGTTAATCTTTTTTTCATTAATTTGTTTTCCCTCTTGGAATTATATCAATTTTCAATTATTCCTCGATTTTCGATTATTTTTTGTACAGTGTTAACTCGTGCGAAATGAAGGGTTTCGTTTTCATATCGTTAATTAAAATGGAATTACAAAAAATAGATTTACATTGTATTTTTTATCGATAAACAATGAAAGGAACTTGAATTCGAAATAATTTGTTACAATTCCGTTTTCAACACAATTTCGATACATCGAGCAATTTTTATTCGAATTTAAAAAAATAATTTTTATTTGCTACAATAAATAATTTAATCATAAAACTTCTTTTTTAATCTCGAAAAAAAAAATTGAGTATCATAACCCGGGATCAATTTACTGTTATCGATTTTCTTTTATTGCAACAGTTACAAAAACTAAAATTCAATTTAATTATTGAAAAAAAAAACGAAAAAGATTTTTGCCCAAATTTATTTCCTTGCGTAGCTCACAAAATACACAAACTCACTTTAAAAAAAACTACAAAGTAATAGAAAATCAGAAATGCAAATAACACTCGCTCGCGCAGATTTCCGTACATCGCAACTTTAGCCGGCGGAGAATCCCAAAAAAGTCAGTACCAGAAGCAGATAGTGAGTCGACGAATAGAGACTCGGAGACAGAGATCTGCCCCGGCCGGTCCGCAGCCAGCCGTCCCAGCTTCCTGAATATTCAACGGGGCGACCGACTGCGAGGGAAATCTTGCAGGAAACGCCGGAAAAGCCCCCTGTGTCCGCGGCGTGTTGACTTTCGGACTTTGCTCGAGTTTTGATTTCTCTCTCCCATCCGCACATACATCGCGAGTCTCCGCTTCTTTTTTTCTTTTTTTTTTTGTCGAAGGTAAAGGATCGCCGCTGGCTGTCGGGGAATCGATCGGCCTATGCATCTTTTAGAGGGGGGAGCGAAATTTCGACGGCGACAGAGTTACAAATTTAGGTCGCTCTCTCGGCGAAGGGGATTACCGGCGCGGCTGTGGACTCGTCGACAAGCCCGAGCTTCGAGCCTATAAAGATTATGAAGTCGCCAAGGATTTGGCCCCGAAAAAGAATCGGTTTGTCGGGATTTGCGCAGAAGCGCTCTCTCGATCGTTTGACGGTTTCTTCCATTCGTTTTTTGCGCCGGTCGAGATTGAATTTTTCGGGAGTAGTTTAAAGCGGTAAATTATTGAGGGAGAATATACGTGAAACGCGCTATTTGAGATTAAACGAGCGTCGGGGAGAAAATTAAAATTCATGGAATTTTGTACGTCAATCATTTTGACACTCTAACATTTATTTGCGATTGCGAAGACTTTCGAAATTGGGAATAATAATTCGTACGTGCGAGATTAAACGCGGATTAGAGCAGTTTTTAAAAAGCAGCCTTCACATACGAACGACATAATTTCCGAAAAATATTATTACTACCCGTTAAAACAAACTCAAGCGTCCATCCTCTTAAACTGCGCCTAATTACATTTATGCTTATTACACGTCCGATAAACTAATCCGCATAAAAGTTGTTCTATATCATTGCGCGAACCCGCCAAAACGCCAAAGAGTCCCGGGGAACAAAAATAGCCCGGAAAGTTACGCGGACTGCGCTCGAAACCGTCGCATTTACCATCCCCCCAAAAAGCAGCGCATTCGCATTAAAACTCCATTACGAATTAACGCGCAACAAATCGCCGAAACGGCCCGCTGCTATAATATATTCTGACGCCATCGACGCGAAAACTAGACTTATGCCGTAATCGCGCGATTCGTTTGCCTCCTCGGACGAATAATTTGGCAAATGCATTTCTCTCTCTCTCTCTCTCTCTTTCTCTCTCGAGTACTTTCCTCTTTCGTTTTCTACCTCATTTACATCTGGGCTTACGTAATAGTCAGACTTGGGGAAATTACTCCGCCGCGCAAACAACGTTCTCGTGTTTTCGGGCGGAGAGGGATCCTTGTTTTGCTCAACGTAACCGTAATCGCGCTAAAGCCTTTATTCTAATATTATCGGACTGCGAGGGAAGAGGGTTGTATTTTCGGGCGGCGTTCACTGCTGTTTACGTACATCTAAAGGTACTTAAATCGATTTGCATTACGGCGTGTCATATTTCCATTAAAACCTTTTCAATTTATTCTTTTAAAATAATTTATAAATACACTGAGAAAAAAATTTGATTGAATCAATGGAATTTTACTATTAACTATTCACAACTAAAATGTCACTTAAATTGGTAGGATGAACACAATTAATTCTACAGTACAGGTCTGTTGTTTTAACAGGCTAAGCTTATTGATTGAATTTAAATTTATATTAATTCAAACTTATCAAGGAATATCCAATAAAAATAAATTGCTTCGAATTTCTGTATTATATCTCTCACTGACTTTCTAAGCTTACAGCTTGATTTTTACATTGAAACTTAATTATATTCTAAATTCGCAATTATTTTTTATACATTTTTAAAACGCTTTCAGACACATTCGGATGTAGACGGAATTAAGTAACGCTCGCTTTTTACATTTGTTTTCGCAGTACACTTTATTCAAACGCTATTACTATATATGAAGTAGGCTACCGATGCAGTCTTATATACTAATCAACTCAAACTTGGTCACTTGCAGGTAAATTCCTGCCTAAAATCCTTCAGCCACCTATCGGTTGCCGCAATAGTCGTGCAAAAGCCTGTCGTTTTGAACGCTCTCTTGTTTAGTCACGTGGTGTAAAATTATACCTTCTACACATTTCTTACAATGCGAGAGAAATAATGTTTACGGTTTCACTAACCCTCATAGTCTTTTTCATGCATCATAATATATCCGAAACAAAAAATTATTATGTTCTTAAAGATGTTCTGCTTAAGTCAAACAACTTTTTTATCGACTTAATTTTTTTACTATTATTTTAATAAATATTTCTTTGAATGAATAGTTTACTGTTTTAATTATTTGAATGTTCTGTTTAATTTGTTAAAACAAATTCTTGTATTTTAAAATTCTACTAATTATTGATTCAAAATAAGATCCGCTTATTTCAATGGTATTACTTTTATTTGAATCTGCGTACTGTTAAATTAATAGTATATTCAGTCGTGCGCATTTAACAGTACAGATTCTGTTAAATCAATGGTAGTGTCATTGAAGTAATAGAATGTCGGTTAAGTCAACTAAATTTTTTTCTCAGTGTATACAAAGAAGAAATTTACAATTCAATAATTTATATTAAAACGCTCTGCAATGAAAGTTCACCTTGTAACCTGCTTAAATACTTTATGTTTATGCAGCGAATTATTAATACGGTTGTGTATCATTTTACAGCTCATATACGAATTTTCAATAATAATACTGTATCCAATATTCCAGTTGATAGAGCTTTTACATTTCACAAAGTATTATACCCTAAATCACATAATCCGCATCCTCATAAATGTACGCTTCAATTACAAAATTTGACCTCCGGCAAAAGTAACTCGTGCCCTTTCACAATATTCCGCGGCCCAATTCACCTGCCAGGCATTCACTCGTTCTGCGTAACGGAAAAAAAAGACTCGATCCCCGAAGCCGCGCACGCGCAGTGCTCTCCGGCACGCGGACGAGATTATCAAACTCGCGGTTCTTATTTGCGAAGGCGCGAATTGTCGCGCTCGGTCTTTATGCATGCTCACTTTAATCCTCTGCACTGCGCGCGCGCAATCCTATATGTATATATTGCTTCCTCGGCCCGTTTCAGGCGCGCCGCCGCCGCGTGTTTCCACTAGACCGGGGATTTAACTGCCGGTTGGAAAATGCTGTTTAAATAAAACTCACCTTCGAGTCGCGCTCTTGCAGGGTAATTAATAAGATCGATTCTCGGCGCGGAGCATGTTTTATTAGCGCGGGCTGAATTATTGCGAGTGCGCGATTTTATTAGCTCTTTGACAGTTTGAGAATGGAGAATAATGGAACTTGCAGCAGGGAAGTGATATATTTTTTACTGGGAATGGAAATGTGTTTTGTGATAATGGAACAACGTCGTAACGGTATATGTAATTGGATTTGATGCAAGATATCCGATTACTAATTTGATGCTGCAAATTATCGGTAATATTTAGAAATTAAAATTTCGACTAAACCTCACTTAATTGATATTGATTCAAACGGGATGCATATTGGTTTATGAGAATACCACGTGATATATTTGGTATATTACAGTCGGCAAATAATTCGTTTCTAGAATGCATTTGCGGTTTTATGATCACAAATAATGCAAACCGCAATATTTCGTGTAACGGGAAGCAATAATTTTTTAATTAAGATTGATGTCATACTATTTACGTTTGCTCCTCTTTTAGTAATAAAACAATAAATCATTAACGCTTACAAATGACCGACGTAAACTGGATTATACCTTCAGTGAGCAATACGTTATTTTTATTTGCAATATTAAAGCAATTATTTATTCTGTTATTTATCTGATATAACTCAAAACATTTCTTAAAATAACAGCTTTAAAAGATGTAAATGCATCCTACATATTATAATAACGCTTGTAAAAAAAATTAGGTTTGGCCCTAAATCAACTACTTTTATTTATAAATAAAACCTGCAACATTTTTAATTAATATTTTAATTCTCCTTATTTAAAAATTATATAATATATAATAATATTAATTTTTCGGTCGGACGCTATGCCTCCAATCATTTTTTTTACGACAAACTTATAAGTAGCAGTTTAACTGGCTGAAAGAAAGCACAGCTTGAATCCCTTTTCTTGCTTGATCCAGAGTCAGCTACGGTCCTGTACACATACCTTCTATACACGTATATACTTCGCCTTTGCGAGTCACTGCTTTACTTCGCGATGCGGGACGTAGGAACAACATCGAGCGGCATTTTATCCCGGTCTTTTCTCTTAGCACAATATTACAGCCGACCGATGTAATGCGCAGCCGAGCGTCGGAGGAGAATCGAAATCCGCTTACGTTCTTACCACTGAAAAATGGAGAGGCGGGCAGAAAGTATATGGAGGAGGGTAAAAAGGACAAAGAAATTAAACTCGCGTTATACGTCGCGCTGCTTACGCCCAGTCGTTCCTTTCCGGATTAAGTCTCTCGCTCTGCCCTCCGGCTAATGCGTAAAATCGCGACTGCCAGCCTGTAAACTGATTGAAATGTGGACGTGGGCCGCGTACGTGCTTTGTCTTCTTTTCGGATTATTACTCGTTCGGCATTAAAGCGCAGAATTATAAGGATAAAGGATTAAAGCTGACGACAGACTTGAAAGTGCTAAATAAGAAATACTAGACCGTAACACGAAGTACGAAATGGCAACTCACTCAGTGAAGTTCATCAGTAAAACTCACCTGAAACAAAAAAATTTATTATGCACTTAAATTATATTGTTGAACACTAATAAAAAAAAGCTTTCTCTTTGAGAAAGCAAAACGAAACAATGATAGATAAATGTTGATTATTCTTACACGGAGAAAAATCGCTAGTAAAAATCACTTAAAAAATTAAGTAAAAGATACTGAATGTGACTTAAGTAAAATTTACTGAATTATTTAAGTAAGCCACCGCACGTGCGAGAGAGACAAAAAGAAAGCTGGCGCCTCGGATTCGGTAAAATTTACTTACAAAGCTGATTAAAGTTTACTGATTATGTTTGCTAAACTTTTTAAGCAACTTTTACTTACATTTAAGGTAAATTTTACTAGGGATTTTTCTCCGCGTATACACTGCTCAAACCCTCCAAAAAAATTGAGCAAAATAATGAATTACATTCAAATTAAACTCATTATCACAATTTGACAGTCTCCCCATAAATTCTCCGCTCCCGAAAACTCGCTCAATTCCGCGAAAGAATCGTCCATTTCCAGGCATTGCCCCCACTCCCCTCCCCCCCGAAGCATCATAATTCGGGCTTTGCAACTCCCAGCAGGCCCGAAATAAACGTCCGGACTTTCGACTGCTGCTGGCTGCAGTCATGTCTCGCCCCGCGGACGGGGTGGGTGGGAGGGTGGTAACTGGGGGAGGGGGGAGGCGCGGTCGTAATTAGCGCGACGCGTTCGGCCTGTGTATTCCGCGAGAGCTGCCGCTGCCTGCGTCCGATCCTTAATTGAAACGGGTGTGAGCGCCAAGCGCGATGCCCAGGGGAGCGCGAACATCGGCGCCGCGGACGCTCATAATCCGGGCGCAATCGGGCCGAGTTACTCCCTCCCGAGAAAATTTCCGGCGATGATCCGCCGGACCGATATATTTATTTTCGAAGGCGACAGGTTGATGTCTAGGGAGATTTTTGGAGACGGGCGAGCAGGGTGGTTTTGCGAGGGGAGGGTTTGGGTTTTGAGTTTTGATGTAGGTGGTTATTTCTGCTGTTTTTTTGGAGAAGTATCCATAAGTTAGTTGTAAGAAGAAATAGGATTATGAAAATTATTTTATTTTGTAATAAATTATTAAAAAACTTTCAGCTCCTATTAGTACAAAATTATTCAATTCAATTCAACCCAAAGTACACTGTACAAAACGAATAACCTTTATTAAGCTCAATCGAGAAAACATAATATCGACGCAGAACCCGTCCCCCTTCCCGGGCGCAAAAAAAATAATTGACCACTTGTCCGTGAAACAAAAGTAAACAGCGAGCGCGCGAGCGAGGCAACCCGGCGGAAAAAGAGGAATGGCGTAAGGATAAAGGGACCCACCCTAACGAGCGATGCGCGACGCTCCGCCAATGTTAAACGGCGACTGTAACACATACCTCTCCGTCTCCGGCTCCCACAAACACGGACTCGGCACCCGGCCGGAAAGCAGATGAGAAGCTCGCGTGTGTCGGAGGGACGGGGAGAGAGAGAGGACGTGACGCGACTGCGTAATCTCGACGATTTCCATTAATGCAATTAACGCTTATCGAAACGCCGAGCGTGTAATGCGCCGCCCCCAGCCCCCCTCCTCCCCCGCGGCGTTAATGCTCCGTGTAGTCCGCGGCAATTTCGAGCGTCCGCGGCGCTAAATTACGTTTAATTCGCAGGCGGCGTCCAATTTTTTTTTTTTTTCGTCGTCTCTCTCTTTTTTTTTCGGGGACGCGCCGAAACTCGGTCGAGTTTAGTCGCGGCGATCCCCGAATTAATATTGCAGACTTAATTTCCGCGCTCTATCTCCCGCTGGCTTTTTTGCGCCGAGCTTTTTGGGGACTCTCTCTCTCTCTCTCGCGCGCGCTCTTTTTTTTTAGGTCAGACTGTTTGCATATGGGAGCTCGCGGAGAAAAAATTGTATGCCGGCCCCCGACTTGTTTTGTAGTTTTTGCTTTTTAAGGTATTAGGCCGGAGAGATTTGTCGGTGGACTCGTTTGTTGTCCCCCCCTTTTTTTTTTGACAAATGAAATATTACCTTGGACTCCCTGGTGCGTGAATTTCTGGCTTAATATTTTTAGTGCGCAACTTTTTGTATATATCTTTTTGGCCTTCTTTTGTTTTTCAAATTTCGCAAAGATAAAAACGGGATGTAATAAAGGGAACAATTTTGACGTTCGGTGACTTTAAAGGCCGATTCAAATTAAAAAACAAGATGAGTTTTCGGATTTAACTATAATATGAAAAATATGAAAACCTTTTTCACTAACGATTTCCTCTAAATTTTTCAAATGATTTTTACTGCAAGTTATAAAAATTTTTTTTTTTTTTAGAATCACTTTTTTAATTATTTTTTTAAATAAACTTTGTAAAAGTCAAAGGTGTCTTTACTTCAAAATTTTATCTTACTTAAATATAATTAGTTACTTCAAGAATTTACTTTACTTTAATATAACTAAACGCAAAAAGTAATTGTATTTCGAGCCTCTTCCTCGAGATCACTCGGTAGTGCCCACACTCCATGCCGATGTTGCCACATATCTACA
>JAWWEO010000009.1:23563653-23601200 GCA_035582975.1 Ormyrus labotus | reverse complement strand
TGACCTTCAAGGTCACGCCAGAGGTCAAAGTAAAGCCCACCATTGGATTCCCCGATCAAAATTATGAAACCTTTATCTCGGACATGTTTTACGAAAATGAATATTTTCGCGAATCAGGGGGGGGGGGTCCGATACTTTTTGAAGACCTTGTATATTCTTAATTACCAACAATTTTTTCAGAGCTGATAATTTAATTTAAGAATTATAAACTTTTTTTAACAAAAACACGTTTTTATTAAAAACAAAAGAACGATAAGAGCAAGGGTAACTTTTTTCTCTGAAATTATAGGTATTTTTATGCTCTTTAAATTGGACTTTGTTCGATTCAAATATTTCAATCCTATCATTAAAAAAAATTAAAATTAAATTTTTCAAAAATCGAAAATTTACGATAAAACAAAAAGAAATAACCTAAACAAAAAAAGATTGTGTTTGCCGCCATAACAAAAAAAGACAAAAAAAATGAGCCGTGAACGATGAAAATTTGTTCAGTAGAAGCTGAGATCCAGGCATATACATACAGACATACACACACTGACCCATATATCCATACAGAAATTTTTCAAAAACCATTTGTTTTTGTTCCTGACAACTTAAAATACAATTATAACAGATTTTTTGAACAACTCCAAAAATTAATATCACAAATCTTTTTCTAGGAGGAAGCAAAAATAAACTTAAGAAATGTGTAGAACAAACTGTTAAATTTCGTATATTAATTGCTTTGATATTCGTCACATCTTTCTTACTTACGCTACAAATTAAATTTTCACTGTTATCAACGAAACTTATAGCGTTTAACACTGTTATCAACGAAACTTATAGCGTTTAACACTGTTATCAACTAATATATTTCTATAATATCATTATTCTTTAATTTTAAATATAGTATTAAGATTAATCGAGCACTATGTACAAGTAGTTTAACTTACCTCTGTAGTTTTTACATGATTTTATATAAATATTGTTGCTGAAAATAAATATAGATGTAGATATAGATTCTTTAAAATTTAATTTATGATTAAATTAATTGTTTAATATTCATTTTGTAATAATTAACAGTAAATAAGGCACTAAAAATTGGTACAGTTTTTTAGACTTAAAATCATGCCGGTATAACTCGCTCAAAGAACGTCGACGTTTTTGTCTCCTCTCAGCTCACAACGTTTTCATCAGTTCCTTTCCAATCTACAAGCCGCTATCATGACAAGCTGTCGCGTCGCGTTTTCAGTGCTGCGCGGCGCAGCGCCGCGATCTCTAAATTTCATACATCAGTCAAGCTCCGATCTCAGCTCATCAGTATCCTTCCTCGAATCAGTAGCAGCTCATCGATCGGCGCCTCGATAAGCTGTCGATCAGCAGCAGCGACGTCGGCGGAAAGAAGCATCGCCTCTCTCCGCCGAGAGAAACAGAGAAGCTGCCTCTCGCGAACGCGATTCCCCGGGAGAGGCTCCGAGAGAAGACGAGGCGACATTCCCCCCGGGGACTCGCTCGAATAATTCCGAGCCATTATACTCATCAACGATCGGAGTGAATTGTCGCGTGAGCGGGCGAACGCCGGGACAATACTCTCCCCGCCGGTTGCTGCGAGAAAGCAAATATTCCCAGCGTAATGCGAGCCGAATGTTCGGAGGAGGCTGTGTGCGCGTGTACACTTGACGCTGCGTGAATTAATGGAATGCGAAAGGGATAAGTATTGTTCCGTTTGCTCTTGCTAACTGTTGATTTGACGGAAGCGCCGAATAATTATAAATTAGTTTTTTCTGTAAACCTATATTTAGCGAACGAGCATAAAATATGTGGAAAAGAAATATTTTAAAACACATTTTTATCCCGATGCAGGAGTAAAATTGGCTGTACATTTAAACTTCCATAGTACAATTCGCTCGGCGAATCTACTCTGGAAAATATAAAAGGTTGAGAATCAGCGACCCGTATAAAACCTTGCACTCCAATTTCCATCCTTGTACGCCAAAGACGTGTTGTAATTTTCATAAAAATCGAACGAAATACGCTTCTATTAAATTCTGCAGAAAATTATCCGTAAATCCAAACTTTGAAAAAAAAAAAAAAAAAGAAAACTATCCTCCTTCGCAATTAAAATCAGAACTAACTTAAAGAATAATCGACTCCGCCGAACGGAAGCTCAAAAGGAAGCCAGTCTCGAAATTAAACTACTCCGGGCTGCACGCTGTGCACAAAGCGCTTTTTAATTGTGAGAGAAAACGGGCCGGGGGAGCAGCCTCTTGGCAGCGGCGCCGACGCTGAGGTATCACAGGTCAGTTAATTCGAGCGCCCGTTTTAAAATACCGCGCGAATCTCCCGAAGCCGCGCGCTTTAACGAGAGCGCGCGCCCCCGAATTTCACCTTCCCGCTCCGCCGTGGAGAGCTGCCAAAAAAAAAGGCGCGCCGCCGAGAAAAGGCACACGGATATATATACTTGCGACGTGATTTACGGGCACGCGCGCCTTTGAATATTGTATGTATGTGCTTGCGCGCGGCCGGCGACGGCTATGCGTTCGGAATGAAGTGGAAGCGGAAGCATAAAGTTTGAGAGTCAATATAGCGCGCCCGGGAGTTTAAGGTTGAGGTATTTTATGCTCGATTAAGAGAGGAGCGACCGTAAAAAGTGCTGGTGTTATACTTCGGGGGTGACGGGCTTGCTGGCTCAAATATTCATGGGAGGTGTCGCGTGCGCAGTCCTTGATTTGATCATCACGGAGTCGTCGATGATTTTTCGATTTTTTATCGATAAATAGCCCTGATAAACCATAACGTGAACCTTAATTATGAAATTATACACGCTAAAGTGAGTTTACGTTTATCTGCAGTATAAATGTTCAGCATTATTAGATATAGCGACGTGCGCCGTAATGCCTCTCCTCTCCTATAACTTGAGAGCCTACATACCTCCGCGGAATCTATACGCGCGGCCCTTAAACGCCATCTTCTCCCGGAGTCTCCTTCGATTATGCCGAGAACGAGGCTGCACCGATTGCTCCAATTTTCAAGGGGGGGAGGGGGGAGAGGGTCTATCCATCGATCTCTGGACCGGCTCCAGAGCCGATCTCGCGGCCCTGCCAGACCGATATAGCAAGCTCGTCGACGTTATTTTAGCGCTTTTTTATAAGCTCCGTCGCGACGGATCTGATTCCCGCTCTGCCGCTTTGTTTCACGCTTTTTTGGCCCGCGACGAGGTTTATTGGCTGGCGGAGATGACGTTTTTGGGGCGGCGAGAAATCGGATTTAGGCTTCGCGAAAGAGGAATTTAAGATTTTAAGTGGTGCTATTGAAAAATTTTTAGAAAATATACGTTGTTTCAAAAAATGTTTGCATCATGTGTATAACCTATTGTTTTGTGACGAGGGGGAGAACAAGGTTTATTAACAATAGAAAACGATTAGAATAAATATTCATCAATTCTTAACCTATTTGATAGGCGCCAGCTGCATTAGTAACACAAAATACAATTTTATCTAGCTAATTACAACAGGGCATAAAAACTAATGGACGCGAGTCCCCGGAATCGCAACAGATGCTTGACGCTGAAAGCGCTGTTAATCTAAAAGATTTACCTTAAAACATTTCTCCGATGATCTCCGAAGATGGCGGTCTTCTGCAACGATCATCCTCTCCTGCAAGACGATTCCCAGAAACGAGATTGCGCGGGCTTCCGATAACACCTCCAACTTGGTGGTCGATGAAAGCGATCGTTCCCGCGATCGTGCACGCACGCATGCGTGCAGCGTGTTGCAACGCGCCCGCCCGTGGCGTGGCGGCGATGCGCTATTTTCCGTACTACTGCGCACGTTTTTGCGCACGCCAGTTCAACTCACGTATTCCTGATGCGGCGCGCGCGTTGAGCCAGTACTCTTGTGTCGGCGTTTTTTAGAATGGGCTTCGCGAGTGCTTTCCTGCGTGTGCTCCAGGATTTTAGAGCCATGTGTGGTGCCGAGATGCACCAAGGAGGGGCCGTGCTATTCTGTTCTGACCGGTGATGACGGGTTAGGTATCTCACCGCTTTTTTCAACTTCTCGCTTGAGTGCGAGTTTCCAGGAGCTCGGTGACAGCCGTGCAGCAGCATAAGATGATCCTTCTTCGATTTTTCGAGGTAAGTACTCATTTGTGAGCTTCTTTTTATTCTGTGTTTTATGTCTCTCTAACCTGCATGCTGTATTTATTAACACATCAGTGAGAGTCCACGCTAGAGAGCTGAGCTCTTGATACTTACTCTCAATTTAAGCTTTTATTAATTCTGTTTGCTCTATCCTAGATTTGGAGTTGGAACTGCGACCAGATATCCATCCTGGAGATGCTTCTCCTGCATGTTTTGCTCATGCAAGTGCTGCTTTCATCATTGGTACGTATCAAACTGTAAGCTTCCTTCTAATCTCTGTTTGTTTTGCCTTGCATGTTTCTAAATCTAACCCGCATGCTAAAGATAAATGCATGCACATACTAACAGCTATGAGAGTGTCTATAAGCAGTGCTTCGACCCTCTCACCTTTGCTCGATTATCCTTACTAATGCTTCTTTGTTTCCTCTTAGGTGCTTAGGTCCCTCTTGCAGACTGAGAGCCAAGCTGATAATCTTGAAGGCTCCTGATGGATGCCAGCAGTCAAGCAGGTAAGTCATAGTCTAATTATCAATTCCTCTTTTCAGTATTTTAATACTTCTTCTTCTTGCAGGTCTCATTGATGGTATCCTTGGTAGTTTGTTGTAGGGTATGCTGTGTTGTAAGGGTTGTTCTGGGCTGCTTAGGGCTCTCTTCTCCTAAGCTTTACTTCTAATTTTCCGTAGGTTACCTAAGTCGTGTCGAGCATCGGCTGTTTTAGGCAGCTTTTCGACGCGCAAAAAATAAATACTTGTAAGCGTGCAGTGCACGGTTATACATATAAAAGTTGTATCAAAAGTAATTGCATTTATAGTAAATAAATTCCAAAAAAATATATATTCTGCTCTTTTATCAAACATGCATTAAGCATTTTTTAGTCGACTGACTGGAAAAAATTGGAATTTAAAAGAAACAAGATTGACAGCGCGATGTAAAAGCTTATTTATGATGCCACGTGTAAGGCACTGTTGAAAAAGACCAGAGAAAACATTCCCGTGTTCTGCATAACGGAATCGAAACGTAAAAGTCAGATTCGCAATTTTTTCGATATACGAGCTTGCAAGATTCAGATTTTCAACGATCGCTAAATATTACGCTGACATTTTGACAGCTGCGCGGGATAAGATAATAAGAATCGAGCTCAAGAGATGAAAATGCAGACTTGGTAATTCAGTAATGGCAGCTCAACAGTTCGTAAATAAAAAAAAAATTCTACTTTCGAAACAAAACGCTTCTAGCTATTTTCTAGATTAAAACGGGACAAGAGGTTGTTGCCTTGCAATAGAAAACGGTATTAAAGAAATCGCTGACGTAAGTTTATATTTGCAGAAGTGATTTTAAAGAATACTTCAAAGAAAAGTGATGCTGCTTTTTCAAAGAAACTATTTTTAAAATTGAATAATTCTTCTTTTATGAAAATTGACGTCTGTTCAAACAGCTGTTTTTCAATTGATAAACGGCTTCTTAAATTTAATAATACAGCACAAAGCTTGCCATTTTATTCTTATTTTTAATTCAATCTCTACTACATAACTAACATCTAATTTTAGGCAATCGCACTAAAAATAACTAAATTTATAAAATGACTATCTCATACTACCGCGATCCATAATCCCCAATCACCCAGGAAACGTGCCTTCGAATACAATCCGAACAATCCCCCTCCCCCAAAAAAAAAAAATCTTCCCGTCGATTCGCTGGCCCGAGTGCCAAAGTAGCCGTATTAATTTCAGCGGCAATATTTAAAGCCGGTCTTTTATCTCAAACCCGTTCGGGGAATACTCGAGAGCTCGCTCGTATTATGTGCGCGCACGTCGAAGCGCATTGTAATGATGTTTGTCGCGCGTAAACAAGCGGCCTCGCGTCGCGTTTGTATATGCGCGAGGGGCGCGCGCGTGTAAACTCCGTTATTATGTATACGCGCGCATGGCGGCCGGTGTTTTATACGCGGCGCGGACTTTGGATAACGAGGCCTCGCTGTCTGTGCGCGCCGATTCTGCAATCACCGCCGCCCGCCGCCGCCGCCGCCGCTGCGGAGAATCAACGAATGGCCGGCGACTATTAAACGGCCGCGATTCCGAGCGTATAAAATCGTTAATTTCAATCATATCTCGTTATTTGTTTCGCCGGGCTTTGCGCACCGCCGTGATGTAATGCGCATTAAGCGAAATTTGTAATTCGGCTATGGATAAAGCGGACTGAATAAACATTCGACTGGGAAAAGCTGATTGCCCATTTTTTTTCGGATTTCAAAGTTTTATGCTGATTGCCGGTGTATTGGTTGAAAATAGAAATTAATGGAATGAAATGCTTGAGAGGCTATAGTTCAATGTTTGAAATGTAATTTACTAACACGTTGAGGAACGGAAAGAGATTAATGGAAATGCGAAAAATATATTCTCTTCTCGAATTTTTTTTTAATTCGGAAAATTCAATTTAAAAAGCGAGACTTTTTGTCGAAATTGAAGCTTTAGAGACTGCTTAATGAAATGGTACTGCAAATGATTAAACTGCAATCCAAATAACTTTCTTTTTTTTTTCAATAAAAAAAAGCGTTTTAAATACATTACAATCCTATTTAAAAAATCAAGCGAAAAAACTTTTCAAAACGAAAGTTTCCCTCGCAAAACATCCGATTCCTTCCCAAGTAAATACAACAGAAATACGGAACTGATCTATTTCTGTGCAATAACTCCCTCCCGCGCCATAAGCGAGTGATGAAGAGCGCCGCGAGTGGGTTCTTACTCGCGAGGAAAGAGGCAGAGCTGAAGATAGGAAAGCGCATTACAGGGAGCGAACTGTGTCAAAGCGTCTGACGTCAAGCTCATCAAACATACAGGGACGTTAAAGCCCCGGGAAAGTGTCATAAACACGAATTTCTTAGACGCGGCTTTCCCCCCTCCTTCTTCTCTTGCCTCGCGACGCACCGTCAGATTTATACAGCAGGCGCAAAACTTTTTCATTTGGAGCACCGCCAGGGAAGTTCGCGCCGCCGTAGCCGTGCTCCAATGTCGTCAATACGAGTCTATTATACATGCATGTACACTCGCACTGCGTCTACACACATTATGACAACTTCCGCGAGTATATCCATATAATTATATCGGCCACCGGGACTGTATCGCCTCTCCTCGTCCCCGAGGACGAGTTATACGGGGGAATATAAGGAAGCCAGCGGGAAGCTCGCGTGCATAAATTATACGACGATTCGAGGCGAAGTTCATAAACCGCTTGAACGACTGCGCCGATCTTATACCTACTTGACGTCGTCGAAAGTGTCGTCGACTTCTTTATTTTTGGCCATTACTTTTTATTGAGTAAATTGTTTGACAGTTTTGTGATTCGTTAAAAGTTCGATCTAAATCGATCAAACAAGTGTTTTAATTAATAGCGCACTTTTTACTCTAGCTATCTATTTTCAGAAGCTTAAACACTTTCTATTAAAAAATTATTTCTTTCTTTTTCTTACATTTACTCGCTATAAATACATCATTCTTATGAGAGAATCCATACCAAAGTACCACTGCAAACTTCAAGATATACCCACAATGTCCCTCCTCGGGCATCACGGACACACCGAGTATTTGCTCCGACGAGGGCACTCCTTTGACGATCGCCGTTTCCTCGACTCACCCAAACGTAATCACACGGCCAAGTGAGTACTATGGTCCGTCCTGCCTTGGGCCATCTTTCCCTTGTGCGCCGCTCTTCGCTGCAAAGCCAAAGTGGACGCAGCCGGAAAACAGGGTGCAATTTTGCGCGATATTCTCCTCGTGCATAAATTAATTGCGGCCGGGTTCGGGGCACTAATGACGCGGCCGAGGCGTCTGTTGTTTTAGCAATGCGTCGATTAGGTGATGCTGCAATTTATTTGCTCGAACGCGGTAATTTGTGACCCGAGCCGAGTGGAAAAAGGGCAATTTTCGCCTTCGCCAATTTATGGGAATTTAGGATGAACAATCGGCTAAGGTTTGAGGTTGAGTGATTATCCTTGATTATTTTCTCGTACGTTAAGCAGGAGGTGCTTAAAAAACGAATGGATCTTAGTTGCATTCTTAACTCAAAGCTTTGTAACTTAAGAAAACGAGGGCGAGTAAGTTTAATTAAAGTAATTTACCGAAAGTAACGCCATGTAATTTAATTTCAAAAGACTAATTACCTCTGCAGTGCGGTGTAAAAAGACACTTTTGCAGCTAAATGTTCTTGTTCAACTTACAGATGCGTTTCTAATTCTAAACTGAAACGTATCTTGATCAAATTCACGTCAATTACAAAAGCAATCCACGCCAAAATTCCTCGAAACCTGAAAAACGGCTGTTTAATATCCGATTGAAATATCAATTTTCAACAACACAAAGCTGCACCTTCCGCAATCCGGGCACTCGGTACGGCCACAGTATCGATAACCGAAACGAGTGTAATCAGCAAAAGTGGTTACTGTAACTCGTCGAGATAATAAGAGCTCTCCTTCGCATACACAAATACTATCGTCCGCTTCGGCGTGGGGGGGCGGCGCACTTTAAGCGCTTGTTTACAAGAACGGGCCACTCGCGCTTTACCGGCCGGATATTTTAATTAGGCTATAATTCAATTTATTTTGCGCAACGGCTTGCGCGGATCCGTTCTAATTAATAGGAGGGGCGAAAATCGATTATTCTGGGAGGCGCGCACTAAATGTCCCCTACTGCGCTCTGTCGTTAATAAAGCATTATCGTAAATAAAATGACAAGCCCGCGGGTGCAGTGCGACTGATTATATTCTCAAGCGGAAGCTGCGACGCCGAGGATAAACACGCAAATATTGAGAGCGACGGAGGCCTGCTGCTGCCGCTGCTGCTGCGACAGGAATTCAATTTTGATTTGATGATTAAGCTTATTTGCGCCCTGACCATTTTAGCCTTATGGCAAATTGTAAATTTGCCGGAGCGCCAGCTGTTTGGAAAATCGGCAGGATGCGCAGCTAATTCCTGCAGCCCCCGTTGCTTTGTTGAACTTGGTATCGACTGTATCGCGCGTTGACGCAGATTTCATATTGATGTTTTTCAAAAATCGATGAACATTGATCGACGGTGTCTGGGCTAAACATCATAGCTCGCTATTACGTAGATTTGTAATTCTTATTTTTTTTTTCTGATATTTCGGATTAGATAAATAAATATAAATGTGAAAGGGATATCAAAGAAGATTCTATTTTTTGACAATCTCCAACAATATCTATTACATAAAACCAGTTCAAAGCAGCGAAATATAAAGCGCGCAATAAAATACATAAGAATTTGGCTCAAAAACAAGGCACTCCCCCTCGCTTAAACTAGTCCGTATAACTACAGCGAAATACCAGCGATAAAATTCCCTCTCAAATCCCACGCACCGCAATTTTTCCAGCGCCGCTACGAACTGCAAACAGAGCCGCGCGCGACTGCCGGGCGCTAGAAATTGCATTTACATTCGATTACCGTGACGCGGCCACGCGGTGATGTTGCGCGGGACTTGTTTATTATGTGGAGGGGGGGGGGGATTATTAGCCCTGAAATTCTTCGAGCGCCCCGTTCGATTGGCCCGTTCGAATGCTTTACAGCCGCGACGTTGATGGGCTCTCGGCGGCGTTTTACGCGCCGCCATTGTTTTGTTAAACGACAATAATGACGCGTAACGCACTCTGATAAACGTTAATATCTCGCCGAAAATTGCGGGCAGGCCTCAATCGCGCCAATTGCGCACTGACTCGCGCCGGCGACTCGTCGCATTTGCAAGTATAATGTCCGCGTTCTTTCGCCCGCGACTCGATCGGAGCGCGAAGGGATGTTCGGAGGTGTCGATACTTAAGGGCGGAATATGCGAATTTTCACGGGGTTAATTAATTAATTAGTTTGTTCAATATTTATGAGCGAACCGGTGCTCCCGCGATGATTGAAATTTATTCATTCGCGCGTCGTTTTAACAACGAAATATTTTGCACTCTCTGTGCATTAAACGTTGGATTATTGAATTATCTTTAACGCGTGACCGCCGCGTATGTATCACCGCGAATCGTTATCGAAAAAAAAAAAAAAAAAATGGAATCGCGCATTGTTCGAATATTTGTGTTACCTCGCTCGCTCTTCGCTTTTTGCCTCTCCTCGCTGCCTGCCTGTTGCTGTGACGAAAAAAAATAACCATTTTTTTTTTCGTATTTAAAACGGCAGATAATAATTTTTTCGCTTCGCCCTTTGTCGTCAATCGCGACTTTAAATAATCCCGTTGTTCGCTGACGCGTAATTACAAAAACGTCGCTTGTCGGATTATTAATTTATCTAGTACGCGGCTGATAATTCTTTTGTGTAAAAAAGAAAAAAAAAACGTGTCACTGGATTCAAGTCGATTATTCAGTATTTTATTCAATTATCGTAATCTAATTTTGACATCTTTTCTAATATTTTACAGAGAACTAAGGATCTCCAAGCAAGGACCTAAACAATCTCTGTAAGGGAGAAAAAAGCAAAAGTAGATTATGTCTGAAGAGCCTTTGAAACCGCCGCCCTAAACAAAGAGAAGCCGACTAACCTCTCAAACGTCCTTTGTTTAGATGACGGACACAGGACAAAGCTTCTTAGACGTGTAATCCACTTTAAACGCTCTTGGACCTGTTGGCGGAATTTTGAAGTTTTAAATTGTTATACGTCTTAATTAAACCATGCAGTTAAGCGTTCTTGCGGGATTCTGAAACCACATAAGTATCCCCAAACTCCGCCGTAAGAAGCTCATCACGGTCGGCTGTCCGGAAAAAAAGAATCAACAAAATTGCGCCCTTAAAATAATCAAGCCTCTCCGTGAAATGTTTACCACCGCCGCTATCAATGAACCATTTTGCCCTAGAACATCGTTTACTTTTTAATTGAAAGCTCAATAAAATCCCGCTCTCTCGTCCATACGGCGCGTTGGAAACAGGCGGCTCGCAAACACTGCCAGTGCAAAGCAGAGCCCCTCCACAGATTCTCAAGTTTGATGAGTTAGTAACTAGTTTTGGAATCGCGTGCCTGTCTATGATCTTAATTGAGCGTCAAGCCCTGCCCTCCGCCGATCATCATCATCGCGATCATGATCATACGCGCGCAGTCTTATCCTGTAACGTTTATTCCGCACGCTTCGCGAATCAGACATCGCCTCGTCCCTCGCGTGCGAATTTCGTTTTTGAAATGGTTAACGAACGTTCGAAATTGGATTTTCAAAATTGTGTTTCGACTTTGCGTTGTTTGTACGGTTTTATACAGAAATTCGGCGTTATTTAAGTATTTGTTATCAGATGCCTCTTTATAAACGTTATAAAGATTTACTCTCGCCGTTATAATATTCCTGAGAACGAAAATCAAATTCACTTCCCCTCTCGCATTCCAAGCAGCTCTACCACTGGTCATCATTTCGAAACGATACACCCCATTACCGAAAATCGTAATAACCAATATAATCCAGACTCACAATATCCGCGTCTTCATGAAACTCATAACAAACTCGTCGCTGCCCTCGAACTCCCCGCCGCATAAAAAGCTCCACGCGACCGTCCATCGGCGATCTACATTACCCCCGTTTCTCTCTCTCAATCTTGAAGAGCGCAAGCTGGAGCGTTTACGATGAGAGAGAGAGAGAGAGAGAGAGAGAGTCGAAGCAGTCAAACGGCATCGGCGGTGCACCGTAAAACTCGCCTTAATTTCGAACGTAAAACTTTCCTCTCCCTCTCTCTCTCTCCCTCCGTATATATACAGTACGCGGCGAAAAACGCACTCGTTCCCGTTTGAATTTTCTTCGCGGGAGAAAGAGGGAATACATGAAAGTTTCATGACGAACGCTACCGGCCCCTCGTCTTCTCGTTCTTGCGCTCGGCACATAAATTGGCCGAGGGAGGAGGCAGCGAAAGCTTCAGGTGTTCCTCGCTTCCTTTAGTTTCTCTACGCGTCCTCGAGTTTTACTGTTCGTCGACCGGGTACATATATATGTATATATATAGGAAGGGCGAGATTAAATGCAGGAATGCAGCGACCAAAAGACTCTCGACTGCGTGTTTATGTACTTCGGTATTCGATTTCGGAAAAACGACGGCCCTTTTTTGCGCTCGCTTACCTTTCGAATATTTTCCCTCGATGTTTGCGTGTTTGAATTCTGCTCCCTGCATCCGTTTCTCTCCCCGCCGGCCGTGTTTTTACTTCGGCGAGGGGCTTCATTTGAAATTCGGTAATTTTCTACGTTCGATCGGCGGCTCTTATTTGAAATTCGATAATGCTTTTATAACTTTTAGAAACTGCTTCAATGTTGCACGGCGCAGTTCATCAAGCTGCGCGAGGCCATTATCTGGTTCCTGGTTATATAATATTTACTGTACTTTTAGAATAACTCAACAACACGTGAACTAGAAGTTTCGCATAATGCGAGAATCATTTTTGGTCCGTCAGGGTGCATTAATAATTCAAGAGGTTTCGAAGGGAACTTACTTTAATGCGTTTTTAATGTTTCGTATGTTACGATTTTTGCATGCTTTTCTTTAACTTATTATACTTAGTTTTAGTTTCTAAATGTCGAATTTGCCGAACATTCGAATAATTTCTTGATACACATTGTTCAAATTAATAATGCTTCGTTTATTATCTTCTTTCTTTATCTGCAATTAAAAAATAAAATAAATTTTATATATTCAGTTGTAAAAGGAGGAAAGAAAATAAAAGCGTACGTAAATATACGATTATTGAAGAAACTTTTCAAGCTCAATAAAATAATTAAGGCCCATAAAATTATAAGAATTTGATTTTAGTAAAGTAAATAAACAAATATGTTTTTACTGCTTGAATATAATTACGATAATTAGCCACACGATTAGCATAATTTTTAATTCAATCGGTAAATTTATATTAGGGGCGTTGCTTTAATTTTAAACAGTGTAACTTTTAAAAGAAAATAAAAATGTTTACGCCATTTGCCTTTACTTTAAGAAAGTAAACGAAGTAGTATAATGGCAAAATATTTAAGCAGCATTAAAAAAGATATCGAGTTTAGTGCCTATAAAATCAATTTTATGCTTAATCGACTGTAAAATTTTACCGTCCACTGTAATAGGTACAGCAGAACATAATAAATTAAGTACACCAGAATAAATTACAGCGATATCTTACCTAAATAATTTTGTTAAGACAACCGCCTAATAAAGAATAATCAACAAACAGTAAACAATGCAAGAGAGCTTTTCACAAGTAAACCGATTAACTTCTAATAAAAAAAACTGACCATCGCGAAACGAATAAAAGTATTATATCCCACGGCGTGGAGGCTAGAATTTTCAAAGCTCCGAAAACTTTCTTGAAACGGCGAAAGGCATTTCTGCGCGTCGTCGTCGCCTTCGTTTTTCCGCTAGTTTTTCACCTCTCGCAAACTCCGGGATGAGAAAAATCGGAAATCGCGCGCGCACGCTTGAATATTTATTGTACGGGGCCAACTTTCAAAGCTGGGAGAGAACAGGTAGCGCGCTCCCGAAAGTCAACTGCATTAACTTCAATAATGTATGTCGTTGCTTCCCGGAACGTCGCTGGCGGATTTAGCGGAATATATACTTTGCACCCCCCCCCCCTGAACGTGCATGCACACTTTTCGATTTCGAAGAATCGCGCCCAATTTGATAATCGGGACAGATTTACTCGAAGCTCTATTTAATTCCATTGTTAAACGTTATTTTAAAAAAACGCCAGAAAATTTCTTTAAATTTCTTTAACTGCATGCAATATGTTTTACTAGCAAACTCAGCGTATTCATCGAACTAAATTAAAAGCAAGTCTCAACCCGCTAGCCTAAAAACTTCGAATCCCGACTGAATCCACCCTCTCCACGTGATAAACTAACGAGACGTCGTTAAAATTAAAACCCTCTCTCCCCCCTAAAAAAAAAAAATAAGCCAGCACTCCCAGGCTCTCAGCTCGGCTAGCAAAATTTTTAATGCACCCCCGGCGTCGATCTGCAATTTTGATGACCACTCATTCGCCGCGGCCCGCCTGCAGACAAGCGCAAAGGTGCCAAGGAGGCGCAACGCGCGCAAGAGCCTTGCGCGCGCGGGAAGGGGGGAGTCCGGACAATCTACTCCCAAAGCGCGGTCGACAGGGGCTTTTAGCGCGCACGCGGACGGCTGCATTGTGCGCGCCGCGCGTATACACCTATACATAATGCACACTTAATGCGAAGTCGATATTAAGAGGACGCCGCCGTCGTCGTTCTCGAATATGATCTGGTTTGTCAGAGCGACGCTGCGCCCGGGAAAGGGAGGAGGTGGGGGACGGGGGGAGGGAGAGCAAACGTTAATGCCGCATAAGTGACAAGTTTGACGGCGTATCCGACCCTCGCTTTAGTGGCTCGGTACATTTAGGGAATGTCCCGAATGTTGGCTGGACCGAACGAAGATTGCAGTCTTGACGATCGGCCGCTGCGGGGAGGGTTGTTTTAGATGTTGCTTTTTTTTCAATTAGATGCTTGGCTGGAAAAAAATGGTAGCGGATGATGGCGTGTCAGTAAAATAATGTCGTTATACTAGCGCGTACATATTGACACTTTTAAAAAGGCAGAAAAGTGGATGTTAAATATGCTTGACAATATTTTTTTACAACATAAAGTGCACGAAACTAAAAATTTAGTTTCAAAAAAATATTTTTTAACAAAACAATACAGTAAATTAATCCTAAATAATGAAATTTTTTTTTCGAATGCAGAAAAATCAATATAAAATAAAATGATTTTATTCGATGGACAGGAATCGGATAGTATATTTTAACACCCATATTTTTTATTGTTATACATACTTATATCAATGCCAAAAGATTCCCTTTACCTATTAAGAAATACACGAAAAATAAATAGTTTCACTTCAACAGCGGCGTGATGTGCAGTAGTGCATGCAACTGTGACAAAGTACACTTAGAGTAACGTTCAGGCATGCAGATACATTTCATCAATATTTAACTTCTCTTGAAATGATGCTGTCAAAGTTTTCTTTTTACTATTTGTATATGAAATGGGTAAACGCAACGTCAGGTAGAAACACTTTCCTGCTCTCCACTCGTACGTTTACGTAACGTAACGACACCATCAATGCCACAGTAAAGCCATTAATCGAAAAAATGAAAAAATTTAAAAAGCGTAAAAGCAACAGTAATAAATGCACCTTTATTTAAAAAAAAAAAACAAGTTTATCCCCTAATATAAAAATATTAAGCTCTGAAATTCAATGTTTTATCTCTTCTCCTTCGCGAGAGCCTTTTTTTATTACAATTCTTGACAGAAACAAACGTAAAACCACGAATTTTGAGTAACGCTTTTATGAACAAAACAGCGACATGAATAATGTATCTCCGCGTCCCCCCGCGAAAAAAAAAAACAACCGCCGTCCACCGCCCACGTAAGACACTTATCAGAGCGGGCCACAATTCACACGGCTCGGGGGGAGAATCGAGAGAGACGCCGCGCCATCCGTCGCGAGCGCCAAAAATGCATTTCGTAATATTCGGCCCGGCGCAAAAAGAGGAGGCGGGCCCATAAATTCCCTCGCAGCCAATGCGATTTATACCCGCGGCCACCTTCTGCAATTCAAAAAGCCCGCCGCCGCGTGCCGGACGTGATAAAGCGCCTCGGCAGTTGGGAATACAATTTCGACGCTCTCTCTCTCTCTCTCTCTCTCTCTCTCTCTCGTTGTTTTATAACGAAACGAACGCGCGCGCGCGAACGGCGAAACGCTTGAAATATATGAATAAACGGTTATTGTCAGGCGGCGCGACGTATTAGCGGCCGAGCGCAATAATTTTTCCACGCATATTGGCCCATCCTTCGGAGCTATTCTGTCTTTTTTTTTTTTTTTTCGCTTTTTTTTTCCTCCCCGCCGCGACGGAGGGAAAAATTGAAAAGGCATATACGACGTCGGAAAATTATTGCGCGATTGACAGCTAAAGCCTGCGGCTATCCTATCGATCAGCCCCGCGCGGCGGAATATAAGTTTGATGCGGTGTTGTAATGCCGCGCGGAGCATGAATCAAAACGTCGAAAAAGTCGAGTTGCCCGGAGAGGAGAGCGGACGATGATGGACTAGGCGTTATTGGTGCGCTCCCGGAATTTCGCGGCCAGAAATATATTGCCCGATTCTCCCGCGGGAGAGCCGGAGAATTTTGGTTTCGACTTCTGACGCGCGTGATTGAAAACTTTTAGAAATTAGCTTTTTCGTTGGGAGAAGTGCCTTGACTGCGTTTTAGGAAATACAGTGTATTGCCTGTCGAATTTTTTAAGGAATTTTATCGGATCGAGGATGCTCGATTAAATTGAAAAGGTTTTTCATTTATATACAATAAAAAAATCTAGGTCGATAAGAAAGTACTAATCTAACAAGAGTCTCTCAACTTCGGGTCACCACGAAATTAAGGGGGCCTGTTTCTTGGTCTCTTGGGGTTTTTCGAACTCACCTGTTTCCATCCCGCACGGGACTGATCCAGGTAAGTTCTACCCCCGCAGATCAGATTGCGGCTCTGCCCTTTTTCACGCCGTGTACATACCAGGGCCTTAAATGACCGAACCACCGCCTGCATATCTGAAGAGCCTATTTATGGGGAATCGATAGGTCAGTGGGGCCACCTCGAACATACCCTGACTTCAGGAGGTCTTACAGACCCCTAGGGGAAGGAAAATCAGATTCTAAAGTTAAAATAAAATCCTCGACTCGGCGTTGAGGCGCTCTCCTTGTAAGTTTCGAGTGTAGAATTGCTCCTGCGAGCTCCGGACCCGAGAATTTTAGTCATCTTTTATACGGCGATTAGGTTGCAGCAAGAAAAATATCTAAATTAATTCGTTCTGGTCTATTTTATTTGGAACTGAACAGACTTTTTTTATTGTAGGAATTAAATGTACAGGAAAGATAGATAGATGTAAAGGTAGATCTGAAGCAGCCAGATCTCAAACTTTCAAAGGCGAATGTTTAAAAGAAAAGTAAACAGGAAAGAAAAGGATGTAGCAACTCACATTTATTAATAAACTTACTTATAGTGACACAATAAAGGCACAAGACTGAGATTTAAATGACACTGAACTAAACTTGAAGATTTGAGATATTTTATTTTAATTTTATTTCCATTAAGGAACTAATATTCACATCTAAAGGGTTATGCAATTGAGTAAAAATATTTTTTTTAATAATACAATAGTCAGAGGTAAAAAGTATAATAATATATTAAAACTTAATACAAATACAGTACAAATTTCTACAAAAAAACAATAAATATCAGAGGCTTCAAAAAATACACACTTACGCACATACTTTTTTGGACTGTTAATGCACGGAAAGGCCACGAGTCACTAATGTCTAATCACTTATTGCTAAGAAAATTAATTACACGAAAAGCTGTTCGAATTTTTCCGTGTAAGACAATTTCGTCTTTTTTTTAGTATCATCTTTACGTGTGGTTTCGTACATCATATCGTCGATGCAATTTGAAAACGCCGTGACAAGTGGCTCGCAGGCAATACTGTTATCTTTACATTTTATTAAGCATGCTTGTACCTGGTATCGTTAAATATTTATGTGGATTTTAATTATCGAATCGCTGCAGGATTGAATTGCAATTTTGCTATTATTTTCTGATTTTATGTAAATGGAAAAAACAATAACAATAAAACAAATGAAAATTTTCATTATTTTACTTGCAAAATCAAATTTTATATAATCCGATAAATATAATGTTATTAAAAGTAAAAATTAGTACATATTCGAAAATAAAATTTAATGGATCATCCCGAGAAAAAAAATTTGTTTTCGATACAATAAAAATTTTTATTAATTTTAAATATTAGTAGCTTTAAAAGTTTCTTACAATTTTTAAAATTTTCAATACGAGAACTAAGAAAAAATTTCTTACTTTTCTTTTGATATCCACGCATGGAGGCGGTTGAACATTTGCGAGAAAATCCTCTAAACGACTTAATAATCGATCGGCTTCTTTGATAGTAATTTTCTTTTTCCTGCTATGATCGCGAAGAACGCATTCAGTGTTTTTTATCATTTCCAGTTCGTAATTTAACATACAATCACGATCCAAATTGCCTATCGAAGACAATGTCCTTAAGTTACTTACATTTTTAAAGTAGTTTTAAACAAATTTTTATAAAATATATTATCTTTGTTACATATTATATTATTATTAAGTAATTTTAAAGTTTTCATATTATTACCTGAAAGTTTTAACATTTTAACATGTTTTTTCTAATTAATTTAATGTAATATATAAGTAACGTATAAGATACAGATAGTGAAAAGTAAAACTTACCTTTTTTGAGCCTCGTTTTCATTTCCTTTCCTATCGTAATTCCCCTATCTTTAATTCGTGCGACGCAGGGATCGCATTCGTCATCGAGTAAATCAGATCCATCTATTATCTTAGGCATTTTGAAATTTTATTATCCTAAATTTTAAAGTTACAAAAATTTTGTCACGAATCGAGGGCACTTAACCTGACAACTAAATTTTACTGGCTAAGATATAAGATCGAAAACACGAAACAAAGAACAATCAAAATTCGATCGAAAGAAAATTTTAGAGAACACTTTATCCTTCAACTGATTTTGTAAATCAAAATTAAACGAAAAATTTAAATAAAAATCTTGTAGAATCATTTATTATTTCTAAATACATAATATTAGTAAAAATGGGTATAAAATATGTACGAAAAATAATAATTTAATTTTAAATAAAGATATTGATTAAGCCTTATCCAGCGTGTCCTAAATCCCAATAATGTTCTCCGTAATCACCATTTTTGTTGCCCCATCTCATCTAGCAAATAATAAAAGTATAATATTATTATTACCTCTATAAAACTTGTGTAGCATAATTATAGTCTAACATTCTGTTATCTTATACCTTTCCTTGATAATGATTTTTGTTAAAATCTCTCTGTTCGTAGCGCTGTTCCCATTCGTTCGGATTTTCACACACATGACCAAATTGAATTGTCATCGGATCGGGTTGTTCAGAAAATATGTCTCTAAAAATTTATTATCGGTAATACTAATGCTAAAATAACCTCCTATACGGCGAGGAAAACTTACTGGAAATATTGACTTTTTTGAAGAATTTTCACCAGATTTTCTCTCGAAAAATCAGGTAATTCGTCGCTTGCAACAACTTTCATATCTTCAACTTCTTTTGATTCTATGAAGTAAATTTTTCATAAAAAAACTTTTACTTTTATTACTAATTTTGATCGTTTAATAAAGAATTAGAATGTAATTATAATAAAAATTTCGCGCAAAAAATTAAATTCAGAATCATAAATTTTATTTCAAAAACATTTAAGATAAAACTAATACCAAAAATTATCTCGTAATACTTAATGATAGATTATTAAATCAACTCATTTAAAATTCTAACAAAAATAATCTATTTATAATTCAACATCATTTACAAGTCAATAAGATAAATTAAAATCAAGCGTACCTAAATCTTCATCTTTCAAAGCACTAGAATGAATGCTAGCTCCAGCAACAAAATTAACCAACTGACTTATGAAAATAGAATAAACTAAAACGGACTTAGAGTAAGCCATGGTGCCGAAGAAAGTCGACGCGTTTCTCTCTTCAACTACAGTGTACTACTAAACTACCTGAAACAAGTGGTAATGCCTTGACCAAGTCAAACGTTTTTACCTTAACCATGCTTCATTGATCACTCTCATGTGAAAGTGATTTGTCGCGACAAAAACCCTTCGTCTGCGACCTCCTTTCATCAAACTGAGTATTTTTCTTAAAAATAGACGAATGAACGACGATATTTTTTATTAAATTAGTTTTATTTCATTTCTAATAAGCGTACAGTCATGAAAAATTAATCTTAGAAAAATTATTTTGTACACGAAATGTATATAAATAAGCTAAATTAAATACTTGTATATCTAAAAATATATTACAATATATGAAAATAAAATAAAGCTATTGTAACATCGGTTTCAAAAAATTTGTGCATAAAGTTTCACAGAAAGACAAAAATAAATTGGTAGCCATTTAAATTTGTGAAGCATAACTGTTCCTAGCGCATTTCAGGATAGACTGTAACAGTTTAACAAAGCCGGTATCTTTGGGTTTTTCCAAGCCTCGAAGAGCTCGATTTTTCATCACAGCAACAAACTCCCGGTTACTTAGTTGACCATCCACTGAAAATATAATAGAACGTTTAATTTCACAGTTTTTAATCGAATATGACTTTTTTAAAAGCTTTACTTACTATTTTCGTCAAAGATGGTGTAAACTACTTTAATTATATGATCTGACAAATCAACATGAGCTACGGTTTTTGCAACATGTTTTAATGTAGCTGAAAAAATAATAAGTTATATTTATGATACAATGGTATATAAAAATTTACTAGTGGAATTTATTTACCTGGGTCAATCGATGCTCCTGCTATATGGTAAAAAGTTAAAGCAGTATCAACATCGCCAATATTGCTCAGAAAATGAAAGAATTTAAGATAGTCATCCTTGTGTATGCCAATAGAGCTGTCTTTAAACCTTTAAAAATTAAATAAAGATTAAATAATAAGAAACATTCTGAATATAATATTGAATATTAAACTTGAATGGTCGTTATAGATGCCTACTTACGATTTCTTAACTCTTTTAATTATGCACGATTTTTTTTTCTCCGTGAAACCTGCGTAAGCTAACAGGAGCTCGGTAAACGCCACTTCGGTAATAAAACCATTTTCATTAGGTAGCTTGCGTTCAAACTATAAATATATTGCGCATTAAAAAATATCCAAATTTATGATGGTAATTCATTAAACATTCGCGTGTTTACCTCAAGACTTAATATTTCTCGTTGCAATTGTTGCTGAAAATCTAAGAATTTTTCAATCTTCAACTTTTGTTTTAAATCTGGTCCGAAGAAGAAAGTCATTAGCGCTGAATTAACCCCCTGAAAAATGTTTGAACAATAATTAAAATCACGATTGAATTAAATAATACCTAAATTTTTAAACAGATATAGCGATAAAAAATAATTTTTTTTGTTACTTTAAAAGTGTTTCCAGTATTTGCATGATCTCTATGACGATTTCCTATGCTACTTTGCTGACGAATCAAATTGGAAACTTTGTTAAACTCTTCGAAATCTACATCTCCGTCGCCGTTGACATCAAACATTCTGAATGCTATCTCAAAGTGACGACGAGACGCTAAAAAAAATGTTTTCACGGATTACCTAATCATTTGAATTTGAATTTTTAGCAAAAAGAAACAGTTACTCACTAGATAAAACGGTAAGTAAAAATATATAGTCTGAAAATGTTATAAGTCCATAACTACCAAGTTTATAGAAGATACTATTTTCATCCAGTTCCAATTCTAATTTTGTTTGTACAGTCTAAGAAGAAAATGTTATAAAACATCCATATTTTTTGGAATTAAGTATTAATTATTTAATTTAGTTTACCTTGGGATCATATCTTTTATATTTATCTAATCCTAATCCTGTAAAATATTTTTTTGAAAATAAAAGTAGAGAAACATTAAAATTAGATGAACATGTAGATAAAAATTAATCTTACACAGTTATTGTACTAAATATATTTAAATTTTAGAATTTTTTATATGAAACATGCACCAGACTACATTTCATTCCAAAGCAGTAATTAGCATCAGAAAATAATATTTTTCAGTCAGTAATTTGAAAACAAATTGAATTAACATGCTGTATCATGCAAAATAGCATTTACTCAATCTGAAAAAAATAATTTTTGTAAACTATTTTATTTATATTATACTAAAAAATTCTTTTGTAAAAAAATAGCTATCTTAAAAACCATCTACCAAAATTCATGACCAAAAATTACTAATTAATGCTTGAAAAATTACCCTCTGGCTGCAAGACACCAGGTGTCAGTGACCTTAAAAAATCATCTGGAGTCATCAACACCTCATGCGATCCATTGACTGGATTTATAACTTCAAGCGTTGCAAAATATCGAAACACTTTGTCTGGTGTTGAAAATTGCCTTATGCGGTTCTCATATTCGACTATCTGTATATGAACATTACTCATATTATCTCAAAAATTGAAATGAGTAACTAAATTTTGAAATAAAATATTTTCCATAAATTAAAATAATAACCATGCTAAATGTTATGCTTTATAAAATAAACTGTTTCAATAATAAGTAAAGTTTGAAATTTTGCAACAGGCTTGCATATTAGTGAATAGTTTTCATACAGAACTATTCAATTCAACATTATTAACTCAAATTCCCAAAAAATAGATTACAACTTTTGCCCAAAATTAAAATACAAAATAATAAAAATTCAAAAATCAAACAGAAAACTATTCTGAAATTTCTCATATTAAAAAAAGTCAAAAAATTATCAATCTTATATATCTATGCATAGGTTAAATTTCAGTTTAACATTCTCTTGTTAGTTTCAGAAAAGGAAAATTATTGTTAAATTAAAGAGAAACCTATATAGAAAAGAGAAGTGTAGAGTCTAGTAAACATAGATTGAAGAAAATCCATGGTCACCGCTCTTATCAATAAGTAGCACAATAGATCCTGTTATTCACAGTGCAGCTTTTCATTAAGCACAAGAGTGTAGCGGTAAAAAAACTTTACCATCTGGCTGTTTCATGCCTGGGGTTATTGCTCTTAAAAAATCATCAGGTGTCATATACGTCTCTGTAATTTCCTGACTAATGACTTTTACAGTAGCAAAATAACGAAAAATTTTATCTGGAGTTGAGTAAGCACGCATCCGATTTTCGTACTCTATTATCTGCAAGAATGCTCCAAGAGCTCTATTAAAGCTAATGACTAATATTTGTTACTTAAAAACTATATAAACTATTTTCAAATTAAGCATTAATTTTTTTATTATAGATCAATAATTTTCATTGACAAACCTTAACAATTTTATCAAGTATTTTTTAAAATACATTTTAACAAAAAATAAAATACGCCTCAAAAATAATAATTATAAAGCATAAAAACAAAATCATCTATACATGCATTGTTTAACCTTTCTATCTCGGAATCCAACTTTTTCTTTCTTTCTTTTCTTTTTATGATTATCTTCTTCTAAATCTTCTACTGCTTTTTCTTCCTCTCCTTCATTATGATGGATTTTAGAAGCAGCTTCTACACTTGGGAAAAAGAATCCTTTCACCCTTAAATCATTTTAATCATTTTATTAACAATTTGAATTATCAACCTTATTTTATAATATGTAAAAATTTACCTGTTCCAATTGACAACAGAAAGAATTAAAGAACCAAGAAGTGTAAATAGAACTGCTGTTGTATATGGTGGTGCTTTTTCTTTTTTATGTCCAAAATCTTTGAAATTTCGTTGTTGAATTCGATAAACGCATACTTTTTTATCATTTTTATTGTATTGATTGTAACTACTTATAGATGCTATTTTAAAAGTATTAAAGTTTTTGTTGTAAAAAAAGGTACGTGCATATTTACTTAGCAACATCTTGACAGAGCCTGTAATAAAGTAAATTATTAATAATTAAAATATTGGTTTACTTGTTTTATGAAAACAGTTAAAAAAAAATATTTAAAAAAAAAATTTTAACATAATTTAATTATGTAATATTTTACATATTTTTATATGATAAAGAAAATATTTACATAATGAAAGAAATTTTGTATATTTTTTTAAGGATAAGAATAAATTCATAACCTTAATTGCACTTCAATTCAATATTAGATGCGAATAATGTACTTACAAGAAATGCAAGTTGTTAATTCAGAACTTTTACATGAGATATTATTGTTCAAATCGCTTTAAATAAAAAATAGACATGGAACGAATTATTGCGTGACTTTGTTCAATGAAACTAGTGGATAAACACCTAATGTGCAATTGTGCACCCGCGAAGCTCCGAGAACACTGCGCAGCGCTAATTGACTAAAGCGCCACATTCCTTTGACCTACCACCCAACCAAGTTCAAATTTTAGAGAAACTATAATCAAAAATAAAACAGGATATTTATAGAAATTTTATTCGCTCGTGTACTTGTAATTCGCATGCCGAGTAATCTGCGTTCTACAATCATAATTTTGCATTCGAATTTTTGCAGATACGACATGCACTAAAAAAATTAAATTTTCCTAATGATGATTTATAATAATATATCATTAATGTTGAATTTAAAAATAATGAATAAATATATTAATAATTATTCATACAAATGTTGAAAATAAATGATTAATTGAATAAAACTTTACCTTTGAGCTGTACATAAATTGTTATTTTTAAGACAGTTTATATGACCTTGAAAAACTTGGCAAATAGTTTCCTCATTTTTTTTTATTTATTTATTACTTATTAAACCAGAGGATAGATATACAATAATTAAATAATAATAATTGCACATACAATATCACGTTACAATAGTAACCCAGCAGAGGAAAATTTTTTCCTGTTCACTGGTCTGGCTCGATATAAAACTAAATAAACTTACATTCTAAATACTTATTACTAAATGAAAGATCACTGAATATCACTTATTATTCACTTGAATTTTTTTATTACAAAATTTATTAATACTACAGGTCAGTCAACTTTTTTACAAAGATACACCAACTTAAATTATTATTAAAGTAATAACAAAATAATTGACAAATTTTAACACTATCTATCCCAATTTTCTTCTGATTCCTGTCTTGAATTGTCATTTGATTCATTTTCTTTTTCTACTGGAACCCAGAGACTGTGTTTTATGAATCTATTTGCAGCAGCTACATTTAATCTTGGTCCCTTTTCAGTGTTGATATCAAACATTTGTTTTGCTCGAATCATAGACTGCTTTAATCTCTCATTTTCTGATTTAATTTGATGTTTTGTTGGATCAATTCCTGAAACCAAATGTTTTATTGTAGGATATTTTATTATAATAAAAGATTGAATAAGTAAATTAATGTACCTTCTGCTCTCATATACATCCAAAAGAGACTGTTGAGACTGAAGGACATAAGATGATTAAACTTAATTTTTTCTTCATTGGAAAGTTGTTCGTATAACTCTGGATCCTCGGCAAATTTCAAGACTTCTTGAATTTGATCAACAGCTTTTGTAAATTGAGTCAATCGAGAAACTATATCTGGATCACTTGAAAGTTCTTTAAAATCAATATCCATGATGGATCTAAAAATAACAAAAATGTTTAAGCTTTAAAAAAAAAATACATATATATATATCAAAAGGCCAAATCCAATTTAAAAAAAATATATATATATGTACATACAACGCTATGTAAAAGAATACTGATAATAAAGTAATAATCACACAGTATATAACATAAAAATTTAAAAAATTTTCTAAAGTTAGAAACAAATTGAAGAAATTTAAAATGCAAAGCTGTTAATATGTGTGTTAATAAATTTTATTTTTATACTAATATTTAGAAAAATGACTAAAATAATAAATTAAAAGATATTCTAAAATTATAAAATAGATACCTCGAAACAATTTATGAATAAGCAAGAACAAAATAAATACTCAAAATTTTAAAATGATAGCAAAACACGTTACTAACATCAACATGTGTTAGAAGATAAACAATTTGTTCTTTCTTGCATCCTAACCTTAAAATTAAATCTGTTATGACCCGGGTTGGTTCGTTGAGTGGGAAGCGAACCTAGATGGTCGGCTCGCCTATCTTTCTGTAGCAGTTCGAATTTCCAATAAATGTTGTGGGTTGCTCGTCCAATAAAGCGCTTAAGCGCAAGGAGTAGATAGGTTTTTTAAAATAAAGTTGAAGTTCGAGATTTAAAATTTAATTAGATTTATTTAATTAAATTAATACTGATTATTTTAACAGAGATTACTCTCAGGTTTAAGCTCGGAGTGGAGGAGCTTAAAGGTCAAGACCAGTTCTTAAACGGAGGCTGGTTTGGAACTGAACTGCTGGTAGCAAGTACGCCCTTATATAGATCGTGGGTCGTCATGGTGATGACTTAACCTAAACTGACTTTTTAGGTAGTGGAAGGGATGAACTCGCGCGCCGCCTGGCGGATCGAACTGACGGGAGGCCTTGTTGCTAGTCGGAAGTGGCGCCCTCCTGGTAGCTTCAATTGTCTTGAATGTCCTTTATTTGACTTTTATTTCTTTTATTCCAAGAATTGTTACTGTCTTTAGCTTGTTTTTCTAGGAATTGTTTTTCAGCCAATTCTGTTTTTCCAAGAAGGATTTTGATCGGCGATTGTTTATGATTTCGGTACGTTTCTTCTTAATAGCGTAAAATGGCTTTGAACTGAATTATTAATTGCAATTATGTCTAATTCATTAATTAGACAATTGCAATCACTAATTGAAAGTAATTATTCTTTTCCTGAGCGAACCCTGACTGGATTTCGAAATTTTACAATGATAATTTCTTAATTTTACAATATTGCGCAATGTAATTTTTAGACAAAAAAAAAATTATGTATTATTTCTTTATTTAGTGAATACATCTAAAATTAAAATGAACAATTTATAATTGTTTAAATATTCCTTTTACAAAATTACTTTGTACAATTTAGTCGACTGAAATTAATTATTAACCAATAAGCAGCAATTGTTTAGGGGGGTGTCGAATACCGACTGAGCTGACGTCATTGTACGCGTCAAAATACGCTCGAATGCATAGGCTTGCATGAGTGTCTCTGACGGTCACAACGTCAGCTTTCGAGGTTCTTCGACACCCCCTTAACGGAATGGCAAAGGTAACATTTACCGATCGAGCGCTGGTGTTGTTGTAAAAAAATAAATAGTGAATAATTAGCTAAAAAAAAGTATGGATTCCCTAACTTTTATCATTATTAACGTCTGTACGAAATTTCAAAGAGATACATTAAGTAATGTTGAAATAAGAATGTTACAAAGGTTCTCTCCGATTCACAATATTTCGAATATCATTTCAAATTCTTTGTAACACTCTCATTCCCATATTTCTTAATGTATCCCTTTGAAATTTCAGCCAGACTTTAATAACGTTAAAAGCTAGGGAATGCATACTTCTTTTTAGCTAATTATTCACGATTAATTTTTTTATAAACAATATTCTTCGCACCAGCGCTCGGTCGGTAAATGTTATCTTTGCCATCCCCTTAAATAAAATAACCCCTGTTGAAAAAGACCTCATAAATCCCGATAAAAAGGAGCAGAAACCTCATAGAACCCGTTTCTGCTTCTTTTTATCGGGATTTATGAGGTCTTTGTAATAGGGACAATTTACTAATAATTTATCCAACAATAAAATGTTTAAATGTTTTTGGAATTTAACTTAACTAATTAATTAATTATTTCTAACAGGTTTTAAGGTAGATCATATTAAATGGTAGCTCAATTTGTTTAAACAAAAGGACTGAATTGATCAATTGAATGAGGACAAAATCTAGTGGGAATGATTAATAAATCATTAATCTACTCATTATTATTAATAAATAAAGATCAATTCAGTATTTTGGTATTGAAGTTCCATCTGCATAACTTTTTAGTTCGTGGTGAATTAAAGAGTCGCTCGGGTCGCACCTTTCCTTTAAGTCAGTTTCTTTCATGACTTGGGGACAGTTCATAACAAATCACTATAATGTGCGCCTGCGCGTAAAATGTATAACAAATAATGACACTCTACACTATATAGTGCATAGTATAGTAGGAGTGTGCGTAGAAGCTGATAGTGATATATAGATATATATATATATATATATTCGTGTCACAGTCATACCACTCAGTCAGATTTGACATCAAAACAGAGGATAATTTTTGTACAAAGTAGCCGACATGTTTAGAAATGAGCATTTTTTAATAAAATTATTGTAATTAGTGTATTTTAAAGAGAATTTTGTATATAAACAATAGTCAAAATGAATATAATTACCGCTGTAAAATATTATGTAGAAAAAATGACGGAAGAGAGTGGTCCAGGAATGAAAGTTCTTTTAATGGATAAACAAACGGTGTGTTATCAAACTATTGTTATCTAAATATTTTAATCTATTTTGTAATTGTGCAGAAAGTCATAACTTTAAAATAGATGTAAATTAATTTTCCATTACAGTATTATAATCAATACTTTCTCAAAATCTTTTAAAAGTAAAAATTTTTGGCCAATAATTATATAAAATGATATATATTGAGTATATTATACTTTTAAAATTATGTACTTTATTATATTCTTAAAAATAATAATAAAAATTTTGTTTTTCAGACTAGCATTATCAGTTTAGTTTATAGTCAATCAGAAATATTAATGAAAGAAGTTTACTTATTTGATCGCATTGATGCTGCCGTGCGCAGTGAAGGATTAAAACATTTAAAATGTATTGTTTTCATAAGACCAACTGATGAAAACGTTACACTTCTATGCAATGAACTTAAATATCCAAAGTATGGAGTATATTATATTTGTAAGTTTTTATTAATGATTAAGAATTTTTTCAAATTCCTTTTTTTATAATAATTGATGCCCATATCTTAATTCTTTAGATTTTAGTAACATTATACCTAAGACAAATATAAAGCATCTAGCTGAAAATGATGAACAAGAAGTTGTTCGTGAAGTTCATGAATTCTATGCTGATTATTTAGCTATAAGCCCACATTTATTTTCACTTGGAATATCTGCATGTTCTCGAGGTAAATTTCTTCTTATAATAATCATTCAATAGATTAAAAGGAAATAATTATAATTGCAAAAATAAATATATTTTAAAGGTCTTAACTGGGATCCTGTAGATCTGCAAAGAACTGCCCAGGGAATAACAGCTGTGTTATTATCTTTAAAAAAGTGTCCACTTATACGTTATCAGAAGAGTTCTAATATGTGCAAACTTTTAGCTGACAAAATTCGTTGCATCCTCACACAAGAATCAAATTCCTTTGAATTCAGACAAGAATCATATCCAATTTTATTGATACTTGATAGAAGGGATGATCCAGTTACACCTTTGTTAAATCAATGGACTTATCAAGCAATGGTGCATGAATTATTAACTATAAATAATAGTAGAGTAGACTTATCAAATGTAAAAGGTATATCCAAAGAATTAAAAGAAGTTGTACTCAGTGCACAACATGATGAATTTTATGCTAATGTAAGTATTCTCTTGTTTTCTTTTAGAATTGACAACAATATTTATTTACAGTAAATGATAAATTATAAAGAATTTTATAATTAACAATAATCATTAAAATTAAAAATAATATTTTCAGAATCAATACCTCAATTTTGGAGAAATTGGACAAGTAATAAAGGATTTAATGGAAGACTTTCAAAAGAAAGCAAAAAAGCATCAAAAAGTTGAAAGTATTGCTGATATGAAAAATTTTGTTGAAACGTATCCTTTATTTAAAAAAATGTCTGGTACAGTTTCAAAGCATGTAACAGTTGTTGGTGAACTTTCCAACATCGTAGGATCTTACAATTTATTAGAAGTATCAGAGCTAGAGCAGGAACTCAGCTGTCAAAATGAACATTCCACTCAAGTTAGCATACTTTTTATATAAAAATACAGAGAATAAAAATAAATATCTAAATTTTCTTTATTTTTTCAGCTACAAAAAATAAAAAAATTAATCAACGATAGTCGAGTTCGAGATGTAGACGCCGTACGTTTAGTTATGTTATATGCCTTACATTATGCAAAACATACTAACAATGACATTGCTGGCTTATGTTCAATGTTAAAAAAAAGAAATGTTCCAGAAAAGAGTATAAAAGTAATATTAAAAATAAATTATATTTATCATTTTTCTTTCAAATTAAATTTAGTAATAAAGATAAAATAATGAATTTCAATTTTTTTTAGCTTGTATATAGTATATTAGACTATAGTGGGATTTCTACAAAACAAATAAATTTATTTGATCGAGAAGCCGTTGCAAAAATTACTAAAAAATTATTTAAGGGATTAAATGGTGTTGACAATATTTATACTCAACATACGCCTTTATTAGCTGAAACAATTGAGGATCTAATCAAAGGCAAATTAAACATTCAAACATTTCCGTACGTCGTAGAACCAGCGTTAACAAAAAAGTATAATATATTACACATTTAATTTTACATTTTTACTATAACTATATCATAAATACATTTCATTTGCAGACCTCAAGACATAATTGTTTTTATGATCGGCGGTACGACGTATGAAGAAAGTCTAGCAGTCTATAATTTAAACAAGCAAAACCCAGGAACAAAAATTATTTTAGGTGGCACAACTATTCATAACTTCGAAAGTTTTTGCGAAGAAATTCAGTCTGCAGTAGAGAATATTACTGCAAGGTACAGGCCGAGAACTGTTAGAGATCGAACCGAGCGTGAACATGACTAAAATAAATAATTTATTGCTTTTTGTGTGTATGTACTAAAAAATAATTATTTTATCATTGTGCAATCATTCCAACCGCATATGTACATAAAATCTGCTCTTTCAGCGCATAAAAGTCACTATAATAAATGTTAAACAAGGTTACATTCGCTATTTCATGAAACAATTTTTTTATTTTTTATTTTATAAAACGAAACTTGTGCTTAAAGAAAATATTCTAATCATCATCTTCATTCTCGTAAAAGTCCATAGCACTTGGATATTCAAAATCTTCATAATTCTCATCCTGAACCTGAAACAAACAAATAAAAACATTAAAAATACTTAATATAATAAATTTATGAAACATACTCATTATCACAGTAATTAAAATTCATCAATTTTAGTCTCCACAAAATTATTATTACGTTACTAATACCAAAATCTTATTAATAAAGACATAAAGACCTTTAAAACTTTTTAAGCTTTGTTCTTTTTAGTATGCACAAAGAATCAACTGAAGATCAAGTAAGTCATGATTTTATCAGAATAGTTTCATACTTACGTTTTTTACGTTCCTTTTGAAATATAATAAATTTTCTGCTTCTTATTAAATAGATTAATACCTATAATTATAAACTACTGTTTTTTAAGCATTTAATGACTTGTTATATAAAAAAATTTTAAATTATTTCTTGAATTTCATTTAAAAAAAAATTGATTATTTTCTAGAATCCCATAAATAAATTGCTTTAATCTAATTCTTAAGTAAGCTTAAATAAAGTTTTGAAAATTTTGATTTATATTTTATCATACATATTTTTAAATCAGAATCAAAGATTAAATTTTAGTTTATTTTACCTGTATAATTCCTGTTGACAGTGCATAACCCAGCATAGCAACTGCTGCAAATAAACCAGCAAAAACTTGGTTTCTTCTTTTATTTGGAAATTCGACATCTGCACTTTGCTGTGTTTTTTTCTCTTTGTCGTTTAACTTTGATTTTTCATATTCCTGATAATCATCTTCAAAATATTTTTGTAATATACGAGTAATGAATTTGACAAGGTTTTCACAAGCCTTTAAGTGATTCTGAAGAGCACAATTAGGCAGTGGTATTTTTAAAATAGGTACAAGGTAAGAAAATACTAAAACATCAAAAGTAGAGGGAACAGTTCCAAAAAAGTAATCAGATTCACCAAGTCTCGTTGATAATGTGGTGATGCATTTTTGAGCTTTAGAATATACCTACATAAAAATGATTTTTAAAAATTATATAAATTTAACATTTTATAATTAAAATTAATTAATGAATACGGAAAAATTAATGTAATAAGAATATACTTACAGAAGTTTCGGCAGCTTTATCTTCTTTGGTTGGATGCAATGCTTCCATCATGAATTTTGCTTGCTTTTCATATTTGCCAGGATAATAGAAGTTTAATGGAAATGGTAATGCTTTACAATACCAAGGCCTTATAACTTGATTTAAATTTTGCTGATCCACCCACCTTAAAATATAATTTTATAATGTCAATCTTACTTAACCCCTTGTATATTAATATAATTCTTACCATAGGTATTGTAATGCAGGATTTATACATTCTTCAAGCATAGTGTTATAAGCAGCAATTTCTGCGCTTTGCAATCGAGTTATCTTATTATCTGGGGTAAACTTGTGTTGACGAAAGACTTCAAAAATTTGTTCTACTGTATAAAATGTGTTTTTCTTATATCTAAGTACTGGTAATTGTCCATTTGGTGATTTAAAAGGATTATTTGTCACCTTTATGCTCAGTGGAATATTACTAAACTTTGCGTACGTCTAAAATAAAAAAAAGCTTTTTTAGTCATTTTAATTTGATTAGAAAAATCATAATGCACAATAATAAGAAAAAACATTTTATTTGTAATTTGCCAATGATTTACTGCTGAAATAACATCAAAAATAAATTTTGAATATTAACAATCAATTTTAATATTTATAGTAAGACTTTTTTACTGATGCAAAATTTAATTCAACATAGATTTTTAATTGAAGACCACTGAATTGTATGTCAAAACACTCATTTTTTGACTTAAAAAATCAATAAGTAATGTTTCAATATTAATATTAAAGTTGTTTTTATACATTTTTATAAAAATGAACGTCATTTTATTCCTTAAAATTAATTTAATAAAAAAATATCGCATAATCAATAACTAGAAACCTAACCTGCAAACGAAATGTAAAACTCACCAAAACTTTTAAACAATCAACATTAACGGAAGGCAACCCCCAATCGCCCTTCCACACTTCAACTTGGAAAGTGTCATTTAAGTTCATTTTGGCCAAATCGTATACTGCAATTTAAGACCAAAGAGATTTTTCGATTTCCAGTCATCGGTACACAATCATTATGGAATTTAAGTTCCACCACTGAACACGCGCATGTGGTAATACTTATATGAAAAACAGTTACACCGCGCACAATCGTAACAGTTGGACCGGCGATTTTAAAAAATAAAATTATAAATTCGCTGTTTACAAACTAAACGTTTAAATGAACAGTTTAAATGAGATTCAAATCGTTTTTAACAACATTGAACTCTTTTATTTCAATTTATTTATAATATAGATATATATATATACTATGCGCTGTGCTGTGCACGTGACTTTTACCGGTGTTAAAAACAATTGCCTATCAGAAATATATAGCTGGCAGAGAAAACAAAAAATTATTAACTGTTGTGTTCTCTGTTATTATTTAGTTAATAAACTCATAAATCCTTATTTTTTAAAAAATTATCTTAAAATTTATTTTATAAATTTTTAAGCTCAATTCAGGTAAAAAAATACAATATTAGATAAATTTTAATAAATTATATTTTAAGATAGTATGAATGTAAAATTGTATTTTGTTTTTATTTTTCAGAGCCACATGTCTCAATTAACACCAGAATCTTCTCATCCAGTGGCACCATCATTGCATAAAAGCAAATCTATGATAGAACACAATAAGATTTGCACAAAAAATGAGTTTACAAATGGCATTGATCGTCATGCTGCTGACAAATTTGAAATTCATGATTTTGTTGACCTTACAGATGATTATAAATGCTTCATTTGTGATGAAATAATATCACACACATTTTATTCATTAGTTAAAACTATCACAAATATTTCAAAGACTGATATGGCTAGAAAGCTTGGAGAAATCGTTGGTAAAAGGTAAAATTAATTGAGTAATTACTTTTATTAATTATAAATGATAATTAAATGCTAATAATAGGATTAAAATAAATTTAAATTTCTCTTAATTTTAAGCATAATAAATAATTTATATAAGTATTTTTAACGAGTTTAACTAGAACCTTTTAGCTATTTATAAATTATTAATTGAATCTTTTAAATCATTTTTTAGTTGCATTGTTGTGGTTTCTGAAGATGATTATATCTGTCAAAATTGTGTAAATCTTTTTAATCAATTGGATAATCTAGAAAATCAATTGAAAAATGTTAAAAGCAATATAATGAAACATCTAGAGCAAACATATTTTAATAAAGAGAAAAACTAATATAAATTACTAAGTAATGTTTACAAAGTTTTACAAATCTTAATAAATAAAGAAGAAAATGGGTATCAATCATCTAAGAAAATGAAACTTGGTAAAACTCAGTGTTATTGAAAATTTAGTCAAATTGATCTGTACAGCAAAAGAAGAGTACAAAAATAGACATTTGTTTTAAGCTGCATGTTCAAATTAATAATGGTATAAAAACATTCATATTATACTACTATTGTATTAAATATTTTATAATATTTTTTTAGAAAATCAAATTAATTATTTTTTAACCATTAATAGCAATTATTATGCAATAAATACAAACAATAATATAAATATTTCTAGATGCTTAAGGGGGTCTTGAACCTAAAATTTAAAAAAAATTATTTTTTTTTTATTTGATTTTTTCGTGCAATATATTATCTAAAACCTATACAAAAATTTTCATGCACAAATTTAACAAATTTAAAAAGTTACAGCTTAAACTATAATTTTGTACAAATAATCGAAGAAATCACTTTAAAAATATTTTAATTATTATTTTAACATTATCGAACATTTTTATTTTATGCTTTATCGATTTTGGATAATTCAATCGAATTTCAATTTTGAAATTTCGAATTATAGCGCGCTCATTGCGCTTATGCCGTGCTTATGCGCAACACGCCTGTGATCACAGACAAGTGTTTTTTCAGCTAATCGCGTTTTATAAGACATATTTTAAATTAAACATAATTTAAGTATATTAAATTATACACATTATATGTTAAATTATACATATTTTAAGTATATTATGTTTACTTTAGAGAAAAATAAATTAAGATATTTAATTTAAAAGATATTAAACGGAAAAAACTAAAAGTTGCAATCAATATTTTATTTATAATAAATTAATTATAAATCAATCGTTTTTATTTGCAGTTTAATTGAGTTCTTTCCACTTTTTCTTCGCCATTTCAACCAATTGTTGGCCGTTTGCTTGCACTTCTTCCCACTTATTTTTAAAAACATTTAGAACATCTTTGCCCTTTTGTTTTATATTCTCCCACTTCTTGGCTCCACTTTCAATAAATCTATTCCATTGCGCTTTCATTTGTTCCCACTTATTCTCCCATTTTTGCTTTTCTTTTTCCACATCGTTTGGTTTGTTATTTTTATTAATGTTTCCTTTCTCAATAAGATTATTCCAGTTTTCTTTAATTTTTTCCCAATTATTTTGTAACTTTTCAACTTCTCTCTCAATTTTCTCTTCCTTATCTTCTTTCCATTCACCCAATTTATCAGACCATTTTTTCTTTTCCTCTTCAATGTCTTTCAATTTTTCCTCTTCTAAATCAGACCATTTTTGTTCTTCTTCGGTAATTATGTCATTATGATGTTCTTTTAATTCTTTTAAATCCGAGGTACACTTATTTTTGTTGTCCTCAATAATTTGTTTAATCTTATCTTCAAGTTTATTCCATTTTTCTTTAAGTTCATTAATTTGATTTTTTCCAGGTTTAATTGATTGCTGTTTTAACGATTGCCAAGCTTCCTTAACTTCATCTTTTTCGTTCTTAAATAGTTCTTTTACTTCTTTCTCGGTTTCCTTGAAGCAATTTTTCAACTTCTTTTTAAGATTCTTTATTTCCTACGAAATCAAAATTTATAAGGTATTAATATTAAAAACAAATTTTTATAATTTCTATTTTACAAACAAGGAACGTATGATATATAGATTTTCTTTAAATGTTGGAATAAGTTTTTTTTTCTAATGCCGAATGTGAAACAAGATACTTCTATGATAAAACTTTTCAAAAATCGATGTTTGTGTACTTTTATAACAAAAACTGTATAATGTATTTATATTTGCACTGTTTGTAAGGTGAAATGAAACCTTGTGATCAACAAAATTTTACTAAATAAGAATTAAAATGCTAATATAATACGTAGCGTATTTTTATCAATCTTTGTCATTTCACCCGACTTAATATATGTACAAGATTTACCAGAATCCAAACTTAATGCGGCTTTGCCTTATTTATAAATTGAATTATAATTTTTAAAACCACTTTTATACTACGTGACAGAAAGAAATTTTTTATTTTTTATTTTGATTATTTCTATCTTATGAAAACGACTCAGTTTAAAGTCGAAACATAGGTGGAAATAAAAAAATTAATAGAAAAACCATTAACGTCTTAATTCTTATTAAATAAAAATATACTTGTCTAATATAGTATCAATTATTATATTTAACAGAAATTTTATCCAAGAAGCTACATTGAATCAAAAGTTATTGTATTGATTTCTAAATAAAAGCTAAAACTTCATGAAAAAATTTTCATTAATTGTTAATGCTATATTTATTTAAATCTATTTTGCTATAACTTTGGAACTAATTGAGCTTTTTCTTCTTTAAGATAGTGAATATTCTTATTAATTAATTCTTAAGAATATTTTCAATGATATGCATGATAATAGAAATAATGTTTACTAATTTTTTCATATTTCTGTATAATCCGCTTTTAAGTAAGTAAAAACTACAAAATAATAAGAAGTTCCTCTTATAGAGGGTCTTGCAAAAATTCTGTTCTAAGCACAAATTTATCTAAAAAAATAAATTAAATTATTGAAATTATAGGCCACAACGGTATGTAAAATAAAAAATTTTATATACTTTCTCGCAACTTACAGGTTGAATCTATAAATATATATCTATTTCGGTTTAAATTTTTAGAAATTTATGTCATGATGGGCTGAAGGGGATGCACGATTTAAAATTTGATTAACTTTTAAAATTCAAAATTTACTAACATTTATAAAAGTGAAATTATTCTAAAAAAATTTTAAATACTGACATCTTTTAATAAGATGTTTCTAAGAACTTCCATTTTGACCCATTTCATTATAAATTGTAAATGCATTGAAGATATCTGTATCACTTAATTAATTTTTTTCAGACATTTTTGCGCTCAGTACGGCATTGGTGCAAAACTTCCTTAAGTATAAAATAAAAGTTATTTAAAAATTTTACCTTTTCAGAAAGTTTATCTTTTCCTAAGGGATCCTTAGACCTAGAAGGAACATCTACTACCGGCGGAGTCGACATTTTTGGCTTCGGAGTTGGCTCCACCTTTTTAGTATTTGCTTCCGTCGATGTGGGAAGATCTGTTACTGGTGGTGTTCGTTCTTCTGGCTTAACAGTTGGTTCCTCTGGTTTAGAAGTTGGCTCCTCCTTTTTAGTATTTGCTTCCGTCGAGGTGGGAACATCTGATACTGGTGGCGTTGGTTCCCCTGGCTTAGGAGTTGGTTCTTCTGGCTTCGGAGTCGGCTCATCTTTCTTAGTATTTGCTTCCGTGGAAGTTGGCGCATCTGTTACTGGTGGCGTTGGTTCCCCTGGCTTAGGAGTTGGTTCGTCTGGCTTCGGAGTCGGCTCTTCTTTCTTAGTATTTGCTTCCGTGGAGGTTGGCACATCTGTTACTGGTGGTGTCGGTTCCTCTGGCTTAGGAGTCGGCTCCTCCTTCTTAGTATTTGCTTCCGTCGAGGTGGGAACATCTGTTACTGGTGGCGTTGGTTC
>JAWWEO010000009.1:23494246-23563553 GCA_035582975.1 Ormyrus labotus | reverse complement strand
TATATACATATACATATACATATATGTATATACGCCGAGGCTTTCCGCGGGATTCAACACGCGGAATATGTGATGCCTTTCTTAAATGACGCGATAAATTAGGATATACTGGTTTCTTTGTCGAGAGCCTGAATGTATGATGGGTTTCGGGAGTCGGGAGAAATATATATGTATATATATATTGAGAAAGTCACGTTTCTCCTTTCGATTTAATTTCGGTGTATTTTTAGAATCGCTTATCACCAACGGGAACTTATACGACTTTTTTATGGATGCACGGGTGCGAATTTAAGCGTTAAAGCGGCGGATCATAAATTAAAAAAGAATTTTAAAATTGTTTTGGAAAAGGATGAAATTGGCTCAGCTCTGAGGAACGGGTGATTTCAAAGATTTGGAATTTAAATATTGTTTTGGTTAGACGGAGTTTATAACGTATGATTTGTTGTGACAGCTTCAATGAGATAATCTTCTTTTTTTTTCTTAAGGATTAATAGTGTTTTTTTATTGAAAACTCTTTTTTTTATTTAAAACTCTATTTACAGAAACGATTGAAATCATGTTTTAATCTACTTTTTGTGACAATAAGATTCGGGAATTTTTATGAGAATTTTTATGACACGCTTATAAAGAAACGTGTCCAGGAACGTATCGCGAAAAATACTTTTTCATAACTGCCAAACTATTTTAAGATAAAATATAATCACTCATAAAATTTGCTGTAATAATAAAAGTAAAATAGATCAAATAAAAGAATAAACAAACTTATTAAAACAAATTCAGCTTTAATCATTATAATATTCAATACTCAATTAGAAATTTTTTAAGTTGTTTTGCGCACACAAAATTTTTATAATGAAAAAATATGGTTTTAAAAATATGTAGATTCTACAAACACAACATAATTTTAATAGATATTTATTCTTTTTTTACGTGCACTTATAAGGGGACTTATATATTTATAAATATGATTTTTTTAACTTTATAGTTTTTAATTAAAAACTGTTTAAGTCTACGTAATTCATATCAAGTACAGATAATTAAATTAATTGAAATTTATTGCAAAAAGCGCAATTGCAAGTTCGTATCACCGGTCGATAAAAAAGATCGCATACAATTTTTTATTCAAGCATAGTATATATGTGTTGCACGTTGCAAAATTTTTGTAAAAAAAAAAGCAAAGTAGACACCATATTTGCGCAAGCAGGGACGAGTTAACCGCTCCCTTTCCTAGACAACAAACTCTCGGATTGTAGGAAGTCCAAAATAGTTGCAAAAATTGCGCTCGCGCCTGACATTTTCCCCTCTCACTTTCTCAGTGTGCCTTCGTGTCTACAATTACATGTAGAATTCAGCTGCTCTCTTGGTTCTCCACATCAGAAAAATATGCACGCGCTTATAGGACGATAATCTGCCGCGTGAGAGAGTAAATTTACTATTGCGAGTAATCTACATTCATTATTTTTTTGTGCGCCCATCGACTCGCACATACACCTAACCTTAAAGAGAAGTTTTTCCAAGAACAACTGCACACAATCGTGCTCATCGCATTATTTTTCCAAGTAGGCGTTCATACTTATATATAAGTAGCTAGTAACATTGACAGAGCGGAGAAGCTGAAAGTGCTTTTTCGAATTTCCAGATACGCGTGCGTCAGCACGTAGTACATTGCCAAATCTCTGCAAGGTGAGTCGTGGAGAAGCTGCTGCTACTACGTCGCAAAAATGCTTGAATTAACAGTCAAGACCTTGGATTCGCAGAATCACTCATTCTCGTGCGAGGACGATGTAAGTTTCACTACTGTTGCAATGGTTTTCAATTATTTGGATTTAGAGTACTTTTTCTTATTGTGGTATTCGATGGGACTCTGTTGCTTAGTTTAAGTTTTTTATTTGATATTTTTCTTTGATACAGATCACAGTACGTGGCTTTAAAGAACACATAGCAGATACCGTTAATGTACCAGTGGAATCGCAAAGATTGATCTACTGCGGCAGGGTTTTGCAAGATGACAAAAAGCTCAATGACTATGGCAGTACGTTTTATATTTTTTAACTTTTGTTTGAATATCTTTGCAATGTATTAACCTTGATTTTACATGAAATCATTAGGATACAAAAAGTTTGATCTATATTTTCATGTTTCAAAAGTTTATTACATTTGTATTGATTGTTGGATTTAGTTATTTGTAAAAGTTGTAAATTCATTTACAGTAACTAAATAAATCAAAATTATTACAATTGCATACAAAATTTACATTAATATCAAAATTTTAGATTTAACAATTAAAATTATTTGACAGTTTTAGGTTAGAAATAGCATATAATGCACAAGTTGCGTTAATATGATTTTTAAATATATCGATGATTTAAAAAAAAATTTCTTTAGTTTTATTAAAAACAAAATTAGAAGCTTTTTATTGCATTTAACACTTTTATCAGTAGTTAACTTTTTTATTTTTTTATCAAACCTATTTTAGTTATTTGTAATTATATATGTATGTTCAAATATAACAAATATTTATAAATAATGATGAAGAATTTATATTTATTATATGGTCTTGTAATTAGCTATGCATAATGTCACTAACTTTTCACCTATAGCTTTTCATAAATATTGTAATTTGGAGAACATTGAAACTTCTAGACATTAAGTAAGATTGTGAAACTAAATTTGACATATATAGATTAATTGGTCAAAAAACTTATAATAGTAATTATTATATCAATAATTACTATTTATTTGTTATTTTATTCCAATTATATTTTTAATAAAAATAAACAAAATATACTTGTAATTAAAGACAAGATTTATAATATAATACACTTTTGTGCAGACGTTAATGGCAAAGTTATACACTTGGTACAACGTGCTCCACCACAACCTGAATCTCGCAATAGTAGTTACAGTGATGGTCAAAGACAAATCAATGAACCAGGTTGGATGTCATTGGAAGGATGGACTTCGGACTCTCCACATCGTGAACTTGGTGGATCACGACTTCAATATCGTGGCCACCTCCACAGAAATGCTATGTACTTGGGTTCGATGTCTGTGCCTCCAGAGGTCGTTGAAGGTCAAAAGCAGAACAACATTTTTATTTTATTATATTATATTTATTTTACGTTATTTATTTTTATAAAAATTATTTTTTTTTCTCCTTTTTTTTGAAAACTTATTTTCTACTATCTATAAAACTAATATATTATAAACTAGATTTAATACTTATTCATACTAATTAACATTTAAATTTATATTTTTAAACTTCTAAAAGTTGATGATTTATATGTCATTACAGGATTACCAGCTCCACAGTTGAGTAACACATTATCTAATAGCCGCTTGGTGGCTGCCAAACGAATGCTAACTAAAGCTAATCAGTTAATGGACCGAATGGATGATCCTTCAGTACCTCTTCATCCTAGTCCAACAGAAAATACTGCTCCACCACCCCAAGCTTCAGCTCCAGAGGAAGAATCAGAACAAAACAGGTAATACTTTAAAAAATATTATACAAAATGCTGTAAGGTGCTTGCAATTTTTAGTTTAATAAAAGTTAAGAATTTTGTAACTTTAGATTAATTTTCTTCACATAAAATAATCTTATTACTTTTTATTTATTTTAATGTTAATTTGAATTGTATTTTTAGCAATGTAAATAGTAATGAGAGCAGTGCAAGAAGCAGAAACATATTGGTACAAGCTGCCTCAGAAGCTGCCTCAGTGGCTGCTGCATTTTCTGCAGCAGCTCTGATTAATATCAGATTATCACAAGGTATGCTTTAATCACATTTAAAAGATTTGTTATTTCTTATTGTTTATAATAAATTTGCGGCATAACTATTTTATGAAAAAATATGAGTAACTTATTGTTTTTTTCAAACAGATAATTCAGAAAATGGAGGAAATGCATCAGGTTCTGTTACTGTAATTGATGCAAGTCGTTCAGAACCGACTGCTTCAGCTCAACCGCAAGAATCAGGGGCAGGAAGGCCGCAACCACAATCATCACAGGCAGGAAGATCAGAAACAGCTAGCGCGGAACCCGGCAGATCAGGAACAGAAAGACGAGAACAATCAAGATCAGATGCTTCCACTAGTAATAGTGATAACCAAAGTACAAGTCGGCGATCGACCCCGCAGTAAGTTAAAACAAAATGTCGTATTTCTTTTTAAAGAAATAAAATAATTTTGAAAATTTATATTTAATTATGATTTTCAGAGTTCCTCGACCATCAGAAATGGCTAATGTATTAGGGCAATTACTCAGCACTCAAAATCGACTTACACCGTACCTTGAGCGATATCGTCTTTTAATGGAAACAGATCCTGCTCTTACGCCAGGGGTACTAAAATAAACTCTTATAAAAAAAGCTTAAAGTTTTAAAAATTTTTGTTTTATTTAACTAGACTTCTTTTTTATTTATTTTTTTCAAATTTTAACATCAAGATTAAAAGTAAAACAATATTTTTTTAGAGTGGACCTGAAGGTGTTACAGAAAATCAAAGGATAGTAGATGGTGTGAGTGAGACTTTGCACTTTTTGTCACATGCTTGCCACACACTGAGTGACATAATTGTAGACATGGGACAACAACCTCCACGAAACTTGCGATGTCGACCAATTGTGATACAGCATTCTGCAATATTACAAGCTGGAATACCGATTCAAGTAGAGGTAATATTTTTTATTTTTTTTATTTAAAAGTTATTTATTTTAACGCTCTAGGATTTTTTTAGTAAATTTAAAAAAATTTGTATGATTGTTTTTAACGTGCATTAAGTAATATTTTTGCTTTATGGCTTCCAGTCTCACATTAATTTAAGGGGACGGAACACAGGTAACAATAACAATGCCACAGACGAAGGAAATGAAGCAACCCGGCCATCATCACCTACCTCAGGAACGTCCGACCAAAGTACTAGCAGACCTGCTGTTAATATAAGAACTATTAATCCGAATGCGAACGGTCAACAAAACCAACCATCTTTATTAGGTATTTCATTTTGATATGTTATAAGAGAATAATGGATCTTTATTTTTTAATAATTTTGTGAAAACTATCTGTTACACGTAAAGAATTGCTCATTAATAGAAATAATAATAATAATAATAATAATTTTTAACACGAAGGTACTCTGCTCAACCTGCCAACTAACGTAGAATTATCTATGGAGTTAAGTCCTCAAAGTACGATGGACTTAAGTTCTCCTAGTCAAGCGGATGGTTCGGAAAACGAGCAGGGTCAAAGTAATAATAATAACAATAATAGCAATGGTACATTTTCATCTACCATTCAACAATGATGATAGATTAACTTTATTTTACTTACATGAGGATTAAAAATGCTTTTCTTCTTTAGCTGAAGGTGCTGGTAATTTTCATTGGATAAATCCATCAATGGCTTTGATTCGCGATGCATTGGAAAGTGCCCTAAACGAAAGACACTCACAAATGGATACCTCTACTGGCAGTGCTACAAATACGCCTACAAATATACCGTTTGTAACGATTGCGGGACAGCAAACGATGGACCTTGGCACACCTAACTCGGGTCAAAGTACACAAGCAAGGTATTTTTTCTTTTTAAGCGTAAAAAATTTTGTTTTCATTTATTGAAACAATTTTTTTTTTTTTTTTATATTTTCTGAAGTTTAATTATTGTTTGAAAAGAAAACATTTAAAAAGTTTAATTTTAGAATTCGATTGCTATTTTCTAGAAGCAATATCGGCACGCATCCGACAACGTCAACTCAAACCCGCAGTACAGCCCGACCACATGTTCTTCACCCTCACACGCATCCGCTAAACGTTGGAGTAGGCATGGGTCAGAGCCTTGATTTTGATCCTTTTTTGCCCTGCAATTCACACCACATACGCAGGAATCCTCCGGTTACGGTGAACACCACATCTACCTCTCAGTCAAATCAAGCCAATCAAGCAACTTCGGAAAACTCCAACCGATCTCAAACAGCTCCACGGTCAACTACATCTACGAGAAACACATCTCCAGGTTCAACGCTGACCTTAACTCGTTTAGACAACGAACGAGCCTTAGCAAGTGGTAATTTGAATTATTCACGATTAATTAACTAAATAAATTTGTTAAAATAATTAATGCTTTTTTAAAATTTCCTTATTTAGGTATCGGATTGGCAATGACTTTTCGTGAACTGTTACAAGCTCCTTCCGGAGGAGATGTACATATTTCCCTCGTTGGAAGCGGGTAAGAAAAAAGTTTTTAGCGGGTATAAGCAGATTTATTAACAATAATTAAATTTTTCAGGCCTAATTCTAGTGAAATAGAACTGTCGCCCGACAGTGATCTACCACTGTCAGAATTATTGAGATCCATGAATCTTCGGGTGAACGAATTCGCTGGGCAAAATTTCTTAATCGATCTGTGGCTATTTTTGGTGAGATAAAATTAAACATAAAATAATAATGAACTTAATTAATAACCTTGATTTTAACTATTCTTTTAGTTAAGAAATTTTACACTTGGACATTTAATGGAATTGACTCTTGGCGGTTCAACACCACTTATAAATCTTCGAAGGCCTCTTCGCGAATTCTTAGAACATTCCTTTCCTAACTTATCACGAGAGTCTCTTCAAGAACGTGTCGTTGAGGAAATCGTTTCGAACAGCCGCACGTATCTTGATTCCTCCTTAGTACCTGAAACAGAAATTATTAGTAACCGAAGAGTTAATATACCTGCAACATTTGAAGCTATGTTGCGTAAATTTTGCACAGAGTTTTTACAGCTTCTTTTAAATAATGGTAAATTCTTAACAAATAAGCTTAAAAAAAATAATTGCAATTGTAAAATAAAAAAGTACAGAATTTCTAATGATATTGAATTCTAATGATATTTTTCAGATTTAAGTAACACAACTTTTGCACTAGAAGCTTTCGCATTAACGAAAAAGTTGGAAGAGCAAACTAGTGCTGTATTTCAGCATATACTACAAGGCGGACAAATAGCCCTTGAAACTATCACATCACGCTTCGTGGTACTTAATAATGCCATCACATTTTTTTTATAAAGTATTTGAAATGTAATATAAAATTATATTTTTAATTGCAGACTCAATTAACAGAGGGTATCAATGACCCATTTTTCCAACATACTTTGGTTGATGATCTCATTGCACGATTTCGAGCCTATGGATCAAGAACAACTCAAATGACTCCTGAAGAAATAAATGCTTTGTTAGTGTATCAGGACGAACCGAGCGCACCCCCAGCAGAAACAGAGGATATGGAGAGTTCACCAGCAGCAAAATCAGAAGCTCAGCCTGAAGCTCAAGAAGAAGGAGAAGAAGGAACAGCAGCGGCGGCAACAGTAGCGGAGGAAGTTGATCAAGCCCAAGCTCTTCCGCTACAGGAGCCGATTCAAGCAAAAGCGGAACTACAAGAAGAAGAAACAGATACTGCACTTGAAGTAAGCTTTCAAAAAAATAATCTCTTAATAAATTTAATCATCTGGATATATTCTAAAATATTTTCTTAATACATAATAGCCAATGGAAACTGAACCATTACATGAAAAACCAGATGACCCTATGGATCTAGCTTTTGGTCAGGATATACCTGAAACATTTCCTGGTGCAGAGTATTTACCTCCTGTAAGTTACATTATCAGTGTATTCGTTTCGTTGTTAAAGTTAAAAAATTTACAATTTTCAAAATTCTTTAACTTCTTCTAAGCCATCATTATATATCCTTAGATTGTACGCTTGTAACTAGCTTTGAAGACGTTAAAGTTTTAACTTTTTTATAATAATATATGGATTAAGTTCCTTTTACGTAGATTCGCAAATTAAGTTTGTGAGACGGTACAAACGCAGACGCAATATATCGAGGTTGGTTAATTATGCTCCAGTGTTGGTATTCACTAGTTAATCACTTTGCTTTCTTAGTAACAATTTTTTAGTAATAAATGGCAGGTATAAATATCATTTAGTTCATGATTAGTTAGTAAAAAGTGGATAACAGAAACATGCGGTGCCAGCAAGTGTAACAAATATATAGCATTTTTAAAATTTACAATTATTTCTGGAATAAAATTTATAAATATTTCATCTGTGAAAACTTGATATCGTCTTGCGATGCTTCATGTATTTAGCTTTAATATATTAAAATTTATATCTAAAATTATTATGAGATGAATAAGAATGTGCTCTTGTATTTTATTTATGAACGTAAGTTAAAAAGAAATAAGGTTAAGGGGGCGACACGCTGAAAATAGTGCTTCTTTTAACTTTGCCTGTGACATAAAATTGAATTAATAATCCATTGATACGATATTTTCATAATAATAATATCTAATTTTTATTAAAAGAGCTAAGATTTAGCTCTTAGGCTTTTTCATGTAGAAAAATAGTAATTTTAAGACTTTTATCTTTGCGTAATCTACGGATTTAAGAAATTCATTCATGGATTTCCATTCTCCAAAACTTAAAATGTTTGTGCATTAAAAAATTAATAGATATTGAAAACATTTTTTAAATTAATTAATTTTTATCCGATTTAAAAAATTTTAAAATATCAAATCAATTGTAGTCGTGCAAATAATTGAAAGGATAAAATAGTTAAATTTTGCTCTTTTGATAAAAAGTTAAATATATACCATTATAAATGAAAATATTATATCAATATACTGTTGACACAGGTGATTTAAAGGTACATTTTTTTTTCCCAATGTATTGCCCTCTTAAATTAATTAAAATGAACATAAATTTATTGAAGTATGGCTTTTTTTATAGAAGTAAAAGTCAAATTTTATTATATTATTTTTATAGATACAGATGTTTGGATTTATATAGAAAAGCTTTTCCACAGTTCACTCTTTAAAGAATCAAACTATTTGCACTAAAAAATTGCAGCATGGTTAATAATAACACAATAACATTTTGTTCAAATTTTAAAGCTGTTTTAAGCAATTTATTCGACAATTAGGTATAGTTAGGCATGGTATCTGAAGAAAATCGTAATACGTTAAATTACAAAATACAACAACATCTATCATTTTCCGTAATTTAAATTTGCTTTTAGCAAAATATTAATCCAAAGATTTTTTAAAAACTGTAAAATAATTTTATTCTGTGATTCTACAAACAGCTACATTCGATTTAAAGTTTTTTTTATTAATATGCAAGCAGCACATTATTATTAATCATGGTAACAAATTTTAGCTTTTTTATATTAATTAATAATTAACCAGATAGCACGTTTTTCCAATTGCAAAATATCACTAATTTTGAGCAAAAACCACATTTTATCCCTCTACAGGAATGGGTGCCGATAATAGCACGAGATACGGTACGCCAACGTCGTCAATCAGAATTAGAGAAACTGCAAGGTGGGCCAATTCCCTTCAGTGATGCCTACCTCAGCTGTATGCCCTCGAAGCGACGTAAGCTTATCGAGCAGCAAAAACCTCAGATCTTGGCGAGCCCAACACCGGCGAATACGATGCCGATTCCCGCCTCGGTAGAGCGTTTGGTTCGCGAAGGGATTGCTCATTCGCAGTTGGAGGAAGCCGAGGGTGCAGCCAGTGCCGTGGCAGCTACACCCGCAGTCAGGAACGCCTTCGGTCAGGCGATTAAAGACTGTCTGCATCCTGGCAGACTAAAGACCCCAGACTTCCCGAACAGCCGCAGATTTCCCAACGCCAGCAGATTATTCGCTGGCGATGGTGACAGTAAGGATAAGGAAGCAGCGACGACAACGAAGAAATCAGCCGCCTCGATGTCGCCGTCTGCCGCAAGCACGACACAGACGAGCAAATAGTACCATCTGCGAGCGAGGAGACATGCAGAGGAAATAGCGACGATGATGGTCCTGGTTACGTGGAGACTTGTGGTCGCCATCGTTTTTGTTTTTTGTTTTTTCGCCCTCATTGTCTTTTCTATGGTGATTCCTTGATAAAAAGGAAAGTGCTGCGTTTTCCAAATGACTCAACAGTTTAGTGCGTAACAAAAGAGATAACAGTGGTGGTCATGCTTGCACAGTGCTGTAAAGTAGCTTTTTGAGCATAAGTTCCTGCATTTTCTCTGAGTTTACTGTTTAAATAACAGGGTATATAAATTCTGTAGTATATAAATATTCTTTAGACATTTAAATTACTATTTAGTATTTGCAGCTGAAAAACTAGAGTCGTTTGTCTTTGAGGTTAAAAATTATTTTTAAAATAAATACAAACCCGAGCGTTTTCGAAAATAAAAACTTATATAATTTTTTACTACAATATTTTAAAGAAGTTTAGTCTACTAACTAGTTGAGTGGTAGATGAATCTTTTTTTTACTAAACTACTAATTTTGTATCTTCTTAACTGACACGGAAATTTTTAAAGTGAATGTTTTTAGTGTTCTAAAAAGACTAATTTGCAGCAAATTGAGAGCGCAGGTCACTATTTCGTACTTTACCATAGATTATTAATAAAACAAAAGTCGAAGCATTCTAAAAAATACTGCGAAATAAAAATTTTATAATAACTTGATTACTATTTGTTAACATTTTTTAGAGTGCTTCGGTATTGAATGCTGAATGGTAAAAACTCTGCAATTATATTTTCTCTTTGAATACAAATTCAAACAAAGAAAAAAATATTCAGTCGATAATGACTATTTAATTTATTCTTTATTCAAACAGCTTATTAGTTTCTTTTTTCACATATTAATATACGTTAACACAGGATGCAAAGAATTTTCATTAAAAGATACAAATTAGCAGAATTAATACAAGTAATAGTTTGTGGTAATTGATTGTCCGTACGTGTCGACACTTCTCAGACATTATCGTAGAATATGTCGAATAATAAACGGCACAATTATTTTGTGCTTTATTACATTTAATTTAATACTTCTGTAATGATAATATTAATAATGATACTAAGAATTATAATATAATAAATGTAATAAGTAATTCGTTTCGAAATATTTTGCTGTATTTATGCAAGCAGCAAGTACCCAAGTAAAAAAATATAAAAAAGATATGTCTTAAACAGATATCATCTAATGTACATGTACGCTCGTCGCTTATAAAGATTATCGAATGGTGATAGTTTGTACTTGGAAGGATTTTTGATTTTGTTCCCAAATTAATATTAATTATTTAAGGATTTTATGGATGTAAAAATTGGAAAACAGCTTTATGTTATTTTCACCATATTTATCACTTAATAAAATATCATTTTTTTAGAATAATTAGCTCTTCTTTTGTTAGTGAAAAATTTCACTCCAAATACCATATCGTCCTTTGACTAAATTATTTACATTACAAAGAAATATCTCTTTATTCCAATTAAATATTTATTATCTTAGTTATTAATTATAAATAATTTCTTATTTTTTCATTAAATAGTCATGCGATGGCTACATAATCGTTTTCTTGGACCACGAAATACTTTGCAAAGTAAATCACTGCCAGTACTTTCTTCCAAAATTTATTCATGCTTGAATCCATTCATTAAGTAATTTAAAAACAGGTAATTACAATAAAAATTGCGATAATAAGCGTAATCACCCGAATACTCAGCGCGAAACCTCAAATAAGAAATTCACAACCGAGCGAGATAATAGAGAGCCCCCGAGCAGGCGATTCGAGTAAACGGGGTTCAATTATATTATCATTGGCACGACGTCTCGGGCAGCAGCTCGCTTTGAATATTTCAGCGCGAAGTCGAGGAGAATGGGAATGAGAATTTCTTCGCGACGACGTCGCCAAAGTCGCTGCAAAAGCGAGATTCAGCGCGTACTTAAGCGTGAATTATTAGGCGCTGCGACTTGCACTTGGATTTTGGCAGTCGGCCAACGCCGCTCTCCTTTCTTCCTCCGTCTCTCTCTCTCTCTCTCTCTCTTTCTCTGTATATGCACGTCTGTGCTTCGAGAAACCCGCGCATATATTCGTGACATATATACGTATAACATGCCCTGCCGCAAGGTAAATACCGTCGGCGGCGCATAGCAGTCGTGCTTTCTGCAAAAGAAAAAGGAAAAAGGCGCCGCGAGAGTCACGAATACGTACGGCTGCGACGGAATAATTGATGTGTTACTTTCGAGCTTTTGCCTCTTTTGCTTCTCCTTGAAAAGATGAGTGATTTCGAATTCATTTCCCAGGATTGCACAACGGCCCGAAAGAAATAGTTGCACTTGTGAATTAGCAAACAAACTCTTCGAGCTCTCGCAAGAAGCAAATGGCAAAAGGACTTTTTGCGCGAGGTATAAAATAAATCAATATTTGTCGAAGCTGCAGCGGCGGCAGCTGAGTTCTCTTACGTCTTTTCTCTCGAGCTGCTCGCAGCTATTTTTCTGCCGCTTAATTATTATATAATAATTACACTTGATTTGTATCGGCGGTGCTAACATTTTCTAAACTTGTCAAATCATCGCGAAACACATCCAATGTTCCTCCTAATTAAATTGAATTTTCCTCGTTTGTCAAATCAATAAAAAAGAAAAGAAAAAAAATTCAGCCGCTAACGATCCTCTCTTCCCAGGGCGATTCGTAGCATCCCGAGTTCGCAAATATGCTTCGCAGTTACGCAAAGTCAATGATTGCCAGGCACGTCTACATCTCGCTGACAATGTACGTCCATCGGGCGCGCAATAACTCCTGCAATCCCGTCCAAATTAGCGACCTTACTTGGCCGGGGAGATTCGTAAGACAGATTGTTTACAAGTTCTTTTTTTTTTTTACGTAAAGAAGACGTTACGTGTGTAACGCGAGTGCTAACTCGACGCTCGAAAACTTTAATCCGGAATGTTCGCGAGTGTTGGCTTCGAAAGGAAAAAAAAAAAGAACATCATTGTCGACTGGCGTGTACAAAGTTCGAGTAATTTCAAAGGCGCACCGAGATAATAACTCGAGATAAGGCAATTAGTTTTTACGTAATGGTGTTCAATGCACGATCGTTTCTCATGTCGTTAAATAATATAAAAGACTCCCCGGCGATTGCTGCTTCGCGTGTCTATTTACACGCCGTACGAAAACACATCTCTTTTTCAAACGAGCGTCGGGGAAACAATCGTTCACTCTCGCGCCTTCCGCTCGCCGATTTGTAAATTAAAAAAAGAAAAAAGAAAAAAAAACGGTTCTTACGTCGCTAATAAATTTCTAATACAGCCGAGAGAGCAGCTCGTCAACGAGGCAAACGTGACCGAAAGTAACTACCGTACTCCCACGCCTCGCGTGCCGGAGCCGCGCGCGACAAAACGCTCTCTCTCTCTCTCTCTCTCTCTCGGCGCCTACGCTCGTTCGCCTCGAAATCTCGAATTTCAATCGCTCGGCCGCGTGTGCGCCCCGGCATATATCGAGCGGATACGCGAATCGAGGACTCGCTCTTTAGCCCCGCGCGATGTTTATTGAAGGTTTACGCTGGCCGCGCACACATACACACGGCCGACACACGAACACACTGCCCGCAGGCGGCGGTCCGCGGTCATTAGCGGCAATGAGTGGCAATTCAGGAGCATTCTTAGAAATTACAGGCGCGCACGCATGCCGGGCAATTTCTAAATAGAAACGTGCAATTGGCGACAATTGAGGCCGGCCCGCGCTGCCCGACGAGCACCGGCGAAGTGCAATAGCTGCCACTGCATAAATCGAATGTACAATGTCGAGAGGCGAGGTATGCGTGCACGGTGCGCGCTCTCGCGTGTCCGCCTAAGCCCGCGCCTGACAGACCGTCGTAATTCGTAGTGCCCTAATGACGTTCGGAGCGAGGAAACACCGACCGACACGGACGCGGCGCGGGTTGAGGCACTTCCTGCTAGAGGGCGACACCGCGTCTGAAACTTCGGGCCGCTGCGGAAATAATGTGCCACGTGTTTTTTGGCTGGTTTTCGGTGTCGAGGAGAATTTTCGAGAGCACTTTCGTTCGGTGGGAGGTGGAACGATTTCATTTACCAAAGTTCTCTTTCGTTACTTTACGAGTGTATACATATCGATTCTTCCAATCGGACGTGAATAATAGAATAAAAGTTACAATCACGCGCCGATGTTGATTAATACCTTTATCGCTCCGGAGTCATATCGATCTATTTTTCGAGTTAAGCTCTCGATTTGAAAAATAGATCAATTGTAAAAGACACCCGTGATCGATCGTCGCAAAGATCAACCGATACGGGACAAGTGCCATTGTAAAATACCCCGGCGGCGCGTTTAGAACAGCCATTTAAAAGAAACGGCCGCGCTCTCCGGGCTTTAAAAAAAAGATTTCACATCGTTAATGAACGTGGAAAGAGAGTTTCCGAGCGCCCCGGCATTCCGGTAAATAAAGCATGCATTACACATGAATTCGTAAGGAATAACAGTAATAAAGGCTCGGGAACACTTTACACGTGTACTAATTTATCTCACGCAAACGTAATGGAAAGGCATTTTTTCCTTTACGACGGAATAATTCATCGGCGCAACGCGGCAGCCGCGGCAGTGGTACACACAATATAATTTTTCTTTCCTTTTTTTTTTCTTCTTTTACTTCTCCCAGGTATAAACCTCCGCGAGCGCGCGCGGCGATATAATTTTATCGCTTGTAAACGGAGAAAGTTTTTCCGTCGACGATACGCCTCGAAAATTATTAAGACAAGCCCGTTTCATATCGCGAGCTGAGAGCCGCGAATATTTTCCGCTCGGAAAGCGGCGAATATAGTGTATCCCACGCGAGTGTACACGGTGGTATATAAAGCCGATTCTCGAAAATTGCCGATTAATATAAAAGGCGCGCGCGCTCGCGCGATCGTTACGCCAGACTAAACTCCGGATTGTAACAATTACATTGCGCTCTCCTTTTTCCCAGGCGCTCGCGGAAAAATGGAAAAGTATAAGGCCGAAATTAAAGCGAGACAATGAAGAGCCGCCCGGGAGGGAGAGAGAGAAAGAGAAGTCTCGGGAAAGAAAGAAGATTCGCCAGATAAGAAGCGAAGGAACTCATTTCCTTGGCCTGGCTCTGCGAGAGCGCTTTTTTCCTCCATTTCTCGGCGGGCGCATTTTCCTGTTTTCCAGGATTTCGCCCCATTATTGCGTTTAGACCAATTTCGCGCTCCTCTGCCGGCGGCCTCCTCGAAAATCTAGTAGTCGGGCGCAGCTGCGGTTCTCTCTCTTTCGCTCTCGCTTACTTGCCTCCGAATGCGAAAAAATAGATTGGACGGATTAATCCGTCCTTTTTCCGTCCCTCCCCGAGCGGAGAGAGAGAGATGCCTCCACTCTTCCGAAGCGACCGCAAGGAGTCGCATAATAATTCGAGATTATCTCGTTGGGCCTTTTTTTTCTTCTTCTCGCTCCGCGGCGCGACGGACGGAGTATCAATCGCTTCTCGCTAAAATGTAGTTATTTAAGCTCGGCGGAGATTCGGATTCGGCGGCGGCGGCGGCGAAATTAACGCCTCGCTCGCGCATTTTTGCGCGTCCGTAAAAGAGAGCCTCGAACAAAAGCATCGGGGCTTCTCTTTGGCGGCTGTACCTGAAGCGAAGCGCGCGGCGTGGAATCGACGCGGTAAAGAGGATAGAGCGAGTAAAGCAAGAGAGAGAGAGAGAGAGAGAGAGAGAGAGAGGCGCCGCCGCGTGTTTCGTTATAGCTATACGGCCGAGGCTCTGTCGGGGTATTAATTGGCTCTGCCGCCCAGCCGTCCCTCTCCTCTACTACCGCGAAAACCTTTTTCTCCGTCTCTCATCTCCCGAAAAATTGTGTTCTCTCCTCTCTCCGTCTTGTATTCCTCGTCGTCATCCAGGCCTGCCTGCCTGCCTCTCTCTCTCTCTCTCTTTCTCCCTCGGCCAAGAAAGAGAAAGAAAACGAGGTTGAGCCCGCGAGTCTGTGTAGGTATAAAGCATATAATAAAGGTCAGGCCGCGGCGCGCCGGTGGCAGAGCGGTAGCGTAGAGAAACTCCGCGCGGACTCGACGCGCGGCTGCCTCCTTGCCGGCGCCTCGATTGGCCGCCGCCGCGTCGAGCGCTCTTTTCATTGGAGTTTTTCCCGGCCGGGGGGGCGTCGCCGGGATTTTTACCGAGCGGCGGCGTTGGTCGGCGCGGGGAGCTCGGGCCTTTTCATAGGCTGCCGGGGCTCCGTCGGCGTCTTCGTCGAGTCCGCGCGGACTCTCTCTCGCGTCTCGGGCCTCGGAGAGAGAGAGAGAGTGAGGAGAAGGGCGAGGGGGAGAGAGGCGGCGACGGGGTTAAGATGCCTTGGCAATCAAGTAGAACCTTCGGCCGACGTAAGGGGCGGTTATGGGTGGTTACGAACAGGCCCGCGAGCTATTTCGCCGAGGAAGTATACTTGCCGAGAGGCAGAGGCGAGGCAGGCAGGCAGAGAGAGAGAGAGAGAGAGAGAGCTCTGGCGCGCAGGAAAGACTAGGACGAGGCCGCCTCTTGTAAGTGAATATATTTACGCGTGTGCGAAGCCGAGCGCGAGGCCTTTATGAGCGAATAAATGCGCCGAATACGTATCTATTTGTAAAAGCGGCTGGGATAGCCGTTAACGATCCCTTTTGCGCTTCCTTTTTCCAGCTGGCGCGCGGGCTCTGCGCGCGCGAAATTTCGTGGGTGCGGTCCGGCTGGACGCGAGTGGGAGAGAGAGAGAGGAAATCAAGCCCGTAAAAAGATATAGTGGCTTTCGTCGCGGTTTTAACGCTGCGCCGCCGGGAATTAATGATTTTCCCCCGGACCGGCTCTCTCTTTTTACCCGACGGCCGGGGGGAGAGGGGAGGGAGGGAGGAAGCGCCGGGAGGGCGATATCGGCGCGCGCTTAGCCAAGATTCGCCGGGGGTTTTCAGTTAATTAGGATGTTCGCCCGGCGTAATTGAGAGTTCTTTAGCGAGCGAGAGACCGCCGGAATTATTAGCATACGAGCCGCTGTAGTGCCAAGTTTTCTACGCAGTTGCTCGAGAGCTCTCTCTCTCTCTCCTTCCCCCTTTCTTTCCTTCCTTCCTCTCTGCAGCTTTGCGCTTTCGCCTCCCGGATATCTCGAGGTATTCGATATATAAACGCGTGGCTTTCTTCCTTTTGCGCGATTTGAATTTTTGGCGAAAATTTTTTAATATGTATATCGGCTGGGTGGTTATACATTGGTTTATCGACCTTTTCGGATTTTTTTTTTGCTGCCGAGGCTCTCTCTCTCTCTCTCGCTCTCACGTGTACAGCGTACTTATATTGTAAGTTGCGCGGAATCCAATTTGGTCGTCACTGGATAATCCAATTGTAACCCCACGCAGCTTTCCAGGTACCTCAACTCAAGTCCAACCGTAAGAATAGGATTAGCGTAAAGCTGAAGACAGCTATCTGCATTTAAAAAAATTTGCAAAATTCTACAGCTTCCTCAGAAACTTTGAAGCTAAAATTTAAACTTTTAATCGGAAAATCTACATCTCTTGAGTAATCAATATATATACACTTTATGAACTGCGCGTTTCAACGGTATTTTTGAGAAGTCAATAAAATTTAGAATTCAAATCTATTTCTCGCGCACGATGATAGATCTATATGGAAAGGAGACGATAACTGTCACTAAAGTCTAGGGAGTATAGATGTCGAATGCGCCACTAAATAGAAGTATGGTTTTATAGCCGAGATATTTTGTGGTCGCTATAATCTAGACGAGGTCGTAATATAATGTTCCTACTTGGAGAATGGCCAGAGCGTTGCATCTGGAAAATGTTTTCGTCGGTTATAACAGAACGGCAACTCTGTGTGCTTCGGCATATCATTCAAACGCTCGCGGATTATTTAATTCGCTTCTCAAAATCGGAGGCTGCGGAAAAATGTTTTTCGTCGAAACGCGCCAGTTTCTCTCGTTAAAACGCATAATTTATAAAAAACTTTCCCCGCGGAATAAAAAAGAAAAACCTGATTTTTTTCGATATATTCGTGGAAGCTTCACAACGTTACTTCCTTCTTTGACGAGCACCCGCGGGATTTGAAAAGCTCTTTAAATCTCGGTCCGCCTTACGCATTCAAACACATTTCAATACACCTCCGGGCTCGCACGCACTCTAATTTTCAAAGCACAGCCGAGCTCCGAGCGCTAAAACCGCGATCTTTGCGAAAAAAAAAGAGAAGGGGGTGGAAAAAGAGAAGCCAGGCCTCAAAACATAATTTAATATACACATATGCGCTCGGCGCGGGGGCAGAAAGAGCCGTGGCGCGGAGAGCGGCGTCGACACAGTCACTTCACATTCGCTCAAAAGCTTCCTCCGCTTGTTTTGTCTTATATTTCGCTCTTGAAAAAAAAAAGCGCTCGCTGCAGGCGAGGGGTGGCTGCTGCTGCCGCTGCTGCTGCTGGTGCTGCAAAAAAAGGAGAGCACACACGGACACACGGACACACACGGCCGCGCGGGGAGACACCGACAGACGGGGTCGAGTGCAAAAGCTTTTCGGGCGCGGAGAGAGAGAGAGGTAGAGAGTACGTGGAGGTACGTACGGACTTTTTTTTTTTTTTTTCATCATCCCTCGTCGCTCGAAGCGAGCAGCGCCGCCGCCGACTCTCGAGAGCTTTTTTCTGCATCGCGCCTTCGCGCGGCTCGGCGGCTCTCTCTCTCTCTCTCTCTCTCTCTCTCCGCGCCGAGCGCTATATAATATAACGTCGTTTCGCGTCACCTCCTCTCTTCCGCCAGCCCGGCGTCCTATGTGCTTTTGCATTCGCGCGCATTTTCGCACGCGCACACATACATGCACGCGGAGAGAGAGAGAGAGAGAGAGAGCAGTGCTGCGAGCGCAAGTTAGAAGCCGGCTTTGTTTAATATGCAGAACGCGCCGTTCGAAGAGCTTTTTCCGGGGCTTTTTTGCGATATGTGCCGGGCGAGCTTTCGGTTAGACTTTGGAATTAGGTGTGCCTCGCTCTCGCTCTGCCGGGGCTGCCGGAGGACGCCCCCTCTAAGAATTAAATTTTAAAAAAGCTCCACCCTTCGCGCTGAATTAATAAGTTTCTTTTTCGCGCGGCGGCCCGGTCGCTTTATATGGCTCCTCTGCACTTGAACAAATGTTAAAATCAGTATTTTAATCTCTGCGCGGAATACCGAGAAATCGAACATTTATAAAGCGAGAGCGGGATGAAAGAATTCGCTCTCGAAATCGAATTAACAAGTTATAATATGTCGTCTCTCGTTGTATAATTCGATCCCATATATACACTTTTGCCTCGGTACATCGATCCCCGCGCGCAAAAGCACGCGAACCATCTCTTTTGTCGAGCGAGTACACAGAGAGAGAGAGAGAGTGCGTTTTTGCAAAATCTGCCCATTTTCAGAGAGAGAGGGAGAAAGAGCAGATTGTCCGCGCGCTGACAAAGGAAGCGGCTGCGGGGCTCGAAAAAGCGAATTAAAGAACGGCGCGGCGGCGCGATTTAACGATTAACGAATCGTAAACAATAGGCCGCCGAGCGCATGAATCGCGGCGCCGGAAAAAAGCTCTTCGCATATATACACAGAGCGTCGCTCGTCGAAAATCGCTGATTTGCACTAATGAAACTCGTTTGCGCGATAAGGCGCGCGAGGCGGGAAGCTGGAAAAACAAACGGCCCCGGCGAACAAAGGGGGCGGGAGCCGCCCGCCTCGTTCGATCGCTCTTCGGACGGCGGGGGGAGAGAGGGGAAAGGATGGAAATCGCCGCATGAAAAAGCGTGCGCGCGCGCCGGACAAGAGCGAAAAGAGGGATTGATCTGTCGGACGCGCGGAGAGAGAGAGAGAGAGAGGAGGAGTCGGGCTTATGTGTACGGACGCAACAAAAGCTGCGGAGTTACACGGCGATGAACGGGGGAGCGAGAGAGGACGGACCGGACTGCGCCGACGGCTGGGGGGTGGATTTTAAAATCATTTGCGCCGATTAATTTTTCGTGCCCTTTGCCTCGACGGTTCTGAATTCCGAACGAGCGTTTATCGATTATGAGAGCGACGTTACAAGGGGGATTCGTCAAATTAAACGCTCCACTTGTACGCTGCGTGGGATACATTGTACTTTATTAGCATATCTGATCTTTGAATGCTGTTTTATTTTATTGAATTACGTGTGTAAATAAGCACGCGAGGTAGATTTTATGTGATTATTTCTAAAAAGGGTCATATGCTCCGAGTTAGTTAATTTTTTTAATTAAAAATTTGTAACAACTTTGGTTCGTTGTTATTTCCCTCGTAGAAACGGGACAATTAATTATTCCCTGCAGCAAACCATCCGTCCCCATAGACAGCTGAAAAAAACTTTTTCAATAAAAAAAAAGAGCCTCGAAAACTTTTCCTACGCCTAAAAGCCTAAGTAAAAAAAACCGGCGCTCCCCGAAATATTTTTAGCCAAAATCACAACTCGAACAATGCGGCCCCCGAACTCTCTCGCATCGGCACTCATTCCAAACACGTTAATTAGAGTGCCAGACGAAAAAAGGCAGCAGCAGCGATCCCCGAAACTGCGAGCGAACGATTTTCCGGCGCGTTCGCCGAGCCCAAAAAAAAAAGCGTCTCCCTCGCAAAAAGACAGACGAGCCGTGGGGGGGGGGAGGAAAAAAAAAGCGGCCGAGAGTACGTTAAATGCAAACGCGAATGTTTGTAATACCTATCCGGCGCGGCGCACAGAGAGACGGAGAGAGAGAGAGAGAGAGAGGGCCTTTGTCGAACGGGGCACAGATCGGCGCGATTGATGGCCGGGCCAATTGGCAGGGCTCCGCCGCCGCCGCCACTTGGCAAGAATAATGCAATTAACCAATAAACACGTTTTCCCGCTCGGATCATCAAGGTCATCCTCGGGCTTTCATTCACGTCCCGGGGATCGGTCCGTAAAATACGGCATCGCTCGTGTTTCACCGGCTGTGAAATGTATTTTTCTCTGCTCTCCTTTTTTTTCTCTCTTTTTTTTTTTATTTCGTTCCGCTTCGCGGCGGATGCCTTTATTGCTTTCGATGTTTAGTGCGAAATATTTTGTCGAATTAGGGATCGAGCGTGTTTTTCGCGCTCCCCGTGATTAATGACCGCTTTTTTTCCGTAATTATAGAACCTTCCGAAGTTTTCTACTCTTTTCGGATTGGATCGAGAGAGACGAGGATGAGTAATATTTGGGGAATTTTTAACCTGTTAATTAACTTGTTTTGCAAGTTAATATCAACGTTTCCAAAAGTATCACTTGAATCCTTACCGACGTGCTGTAGAATTTTCACACAAAATATATAACATTTGTTTGCTTCACGATTTAATTCCGAGATATTTAGAGCCATATCTCGTGTATTCATTAGCCTCGTTATACTCCGTACATAAATCAGCGATCAATCACGCTTTAAAAGCTTTTCACGAAAACGAATAGATAAAATCGAAATTACATAAATTCGAGCGAACTCACGCCGTAAAAGTTAACGCTCAACGTGTAATGATAAGTATAAAGCATTGCTCTGTAACGTTCGAAACGTACTTCCTCGGCTAACGGATCTCTCGCGGCGAGTGTTTCGCCTGCACGCGGAACGCAGACCTAATAAGCAGCTTTTATCGACTGGGTAAATTACAATTATTACAATAGATTTCGCAAGCCAGCCTAACGAACGGTGCCTGGAAAGAACCATGAAAAATACTGGAATTCTTATCGCCCCGACTAGCTTTAAACACGTAAAAAAAACAAAGCGCGTAAACAAGGAGATTTAATCTTACGAAACGCACGGCTTTCGCAACGGCTCTCCGCTGGTACAACTATTATCTTAATAAAAGCTCGACGGAAGAAAAAAAAAAAACCGCCTCTGCCGGCCGGCCGCGAAAACGATAATTCCATTAGCAAACACAAAAATCCCGCGCGGCGTTGCATCAGCATCCGGCGGTGCGCGTCTGAAACTCTCAAAATTTATTCCCCCCCGAAATTTCACAATTACAGAGAGACAGAGAGAGAGAGAGTTTACGCGCATCATAAGTTAATTATCGCCGATAAAAAGCACTCGAAATCATACGTTATCGGTTCGCCGTACAGTTTCGGGTGCGGGAGAACCCCGAAACGAAATTGATTACATTATAAATCAAGTGGGCCGCTCTCTCGCGCAACGCGAAACAAGCGCGCAATTCAATAGCCCCATCGGCGATATTAGCCGATAAGGACGCGCATTGATAAGAGAGACCGACTGCAATTTATATCATCGGCCCGCCGCCGCCGTTGCCGCCAAGTGCGGAAAATTAAAAGGAGAGCGCTCTCGTTTATATATACGCCGAGCGTATAAGTTAACGAGCGATGCATTATCTACCGGCCGAGAGCCGGCTGTTTAGCTCGCCAATGGACGCGACGCTGATTATCGATTGTATATCCGAGAGCTAAGCTTGATTAGGGGCTATTATTTCCTTCGCGCGCGACGGGGAGGGAGACGCGCACAACGCGACCGCGCGCCGGGATTATTTTTGCTTTGAAGCGTGCACGGATATACGCCGCCGAGGAATTGCGCGCTCGTTATTGACCCGGAGTTATTAGTGCGTTAAGTAATAGAACGCCTCGCTGCCGAAGGAGAATATATGTATAACATTTCCCGACTTTTGACAAAAAGTAAATTGTCGGAAACGGCACGAAAAAAAGTCTTCGCGATTTCGGGGCGCTAAAAAGCTTCTTCGGCGCGGCGAACCGACAAATACGACGAATATCCCGGCCCGCATCTTGCCGCCTGCTGCTCCCTCGCACTCGCGTTTATCCGCGGCTCGCTCTCCGAGCTCCTCGTAAATTTTCTTCGCCCCGGTAATAGCGGCGTTCGCGCTCTCTCTCTCTCTCTCCACGTTATAGGAGTACATTATACCAGATAAGTATATGCATAAGCGGCGCGCGTTCGCTCCTCTCGCATAAATATTCGCGCGCGCGCGAGGCAGAGAGAGAGAGAGAGAAAAATGCGCGCGCGAGCGGCGCCAAGCGGAATCGATTCCCCCCCTCTACCCTCCTTTTTCCGCTAAAATCAATAAAACGCCGGCCCGTTATCGGGTAATTGCGAGTTCCGTCGCGAGTCCTTGTCTCCTCGCGCGCGCGGGGCCGCCTCTCTTTTTTTCGTCCCCGCCGAGCGCTGCTTGTTTGCGAATTCCGATGAAATATTTAGCGAGAGGGAGCTGCTGCGAGTTTTCCGGTTTTTCTACCCCGGCCAGAGGAGGAGGAGCGACGTCGTTCCCGACGACGGTAATAGAGCGAGTTCGCGAGAGCGCAGGAATGCGAGAAAGGAGCCGCGCGCCGAATGGATTATTAAACGCCGGGGCACTCGGGATATATATATATATACTATATACTTTCCCATTACGCGCTCGACGTGCGGCCCTGCGCTTCGATGCCGCTGCTCGATTGGCAAAAAGCGCGGCGGGGAAGCTACTTTGTCGCCTGATAAACAGGGCTTTACGAGGCGCTTTCGCGCACGGAAATCTAATGGTATTCCGCCGCGAACGAGCGCGTTCGCTATTAATCAGGGAGTAACGAAAGTTTTCGGTTACTCGTTAGCATAAAAAAACGGAAGGCCGCGGCGAAATAACATTTCTCCCGATGATTCTATAATACATACTCGTCCGCGGTGCATTTCTCCGCTTTGCATATACTGGAAAAATGTACGTATATATACTTCGGCTCGCACGAAGAGCCGCTCGGCTGCTTACGTGCATTATATATATATACGTGCAGGAGAGTTCGGAAAGGAAATCGCATAAATCGACAGAGCTGCGCGCGCTTCTTTGGTATTCACTGTGTTCTGGGAGGGAGAAAGAGAGCTCTCTCAGCGCGCACAGGTTAGAAATACAGAATATATACACCAGATATAGATCGGCGGCCGTTCATCCGAGCATAATACAATGGTTTTATAATGCTCCCTGTAACTTTCAGCCGCGGAACGTATTGAGACCTGAATATATTTCATACACTATCGACCATCTCCGCGAAATGCATTATACATATTTTCGTACTTTATCTCTCCGCCGTGATGCGATGCCCCTTTTTTCTTTTTTTTTTCTTCCACTCTCTCTCTCTCTCTCTCTCTTGAGCTTCGCTCGAAAGATACAGTTTCGCCTATCTGCCTCTGAAATCTATACCCGGCTGGAATTAAATTTTCTACATCTCGTACGTAATAAGCGCTTCTAAAAATTTTTCCCCCCGAATTAAAAGAACGCCTGATCGATCGTTGGGTAATTTTAATTTACGATTATGTGTAGATTTTAAAAGCGCGCACTCGTAAATTTCCCGGTAATTTTCTGTAATTAACGTCGCAGAGCACTCATTAATTAATACTGCGAAATACAAGTTAATATGAATATTAACTAAAAGTATGCTATATTCCCGATAATTTGCATTTTAAAGCAATAAAGGCCCGTAATCCAAATGTGGATTATAACGTATTATTGATTAAATTAGGCGCGTGACATTATATATCTCGATGTAAGTAAATATTGATTTTAAATGTCGATGGGGGGGTTTGCCTGGGCATCTGAACAATAAATATTAAGTGAATCAATAAAGACGACGCTTCGAACCCGTCAGATTGAGGTTTATGAAAGGCTTCGAAATTCGACGAGTCGAAAACAAAACCGTTAGTCTCTATTTTCTTCGAATCCGAAATGCTTGCAAGACTCGCGTGTAATTAATACGAGTATTTCGCCTCTTATCTGAAGCATATTTTGATTTCTGATATTGATTTTTGTCTGCTCTTAACCTGGTTTGTAATCTTCTTAATCTTAATGTAATTTTTACGTCTATTGTATTACAACAATTAGCCACGTTTAACAAGTTTTTAACATTTTAAACAATTATATAATAGTCTGCAAAATTGTTCACCAGATAGTAAAACGTGAAATTATAATGCTTATAGTCGAGGAGGCAACATTTAAAATTCAAATTCTTCAAGTTCTCTTTTCGAACGTCCTCCAAATAAAACTCCAGATTTCCCGCCCATTTTCACCGAAAAATTTTCAACAAGCCACACGTCCCGTCAGTCGTAACTTACTTTTAAAGCTCTCTCCCACAATAACCCATTCCTTCCACGCGAGCCACATATAACCCTCCCCGGCATGAAGGCCTCGAAAAATTACATGCGCGACCTTCTAAAAAATGTAAATAAAGCCCAGTTTCGCTTTAATGAGCAAACGGGCCGCTTAAACCTCCTACCCTCCGCCTCCGCGGAAAAATCACAATTAGCGGTAATAAGACTTGACACGATTCCGCGCATGGCGCTCTCGCCCCTTTTAAGACACACAATTTCCGCTTCTATTCTCGTCTCTTAAGCCTCCGCGATCCCGCGTATAGCGGCGCTCTTGTATTATGCATCGCAGGCGCATTATGGCGAGAACACCGCCTTATATATATACATCGACGAGTCTATAGCGGCTGCGTTGAAAAGGGAGAGAGAGAGGGGGAGCAGAGCGTAATTGATACGGGCTAGAGACAGTATACTCGCCGAGGAGCGCCGGAGTCGCTTATCAGTCTGCTTTTAATATTTCAGTGCCTCGAGAGCCGGGCGTTTTTTTTCAAATTTCAGGTTGCGGCCCTTGAAAGAGGGTCGTTCGCCCCCGAGGGGTTAACGATATGGATTGCCCGTTTTGCTTAATGCCACGCGACGCGCCGACGGGAGCTTGTTAGTGTTTACGGTCTGGTTGATGCGCGATAAATAAAAAATCGGCCCGTCTCTGTATTACCGGAGCCGCTAAAACAATGATTTGTTACCAAAGAGTTTTCTCGTTTCGCAACCGTATACATAGAAGGGGTCTTGGACCGAAAAAAAAAAACGTTTCTCCTACCGGGCCACTGGAACTGTTTTTCAAGTCCCGCGAGTTTTACACCGAGGCAGACACCAAGCGATCGCATTATCCGCGCACAAAGGAATCCCATCGCCTCGCGGTATTATCTGTTTTCTGTCAAAAATAAATCCAATCGACACTCGGAGCGCGGCGTTTGACACAAGCGGAGATCCCTCTCGGCCCGCAAACAAGCTCCCGAAGCTGCAAAGTGAGCGAGCACCGGCGATAAATACGAGGGAAAAAGGGAGGGCCAATATCGGCCAGTCCGATCTCCCGGCTCGTAAACTCCATTATTTCATCGTCGCGCGCAAGAGCGAGAGAGAGAGAATACGGCTTTTTCGCAGCTGGTGGAGTGGCTGCTTCTTGCTTTCTTTGGCAGGCAGGCGCCTTTTGTACGTGTCGAGCAATCGATGGGACAGTTGAGAGAGAGAGAGAGAGAGAGAGAGAGAGAGAGAGAGAGAGAGAGAGAGAGAGCAAGGCGAAATATTGCCAGGGATTTTTGACGGGAATATCGCGAGCTGGATTTTTGTCGGAAGGAGGAAATCTTTTTCCGTGGGACGGAGCGTTTTAGAACGCGGCGCGTGATTTACCGGAGAGGCTTATTCTCAGGCCTTTGTGCCAAATGCGTATTGATGTTGCATATTCTGAAGATGAAAAATGCTGTCGCTTGAGGCTGCACTGAGAAAAAAATTTCATTGAATCAATGAAACCGGTAATCATATAGTGATAGTTACATATTTAATTCTTTCAACACATTTGTCATTTGATCAATTCTTTGATTCTTTAATTCAATAACATCATCTTTGACCTAATAAGATCATATTTGATTCAACTAAAAATGTATTTTAAATGATTAAATATGTAAGTGCCAATATATGATTACCGATTTCATTGATTCAATGAAATTTTTTTCTCAGTGTGGGCTTTATTTGATGAGAAACCTGCTTTGTTTAGGAAGATATAAAGGAAGTATAAATGGTTAATAATAAGATTATTAGCTTTCATTGACTTCGAATGAGTTCGTCTGACTCTTTTACAAAAGAATTTATTTTACTATAGCGTTGTGCATTAATATTCATGTTATATAAAATTAACACTACGATTTTTTAAACAATAACTATCTGTTTGTTGTTCTTCGGTGTAAAATTTTTCTGCACTAATGCGTGTTAATAAAAGCTTATAATCGTATTTGCGTGATGTCTGACATTATTGCGTATTCCAGTAAATACTAAAGTAGAATAACTAGTTCATAATGTTTTTTAGAGTAAGCTTTAACATTTTAATATTTAATGATATTTGCGTTGACCTGAAATTCAAAATTTATTACTTAATAAAAGTTTGAATAAAGTTTCGAACATTAATAAACTTGTGGTTGCTTTTCCCGTTGCAAACAATGGAAATACAATGCAAAAAAATGAATTATTTATAAAACTGATGTATGAGAGCTTTATGAAATACTCTATTATTTACTTAAACTGTAAACTTGGCTTTGCAATTTTAAAAAAAATTAATAAAAGCAGCAATTTTTGTTCCATCAAATATAGTTCAATTACAGATGTTTATTTTTCACGAATAAAATAAATGAAATCAAATAAAATAAATGGCTGCAATATTTATCTATAAAATAACTCTAAACAAAAAAAAAAATAACCAACCATCTCCAATCGTCAAAAATCCTTTACCAACAAAAAAGCACCAAAAAAGAAAAAATCTTCCCCCAAACGAATGAAACAATACTGCACCCCGATCCTCGGATTTCACAGCCGAGCGGCTCCGATCCCGAAAAGCGAAAAGGCGGCAGCCGAAAAGACTCGGCTCGAGATTGAGAGAGAGAGAGAGAGAAAGATCGTCTCGGCTGATAAGTCATACACGCGTCATGCCTCCGTACACAAAGCGAGAGAGCGCTCCCCCGGCGCACGTCGCGTCCCCGCCCTTACAAATATCCGCTGATCGATGCCTCCGCGCGACGAGGCGCCGCCTTTTGCGCGATAAGCCGCCGAGATATCAGAGCCGAGAGAGGCTCTCTCTCTCCCCTCCGCTCTCCGGGATGAAAGATAGATCCTGCGCCCCGCCGTCGCGCTCTCTTTGCGAGGCGTCATATCGAGCGTTCCACTTCGGTGCCACTTAAAGCGCTATAAAGCCCGAGCGTACACGACTTGCCGACGGAAGCTCCGCGCCACCCACTCGTCTTACTTATACGACACTCTCCCCCTCTCTCTCTCTCTCTTTGCCGAGGGAGAGTCTCTGCCGAGATACTCGAGCCGCGAATTTCGCCGGCTCTGCCACGGCTGATCTCCCCTCGCGCTCTCCCTCTCTCTCTCTCTCTCTCTGCGCCTCGTTACGAATCTGCACCCCGACTCTGGGGTGCGCTCGGGGCGGAGGGGCAGTTCTTTTCGGGGGGGGGGGGGGGGACGACGTGTCGCGTTAATTGGACGTCAAACGTCGTTGGACGGATTCTCGAAGGGCTGTCGAAAGAGAGTGCGCGCTTTGGTTTCGTCGCGCCTCGGTGTGTAGCGTGCGGATTTTTCGAAAAAAAAATTTGCATCCGTTTCCGACTTTTTAACGCGCCTCGTTTCGACAATCGAAGTATGACGCGTTTAAACGCAGAAAATCACGGTTTTTCGAGTTATTCGCGCCGGGCATTCAAATGCAAAAGATTGCATAATGTCCACTTCTCTTTTTCGAGATAAAATTCTTTTGTAAAGGTTCGCGCGGCTCTAAAAATAGGAGGTCGTCCCGCTTATATACCCACGGCGAATATACATATATATAGACAAGAGTCGCCACTCAACTTCGAAAGTCTGCGTCCGCATATTTATTCACGACCATATTCGCAGGCCGCTTATCTGATCAAGGCCATAGCTTTGAGGCGAGGCATTAGTTGCCGTACGTAAACGTGCTCGTGTATATATACACTTTTCGGCAGCTCCCCGCCCGACCGACGTTTATACCCATTCGTTGTATGTCGCAAGGTTATACCCTCCGAATTTCCGGGCGCCTTTTCGAATGAAAATTGCCTGGTCGGAATGCCGGGGTAACTGTATACCCGGGGTACACTGTAATTTACTGTTCGGCTGATTAGTATTCCATTGACCTTCGACTATTTTTATAGAAATTATATTAGCGATTGAGTGAAATGTAAGTTTCTGTAGTTTTAGCGGCCAAATATTCCACAATTCATTGTAACTCTATAGTATATCTCTTTTCCACCGAATCCTCGTTTCGTTCAAAAACACTTGCTCAAAAGACAGACGAATCCTCCGGGGAAGCTTCAAAGACGCATCGATTTTTCTGCAAAAAAAAAAGAAAGGACCACCGAACGAAAAAAGCTTCGGCAGAAGTTTGCTCGAGCGAGAGCGATCGACTCGAGCAGGGTGAAAAATAAAAAAGGCAGAGAGCAGCAGCGGCAGCAGCGGCAACTAATAAAAGCCCATCGGCGCAGCAGAAATTGGTGCGAGTTGCTCAGGCGGGTAGACGGACTCGGTCGTATAACAGAGAGAGGCTGGCTGCCGGGTAAAGGTTATGCGCTTGCGTATACGGCAGGGGGGGTAATACGAGTACTGCGGGCGGGAATATCTCTCTCATCTCCGGGGCTCTTCGTTTTCAAGCGGCTTTCCGGCCGCTGCACCCCCAAGCGGTTATTATCACTTTGCCCTTTCCTGCACCGCGCTCCCCCCTTCTCGTATATACATATATATACACATACATATAGTATATATACGTTAGAGTGCCTGCCTGCCTGCCCGCCTGCCCGGCTGCCTGGGTGACACTTAATCTCGACTCGTTCCGCCGGCGATGCGCAGCCACAAAAAGCGAAAGAGGGTGGAAAGTGCCTCGCAACGCTACTCGTCAAAGATGGATAATGAGAGAGAGAGAGAGAGAGAGAGGAGCTCGAGTGCAGAAGAGATTGGAAAGTCACGAGGGGAGACGCTTGTTGCGGTTTGCTAGGATTCCAAAGACGACTGCCTGTTCATTCCGATAGCAGCGGGTAATCTATCATAATGTTAAATTAATGCTCCGACGGGGGGAACCGGACCGTTAAAGCGCCGCCTCCTCTTGTTGCTTCGCGAATTGATTTGACGCTTGTAATTTCTTGCAGCGAGAAATAAAATTCAGTAGCCTTCGTTTACCGAGCGGACTAATGTTATAGTACAAGTTGTCTGTAAATGTGCTGTACAAGACACTATATACGTTAGTACTTCGACACGCTTCTCGTCACCGCTGTAATTTATCTACGCGCGAGAGGGGCTGCTTATAGTCGTCAACAATATTGAATAAAAATTCATCGTTCCAGATTTCATTGCCGCGCAATTATTATCCGATGATCATTGCAAAACAAACGCGAATTACACTCGAGCACGTCGTTCCGCGCGGCCCGGCAAAATTATTAATAATAAAATCTGAAAATTGCGCTTATAACGACAGATTTGTCAAATAATAATTTTCCTTTGTAATGCACTCGTAACGATTATAGATAACATTATAAATTCCCGATTAAAATATGAAAATCGAAGCGCGATATATAATAATAATAATAATAATAATAATAAACACGCGTCGAAAATTATTATTATATCCGTTTTAATAATTCCTCTACTATTAAAACGCAATACCCCGTATTCCCGCATTCCCGCGCGCGGACGTAGACATTATTATTGATTCAAAATATTATAGCGCCGCATTAACTAGCCGGCGGCATTAACCCGCCGCGTTAAAACAGCATTATTTTCCACCTCGGCCCGCGGAGCGCGACGCATAATTTTTTATATTGCAGAGAGAGCCGCGCGACCCGTTCGGTGGAGAGAGAGAGGGGGCTTATCGGGCCGGGGCATCGAATTTGGGCCGAATATATAAACCGATGGATACGAGCAGATAACGCATTTGCCAAGTCACAAAAACGGAAAATTTATATCGCCGCGGCGCGATATATAAACAATGCGGGGAGAGAAGCGCGCGCCGGGCATTTTCATTTGATAAATCTGATTTAAGCGCCGGTTGAAATCTTTATTGCCCGCGACTCTCCGCGGTTTACGCGGAAAATATTGAGTAATATTTTATTAACGGGGGCGGCGGCGGGCCGCTACAGTGTACTCGCGCGCGCGGGGCTTTTTATTTTATCAATTTATCAAATGTTGTATAAATATAATACGCCCGCGCCGCGCTTTTCCCGCGCGAGTTTTAGGCCGCTTAATCGCTTTATAACAGACCGGGCTTTAATAATTTCTACCAGTGTCTAACGGCTGAACGTTGCTCGCTGCTATTTAGAGAAGGAATACAAAGTGACGAAATAACCTTTTTTCACACAAACACCGGAGGTCGTTCAACCCGAGATAAAATATATATGCTCAATGCGTAATATATAATCAGAGTCAAATAAATAAACGATTGCTCGTCGCCGAGTGTTCTGTATATAGCTTTATTCAAATATTTATCGTGAAAAGCCCGATAATAGCGCTCTGAAAAAAACAGAGGCTCGTTTTCCCTTCGACGCGACTCGTTTGCCACTAATTAAAGGACCTTCGCGCCGTCCCCGCCGGAGCAATTTTTCAATAACGACTCCCCGAACAAGAGAGCCCGCAAGAACAAAGCCATTAAAGCCCCTTATCTGCCTGCATAGCTGCCGAAAAGCCTCGCACTTTAATCCCCCTCCCCCCGCCCCGGTCTTCGTCGAGAAACGAGGCGAGGCAAAAACTCGGGGCCACCACCACCCCCGCTCCCGAGAGCGATTACGTCGCCTCGGATAAAAAAAAAAAAGAAAAGATTCCCTTTTAATTTCGCGCCGCGCCTCTCGTTCGAGACTCCGCGTGCGCATCGCCGCAGCCACCCACGCGCGCAGGAAGAAAAGCCGGCTCGGCGAGTGTATAGGCGCGGGCGGTGGGGGGAGGAAGAGAGAAAAAAAAATAAAGAGAGGCGCGCGCATTATACTCGATAACGCGCGAGCGAGAGAATACGCCGGGCGGCGGCGGTGGAGAGGAGCACGACAAAAAAAAAAGGGGGGGAATAAAAGAGGAGAGAGGAGGAAGTGTAGAGAGAAAGAGTGTATACGTCGAGTGTAATGGAGGCGAGAGCGAAAGATGTCTACCTCGTCTGCCTGAAGGACGTAAATTCGTAAGTACGCGGGAGAGAAGCGGGTGGTACGTGGGGCGGGGGGGAGCTCCGGGAGTGAAAAGAGTCGAGATAAGCGGGGAAGAAGAAGAGTCGCCTCGTTCAGCCCGGAGGAAGAGTGAAAGGGAATCGGCGCGGTTAAGTGGCGTCTGCGACGAGAGCCCGAGTCTTATTGGATTCTCCAAAATGCGCTGCACTTGTTTCTTTTTCTTCTTCTTTTTTTTATACTCTCTCTATTCTAGGCTCTTTGTCCGCGAGTAGTATACGGTATATAAAGACTGCGCGCGGTTAACTGGGAAATTTATACGGACGGACGCACGAGACGATCGATCTGACAAGCGGCGGGTTAATAATTGATCGCTAAGTGCTTCGGCTATAGACGGGCTCTTGTTTATTCATACATCTAGATCTAATCTAATTTATGGAGCCGCGGCGCGTTATTCTATAAATGAGATATTTTCCGACGATCGAGTGCGGCAAACCATCAGAAAACAAACCCCGATTTCTCCCGAGCCCCGCAGAAGAAGAAAAATAGAGCCGAAATTCAGAAAGGAGCCACGCCGGGGATAAAAAAAAATGACGGATATATACGCGCACAAAAGGCGCAGAAGATGAGCTTTGAAGAGGCGGCGGCGGCGGCTTGCGGGGAGATAACGCCGCCGAGCAGTTTGTCGACGAGGGGTTAGCCCAAAGCTCCGGCGTACGTATTGCGCGACGAGGTGTGCATGCCTCTATACAGATAGCGGCAGTCGGTGCGTGAGTGAAAAAGAGCGCCCAGCCGGGAAGAAGAGGAGAGCGAGAGGAGGGCGAGGAGACGAGGGCGCGGAAAAAATGAGTCTGTGCCTCTCCCTTCGCCTCCGGGGGGAAGCGAACTTATAGTGCCGGGCTGAGAGTGGAGGGAGGAGGGAAATGAGAGAGGCAGGGGGGATTCCGCGCGGGAGGCAGAGTGGAAAGTGTACTGATTTATTTCGAATGGTAGAAAGTGAAACTTGTGCTTTAGGACACTTTGGAAAATGTTCCTTGAACTTATGTTCGCGGGCTTGTTTTTATTCAAAACGTTATAGTTTTTCTTGCTGTATTGTATTATTCACTTTGTAATAAATATTCAAGCGGCTATAAATTATCGTATTTACGTAAGACTTTATAAAACGTCTAGGAGTGCAAATAAGCGAGCCGTATAAAAATTTTGGAAAAAGGGTGTCTCACGCGGAAAGCCGCAGGTATATATATATCCCCAGCGTGCAAGGGGCCTTTGGCGGAAAAGAAGGATTTCTTCGCCGTGGAAAACACAGGGTCTCGCGGCAGGAAAGTGCTAAACGAAAAGGAGCGACGACTCCTCGGCCCGGCGGCTCCTCCCCAGGCAGGAGAAAACAGCGAAGTAGAAAAAAAGGGGGCTGGCTCGTCGTCGTCGTCGTCGGACTAAAAAAAAGGAGGGAAAATAATAAAAGCCGCGCGCGGAGGCCTTTAATTTTCTGAAGGGAGCTTCCGGACACGTCCGCGCGCGCGCGCAGCCAACAATGCCGGGGAGGGAAATAAAAAGAGGAGCGAGCGAGAGAGAGAGAGAGAGCTGGAATGAAGAAAAAGAGCGCGCAGGTATTTAAATGATTGCGCTCGCGCTTTGTGCGCGCCAAACAAAGTCGTTTGCATGAATAATCGCGTGCGGCTTTTCTCCTCTCGCCTGTCCGCGCCGAGAGCGCAAAATCTGCCGTATAGCACCACTACCACCATCACCACCGCCTAGCTTTTATTTTTGCGCGCGTCAATTTGCTTATGCAAATTGCGCGTATATAAGCCCGTAATTAAATCCCGAAGTTTATCAAAATTTCAGCGGCGGCGACTGCTGTAAAGCGTTGCGAAAAGTTTCGCCGAGAGCGTGTAAGGAAGCGATTGCGAACTTTACGTAACGAGGAGCCGCGATGTATATAGGAGTTTTTTTATTGGCCGAAAGTATTATGCGAATGAAGTTGGCTCTTGGCTCGCGAATATTGTTGCACTTGACGGGGAGGTTCCTCGGGTAATTGTCCGAGTTGTTTGAGGCGGGGAACGAGTAATGTTATGCAAATCAGCTTTGTTTTAATCTATATTTAAGCAATTATCCAGATTTTTTTTTTTTTACCAATTTGCATACATTTCCCTTTTAGCGAATTAATGTAACTTTGCCGCATAAATCGGTTGTTATAGCGTCGGTGAGTTTTTTAGTATTAAATAATTTAGCTTAGGAAAGAGTTTTTGCGCGGGAGACAAAACATTTCTGTCTAAATTAAAATATTATTCTGCCCGCTGCTTTTCAAGCTTTAAACTTGTACAATGTTACATGAACGCGCTTGTTATGTAACTCGTGAAAAAAATTTCAGGTTAAAATTAGTGAAAACTTTTCTGGAAAATGTTTTAAGCAAAGTTTGTAAGTTTCAAAGAGTCGGAATGCAAGCATGTAATTACGATGAAACCATTTTTATACTAAAATTACAACAATGAAACCTGCCGCGAATTAAAATTTAAATTGTTCACCCAGTTTCATTTTCCTATTTTATTATTATTTACGCATTTATCTGATTTAAACGAATTTCATTTTACTCAGCGTGAAATAAATATTATTGATAAATAATTAAGGTAATCTATTGGAATCGTTTGGTTATTCATTCTTTATGCATTCTCTAAATTAAAATTTATATAATTAAAATTGAATTGCGCACACCAATTAACATATAATTAATTCATTTCAGCTTTTTGTTATTTTACAAATTTAAAATTATATTAATATTTGCATTGCTATTTAAATTTATAAAATTATGAATGCATTCTGTCATTAGTAATAATTTATAATAATTACTGCGATTGAGATTGTTTTTATATAAAAAAAATTTATTATTTAACGTTGAATTACAATTTCGTTTTATCTTATTGATTAAAAGCCAGAATATTAATATTCAGTAATGTGATATTATTGATTTTTTTTTTTTTTTTTTTTTTTTCTTTAGAAATTTAATATGTAAATTACTCTACTTCTCGTATCACATTTTGCAATTACTTCAATTTCTATAGTTAACAGCGTGTATTTTGTTTTTTATTATGTTTCTTTTAACTTCGACACGACAACTACTGCTTGTTTGTCGTTTTATATTTTCAATTTAGACCTTATTGCACCTAATGCTATAGTATCTAATCAGCTACAATTACACGGAGAACATTTTTTTTTATTGTGAATCGCATTCATTTCATAAGACAGCAACTTGCAGTAAATTAAGTCGAGGAATTTTTTTACCTCGTCGTTCTACAATTTCAATTTATTTGACCATTACTTTATGATTTCCCTGCCATTCTCTAAATTTCATTTTAAACGCTTTTGTAAATTAATTAACTCCTCCCCCTTTGTTTACGAGGCAAAAAATGAACAATTTCTCGGCAGTTTATTTCCGAAGTTATCAAAGCCGAAACTTTCTTTCTTTGCTCGTCGAGCAAAACTTAATGTTGTAAAACGCTTCCGAGACTTTCCGCTTTCCTAATTAGCAATAATTACCCTCGAACCCGCGTACCCGGAGCCTTTTTACGTTTCATCCTGAAAACGGCTGCGAGGAGCGAGCGCGCAATAAAAAAATCCGAATTTCAGTGCGGGCAGACGTCGTGCAGGCGGCGTGCAGAGAGAAAGAAGACGCCGAGGAGCGCATCGATCGCTCAGAGTAGAAGCGGCATCTACAGCTTGGGAGCCCTCAGGTACACAGATATATACGTATATAAGTGTGCGCGTTCGCAGGTGCAGGTAAAGGTCTCTCTCTCTCTCTCTCTCTCCCTCTCTGCTCGGCGAAGAGTGCCTCTGGCTCTTGGCAGCGGAGAGACCACGTGGTCCGCTCCCCCTCTCCCCCTCCCGCCAAGTGGGGGAATCCCCGGTGGAGGGGAGCAGCCGACGCCGCCACCGCTCTCTCGGGCCGCTCTGCTCGGCTCGTTCTGGCGCGGCTGATTAGTTGACATCCGATCGTCGCGGAGGTCGTTTCTGCGCTCGAGTAGTGCTTCCCTTCCCCGCAGAAAACAGGAAAGAGCGCCCAGTGCCGCCGCCGCCGCCGCCGCCGCCGCGTTCGTCGTTGTGTTTCCAAATGTGCCGTTAGGAGGAAAAAGTGTGCGTCCAGCCATATATATATCTGTGTTTTGTTGTGTTCTTCGAGCAAGTGCCGCGTTGACTCGGATTGCTGCGATGACGGGCGAGTAAAGGAGGGAGAGGTCGTCGTCGCGCGATTTGTTGCTATCTCACCCGAGTTGTTGAAGAATTGAGTGCGCAGCCGTGGCTATAAGACAGCAGCAGCAGCCGCCGATCGGAATCAATCTGGGACCGAGCAGGCTGCTTTCCGGCGCAACTATTCCGGCGCTACGGAGGGATCTGCAGCGCGAGGAGCAGCCGTCGGGGCAGCCGCGCGTCTCCTCCGCATCGTCGGCCTCGTCTAGCGTGAGCGCCTCCCCGTCGCCGAGGCCGTACGGCCTGCACCACCAGCAGCCAGCCTCAGCGGGCAGCAGCAGCGGTTCCGGATCCGGCTCGGACCTCGCCAAGAGGATGTACCCAAGCAGCGGCATCAATCCGGCAGCTGTCGCGGCGGCAGCTGCCGCTCGGCATCCGGTAAGTCGTCGGCTACTACAATATTTTGCGGGCACGTGAGCGGCTCTCGCGCGAACGGAGCTGCCTTTTTCGATTCGCGCGAGTTTCTTTTCTCCTTTTCGAAATGGTTACAAGTGTTTTTTTACCCTCGATAAATAATAAAAAACCGAATTGCCGAAAGACGTCTGCTTAGGACGGACGAAAAGTAAACCTCGTCCGCCTTCCGTCGGACGAGGCGAGATATCGTACGAGGCACAGCGCTTCAAATATTTGAGCTCGCCGGTGAAAATGCGCCGAGGAGAGAAAACTCGAAAAAGCAGAGAAAACGTTAAATGCCCGAGTCAACAGTTCTCCTCCTGCAGCTCGCCGAAGAAAGAGCCGACCGAACGGAGAGTGTAATGGAAGCGCGTCGAAAGTCTCTCGGAAGCGACGGGGGCCGTAGAAAGACATTGAATGTATATTTCTCGCGCGTTTACCTCGTTCGAACGGTAAACGGAAAACAATTCCGCGACGTCGCGCAAGAACGCACTCCTGCGCGCACACAGCCTTGCTTCTCGAATCGATTGACGGGAAAAAAATTAGGCGCGGGCAGAGATTCTCCCCTTTAGCATTCGATATTAATTTCCCGGCGATCGAGGCTCGCGTGACTGAACGCTCGGAGGCCCGTTTAAATTATGGCTTTCGTTCCTTCTCTTTTTCTCTGTCTCTCTCTCTCGTTATCTTTTTACTGCCTCGAGATACGATTTCACTCACGGTGCGTTGTGTACATCGTCGTTCGGTCGCCGGTATCACGCAATCAAAATTCGAGGTTACGAAATAACGAAATTAGACGTCCGATAAGTATCGCTTAATGAAGCGTCTCGCCGGGATTGAAATTTGTGTATATACTTTTATCTCTCGCGGCCACCTTTAAATTGCTTTCTAGCGCGATTATTGTTTCGATTCGCTCTCGGACAAACTTTAATGCGATTAAAAATATTTAGCCGGCAACGGTAGAATTATTTTGTCCTCTCTCTCTCTCTCTCTCTCTCTCTCTCTCTCTCGGGGCTTATTTTTCCTCGACACGTAATGTAGCTGTTGGCTGAGCAAACACACCGCCTACCGGTCTTGTAATATTTTAATGCCGCTTTTTAAATGTCATACTCGTTTGCATTGGCTGTTTGAAATGTTCTCTTTTTTTTTTCACTTTTTTGCCGGCGTACACTCATTTCGTATTTTTAAATTCCGATTGGGGAATGTTTTTTTTTTTGCAGCCGCTCCGCAGCGCGGCGAATGTTTTAAATATTCCGTGTGTTTGAATAAAATGCTTATTGACGATTTTTTTTCTCTCCATTTTTGACGAATCGAAAACATCAATTTGTATCGCCGTTAACTGAACAAACCGGCGCGCTTCAAATTGGCCTGCGTTCGGTTTATTTTGTTTTCCAACCGGGTAATATTATCAATTAAACCCTCGCGAAGTAATTAAGCTTTTGTTTTCGTAATCAATCAGTCGCCGACTCGTCGATCCCGTCGCTCCGAGCTACCTATACGCCGCTCAAGGTCATCGTTCCTCGAGGAATATTGCCGTTAGAGGATGCAATCCTTTTCACCGGTCGTAATCCTACACCTGACGTTTCGCAGAAAATCTCTCTGTGTCTCTCTCTCGCGTGTTTACGTAACGGCCGGTAACTTTACAACTGTCATTGAGTTTCGCTGTAAAGTATTAATTTTACCGTCGCCAGTAAAATTGCCAGCCGAGAGAGCCCGACTACAGGTTAGATTATTATCCATACACTCGTCTAGGCCCGTAAAGCAGCGACTTTGCATAAAGCAACGTTACAGCTCTCGCGACTTCAATCAGCCGCGGGAGATATTTACGAGCCGGCGGTTTATTTTACACCGGATGCAGGAGACAGAGAGAGGGAAAGAAAGGGAGAAAAGGCGAATCTCGGGATCGTTGATTATAACATCATCGTCGCCGTCGTCGTCAGCGGCGCTGTCTCGGCACAATAAGCAAGTTTGCGAGATACACCGAGCGTTTAACCAAACATCGAGTGCTGTAATTACAGCCGCCCGATGCAGCCGCGCTGACTAATGATCACTGCCGCGCCGCCGGAGCTGTTGTTTCGAAACGAAATGCGCTGTGAATGAGCGCCGGACGATGAATGGGAATGTAAGGAGGCGGCCTGTCGTTACGTTGCAATTTTCGAAAGTGATTTTTTTTTTCTCTCGCAGCCCCCACCCCGATTTATATATATCCTCTTAGTTCTTGGCGTCGAGTATAATTTCAGATAAACGAGCTCGAATTCCTCCGTTTCTTTCCGACGGACAATGGCTTCGCGACAAAACTGTTAAAAAAACACACAGCCACATATCTCTCTCTCTCTGTCTCTCTCTCTCTCGGCCGAGCACTCGTGTTTTTCCAGCGCTCGGCTCATCGGCCGATCATCTCTCGAGATCCCGTCGTATCTCCGTATAATCTAGCTATTTATTACCGACGGCACGTATATCCGGAGATTAATCGTACACGACGATTAATTCTCGAGCCCACTCGACGCCTAATCAGCCCGCGGCGGTGTTTTTTTTTTCCGGCACTCGAAAAAAGCTCTCCTCCCCCCCCCCCCAGCGCGACACCAGGGGGAGAGCGAAAATTCGAGAGAAAAACACAGGCCGCCGCTTGTTCCATCGGAGAACGAGCGTCGTTATGCGCATCCGAGCGCGCGATAAAACGAGAAGCCGTGTTAGGTACGAGAGCTTAGCGCGCCGCCGCGGTATAATAAGCCGCAGCGACATGCGTTCGGCGACCCAGGCCTCCTCTTTTTACCTTCATCATTGCGGCCGCGTTCGCGCGTGTTTCGCCCCACTCCGCATCCCTCGGCGTGTATCGAATTAACGCGCTGAAATCGACGAGCGACTCGTAAATACGCCGTACGAGAGCCTCCGCGTGCACCCCGTTGTACATGATACGCATTTCCTTTCCGCGCGCGCCTCTCGAGAAGCTCTCCGCTCGCACAAAAGCTCGGGGGCGAGTAATCCGCGCGTGCTTCCGAGCTTTTCATTCGCGCGGCCCCGCAGCGACAATCTCATCTCGCTGAGTGCTGACGCCCGCGAGCTTCGATCGTCGCGCGCGGCGAAAGGAATGATGAATAAAAAAAAAAAAAACAGAGAATAAAGGAGGAGCTTGCGGTGCGCGCGGCTTTCGTCGGCCGCGTACCACCACCGCGTTTATCCGACTTTTTCTCTGGCGGGTTTTATCAGCCGCGGACGCAGAGAGAGAGAGAGAGAAAGATGCGGCTGCCGATGCTTTTTTTTTTTACCGCTGCCTATTCGAATTATGCTCTCTTCGTCGAAAGCGAAGTCGAGTGCTCAAATTGTTTTTTGGGAATAATTAATTGCGCGGTTTCGTTCGCTCGAGCGGTCGGGAAAATATTGTTTTCCTTTTTCCTTTTTAAGCTCGACGTTTAATTTGCTTTTCGTTATTGTCGAAAATCATATTTTTTTTTCGCTCCGCGCGCGTATTTCGCAGAAAAATTAAGCCACGGGCTCGAAACGCTTTCGATTTACATCAGTTAAGGTATCGCATTACGAGGAGTGTACAGAATTGATTTCGGGTCCTCTGCAGCGGATTTTAAAAAAGAGAGCGGATTCCACTCAATTTCCATCGGAAAAATTCGTAGGTCGCCGGAATAAAAGCAATAAAAACGGGGGGACCGACGCGGTCGGATATATATTTTCGAAATTGTTTTCGGCGATGAAAAAAAAAAAAAAGACTCTTACCCCGGGACACCGGTCCGCAAACGTGATTCCTTTCGCATGGCCGAGCAAACAAATTCATTCGGCGGCATATTTATCTTTCGGTACCGCTCGCGTGCTCCCGCGCGGTTATTCTTTTGCCTCGGCCGCGAAATATATACATGTATATACGTGTACAGGCCGTTCCCGCGCGCGTATATATACAGCCCCCGTCGGTTTTTAAAAGCGCGTCCGACCGGTTATATCGCGGGGGGAAACATCGACGTGTGCACGCGCGATTATTGTACGAGGGAGTGTGTGCAGGTGCGTAAATATTTGTGCCGCTCGCCGAGAGCGCATTATGTTCCTCGTCGCTCTCTTTTTTTTTGCGCGAGATTCCTTTGCCCGGTTACTCTCGGCTCTCCCGCTAATTTCGGAATTATCGCCGAGAGTGGCTTATTGTCGCGCGAGGGATATATATATTATTCGAACGCCGAGCGTCGACGAGTAAGCTTGCGCAATTATTGCACGAGCCTGGAGAGTTTCGAGAGCGCAAAGGCCAATCGGGATTAAGATAGGGTTGCGTCAGAAAAATATCTATAACCGGCTCGAATGAGCAACGCGATTGCCCCCTTTTTTTGGCGAGTAGATATAATATTGTACGTTTGGCGGACGAACCGGCCTTTAATTATTAAAAGTCGTAATCTCCCTTTATCAGATTGCAGGGAAGCGCGAAAACCTGCTCGCGAGCACGTCGTTTTTCGACGAAAGGGATTAGGAGAGCGGAGAAAATATTTTTGATGGCGCAAATATACACCGGGAATACATTATATACACCAGAGGCGCATTCGGATGCTCGCACGCGCGTCGCCCGGGCTTTTTCGCAGTTTTCGCACGCGCCGATGGTACGTACAAAGTGCGCGCGCCCCCGTTATACCGACGGGCTCGCTCTCCGACCGGAAAACGGTTTTGCTATTCACTTTGCTAACGAAAATAAATAAATCCGCGCGCGTATACACTCGGCGCAGCGCTCGAAATGAGACCGATGGTGCCGATGTGCGTGATTTTCGGCTCGAAAAAACGAGCTGTACATACACTTTTACGGGCATTGCTTAATTAGAGCGATGGGACCGGATTTTTTAAAGCGTAATTATTTTTATCGCGGAGTTAAAAGAGAGAGAGAGAGAGAGCTGTTTCCCATTTGCAATCAACTGGTTCGGCGAAAAAAACGTAATAAATACATTAGACCCGAGAGGTAATTGCACGTCTTGCCAGTGCTCGATTTTTTTTTGTAAACTCGTTGCGCAATTATCGACCCTTAATTAAATACGCTGTTTATTACTTTCCCATGGATCGAGAGAGCCGCCGCGCGCGAATGTATATACGTGCTTTCGGATAAAATTGATAAATAATTATACGGAGTCGCAGAAATCGCGCACCGCGCTTTCTTAATATTTGGATAAACAAGTCGAGAGGCGGCTTCTGATCAAGTTTCTTTATAAAGCGCATTTCCTTCTCCGACCGAACGGAATCGTAAATCCAGAGAGAGGAAGTTGGCAGCCGAGTCTCTCTCCGGATATATAGGCGAGAACCAAGATTACGCCGAGTCTAAAGCCGTGTCTAGACCTACACTTTAGGTTCTTCTCGCTGCACTCTCTCATTGCTAAGTAACGTTAAAGAGATTAACGCCCCCCCCCCCCCAAGTCCTTTTACGAATACACACCGTACAAGCCGAGTGCTTAATTAATAAAGACTGCGGATTAATCAGCGTTAAAACGAGAGAGAGAGAGAGAGAGAGAGAGAGAGTCGCTCCTAATGGAACAGTCGGCCTTTAGACGAAAATGACTGCGGATGCTCTCCACGGCTTTGGTCAAAGTTGTCTGGAAACCACTAAAGAGAGACGGAGAAGCGGCTCTCGTCCGAGGCTCTCTCTTTTTTTTTCTACCTGCCCCGGAGGTATACGAGAGCCGAGCCAGCCGGGACAGACCGATCACATATGTCTGAGGCATAAACGAAAACGACCTGGGATTCCTCTCTCTCTCCCCCCCTTAACTTTTCACGGTCTAATCTGCTAATCCTATTAGCGCCCCGGGACCCATAAAATTTCGAGCCCTAGACGAGAGTCTCTCTCTCTCTCCTTGGAAAGTTTTCTCTCTCTCTCTCTCTCTCCTCCTCCTCTCGTTTTTATGCGCATCTCGCTTTGTGCGCGCCTGCTGGTGGAAGATATAGAGGGGCTATGGCGTTGAACGAGAAACGGCCAAGTGCAACGAGTGTAAACACAGGTGCCGGAGGAGTGGCCGAGTCGGCCGAGAGAGTGAGAGAGAGACGGAAGAAATTGGGGAGAGGTAAAGAGGGGGAGGAAGTGGCGTTGCTCGAGGAATTTATTGTGCGGAGAGAAGCGCTTCTGCCGCCGACGAGGTTTTTCCTTTTTCTTTTTAGCCAGACTAGACTTCTCGTTCTTTTTTCCTGATAAGCTCTATATAGGAAAAGCGTGTTTCCCGTTCGAGGAAGAAAATTTAGATACGCTTTATCTCTCTGGTTTAGAGGCTTAATGAGGAATTTCCGAAAAATTCCGGGGGAAGCTGGTATTTTCCCTTGTGCGTCTCGGCTCTGTATTTAGAGAAGATCTTAATAAAAATAAAAGTTGAAGAATAAACAGCAAGAAACGGGAGGTGGCAGAGAAAAACAGAGAGGTATACAACAAAGGTTGCTGCTCGAGTCCAGTTTCGTCGATCTCCCTTTGGATTCTCTCTCTCTCCTTTTCTCTTCGTTTATTTTCATGTACCGTCTCTCGTATTATTTACTCTCTATTGCTTCCCAAGCGACGAATTTCGGCTGTCTCTTTCACCGAGTCGTCTCTGCAGTTTTCTGCTTAATAATGCCCGGCAACCCGCCAGAAAGATTTACTCTCAAATTCCTCTCAAAGATCCATTCGTTTCCACTCGAGTGCGCATACTTTTCCTAATAGTTATATGTAAAATAATTTTTACTCCCCGAACTGACCGTAAATCTGCCTAATAATCATAAAATAAGACACTAATAACACCCGACCCTCCGTCCGTCCTCACGATCCCCCAATAAAACCCGGATCGATTTCAGGACCAAGAAAGCCGCCCCCCCAGCCGACGCAAAATTTCCAAAACCGCCATAAAGGCCGACGGTCGGCCGGCTCTCTCACTCGGCCGTACAATTCGGCCTTGGTGACATCCATGCGGACTCTAACCTCCGCCCTCTCCATAAAGCCGAGCCCGCTCGAACCCCCGAAAACGGAGAGAGAGAGAGAGGGCGCAACTCGTTAATAACTCGGCGCGTTAAACGGCGCGGCCTTACAGCCGCGGCGTCGTTAAACGCAAGTGCAGAGCGGCACCTGCAACGTTGCCGCCGCCGCCGACGCCGACGCCGACGCCGCAATTCCGGTCGATGATCCCCGGGATTATACGAGAAGACAAGGAGGAAGTGGGTTAGACGTTTGATGCGCCACGCACATGCCGCGTGTCGATATGCGAGAGAGAGAGAGAGAGAGAGAGAGCAGCAGCCGAGGTTTAATAGGCCGTTTGCACGCGGAAATATCGAGGCGTAAAGCTGCGCCGGTCTCCATTATATATCCTTGAGGAAGCTCGAGCTCCGATTGGCCGGCCCTTTTTTTTTTACGACGCGAAGGGCGGCACAATATAAGCCGAGAACGCGCGAATCTCTCGCCGCACAACTCGCTTCCGCAAAGAATATGTATATTTAATTTTCCCAGATGATTCGGAGAGAAAACCGGGGGAAACGAACGCGCATAACGCGACCGAGAGGCGGACTCGGGGAAAGAGAGCGGGGCGGCGTATAATCATCGATAATGAAGATTACAATTTATTCGCTCCGATAAAATCCGGGCGCTCGCCCGGTATAAAGTTACACGGAAACGAACAATTGTTCGTTCGAACGAGTAGAGCATTCCCATTATTGCCGTATTTCAGTATGCTCCTCCCTCTCTCTCTCTCTCTCTCTCGCTTTGTCGCGGATGTGTACTCGGCTCGAAAATTTCGCGCTCGCATTTTGCTAATGCACGTCCAGGGCCTCCCCCCCCCCCCCCCCGCTCGCCTTCGCCACCTTCCGTAAAATACGTTTATGCGCTGTTTGGCCGGGTTTGCGAGCCAACGTATATTCGCTGGAAAAATTATTGGCCGATCCGAGCGGGAATCAATGACAAATGTTTAAAATGCGGTTAGCGTCGCGGACGCATAAATTTGCGCTTTCGCGCGACGGCTATTGTTTCGAGGAGGGTTTTTGATTAATTTTTTTTTTTTATAATTCAATGCGCTATGAGAGTATTTGTTGTGTATCGAAAAAATTGATTGTAAAATTTCATAATGCGATGCTATTATAGTTTTTCTGCTTTTAGTGAGGTTAAAAATATGTGATGTATTATCATTTTATCATTAAAACGCAGCTTATTTGTACACAATATATAGTAGCAATTAGCACAAGTAAATTTTATCAGATTCATACGTTTTGAAATTTCGGACGTAAATATCTGCATTTAATTAATTAATAAAAAGCATTATTATTTTCCACTAACGAAGTATCAATACAATTTAAAGCTCTTCAATATTCCAAGCACAATAACCCAAATAATTCGCAGTTAATTTAGATAATTATATTTCAAAGAAACAATAATTCGATTGCGCAATTATAAAATCGGGGGGCTTAAAAAAGCATTAAACAGGCGAGAGACAGAGGGCGAACAATATCGATTTTTCCGCGCTGCAATCGCGCAAATTCGTTAGTTAGTCCGTCGTGCCCGCCGGACCGATCCGCACCGGCCACTTTACGTCGCTTATATATTTGCACAATGGGGGTTTATAACACCGGATCGGGCCGCGCAGCGCCAATTACACGTAACGCCGCTCCGTTCATTCCGCCGCGTAATTACCAATGCATATCGCGCGACCGTTCCCCCCCCCCCTCTCTCTCTTCCCGCTCGCCGCCGAATTCTATGTTCGTGTAATAACGGAAGTGCAATTTAACGACACATATACGCCCTTGTAGGAATTAGAAAGCGAAGCAGCGCTTGTTACAGCGCTTCGCTAACCGTACGGGACAGTTGTTGATTTTGGCTCTCCCCTGCGCAAATTTTGCATTTTTGCACGTAGATGAGCGTGCGTTGGAATAAGCTGCTAATTCCGCTAATGAGGGGAATAATGATACCGCGTAAAAAATGGACGGTTGAATTAGGCTTTAATTAAAACCGAATCACGCTGCGGAAAGCATCTTTTAAATGCTCGTCGCTTTTGTAATTTATAATAAGTTGCTCTAGATCGGACAACCAATAAAAATGAATTACATTTATTCACAAAAATCAATATATATAGAAACTATATATGCGCCGACGGCAGATTTAATATGTTAAAAAGCTCATTCCTTATTAACATACGGAAGGAGCGGGCGACGAGAGAGAGCAAGTCTAAAGCAGCCGTCGCACAGCTCCCGGGGAAGTTGCCGGGCAAACTTATTAAAAATCATCATCCAGGTCCTTGGCGAATATCCCGTCGATTAATCGTCGCTCGAAACCCCGACGACTCCGGAAGTTCGCGGAAGCTCGCCCCTCCCCCCCGAAGAGTTATCTTCTCTTTCTCTTTCGATTTCAATTTCAGCCCCCGCGCGCGCCCTCGCGCGTAATCCCGGCATCGACGACGACGCCGCCGCCGGCTCTCGACCGAGTTTCTCACCACTGATATACCTCTCTCTCTCTCTCTCTCTCTCTTTCTCTTCTCCTCCTCCTCCTCTCGGCGCGCAAGACAAATAGGCGAATCCTATTTTCTCGCCCCGAGGCGAAGCTCACTCTCGAGCGATTATGTCGGTCGTCGCGATCGACCCAATATATACCCACGCGATTCTCCCTCCCTCCCTCCTCTCTCTTCTCTCTCTCTCTCTCTGCTCTTCGTCTCTTTTCTCTGCCTCGGTCGCCTTATTGCCCGAGCGAGCGACGCGAGCTTGTAGTTGTCGTCGTCGTCGGAGTGATTCTTTTTTCTTGTTCGCGGACAATGTCTTGTCAGGGCTGGAGATGGAGTGCTCGAGGAGGGACGACGTGTATAGCCAATTGATTCTTCCGTGATTATTGACCGAAGCCTGGGAGGGGAATCTTAACGGACGAGCTTTTGCTCCGTGCGAAATTGCCTCTTTGCGATTCTATATACTTTATTTTTTAAACATATACACTGCAGTAATCGCGCTCGAAATTAGAGACGCTCCGAAAACGAGCCGCGCGCGCATTAGCCCATTATCAATTAACCGCCAAGGAAATAATTAGTCCGCGATCAATCGTCTCGTTTCAATTTCGCCCCGGCGACTAAATTACACGCGCGCGACTATTCACTGAAATAATCCGCGCGCATAATATCGCTCTCGGTAAATTAATCAAACCGCGAGACTCGCCTCCCCCGCCCGGGAGATATAAATAGTATGACATTTTTCGATTTTACGCTCGCTCGCGCTCGGAATTGTGTTTTACAGCCGCGTACGGCGGCTGCTGCAGTCTTTTATATATATGTATATATATAGTATGCGATTCGACGGCGGGTCGCAACGCTGACACGACTGTTTACGAGCGCGAGGCGCGCGCAAATATTATTTCTATTGCGGCGAATAAATAGCTTATTGATCATTACCGAACGGCGAGGTTATACTGCCACCCCCGTCGTAGTGCGCGCTGCACTTATCCAAGTGCACTAACCCGCTGCTTTTCCTTGCGCGGCGTAATAATTGCACGCGACTATATAGCCGCTGCAACGTTCTCGGGGCGTAGTTTTTTTTTTCTTTTTTTTTTTTTTTGCTTTGATTATTCACGCGGCGGAGATTAAAAGATTTACGCTAATAAAAGGGTAATTTCGCGGCGAACAATGTGTCGTTAAAAAAAAGAGAATGATAAATTGCGGCTAAAAATATGTACTGGCCGTTATCTGCGCGCGCCCGATGATAAAACTAATCATCCGTTCGAAGAAAGATAACAAACTTTCCATTAACTACACCTCAAATGACCAATTAATTACTCAAACAAAGGGTTATCGGCGAGCATATACAACACTACAACTCATTTCTCTCTCTCTCTCTCCCTCAAAATTTCCAAGCGAAAGTGACAAATGTGCGGGGCATTCGTTCGCGCCGGGGAGAGATACACCGGAGCGCGGAAAAATAAAGAGCCAGAAGCAGAAGCGGCGAACAACGAGCTTTATTGATCGATCTTCTTCGCTTCCAATATATAGTCTCTCTCTATCGACTCTATAAACCGGTGAATCATCTATCTATAGACACATGTGATTCAGATACGTAGATACAAAGTGCACCGCGTCGTCGAGAAAGCCGCAAGTCTTTTATGCGCTGAAATTGAACGCGTGTATGAGGCTAATTTTTTTTTTGTTCCCGAACTTTTTCACATTTTTTTCTATTATCCAGCTCGACACCTTCGAACGCTCGCTAGACGCTTGATTTATAATGACGGATTTATCATTCATTACTATCCACCGGGATATAAACAAGTCAATTTGAGCGTGAAAATTAATAAATATACCTGCTTTTTATTCGGGCGGCGAGAAATGAAACCGTTATAAAACGGAGGGAAATAATAAAAGTTATATCGCCCGGCGGCTTCGGTCTCTTTTTTTTTATAATTTAAAGAGAAAAACTTTTTTTCGCCACTATTTCAAAACTTTATACCGAATTCATAAAGCAGAGAGTGAAATTGAATATTATTGATGATTCGGCGCCGCCGCCGCCGCCGCCGCCGCGTGATAAAAGCGGAATAAAGCGCGATAAAAAATGTATTTTACTGTCAAAGAGCATTTTGCAAAGAGAGAGAGAGCGTAACCAGCCCCGGCCGGAGTTCGAAGCCGCAAAATACGGTGAATTTCGATATTTGCAGCCGTCACGAGATATGCAAAAGTTTCGGCGATATCCCGGCCCCCGCGCGCACACGCCGATGGAAGAATATAACCCGAAACGCGATGTGTGTTTGAAAATCCGTCACTCGATACGCGAAAAAAATGTTTTATATAAGCGCGGGAAATTCCCGCGGCGCAATAAATGGCAGGGAAATTCGGGGGGTGGGGACGCTTGTTTGATAAATTGTAAAATATTGGTTAAAACTCATTTTGAACACCACCTTGCCGTGCGGATTTCGTGATTACGAAAGCGGTCACGTTATTTTTATTTTATTTTATTTTTCTTTTTTTTTCGACGTTGAAAGCAAAAACTTTTCCAAAGCGAAATTATTAATTAAGGAAATTTCAATAATTGCGAAATACCTTTTTTTGCGCAATTATTCAAGCTAATGAATCGTCGGGTTAAAACAAAAGCCGCGCGTTGATTTGCTTTTATTTATTTACTTTAATTATTTCAAATTTTACGGGCAAGCTGCTCAATTACAACAAAGTTAACAATTACCAGTGCTAAGCTAACCCTCAGTCGCACAACATTATAAAGAAACTTTTGCGGTTGCGTTTATAACAAACGTCCCAAAAAACAATAAAGCAAAACGGTACAGCCTCATTACGCCGCGAAGCACCCTCGATTCCAATTGTTCGCGGAAGCGCTGCTTAGGAAAAAGTAAGAACGCCACCCCGAAACTAATATTAGACCTCTCGAAGCAGCAGCAGCAGCGGCAGCAGGGCAGCAGGCAGGCACCCCTAAAGCTCGCTCGCTGACTCGGTCGGTTAATTCCTTAAATGCCCGGGCACACTTCATTCTTTCCCTCCCCGTGTTTGCTCGACTGCTCGCGTTTTGTACATTCTCATCGGCGGCGCGCGCGTTCCCCCCCTCCGCGCGTGTTCCGCCCAACGGATCGTCGTCGTCGTCGCTCGCTTCCTTCTTCTTTTTTTCAGCATAGGAAGCCCGCGAGCACAAAAGGAACGACGGGGCCCATTGTGCCGAACCTGTGCGTGCGTGCGCGTCCTTTTTCCGTTGCCCGGGAAGGCGCAAAGGGGGCTTTTTCTTCCCCGCGGGGCTCGAGGACGAGAAAGAGAGACTTGAAAGTGCAGCCGTGAGGCTCCGACGTCGGAACGAATTTTACGGAGTGAATGGGGGAAATGCGCGCGCAAGCAAGGATTCGGCAGCGGCCGCGGCGCGTCGTTTGAAGAGAGAGAGAAAGAGCTGGCAAATCGAGGAGATTGATGAGTCAAACCGGCGCGGAGCCGGATTTTTTACCCGGATCGCGTTCGGGTTTCGCTTTTGTGCGTCGTATTTGCCGAGTATAAAAAGGCGATAGAAACGTTTTCAATGCCCGAGGCGAATCTTCGCGGAGGGAGAGATAAAACAAAAAAAAAAAAAAAAAAAAAAAAGAAATAGCTCTCCGAGAATTTCCACAGTAGTTCCGTCGTCTTGAAGACTCCCTACTCCGAGGCTCAAAAAGTTTCCAATCTCTCCGGCGATGATTGCTCTCGTCACCGTTCAGCGCAACCGATAAACTATCCTCCCCGAAGGAATAAAAAAAAACGAGCGAAGAACATAAACAGCCATCAATCGTCCCATTAAGATAAAAACCGAGAGGCGACGTTACAAATCCCTCTCTCGCTTAAAAAAAAAGAAAACGAAAAAAAAGAAGCGGGATAAAAGTGGAAAAACTCATCGCGCGGATAAAACGACGCGCCAATTGATTTACCGAGCGGTACGCGTCCTCGTACTTGCTCATTTAAGCGGGCCGCGTAGAAAAGAGAATCGATGCGGCTCTCTTTTTTTCAAGCCGCGCGCGCCGAGAATAGAGAGAGAGAGACGAGACGGTAGACAAAACAACAACGACGAGCGACGACGAGCGAAACCGACGCCGCTTCAAATATTTATCCGCGAAAGAATGCAAGCGGGATTGTGAACCGGTGCATAATAAATGCATTACCGCAGCGGAGAGGAGAGGAGAGATCCTTTCTTTTTCTCTCGGCGAAGCGCACGGCGTAATGGTCCCCCGGCCGATCGGTATCTGACGCTAAGGAGAAAACTGCGCTCCCCTCTCGGCTGTTTCTTTTTCTGTGCGGCATAATGATACCCAATTGGGGGCTTTTCTTCGCTCGTTTCTCTGTCTCTCTCTCTCTCTTTTTTCGTTTTGTTTAATCTTTTGTGCGTCGGTTCTGTTTTTTATCTGCATACGGGTACAAGAGTAGTTCGATCATTTTTTTGTCCGGCCCATCGACGTATGGATTTGCGAATTATTAAACGGTCTAGTTTTTTTTTTACGGATTTTACGACCGGTTATCTACAGTAGAATGGAGTGCGTTCGATTGTCTGGAAATACTTTCGGATTATTTTTTTTTTTTCTACTACGGCTTTTTTTTTTTTGTCATTCGGACTACCTTTTGTTAGGTTTGCAGCAGGGGGATATAATGTAGGTGACTGGCCTCACTTTTTTGTACAGTGCAGTCCATTGTTTTGAAGTAAGTTCTAGATTTATAACCGGTGTAGAAAACTGGTGTTCCTCTGAAAAAGTTGAAATTAAAATAAATTGACTTCTGGCTGCCGGGGGTATTAAACTCCGAGCAAAAAGCAAGTTTAATTTGTACAAATACAAAGCTTCGAACGTTAATGCCTTAAATTAAGGAGCGCAATTAAAGCGGGGCAAAAAGTCAGGAGAAAAGGCACAAGTTTGGCGAAAAACTGTCTGTTACCCTTAACGAAATTTCGTTTCAATTATCAGGCTTCAATTATCTCCCGACATTAACGGCCTTCTCTTCGTCTCTCTCGCTCGCAGCGTATTAATCACCGCAATTAAGTCATAATCAAACAAATCCCCTCGAGGCGCAAAAAGGAGAGCTCGAGCATATCGCCGGAGAAAGAGAGCGAAATTACTTCTTCGGAACACTTCTCTCTCTCTCTCTCTCTCCCCTCTCGGAACTTCTTTCCTCCTTTTTTTATTTTATTTTATCTCCCATCGCTTCTCCGCTCAAACATTTAATACCCTCGGCGAAAGCGATAACTGCCACGGGGAACTTTAATAATGGAAGACCGCCGAGCGAGCAGCGTATTTGTGGAGAGAGAGAAGGCAGCCCTGCCTGCCTGCCTTGCATAGCGCGAGAGAGAGAGAGAGAGAGTGAGTGAGAGCGAGGCCAAAAGTTTCGGCGCAAGAAATATTTCGCCGGCAAAGAAGACCGCAGGGCGCAAGGAAACCGGAGAGTTTCTACTCCACCTCCGAGATAGTGGAGAGGCAAACTCGCGTGAAACCTACTTCGCCAAGGAGTATAACTCGCGAAAGGGGCTGAAACACACGCCGCCGCCGCCGCCGCCGCCGCCGCCAACAAGGAAACTGAAGAGCACCGGCAACGTCTCATATTACTTTGCGGAAGCCGACTTTTTTTTTTTTTTTTTTTTTTACGTTATACCCCCGATATCCAAGCCACAGTTTTTTTATTTTTTTTTATTTTCAAAAATATACTGTTGCCCCCGCGGGTCGCCAAATTGTTTTCGAGAGATTGGCTTTCGAGCCGCGCGGGTAAACTCCCGCGGAAATCAGCGCCGCGAGACAATAATAGATCAAACAATTAATCGAGAGGAACATTCCGATAACGACTCCCGAAAGCGAGCCCGAGGAAATTATCTTTCCCAGGGCGACTCGAGACGCCGGCCGGGGTAACCGGGAGCCCCGCAATTAGTGCCACGGGGAAAAGCTACGTATACCGGGAGAGGAAGGGGATCCGGAGAAACTAAAGGAGCGAAATCCAGCCGATTGCGATCGACGAAAGCCGTAATTGTATTATACGAGCCGTCCTGCCGCTCTCTCTCTCTCTCTCTCTCTCTCTTTCGTGCGAATTGTCGCCGCCGCCGAGGAGGGCAGACGAATTAATCCCGAAATCGAAGGGCTTCGGGCTATTTAGAAGTGTGTGTGTGGGGGGGGGGGGCCGAGGGAGAGTCGCTTCATTTCCTGCCCGGTACGCATCGTTTGCTTCGGGGGCCCGGCGGCTCCTCCTGCCGCCTGCGGCCACTGCCGCATCCGGGCTTCCGACGCAAATCTATATATATTGGTGTAGAAGTCGCCGGGGGACGACGCTGATTCGCGACCGGCCCGAGTTTAATGCTGTCCGCTTTTTGTGCGCCGAGGGAAAAAGTGCACCCCGAAGGGACATTCCTTCCTTTCGAGATGTGTGGCCTTTTGCACGGGGGGGATTTCTCCTTTCGAATTAGCTGCGAAAAAGAGGCTTTTCCGTTTGTTGTAAAATAAAAAACAAACAACCGATAAAGGCCCCCGGAACATTTGACCATACCATTTCTGCAGTACGACGCAAAACTACGCGCGAGGCTCAATCCCCAGAACGTGTGCGCGCGTGTGTTATTTTTGCGCCTGGCGCTGGGCGTACCGACCAGCCAGCAATATCAATATTGACGATTGTCGCTCGATCGTCCGTTCGTTCGATGTACGCTCAACAGATGCGCGAGAGCGAGGCGAAAAAAAAAAAAAAAGAGCCGAGCGATGACTAAACAAAGGCGCGAAGCTGCAAGCTGCTCGACTCTTTATCGGTTGGGGGACACATGACGCTGCGCGTGTATGTGTATTTTGTAACTTTAGATATCTAATCATTGAGCACACAACGCGCGGGACTGCGTGATTCTACTCCCTCTCTCTCTCTCTCTCTCTCTCTCTCTCTCTCTCTCTCTCGCTCTCTCGTCATTCAGGTGCGACGGATCCATTAATCCATTTATCGCTGTTTCACTGCGCGAGCTGCGAACGGGTCGTATGCGGGAGCGATCGCGCGACGTTTTTTTTTTTTTCGGCTCTCGCCGATGTGCGAGTTTGACGAAAAATTTGGAGGTAATTGGAACGGGCGTGTGTACTTTTTGCTTGATAAATTATGGTAATCGTAAAAGCGTTCGGACGCTCGGGAATTGAAATAAAGCCGAGAGAGAGAGAGAGAGAGAGTATCAGGAGTGGCGATGAGAAAAAAAAAATGTCTCGTTAAAAGTAATGGCGGATTTATAAATTTAAAACGCGCGCGGCATTCGCGTGCGGAGATTTTTTAGTATGCATTTCGCGAACGGCGCTAATGAAACGTACACAGATGATAAAGCATTATATTTGAATGGCTGATATTTGCTTTACAGCCCGGTGTGTGTTTGCTCGGTGATTTTATCAAGGAAATTTCTCTTGAAATTGCACTTTTCCAGTCCTCCCTCCCTCTCTCTCTCTCTCTCACTGTGTGCTCGTGTGTTTATAAGGCTCTGCCGTATTATTCATCGCAAATGGTGCTTTCAAATACTTCGGTACTGATTATATACCGGCTATGAATAAACATTTGCTTTGCATCTTTGTCTCGTTCGCAATAACGCATTTTACGCGTTATTATGTATATATGTGCGCGTATTATAAATTACGAACGTGCGCGCTTTATCGGGTAGCCTGGCGTTTTTGACGAAAAATCTTTAATAAAGTCGCGCGTTGCGAATGATAAACTTTTTTTAGAACCCGGCGCGCACCGATGTGTTTTGACGAGGCGGAAAATGAGCCGAGTAATGGTAACACGCGCGAATTCGCCGATGAAAATCCAGTGTGCCTCCTTTATCGATTATCATTTAGCGCTTATTTGCTTTTCCGACTTTAATAACGAGGGTAAATATATATATATTTTAGATAGCCCGGCATCACACTTGTTCAATCGCACGAGTTATTTGTTCTTCGAATAAATTAATTTCCTCGACTGTGTGTGTGCGTCGGCGTTGCGCAAGCGCGCAAAAATCCACCGCGCCGCGAGGCTTAAATAACGCATCCGCCGAAACTTTCCAAATTACACAAAACTCTTGGGCGCTAAAAAGTAAAAAAAAAGAAAAAAAAGGCAGCCCGTTAGACGCCGGTTGCTGACCGCACAAAAGAGAGGAAAACTCCGGGCCAGTCTGCGGAGAGAGCCACAGCGAAGAAAACCGCAAAAGCCAATCGACGTAATAACCAAAGACTCGCTTTCCGGCAAAGCCCTCCTCGCGAACTTTCTCGAGCGGAACGAGAGGAGAGAGAGAGAGAGAGAGAGAGAGAGAGAGAGAGAGAGAGAGAGAGAGAGAGAGAGAGAGAGAGAGAGAGAGAGAGAACAGTACAATGGGCCGATCAAGTGCCTCCGGAAGGGAGAGAGAAAAGATACACACAGGGAGTGCTGTAGGTATATATAGTAGGCGCGCTAAGCGCGAGCTCCTCTCCTCGCATTAATGAGGAGTTTGCACAGAGCGGAGCGAGGAGAGAGAGAGAGAGAGAGAGACGCTTCTTCAAACAGAGAAGAGGAGAGCGAGGACAAACAACCCCGGCTGCCACGGATGGTCGGACAAACACCACTCCGACAGACACACGCGCGCACACATTCGCACACACCCACACGCGCGCGCCGCGCGGTTGTATTGACGTAGCTTTGTACTCCCACGCGAAGGATATTTCTGGGCTGCGGAGCACACACTCTGCTCTTTTCGTGGGGCTAATTATTTCTCCCCCCTACCCCCCCCCCCTGCTTTCTTTGCCGCATTACCGATGTTTAATTCATCGTCGTGAAATCGGCCTTGCTTCCTTAGTCGAGCAGAAACGAGCTCGATCATGCGACGAGAATGTTAATACACCGCGGGGCTTTCGTCGATAAAACAAGGAGGCGAGGAGGAAAGGCACACACACACACACGTCCGAAAAGCGGCTCTCTAATAAACTCGCCCGCTGCCCCGCGTCGCACTTATCTCTCTCTCTCTCGGCTTTGGAAATATATTAACCGTCTGCTCGCACTCCCGCCCGTATTATTTCCCTCTTTCCCGCGCAGACGCGGAGCAAACACACGCACGTGGCGGCGGCGCGGCGGAGGAGAGTCATCACTCGGCGACGACGTCTCGAGGCCTGGCGCGCACACCATAAGCGATATGGTAGCTAATATTTGCCGGGGCTGAGCACACAAATATACGGTATATACGCGTATAACCGGGGCCGGCGGCCGGTCGGCGCAGTTTGCCGAGAGCGACGTCCCGCGCAAAAATCCCGCACACCGGCACGAACGTTCGATTGCAAAGTGCCTCCGGTGTTGCCGCCCCCTCCCTCGCGATTGAAAAGGATTTTCGATTTGTTAATGTTTGTCCGGGCGCGAGTCCTGTGTTTGATGCGCGCATATTTCGATGATTTGTGGATAATGCAAATTGAAATATTTGAACGAGTGCCGCTCGGGCGCGGAAATTGCGAGTGCGGCCGTTAGGCGCGAATCGATATAGACGGTGTGCCGATCGGCATATTTTCCCGCTCGCTCTCCGACGGACTCGAAAATATAGTCGCCTGAAGGTACATCGAGGCTGAATCCCGGTTTTTTGACGCCGGCAATCGGCCTGCTTAATTACCGACGGAACATCTTGAAACACTCGCGGCGATGACGCAATCCTCTCGGAAATACACTTTGAAAAATTGAAATTTGCTCGAAAAACATTGCCGGCCGAGCGGTTGAGTCAACATTAATTCGTCGATACGCGGAGCGAGGCGGTTATTACCGACGAGCCAACAGAGAGAGCTTCTCTTCTCAAATATTTTCGATGCGAGTACACAATTTCCAATCGGAAAAAGCGGGGCTCGGCTCCGAGACGCTTTTCCCCGGGCGCTTATATACACACACACACACACACACAAGCGTGTCTTCTATTTTAATTTCGATTTCTGGTGACCTACAAAGTACACTCGACTCCGCCTCTCTCTCTCTCTCTCTCGATATTCTGTTTTGTGCAGCGAGGCAGGCAGGCAGGCGCTATCGCGTGTTTGCCGCGCGCACAATGCCGCTAGACAAATAACCCCCTCGAGAACGTGGCCGTTCTCGCCTCGGAATTTCTCGATGTATTTTTCGATTTCCTCTCCGAGCGGCGGGTATATACACTCCCGGCGGCGATGCGCGCTCATCCGGCCTCCAGCTGCCGCCGCCGTTTTCTTTTCGGTAAACTTCTTTTCCTCCCGCCGGCTGGGGCCCGATGTTGCGAGTGTTTTGCGGTTTCCGCTCTTTCTCTCTTTCTCTCTCTGTTTCGCCTCCTCGAGCTCTCCCGTGCAGTATATATACGGAGAGCTCGACCTTACGCTTCGTGCTCGAGAGCCGACAAGTTCCTCTAATAAATAAAAGTTTTCCCGCTCGGCGGCGGCGGCGGCGGCTCTTTATTGCGGTTTCATCCGCGCGGGGACGACGGTCCGCCTCCCGGTGGATTTCTTACTTTGTTGCGAATTCGATCGTCCACTTAGTCGAATTACGTTAATACAAAGGATAGGAAGAAAGGGAGCGGGAGGGGGAGGCGAGCGACGGGTTAGGTCAGCGGATGGCGGCGGCGGGCGGCGTCGGTGGTTTGCGAACTATCTCAATTTGCCTAAGCCGCAACCGCATCGACCGCGAAACCACGACTTCCCTCATCCGTGGCCTCCGCCGCGCCGCACCTTCTATAGCCATCTCCCTCTCTTCCGCACTTGGAACTCTCCCTTTCCGCCGGGTTACACACAGCTGCAGCAGTCTTGAGCGAATTTAACGGCTGCCCGCAGTGCGCGCGCGCGCGCGTGTGTGGGTGGGTGTGCTCGGCTACTAACCCGCGCGCGCGCGGGAGAGAGGATAAGAGCTATTGTTGCTCGCTGGTCCGGTAACGGACGAAGCGCGCGCTCGTTGGAAATCCTGCTGCTGCTCTCTGGCGTCGCTTTCGACGATTTCGCTCGCTCTCCCTCTCTCTCTCTCTCTCTCTCTCTGCGGCCTGGACGATTACTCGTGCTAATTAATTTCGGCGATAGTTTGCCAAGCTCTGCGGTCGGATGTTCATGCGGAATTCGAAGCAGTTTCCAGTCATTGCGGATTACCCCTCCCACCGTCTAATGATTTTCGGGAGGGACGAGCGGCGACTTTGATCGCGGGACGGAAAAGGAGATTATCGTCGAAACGCGAATTATCGAATTTATCGCGCCCGCGGGGAGAGAGAGGAGAGAAAAAGGGCCGCACAAGAGCGCCCCGGGGGCGATATAACAATAAACGGGCCGTCAAAATCACAATGAAGCTCTCGCGTCATTTACTCGGCCGCTAAATTCAACGACTGCCGAGAGCTCTGCGATATACACATATAACGACGACGCTCCTAAACTCGGCCGGGCGTAAAAGGAGGCCGAAATGAAAAGCGAGCCAGAGTGCCGGGGCTTTTACAGGACGTTATAAGGTGCCTTGTCTGCCCCGCGGTGTATATAATACACGAGCTCTGTCTCCGTGTACAGGGCGAGCTGCGCGCGGCGGCGGCGGCGGCGCAGCTGTACGCCTCACGAGCTCATAGTTTCGGTTGTAGCGTGTAATCCTCGCGGACACCGCAAACATGTAATCAACACTTGCTCTCACCCTCTCTCCCGCCGGCCGAACTATACCGACTGGCTTCGCCTCCCTCCCTCCTTGGGTCTGTGCGCGCCTCCGTGTATATATACCTGTGTGCGTGCACTGTCGCTCGAGATTTCGCGTCCTGCGTAAGCGTTATTGTGTTTGAGGGGGCCCGAGAGCTTGTGCTCGTGTTTGCGCGAGTGTTTCCGCCTGTGTGCGCTTTGAATTTCAGCCTTTTTACGGGGGACCCACTCTCGGGAGCTTCGAGTGCCTTTTTTTTTTCGAAAGTAGAGGAAAGTTCCACTCGACAAGTTCGACTGTGGGCTCTTTGTATTTTGTGTATTTATCGATTTGAAATCGCTCGGCGGGGCGAGCCTCGGTTTCGGATATTAGCGTCGATCTCTCTCGCGCTTCGGTCTCTAGTTTTATTATCGCCGGCTAACGAGCTACTTTTTTATTGACCCATTACGATATTAGAAGTCAGCCGTAAATATCCTGCCGCTCTATTCGCCTTTATAGATCGTAATTTATCGTTCGGCTGAATAATATCCGCGCGAATGATTCATAGTCAGCTACCCGCGATACACGCATCTCTGCCACCTTTTCTCGAAGGCCGCGTCTCCCTCCTCCGCCGTACGACTCTCAATATTCCCCGCGAGAGCGGCGTAATTCATCGTATCCGTGCTTATTAACTCGGCGACAGTAAATATCAGCCCCGCGCGTCGGCGGCGCCCGGCTCTCGCTCTCCGGATTCCCGGAGTCGGTCCCGAGTTAATGTGTGCGCGGGGCCATTGAGCGCGTGTAAGCGTGAGTGCCGAGTGTTAACCCTTGCGATGTCGCAAAGCCCCTTGTGCGCACGTGTGTACATAGCGGTCGCTAGTGGGAATCTATACACGCCTAATCGGCCGGACTGAAGTCTCTGTGTCCTTCCTCGTCCCCCCACCCACCCGCCCGCCTTGGCAATGTCACTGGCCGACCCTTCATCTAAATGCTTCCGTGCAGCGTCGCTTTGTCAGAGGACGCTGATCCTGGTTTATTTGCCTTTGGCGGTGATCGGTCATCGACACACCGACCTTGAAGAGATCGAAAAAAACTGCCAGTGGTGTACAGCTTATCCTGGAATACTATCGAAAGTAGTGGACCGCGAAAAGCGAAGTAAATTTTAATCGGACGTGTGCAGGCACGGGTTTTCCCTTCCGCCTGCGCATCGATTGATCAATAACGCACTTCCGTCGAAAATCGCCGACTAAAAAGGCAATAATTCCCAGCTTTATCCTCGCTTACACGAGGCAGCCGCTATACTTTTCACCGGCCTCGGGGCGCAGCTCTCTCGCCGCGGAGAATTACACGAGTCAATTTAATTGGTGTGCGCCTCGGTCACGCACCGCCGCGTCCGTCACGAGAGAGAGACAGCCGCGCAAGGTTTCTAATCATCGAAATTAGACGGCCGTTAAGAAAATATGCGACGCGATCATTTATCCGAGACTGTATACACGACCGGCTCTCCGAGACGCCTATATATCGCGCCCTTTTTTTTTTGCCGTGTAAAACGCCGCGCGAGGTGTGCACGCGCGCTTAATCGCGCGGCGCTCGAGGAACGCGCCGCTCTCTAATGGCATTATTGAAATGATGGATCGCCGGCAATGATATTTTGCGAGTTTCAGCGCGAGAGCCGCAACGTGTTTCTGCGCCGCGGTTAAACGCCGCGCGCTAAAGGTTGAGTAAGTGCGAGCGTAATTGATTGATCGAGCGATAAGGAGACGCCGGTTTACGCGTTTGCTCAAGAGCGACGGTGTATTGCGTGCTTGCAGTGCAAGCCTTTTTGTTATTTATTTATTTTTATTTTTTTTTTTAGCAAATTGAGAAACCGAGGCTATTAATTTCCCCGTTTATGTAAAGGGGAATTCCTGGGATTGCGATGTGCGTGCCTTTGCGAATGCTCGAGACCGTAATGGAACAAGGCGTTATTATTATTTTTTTTTTTTTATCGAAAGCAAGTAAATTCGTTAAAAAAAAATGATTTCGATATCAATCGATCGGCTTTATCGATCGGAAGCAGCTCTCGTTCCTCGGGGTTTTTATTCTCCACGGTCGCGCGGCGCGATTAAATCGGCGGAGAAAAAAATTGAGGTCGGTGATTTGCGAGCGCTCCGGTAATCTACAATTAATGCTTCTAACGTTTCTTCCGAGCGATAATTTAGCGATAAAACTCCCCAAACCGACGCTATAACATAAACATATCATTAAATTAAAGAACCACTTTAAAAAGCGTAAAGCCCGAGGTAATTAAAAAGCACCGGGCCCCGTTTCCTATAACCGGCCCGTCCCGATCGTTTCGCAATCATCGAAGGCAGACCCCGTCGAACTCGTCGCATAAATTTCCAGATCGGCTCTCTTTTTTCGCACTTTAAGCCGAGAGAGAGAGAGACAGCTCGAAGGCATCCGGCTCGACTCGAGAGGGAGAGAGAGAGAGGAGAGCAAAAAGAAGAGGAAATCCGGCGCGCGCGCTCTTTATAATTAAATTTTATTTACGAGCGAGGGCCATTCCGAGGGGGAGGGTAATAATAGACATATATATACACGCGAGAAAAAAGTCGGCGCATCGGCGAGAGAGAAGATCGCCGGGAGGCTGAGCGCCGAAAAAAGGAAGGCTCTCTCTCTCTCTCTCTCGCGGGATGTTTTATCGCTCTTCGGAGGCGTTGCGCGCCGTTTTTTCACTTTGCGCCCGGCGGACATTTGCATTCGAATGGCCGTTATATTATTCGCTCGTCCTCCTCCTCCTCCTTTTTTTACTTTTCGGGGGATTCCTCGCCGTCCGTTTGTTTTGTCCGAAATTAGTCGGGGCTTTTTCGCCGATTATTTATCGGACGCGAGAGATTGAGAGTCTACGCGCCTTTACGGCGTATACAAGAGAAACCGAAAGAGGCGGCGCATAATAATTTCGCCGCGAATGGAATTCGCGAGAGGAACGCGAGGATCGCGTGTTTCTCGTGTATTAAGTGCGTCGATTTTATACATGCTAATGGACTGTACGTTTCTTTTTTTCTCCGTGTTTCAGGTACCACCACAGTCGAGCCAGCCGTTCAAGTTCACGATACCGGAGTCCTGCGACAGGATCAAGGAGGAGTTCAATTTTTTACAAGCCCAGTATCACAAGTGAGTCATCGGCGAAGTATTTTTTTATTTCCTGTAGCCGCGCGCGCGTCGACGTGACTAATTCGTCGCGGCTGTGGCGTCATAGACGCGCCGATCGTTCGAGGAACTTTCGCGGCGTTCCTTTAGGAGAAGCAAATTAGCCGATGATTGTGCGAGGATTCGAGAACGAGTCGATCGATGGCTTTAATCTCGACGAAACAACATTCCGCGAAATCGCGAGTACATCCCTTCGGAAGCCAGTGTTTACCGAACGCACTTTGCGACTCAATCCGTTTTGAAAATTAAGTGATTTTTCCCATTCTCTCGCCGGATGATTTACGAAGCCTCGGTGCTCGCGTCTCGCCGACAAACGACTGGCTCTCGCTCCCTCTCCGCGAGGCTCGCGCGCACGTATACACACATATCCGCAGCAGCGGATGAAAATTCAGGCGCGCAAAACGGCCGCGGGAGAGAAATGAGAGAGAGAGAGAGAGAGAGAGAGAGAGAGCCGGTGCACGCGATAAGCGTCCGTAATTGCCCGGCGCGCAAAATACATTTTACATAAGTGCTCGCGCCGCCTTCCTTTTTCTCTCTCTCGCCGCTTCGGGAATCGCCGCGGAATAACTCGTTCCGATACGCGTTTCCCCGGCGCGTTCTTAATCTCGCGCACATATAAGCTCGAGCCGCGAAAATTGCGGAGAGGCCTCGTTAATGCTCTCCCCCCCCCCCTCCCTCCCTCTCCGCTGCTCGTAAACGCCTTATATATACGCTTCGCAAGCGCGTTCGCGATACACAAGATTTCTCGCGCTTTATTTGAGGAATTTTTTAATTGCCGCCGAGAAACAATCGATTAATTCGTAGTTTAACGGGCTTTTATTACCGCAGCGTGCGCGCGGGCGCGAGCATAAATTTCCCGCGGAGAGCCGTGCAGAGGCGTGTTTTATCGGCGCGCTGGAAATTTATATTTCACCGTTGGGAAGTAAAAAGCCTCGTTCCTCGGCGGAGTCGTTAAAAAGCGCGCAGAGGCGGCGGCGGCGGCGCGCATTCGTCGAACGAGGAAACGTTCGACGGCTCGATCGTCGACGACTTCGCGTCGGGCCGTCGAGGTATTGGAACGATTTTATTCTTATAATTTCCGACGGTTCGGGAGGCCGCCGAGCCTCTTAGCGCTTATTAAAGGCCTGCTGCTCGTCGTTGATAATATTTGCACTTTATTAGCCTTACTACACTTGGGAAAAGACTTGAATTCGCTCGAAATGAACGCCCAATTTCGCGGGCGCAATTATACAGGAAAATTCTCGCGTCGCCGTTTTCTTAACGAAGCAGGAAGAAAAACAGCGAGCTCTCCCCCTCTCTCTTCTCTCTCGCGAGAAGGGGGGCATAAAAGCCGAAAAGGGCCATCTTGGGGATCTAATTAACGCCGTCGTATTACCTCTCGCGCAAAACTCTCCTTTACAACGGGCTTTCCCCGGCCGGGCTCGCGGAGGTATATAGCAGTCGGGGAAATGGCAATTTCGCGTAATAGCCCGGCACTTTGAGAAATCTGTAATAGTCACGCGCGAATATACCGCGGCGGACGGCGCGTCTTTTATGCTCTCTCTCTCTCCCTCTCTCGCTCTCTCGGCTCCCTTGGCTGTATAACGAAGTAGGCGAACCGCAAGTTCGGTGTACGAGCGGGCCGCGATTACGTGCGAGCGTGTATATGCGCCAGAACCGCAATATCACGAGCGGCCTTCGCAGGCTCTTATGCGCGGAGCCTCTTTTATACTCGCTCTTTCGCTGCTGCTGCTGCTGCTGCTACTCGCGAGAATACGGTGCCCCAACGGTGCTGAAAAGAATGCCTCTCTTTTTTTTAACGTTCTTAGAGATTATACTTTCTGAAAATTCATTTGAAGAAAGGAATCGGAATTTCGTTGGTTTCCAAATTGTCTTAATAAACGAGCGATTGGAATCAAAGTAACAAGCCAATCGTCCATTCCGTTAACGAAAGATCGCTTCGTAACACCGTCAATTAAAAAATCGCTAAGGGCTCCCCGCATCAAAGCAGCGGCGGCAGCGATCGCGGCGCCTATAAATAAAGCCCCGAGCAGTTGTCAGCCACACAGCAGTGCGGAGCCATACACGGAAAGAGAGAAAGAAGAAGAAGCGAGCGAGCGGCGCATCGAGCCAGTAAATAATAAACGCAGCCTCGCGGAAACCGAATCGAACAAAGCGACGCGCGCGCGAGCGAGCGAGGAACGAGCGCCTCGAGAACTCGAATAAAAGCGACGATATACACGGCGAGGCTAAGCTCGGCTGCAGTCATGAGCGACTTACAAAGGAGACCGTAAGAAATAAGAAAGCGCGAGCACTCGTATATAATGACGGACGGAGGGAACGGAGGGGGGGAAAGACGAAGAAGCGCAGCCGAGGGAAATCGAGGGGAAAAACTAGGAAATTGAGGGACGACGACGCGACGGCGTCGCCTTCAAATATTCAGCGTCGAACGAGGCACTTCCGCGATATTTCCTCTCTCCCGATCTGCCGGGTATCGAGCCCCCGGTAATTTACTGCAGCTTTATATGCGAGCTGCGCACGGAGCCGCGCGCGCGCGATTGACTCGAGAGCCGAGAGAGAGAGAGAGAGGGAGCTCTTTCCTTGCCCCCGTATAAAGTTATACGTCGTCGATGCGACGATTGCGTCGAGGAATTTAGCGAGTTTCCCCGGAGCTTTATTGTCCCTCTCTCGTGCTTTTCCAGGTTTAAAGCGGAACTTTCTTTTCTCGTCGTAAACTGTACGCTGATTACCACTCCTTCGAACGGTGCTTCGGTGCGTCGAAAAAAAAATTGGCTTCAATATTTTCTAGTCCCAGCGCGTATTTACAAAATATATACTTTGTCCGAGAGCCCAATTTGCCTCCACAAATTCATCCCGCCAATTAAAGCATCACAAAGAATCCAAATATTTATCAAAGCGTCGTTACGAGCCGGGCATTTTTAGCACACCTCTCCTCTCTCTCTCTCTCTCTCTCTCTCTTGCAAGAAGCAGAAACGACGACGGGCGCAACAATGAGCCTCGCCACACTCGAGAGAGAGAGAGAAAGAGCAGCCACTCCTAATCAACCTTTCAAAAGCCGCTCGTAAATTTAACGCCCTCTCCGCTTATGTGCCCACGTGAAACTTTGTCAGGCGCGTATACAGAAATAACAGGCGTCGAGCGCGCGTCGCCTGGAAAATCGCCAGCCGCGCGGGAGACTCGTCCGCGGAGAGAGAGAGAGAGAGCGACCCCGCTATTACTAACCGTCTTTCTCATTTTCTTGTTTTCTGTTTCAGCATGAAACTCGAGTGCGAGAAGCTGGCGACCGAGAGGCTCGAGACCCACAGGCATTACGTTATGGTAAGGAACACAGAGTAATTACCGAGCTCGCCGAGCAACGACTCGCCAAATTTGCTGCGCTACGCGCGTATTTATGTGTTTTGTTGCGGGAGGTTTTTTTTTTATCTCCCCGCCGCGGTTCCACTTTCGAATACGTTTTCTTGCAGTTCGATGTATTTATTTTTCCGGCTCCGTTTTGAAATGTTTCCACGAAATCAAATTTATCTCGTACTTTTGCACTGTTCGAAAAAAAAAAAAAAATTACTAAAACGTAGCGAAAATACTTAAAAAAAAAAAAAAAAAAAAAGCTGCGCAATACGATTGTGAAAAAATTTGCATTCTCAACGTTTCGAAAAGCCAACAAGTCAAGGCGCACTTGAAGCGTTGAAAAAAAAAGAAAAAGAAAAAAAGACAGCAGTAGCAGCAGCTTCCCAAAAATACAGCCGCGCTGCACACTCGACCCATTTCCCGCGAGCGCTTTAAACTCTCTCGGCAGCAGCGGCGGCGTCGAGGACTTTTTCGCGCGTGTTTACGCGCCGTAATCACCGGCTCGCTCGACCGCACTAAAACCGTGTCTCGGGCTCTTTAACATTAATTGCATCCTCTTTACGCTGACTGCAGCGGCGGTAGCATCCTGCCCTCTCTCTCTCTCTCTCTCCCTCTCTGCCTCTTGGGAATTTCTTGCCTAGCCAAAGCCCGTTTCCGAGTTATTATCCTCGAGCAAAGAGAGAGAGAGAGAGAGAGAGAGAGGGAGTAATTGCACAATGAGCCGGCAGCCTGATGATCTAACTGTACGCGCCGTCGTAAAACGACGCCGACCGACCGATTCAATCGGCGCTTTTTATCGCCGGTAGTGAAAAGACCTAGTAGTTTCGCGCGCCGCTCGCTCGCCTTTTGCGTTTTCCCTTTGTCTTTGCTGCCGCTGCTGTTGCTGCTGCGCGAGAAATTTTACGGTTGCGGTTCCCTACTCTCGCTCTCCCGGTCGGTGCGGCGTGCAGGTGTGCGTGCGTGCGTGTGTGCGTGCGCGCGCTGGCTGTTAGCGCCGGGAAAACGTAATGCGCTTGTTTTTACGCGGGAATTATGGCGGGCTTTTTAGCGCGGCGCGCAATGTGAGGTATCTATTAAAAATTTACGGCCCGTACGCGCTGCTTTCGTTTTTTTATGAAGTATGCGCCGCCGCCGCCGCGCGTATATCGTATTAGATTTTGTGGTTTTTTTGTTGTTGTTTTCGATTTTAAGCGCCTTTCCATGTTAAATTTAGCCCGGATTATTAAATTTTTCGGAACTTGCGCGCCACGAGTTTGTTTAATACGCAGAGTATCGGCGTGATTAAATGATAAAAGAAACGCGCTTGTTATTCGCGCGCGGCCGAAACTCTTTTTTAAATAGAAGCCTGTAACGGCAGTTGTTCGGTTTAATGCAAAATGCGTTTTATAGACCGCCGCTAAACATTCGACCATTCTACGAATAACATTCTCTCGATCAATCCTATTAATACGCGGCGCGTATAAAATGTGCCGCTCGCGAACTGTAAAAAAAAAAAAAACGATTTTTCGCCGCGCGAACAATATAACGTTAAACCGCACGCCTCTTTTCGAAAGCCGCGTATATCCACACGCCGCTCCGCTAAATCGATATACGTCGCCTCGCGAATTATCTCGCACGAACGGCAAGTCGGACGTCAAACACAATTACTACACGATCGGCGCGGGGTTCTCTCTCTCTCTCTCTCTCCAAACCGGCTAATCTCATAATCGTCTACCCGGAGCCCAAACAAAGCGCCTTAAAATCGCGTGTCGAGAGCTTTCTCGTCCGCGAGACGAGAGACAATCAATCCTCGGTGGTTTCGCGAGAAAGTCAATATTCTTTTTCGGGCGCGTCGATTCACTCCTCGCTCCGGGCTCTCTTTTTGGACTGGATTTTTTTTCGAGTCGAAGGACGATGATTCGACGTATATCCGCCCGATATACGCCGCTTCGAACTTTCGGATTCAATTTCAAAATGTATATATAACGCGCGACGCGCTCGACTTTATAAATTAAAAACCAAAATTTCGAATTAATCGCGCGCTCGATCGGAGAACCCGCGCAAGCTTTCTCGTCGCGACTCGTGTTTTCGCACCTGGCTCTTTTTTTTTTAACAGCCTCCGGGAGGCTGTAACTCACCGCGAACGGCACGACCGAGAAGTCATAAGCGCAAGAAATTCCCAGACGGCAGCCGCGAAGAAGAAAGAATATAACCCCCCCTCGGCTTGTGTAACAGACCGACTGACAGATTAAGATAGAAATTCCTCGGAGCTGGAGCGGCTCAATAACGCAGGAACGTCTCAGTCTGCTCCGTTAAAATTCCGTCGGAAAGCAGCGCGCGCGATACGCCGGCTGCCGCTGCTGTTCCTCTTCCCCGGCTCGGCGCTCTCTCTCGCGCGCGACACACTTTAATTGACGCGGAGGCGACTAGTTTAAACGCGATTAATCACGATGCCGCAGAGGGAGATGGAGGAAGGGAGGGGGGGAAGTCACCGAGTCGAAGATTTATCGAGCCCGAGCTACCAGCAGATTAAACTTGATTGCTTCCCCTCTTCTCCTCCTTTCTCGCCGCTCCGGATCAGTCTTCGTCTCGCGGTCGAGTCTCTGTGTCTTTCTAGCGGCGGCTCTTAATGCACGCGACGTAATGAATTATTACCGGTGCCACTCGAGGGGAAGCCGGCCGGTGTGGATGTTTCAGCTTCTCGCGTGTTCATTTTTACGGGCTCTCTCGTGCTGCTTCGGATTATTGAGAGCTCCGCGAGCGTGTTTTCTCGGGGAATTTGTAGAGTTATTGTTGGCAATTAGTTAAAATTCCGATCGAGCGTTTTCTCGTTTTGTAGATTCTACCGATACGTATTTATCTTGCTTCCTTATTTATTAATAATCCAAAAAGAAAAGAGCAGCGATCGATCAAAACAAAAAAAATTGTCGCTCCTCCAAATTGGAGATCAGTCCGCGCTCGCAAAAGAATTTACTCGATTACCGAAAAAAAAAAAACGCGCCTCGACCACCTCGGCGCAAAACCGATCCATTAGCGATAAAGTAAAGTCGCTCTCTCTCTCTCTCTCGTGTTTACGCCGGGCACATCCAATCCATTTCGTCGAATAAGGAATACCACCGGCCGAAAGCCGTCGTTAAAGATGTTTACCAATGTAAAAACAAGCCGAAATTGAATGCCTCCCACCGGCGGGCCGCGTCGAGAGCTTCCTCCGAAATTCCGGCCCTCGTTAATTTCAATTCTTTCGGCCGCTCCTCGCCCCGTGTTCCTTCGCCTCTCTCTCTCTCTCGCTTTTGCGTGCAGAATTGTAACTTACTTACGGCTCGCAATCAATTCGGGTTATTACTGGACTAATGGCCCGTAAAATTAAGAACCCGCTTTAACTTGCAGAGAGAGAGAGGAGGGGTTTTAGCCTCACGCTATATCCCCTGTTCCTTATACCTCTCGCCGGCCGATAGCTTTCCTTCCTTCACAATATAACCGATCCCCTATTCATAAGCGCGATTCCGATAAGGTTTATTAGTGCCGGGGTAACGAGCCAAGTCAGTTTCGACTCGCCTGCTGCCGCTGCAGTTGCTGCTGCTGCTGCTGCCTGGCCCCCTTTTTAGTGCGAACGAGCTTGGATACCTCTACTACACGTTATATGCGCCGGCATGCCGAGGCTATCCGTTATACCGTCTCGCGGAATTACTCCCGGCCGCCCGGAGGAATTTCTTTTTTAAACGACTTTTTTTTCCTTTTTTATGCGGAACGCCCGCCGTTTCCTAGGAAGATATAAATTTTTAACTATTCGTTAAAGTCGAATGAAAATCGAGTTAAATATTAATGCCCGGGCTAAAACAATCGCAGTAAACGGCGCTCTTTTTACGAGAGAGAACTGGCTTTCGTCGATCGGCCGAAAAAGCCCCCAACAATTATTTATTCTCGCTCTCGTTCTAACTCGAAAATCTTTTCTGTTTCAGTACTACGAGATGTCATACGGACTGAACGTCGAAATGCACAAACAGGTAAGCCACCCGTCACTCTCGTCCGCCTTCTTATCGCGTCGCGCGCTGCTTTTCAAAGCGACGTACATCCGCAACGCGTGGAATATACGAAAAATGAAAAATATCGCCGAGGAACGCCGCGTACGTACATCTGCCGCGCGCACAAAAGAGGGATATATACATCGAGCTTCCGCGTCTGTCGGGCTTCCTCCTTCCTCGGGAGTCGCGCTCGCCTGGCTGCAATTGCGATAAGAACGGCGCGCGCGCGCAGCCTCCTCGATTACCGCGGCGGCTCTCCTGGCGAAGTCTTGCTTCGCTGCTCGCGCGCATCCGAGGGCTTGATTTAACAGTTGCTTCTTGGCACGTAAATACTTGGCGGCGCTTCGCTGTTTACGAATAAAGTGTTTTCGTTCGTTTTTTCTAAAATTGGTTCGGGGCTACTATTTTTCGCGAGGGGTGTAATCGATGGGATTTAAAAGAGGAGGCTGACAATATCAGTTTCGGCGAGTTAAATGTCGTACAAATTATTGGACGGGGATATAATAAGAATTTTAATTTTAAAAGAAAGCAGTGGTCGGAATTTTTTTTTTTTTCGACTGCCAGTCCAAATAAAAACACGTCGCCGCGGCGATCGGCATGTTTATTTAGAGCTAAAGTCGCGTGCAAAAAGTAAATAAATCTCGGGGAACACGTCAATTTATAAATAAATATATCCCCGGCGTTTCAGAGTGAAAATCCACTAAAATACCGGAGTCCATTAAGATACTCAATCAAGAGATTATCTCCTCTCCGACTTCGACTAGAGCATACAAACGATACATCGAAAAATAAAGAGCGACAAGGCCGCGGGGAAAAACTCACATAAATAAGAGCGAAATGAGCGCTCCGACAAATTCCGTCGAGAAGCAAAAAAAAAGAGAGAGAAAACAGACGAGGCGACCGAGTCAAAAGCCGCGTAACCGAGGAAAAGGAAGAAAACACACTCGGCCGAATCGTTCTCCCCCTCGGCGTCGGCTAAAGATTATTCTCGGAGTTACACGCTAAGTGGATTCCCTCTTACCTCGCAGCTGCCAAATCTTTAAATCTCTCCCTTCCTATTTCTCCTGGTTTCCTCCGAAATGATATCGGGCTGTAATTGCAAAAATCGGTAGCGTTTTACCTCTTTTTTTTTCTGCAAGTCCCGTATAGAAATAAAAAAAAAAAAAAAAAAAAACGTCGCGATCACCGCGGGGTATAAAAAGTACACAAATTAGCGACTCGGCAATCGATATAGCCACGAGCCTCGACATTCTTTACGGAGTGCAGCCGGGAAGTTAATGGCTCTCCGCACTCGTCGGAGTCTCGATTAATTAACGCTCGAATGGGCCGCTGCTCCTTTCACCTCGACGACGACGACGACGACGACCAGGTGGAGAGAAGTCGGGGGGGGGGGGGGGGGGGCCCCCCCCCGC